>JBBBDQ010002324.1:1132500-2332500 GCA_037127315.1 Ascarosepion bandense
CCTCCCCTCTCCACTAGGGCAAAATGTGGCACAAGGCCTTTTTTACGTGCATTCTCTGGGTTCTCCGGGCCATGTAACCCAGCAAAAATCTTTGTCTAATTTTGCCCAGTGGTGACTCTACTCTTCGGTGGAACCACGACTGGGTTAATGCTCTCTGCCTTCGGGCAGAGAGCTCGCAGTGTCAAAGGAATCACTGCGATAAAACGCGAAAGTCTGTATTCATCTGCCCTCTCACTAAGGCCAACTGTGGCACAAGGTCTTTTTTACGTGGGCTCTCCGGGACGTATAGCGCAGCCAAAAATAGCAGTCTAATTTTGCCCAGTCGTGACTATACCCTTCGGCGGGTTAATACTCTCCACCTGGGGGCAGAGAGATTAACAGTGTCAAAGGAGTTAACGCGAGAAAACGCGAAATTCTCCGTCTCGCTTCTATAGCAGTAGTATAATACATTCTGGACGAGTCCATCTTTATGAAAAGGGAGAATCTCACAACACATTTCTCCATCTATTTTGAGAGTTTTCAGAATTTGCTGCTACTTAGGAGGATCAGTATCACATAAGATTTTAAAACTCTTTTTATTTTGCTTGTGAGGAGGATTTTCCAGTTTCTTAATAATTAGCTTAGCTTTGTTAAATCATCATTCGCTATCCCCATGTGACTTCGGATTTTTGTGGTGTAATTTCCATCCTCTGTTAAAATATTACCTAGATATTTATATTTATCTATTTACATGATTTTTGTAGCTTGAATTTGTAATATGTATGTTCAACTCTTCCTTTTGCTGCCAATCATAAATTCAATCTTCTTGCAATTGATATTTAGTCCTTTCTTATCACATTCATTTACTGCGGTGAAGTAAAATACATTGTAAGAATTAAGAGCATATGAAGGCTCACTCGACTTAAAAGGGTTATCAAACACAAGAAAATAAATGTGGGTTAATTCCCAGTATATTGATCAATTTTTAAAATTAGTAATGGGATTTTCATGATTTTAATTGCCAGTACTAAACGGTAGTTAGTAGAAAAGTGTAAAGTCTAAAAATATAAATTTTAACAAATATCCACTAACTCTGACTTTTGAGAACTAAAGGAGGGTGTATGGAATAGCAATTTTGGAACTTTAATAACTTATCTCAAATGAGAGTAATATGTTTCCACTGATTTGACAAATTGAAAGATATGCTTTAAATCTTGATTCAAATTCCCTTCTTTTACTAAAAACAAACACACGACTCTTACAATTAAAACACGCTTTTAAGAGACAAACCCAAAGACAAAAACGGTTGTCACATAAAATATGCCATAAATGTTCGATGTACCTTTCTTAATGACTGACTCAAATTTCGCATTACAATTCTCTTCAAGGACAGATTTTCGAAAGAAGTCTACTGAAATAATTATCATATCGCATATTTATAAACTGATATAAATGAATATGTATGTTATATATTTATATATAATATATTACTTTAACAAAATGCTAGTGAACAAGATATGTTGTCCTAATGTTTGTTTCCACAATCCCGACATTACGGCTGTTGTACGCCCCGACTTTCTTCAGCGGATTAGAAATTCTAACTTTTTATTCTAACGGTAATGATGGACAAAACGGAATATATTAAAAAGGAACTGGAAGATCTCATTAAAAATGGTAGCTATTAAAGTAAAGAAAGATCCAACGTTGAAAACCGAACAACTTCCAAGTTCAGGGTGCTCACAGTGGAAGTACAATAGATGCAGACTGGCAAGGACAAACCACCAGTATAGCAATAGATAACATGATGGAGATGCTAACTTTTTCTACACAAAAGAATAGTTAGGAATGTTATGAGCATATATCGGTAGGATAAAGGCTTAGTAATGGGCTTTCCATTATCACAGCAATGATTAAAATATACATGGAATACTTAGAAGAGATGACATTAGAATGTACATCGCTAATGTCAAATCTATGGTTGAGATACGTAACATTTTGATTTATAACATTTTTCAAAAATGAACTACTTAAAATACTTCTAATTATTTGCGTAATGTTATTTGTAGTTGGGAAAAAAGATGATAAACTGAATAGTCCTAAGAAGTATATTATTGTAAGAAAAAACCTTAATGAAAGAACAGTTACTACCTAATTATAAGAATTATATATGGTATATATTATGTTATATATTTCTATATGCAATATATTTATATATATATATATTTTATATATATATATATATATATATATATATATATATATATATATATTATATATATATATATATATATATATATATACATTTATTTGTAATATATTTATATTTGTATGTATGGTTGTCCAAAAAGTGGAGGCAGTAAAGAATAACATCCATTTTGAGATTACCTATACAATTATATATACTAGTATAATTATTTCATTACGAATTGAATTATATTGTGTACAATAATAAAATCACCAAAATGATAACGAACACAATTATAATAATTTAATTTAACCGATAAACAAACTTATTCCACCTACTCTACACTTACTTTTGAAACACCCTGTAGATAAAAGTGAACCCTAGAGTCAAAGCAGAGCAAGGAACAAAAGTTCCTTAAACTCAATTAGTTGGGGAGCAATGTAATAAACAAAACCACAGTAAAATCAGAAGCTAACGAAGAAGAATATGCATAGGAGTAACAGAAGTACCCTGGAAGAAAAGAAAGTAGGCACACAAAATATCTTTTAGAAATAGTAAGTATGCGAACAGCGCAATGCTTTCCAAACATATATGGGAAATTAAAAACAAAAACCAAGTTACGCCAAAAATATAATTCGTCTACAACAAAAAATTAAAAAGATGTAAACTCTGCTGAAGAAGAAAATAGAAACTCCTAATTAAAAGATAAAAACTCATCTCAAAATGCAACACACACACACACACACACACACACACATATATATATATATATATATATATATATATATATATATATATTACTTGCTTTTTGTATGATACGTTAAGTGGTCATAATGGTATTTGTGTAGCTACATGTATTTCGAGTCTAAAGTTAACTCTCTTCAGGCGAATAAACTTGTGAATTCACATACAGCGATCCGTTTGCTTTTCTGATGGCCGAGGTATCGTGTGTAAATAGATAAGTCAAGCGGTAAGTAGGTCAGAAAGTTCATATGCGTGCTTGTTTTTATTTTTTATTTTTTCACACTTTCACGCTAAGTCAGCAATTTTGATTCAATGCTACTTACGGGTGATCTAGTTCTTTTTATTGTTTTTGGGATACTATTTGAATTTAGAGTGTGTGTGTGTGTGTGTGTGTGTGTGTGTGTGTGTGTGTGTGTGTGTGTGTGTGTGTGTTTATTGCGTTTAAATTTTGTATGTCTGTGTGTGTGTGTCTTAGGTTTTTCATGTTTTTACCAATTTCTTTCATTGGCTTGTATTTTTAAAAAATATTTCTTCCTGCCTCATGAATATGTAATAATCTGCATTGTTAGATAAGCATTACTCTGAATTAACCTCCACTACATTCATGTAAACGTTGGGAGATATATAATTTCATATTATTGGCTAGTTTAATATTACTTCTGTGCATGTCTATTCTTTTTTTTCAGGTATTGTGTGGCTCCCACGTATATTTGTGCGCATCCATCGCATTTTAGAGCATAAATTACCTTTTTAGAGTTGCAACTCAGATCTGTTTTTATTTCGAATGTAGATGTGTTTTTGTAATTGAAATGTTTTCCTTCTATTATTATGTTGCATACTCCACATCATTTTTGTTGCAGTTTGTGAACCACTGTGTTTTGTTTTGATCGAATTTTGATGAGGATAAGATGTTTTTTAAATTTTGGGGTTGTCGCTTGCATTTAATTATTTTAGTTGTCATTGAGATTTTCTTTATTTTATCATTTTCATTGAGCAATTCTATGTGTGTTTTGATATTTGTAAATAATTATGGGTTACTTTTGTTGTGTGTGGAAATATATGCTAGAATATTTCTTAATGTTTTTTATATCTCTGAGTTCCACAGAGATTCTAATGGTATTTTTTTGCCTTGTTTATTAGTGGAGTGGGGTATCCTCTCATTTGTAATGTTAAAAGAATAAATGTGCAATATTTCTTACCTTGCTCTTTTTTACACACTTCATCTTTTCAATAGTGAAGTTAGACGAAAATTAAGGGAGTATTTGTAACATATGTAGGCTGGAGCTCTCCGTTCTTTACGTTCGACATTTGTTGAGTAAAAAAAAACATTCACATTTTCCACAATTCCGCCTCTTTCCTTCAGACGTAAAATTGAAAATCTGTGGCCATCGTAATTTGTATTATTATGATGAGTTCCATTCTTTAGTTTTACCAATTCAGGCTTTTAAATCTAGGATACACTATGCTAATTACGCGGAGCTGAATCACTCACATTTCTTCTGTATTCAAGTGTGAACATTTCCTTTCCTATTTAATGTTTTTCTATTTCATCTTAAGGTTTGATCGATATGTATCCCCATCATCAAAAATTTCACTTTCTATCAACTTTTCATACATATCACAAAGTATCATTCATCATAATCATTTCAGAAGCTACTCTATATCTTGAGTGTCACTCGAAACTTGTGTTAATTAATATAATATAAACAAATCTCTTATTATTACAGACAAGAATAACTGTGAACGTCCCCTGCACTGGATTAATGGTTACCAATCAAAAGTCAAAAGCATTAGAAATCTATTGAAATAGATCTTTAAAAGGTGCGACATAAGGAAGATCTGCTGTATTATTTAGCGAAGCACTCTTCTAGCAAATTAAGTGTCAAACTCCATGGCAACGATTTTTAAGTGAAATTCACTGACTCTTGCGTGCAAAACGAGTTGATTTTTTAGGTTAACCCATACGTCTGTTCTTGTATCGTACAGATAGAATTAAAGATAATGGGATTAGAAAATAAACGTGCTCCATCTTGACCAGAATTATTCTTAAGATCAGGAAACTTCGTCGTTAGTTAGTTAAGTGCCCTACATGATACACAATTAGGCAATCATCAAAGGTGACATGACTGACTGGGCAGAGAATTTTCCCATACTAACTTACCTTTACTTTGTGCAACATACACTTTGCCAACCAAGACTGTAGAACTCAATTGGTCATGCTAGAGGTAAAATCGACGGATTAAGCGTATTTGCACGTAAGTGAGTGCAACCAATTCAACTGGGAATTCGAACGCCATTCTCCAACTTCTCATTCTAGTATCCACTGCACTGTATATATATTAAAGTGGTTCAAAACCTGATTAAAAATGTATAAATTCTCTTGCATTTGCTCGTCATTTATTTATCTAAGTCTCAAAATCATTTGTTTATCTTGTGAAATCGGTTAAGTAGAATGGAGAGTGTAAAGAAGAAAATGAAGAATGTTTTTGTGTTAGACGCGTCTCACTTGTTTGATTTCATGAACCTTGAATACAGAATATTAACTAATGCTCATCTAGAAGAGAAGCCACACAAATAGAGGTAAGGCAACTAGCGAAAAAAGCAGTGGACTATCGCAATTCCTCTAACTTCCTAATAGAATTCTAGAAATAAGAATTCTTGACCAAGCTATTTACATAGCGGAAGGTAAGGAAATGTTTGCAATTTTGCACTCATATTTTTTCTGATAAATCCCGCCTGCTGATATTTTGTGGATCATACTTTTCAACTGGGAAGGCATCTCATTTTCTATCTGCCTTGGAGAAAAGGAATTCTCTTGCATTTCCGTTATAAAACAGAAAATAAACGAATTTTCAAATGGAAGAACAAAACTACAACAATGAATATTAATCGAAGAAATACCAAGGTTATCAGTCCACTTCACAAAATATGACCAGATAACCAAAAGTTAGAATAGTAGATGGAACCCCTTCTTCGTTAAACCGAAAATATGATATATTATACACATGTATATATATTTGAGAGGCAACATTTCTTTAAAACATTTTTAATTGAATAAAACAAACAATGTTTTTATTAAATTAATGCCAAATTCCTAACTGTATTCAGTCAAAACATAAAAAAATAACAACAGAAGAGACAAAAACTTCTTTGAAAATGAGTATAAAAGTGACCAAAAGTTCTTTGGACAATACCAATTATGAACAATTTTTAAATTCATTATGAACGTTTTTACATTTTTTCTCTTTTTCTCTTCTTTCCCCCTTTTTTTAATTATTTGTACCTCGTACAAAAGATTTACAAAAATAAAAGCAAGTGCTTTTTTTCTAACTTTCAATAAAACGTTTATTACCATCATTATTAACTACATAATGAGACATTGTTCTTTCAATGTCGAAACAAAATGTTTAGTTTTGTAGTAGTTTGTACCTTTTCTAATGTAATAATATGTATATATATATATATATATATATATATATATATATATATATATATATACAAATAAATAGACCACGGTTTTATTACAATAGATAGAATATTTATGTATATTTTTTAAATTTTCTTATACTTAAGTGGAAAGCAATATCAAAGATAGTGCGTTTATATGTGAAAACATTATGGAAAGAGGAATTAACACAGCATGGTGACTGGGTCTATGTAGAGTAATGAAATGGATGTTGCCAGCGTGTTTTGATTCTTATACCAAAAAGTATTAGTGAGCATCTTTTATGTTTCCATCCAAGTTACACACAACATGTATATGCACACATTAAAACAATTGTTTGTTACGTTAATTAAAAAACAAATATGAAGAACAAATACCTATTAAAGTAACAATATGATAAATGTAAGTATATACACGCTACACAAACCCCAATAAATTAAATATGCAATCATCGAAACAATAAATAAGTATCTAGTTATATAAATAATAAACAGATTATCAAACTACAAATAAACACATAAACACAACAAAAAGTTTAAATGATAACAAACAAATAATTAAGTAACAAATAGTAAGGAGTAAATATCAAAACTGGAAATTATTCTTTTATATAGAGATTTAAGGATTTCCAATAAGTATAGCACTTAAACTACTTCGCTAACTGGGTAAAGATACTGACCCTTCCTTCCCCTTCGTAACACTTTGCCTGCCTATAGTAAACTCGACGTTTCTGTTTTGAATGCAAAAAATTGTAAATTTTGTATATACATCATTTGTGTTGATTGTAAATTAAATATTTTTGTGTGATTTAACTCTGAGTTTTGGTCAATCATTTCTTTTTTTGTTACACTTAGCACTAGCATAAATCAATGTGTATCTCTTCGGGGACTAATCTTCTGACACTGTCCTTCAGTCAGGTCTCTGATAGTTTTGATGTTGTCAAACAACCTCGCTCACATCAGGCCGACAAATTCTTGGGTTTTTCTCATTTGTGCCTATGTTTAAAGTAACTATCCATAATTTTGTGTCAGTCCAGATTCAGTAACCATTAGTCTGCCCATATCGAGGTTTTCTGTTTGTATAATTAGCGAGATTGCACGCATCTCTGGCTTGCTAGACCCGTCACAACTCTATCAGTACCCCCCTTGGCCATAATGTATGTTTACATTCATGGCATTATCAGGTTCCATGATGGAACATGAGATTTAATATTTGAAGCTAAAAATAAAAACTTGACAAAGGACATCAAGAGAAGGGAACAATATAACATAATGGAAAAATATCTAGAAAGAACTCATCTCTCATAAAAACCATTAAACGCAGTTTGGTTTCCGCTTCACCAGGTCTACTGCTGATTGCTAACGGCGATCACCGAGTATATATACCAGGTTCTCGACAAGAATGGCGAAGCCCGAACCGTTGCTTTGGATATCTCTAAAGAGTTCGACAGAGTTTGACATGCTGGACTTCTATGAAAACTGCGGAGCTATGGTATAACTGGACATTTGTTTGAACTAATCCAGTCTTTCCTCTCTAACCGCACATTGAAGGTGGTATTAAACGGACGTGCCTCCCAGAACTACCATACGAATGCGGGTGTCCCTCAGTGCTCTTTCCTAGGTCCTACGCTCTTTCTGATCTACATTAAAGTTATCCCTGATACCATGAGATCCCAAGTAGGTATATACGCCGATGACAACACAGTTTACTCTCGCCTTGATAAAAAAGCTGGTGTGGGTGACAAAGCTAACCTTGCAGCCGAGCTTGAAAAGGACCTCCAATCTGACTGGACTGTGATAAGAAATGGCTCGTTAATTTTAATGCTTCTAAAACGAAGCTGCTATCAATTAACAATCATAGACAATCGCACCTCTCTCCCATTAGCATGAACCAGGCTTGCCTCCCAGAGAGTAAAACACTACGCCTCCTTGGTCTCACACTTTTAGCGGACCTCAAGTGGAATGACTATATCGAATCCATTGCTAAATCCGCTGCTATGAAAGTCGGTTCTCTGTGCAGGGCCCGGAAGTTTTTTCCGTTTTTTCCAAGTCCTTCACATATATAAATCTACAATCCGCCCGTGCATTGAATACTGCTGCCACATCTGGTCGGGTGCCCCTGCTATTCTCCTCGGGCTTCTTGACAAATTACAACTGAGAGTCTGTAATTTGACCGATGCCGACTTGGCAGAACGCCTGCAGTCTCTCTCTCACCGGCGCGACGTGGCTTCCCTGTGTCTATTCTATAAATACTTTCACGGCTACTGCTCCGATGAAATTAGATCAGTGGTGCCCCCTAGGTATAAATTTGCACGAGATACTAGATGAGTAACTAGATCCCACCCTTTTACAGTGAAACCGATAAAATGCAACCGCTATCTCTACTCCAACAGTTTCTTTTCTCGCAGTTTCCAACTGTAGAATTCCCTTCCGCATGATTGCTTTCCCGATGGCTACAATCTCCAGGAGTTTAAATGTAAGGTCAATAGACACCTCCTAACACACTAACCATCTTTCAAACACTCTTCCCATCTACCCAATCAACAACCTCGGTATCCTTACCCATCTATCACCCCCTTCTGACATTTCCTATATCTAGCCACTCTTTCTCTTCAACTTTCCCTATGTAACCCCATGCGCAATAGTGGCAGTGAAATGCCTTGCTTGAGGTGAAATGATAAAAAAAGGCCAAAAACAAGCACACAAGACCTGAAGATTGTGTTCAATTATGAAACAGACTTTTTTATGTTTGCATACAATCTTCAGGCCGTGTGTGTGTTGTTTAAACTTAAACATATATAGATATAAATAATACGGACATTCGAATCTACACTTCGTGGTGACTAACCAAAAACTTTTCATCAGATTTGTTAATTCTTGGAAGTTTGGAGTTCATGGCAGTCATTTTATCTTAAACTTACTAACAGAGGACTAATTTTTCGACAATTTAAATCCGTTAACGCAGACCTAATGAGTTTGATCTGACTGTCTAACATACTTTTATCTTGATCAAAAAACCATTGTTAATTGAATACAACTGAAACATGCGTATAATCATCTAATAATAATTTGTAAACTTCTTTTAGTCACTAGTAATATACTGGTAAGTTCGATCCTCATAGTTTGGCTACAAAACTACCCTGTGCCAGACTTGGTTAAGCATTATGAATAATCTTCAACTTTACATATTATTTGTAGCTATTAAGTATATCTGTCGCGTAAATTTAACGTCCAGTTCCAGTTTTGCTGTACATTTGCATAAATTCATCGGGTGATTAATCGATGTTTTCCTTCAGACGTTTTGCCGGCATGTGTATCTCAATTTCTCTAACCTCTCCTTCCTCATTTAGTGTCCCAGAGATTAAAAATATCGTTTTTATGTTCAAAGTACGAGTGTACTTTTTTCTTGTATATTTTCTTCAAAAGTTATTCGTTATCCACATCTTCCATCTTTTAAATTGCTTACACGATTTTCTAGAACCTTATCACTGTTACTTAAGACTATTTATACGTGCCTATAACACTGTTACTTAAGACTACTCATACGTGCCTATAACATTCATTGTTATATAGAAGTGATATTACATAGCTGTTCAGTTCTCTTTTCTAGTACGTGGATTGAAATTAAAATCAGTCTAGTTGAATGAATTTGGTAGCCTTTTGAAGATAAGTTAATCTGCAAAATTCATTTTTATTACTGATTGTTTTTATATGAGTGAAATTTTGTGGTAGCTTCGCGAGGACATGCATATTATGCTCCTCCAAGGTGGTGCAAAAGCTAAATATATAGTTTATAATGTTTACCATTTACACTAACTCACTATCTTCCAGCTGTACTCAGGTACACCCCCATTCTCTGTCTGATATCAAACTTTGCATCACTATATTGGGAAGGTTGGATTTTCATTTCAAGCTTTGCTTGGAAAAGTTCCATAGGTACTAATATTGTTGGCGTTGTCATGCTATTTAGTTTGCTAGCTTCATAAAGAATGTGAACCAAAAATTATTATAGCTGGCTTCAACAGAAATCCTATGACGACCATCATCTCCTTCACTTTACTAACAAATTCTAGCGACAAAGTTAAAGGGGCACATTTCTATCAATGCCTGTGTTCTCTTGTCAGACTAGTCCTAATCATAGCTTCTTTATTATTAGTGAGCATATGAATGTTCAGGTTGGTTTCAGTGACATAGACAAATTTGCATATCATCGTCTTTCAGAAATGAGATTATCCTCGAAGACTTTATTGAGAGAGATAATATTGAATGTATAACTACAATTTTCAAAAGATCTCTCAAAAATGAACATTAACTCATACAAATGACACTAAGGCCAAACCAGATTCCATTCTGATAAACAAGAAGTGGAAGAACAATGAATAGCCAAACACGTAATATATCGGAAGTAGTTTAGTGCTAATAGTACTTAGTGATAATAAAAAGCAGCCTGACTTGCCACCGTATGACTGGTGTCTTCTAAAACCAAACAACCATCTAAAAACCAGTATACTAGTACTGTCAGCAATAAGTCTGTGAAATTAAAAGTAGAGACCGAGAAATATCTCTTAATACTACAACAATCGTTTTGTTATTTCTTATGAAACGGCTGCAGTAAAATCGAAACCTAAGCAACATATTCCTTGGGAATAACTTAGAAATACATCCATGAAAATTTGATTCATCTACTCTGCTACCTACAGACATTTGGTTTCTGCTTGGAAAACTGTCAACGAGATTAGGATGTGCGTTGTGGTGCAGTGGATATCCGCTCGGAACGTCAACTCGGGGAGCAGAGTTCGAATTCCAGTTGAATACGTTGCATTCATTTTCGGGCAAATACCCTTGGGAAAGGTATTAATCCGTCTAATCCTTCCAGTTATGGGTTAAATCACAGGACAGATTGGGTTTTAGAGCCTTGGCTGGCAACCAGTCTACCGCAGAAAGCAATGGCAACCTACTGCGCGATAATTTTCTGCCCAGTCTATCCTGTCTCTTTCGAGACATGATCGCCCTAGTGTGTATCACATATGGCATTTAACTGACTGACGGAACACCTATTTCATACTAAACATAAAAAGTTTCAGGTACAGATCATGTAAAGACTTTAAAAAACACAAAATTCAGTAAGCAGCGATACTTTGATAGCATTCCTCGGGAGATTTGGAAGATTTAACAATGTTCTACTCACTCTATAACGCCATATATAATGAAAGATGGACAGAAGGCGGCATTCATCTTTTCTCAAAGAAAGAGATATAGGATCGGCTCCAAATGATAGAGAAATAAAAGTCACATCCATTGCAGTAAACATTGACATCTCAATGCTTCTCAACGGAAGTAGGAAAGATGCTGTAATAAAATCAAAATGGCTCTCAAAAAACTGACCATACATTGAAATCTTATGTGTTTGAAGGATTATTGAGCAGGGCAAAGAATCTACAGACGACCTTACTTTTTGTAGATTTCTCTAAAGCCTTCGAGTCTGTTCATAAAAATGGAGATATTTCTGTTATATGGCATCTATCTGAGACAAAAACTGTTATAATGATCCTATGAAAACATACCAAATATTAGATTTGGTTTCCAGAGAGCGACATTTTTTCTGCATCAAAGTAGGGTTCGTTCTTAGCTTTTCTCTTTGCTAATATTCTTGATAGCATATTGAGAAATTCTCTCGATAAATATCATCTAAGTTCTACTTTATCACCAACATTCTCAAGTCGATATCCTGCCAAAATGTTGACAAATGTTAACTATGCAGATAACCTAATTACTATTACAAACCAATACCTCAGTTCTACTATATCATCCCGAAAATTCTACCTATGTTGTTATCAATGCTTCTAAAATTGAATTCATAAGTTTTGACCAGTAAGACTCAATACAAATTCTCAGATGAATCAATAAAATCTCTTGAATCGTTTACATACCTAAAAAGCGAGATAAATTCTACTGAAAAGGGTGTGAAAATTCACATAACTAAAGTTTTGGCTCTTGTGAATAAAATGAATATAATCTCACAATTTTATATACCAGACAATCTAAAACCAAGATTCATTCGAGTTACTGTATTTGGTGGTGTTATTGTATGGTGCAACTTCTTGAACAGTAACTAAAACCCTTGAATCTATGCTTGATGGAACATACACTCGGATGCTAAGAGAAGTACTTTAAATATTTTAGATACAAATTTCAAATAAATCACAGTTCTGTTGACCCATCCCTGAGATTCAAACCAGAATGCATTTACTGGACACTGCTGGCGAGCTAAACAAGAACTCACGAGTGATCTATTGTTCTGGTCACTTAGCCATGTATCAAGAGGAGTTGATCACCCAGAAAACACCTATATTAACCAGCGATGTAATGACACAGAATGTCTCCATAATGTCCTTCAGGTTTTGATGCAGGACGGTTATGGTTGGCGTGATGGATTCATAAATGTGCTAGCTAGCTCATCCGAATAAATAATATTGATGAAAATTTGTCTCATTAGAACCTAGTATTTTTTTATCTGCTTCCTTTTTGCAAATACGAAGACTACTATTCTATCTCAATTACAAAAGAACGTTTATCGGAAATAATACGTCGTCACTAGGCAACTCTTTTTCCATAGGCTGCACGTATTTCCGCAATTGGTGCTCCCTGTCTTAATCTGTTAGTTTCTCACGCCTGACACACCTATTTTCATTTATCAAACTTAATGTTCATTTTGCCCTAGTTGTATAGCACAATATATTTTTTCTTTTTTTAACGTAACTATTCTTTGTAACTTTATCGTACAAAATACATGAAGAGCATCGTATTTCAAAAGATTTTACAAAAATCCAATTAAAATATTTATTTTTAATCATGCTTATGAGACGTACGAACAGCACTTATATCACTTACATACGCACACTGACACATAGACGCACACATATACATTCCTATATACATATTCTGGCATTATTGTGGAGATTTTCTTTACAAATCTTAGTCAATTTAATTTTGTATTTTGGACTGAAACCAAATTATGATTTGGCATATTCTCAACTAAAATCATTGTCGTTTCCCTTCCTCCTCACTATTTCTGGCAAAAGCCGGCTCGTAAATTCAACTCTAAAAGAAGCCAAAAAGTATAAAGAAGGAAATTCAGATAAGAAATTTTCTTCTCAAATCAGAGACAAAGATCTAATTAACATTCTGTTGCTGGTACATCAATAAGTAAAATCCAATCACAGTCGCTGATTGTGATGTTTTAAGAATTTTTTTTCTTTAGGATAAAGCATTGCCTTCTCTCTCTTTATTTGTTTCATCCTACTCTCTTTCTTTCGTTGTTTCCATATTATTTCTTTCTCTTTTCACCACGCCGAGGAGATACGGTCTGTCGGACTTGAGGTAAATATCGTAAGAAGTTATCAAAAATAAAAAAATGTAAACACCATATCTTTAAATTATATAAAAAGGACTTTTTTTATTTTATATTTAAAGAAATGTTGTATTCAGCATCAAGTTTCAATCGGAATTAAGATTTATTATTAAGAATTTACGAGTACTTAATTATTAGAACGTTGTTTACTACAATGAATTAAATTTGTTCGACAACATTTTTTCTATCTGGCATTTTCTTTTAGGACTTGGGCGAGCAGGGTTCGACACAATTTCCAATCTTTTATAGCATTTAGTAATTTGTATATTTACTATCTCTCTTAAACTATATTATGTGATTTAGATAAATTCGTTATATAGGTTACTTGGTGCATTCCTTTTGGACTACCTGCCTTCAAAATGCGTTTTGTCTGTCTCCTCAATAGGTGTCCTAGAAATTTAAACTCCTTATTCTGAGTATGTGTAACACTTTGCTTTCCAGTTTCTTTAAATATTTCACGTTGCTTACATGTTTACTTCATTAAATTCTCAGAATCCTTCCTTAGAACTTTGTTTCTGTTGCCTCGGGTTATTTTCATGACTGTTTATTTAAAGAGACATATCATATAGAAGTTCTGTAGACTGCTCTTCGTTTCTAACGTCATTTCTATTTCAGTAGGAACTCGAATTACATATGTGATTCAGGCAAAACTGGATCGTGAGTTAACCAATCTCTCGTTGCAGATGTTGTGTATTTGTAATGAATATCGAAAAAAAAGAGTGAGAAACAGAACTGTCTATTAAATTTGTCTCGCAAGGAAGAATGAAACCGTTTATTTCCTGTACAGGATTAGGGCAATTTTGATCAAACTAAACGACAAGGGAGGAGAGATAATGGCTGTTCAGTCGTTGGTATATCTTAACCTTTATTGTCTTTGAATCTTGTTAATATTTTAAAAATTCGTTTTCCTCTGTACGGTGCATATTCTTTAGAATGTGCATTACCGATACTTTTCCTCTTTCTCTTCTCTGCCTCTTTGCATGATTTGATGCAAATTATTTATATAGGTTGAACTTTATATCTAAGCGCTCGCCTGTACGAGCCAAGACGTTTCGAAATTCTTTTTCTTGAAAGACGACGATACCTGTTACCCAATATATGCGAACTTTTGGGAGCTTTTTCTTTGTATGTAGAAGTAAGACTAATGAAAAACTGTAGTGTTTGCAGAAACGTTTTTTTTGCAGTAGTGTTCATCCTTTACAAGGCCTAAGAGTCACTCGAGGTATAATGTTACAGAGTAAGAGGCGCAGTTTGGGTATGTGTGAGAACAATTACAGTTAACCGCATATTATATGTTACGAGTGGTTCTCCAAAGATGACGAACATCTTGACATCAAAAACGAAAAACGAACACGTATATATAAAAATATAAACATATTTTTATTCTTCGTCGATACTAGTTGTGTATTGTGTTAGTCAGAGGGAATCACGCAAATAAGAGTTAGTTGGCTAACAGGAGTTGTCTTCTCTTTTTCTCTCTTTTCTGCGTTTTCTCTGCATCTTCTCAGTGTTTAGTTCTTCCTTTGGCCTGAAACACCCTGTTCTTATACAAGCTGAAATTCTTCAAATCCCATTTAATTACGTAATTTTTGGCTAAGCACATCTATCAATCTTTCTCACCGATTATTTCCCTTAAAGCCAGCTGCCCTTTACTTTACTTTCTGACCTTGAAATCGGCTGCGTATAACGTAAACAGACTTTACACACACACACACACACACACACACACACACACACACACACACACACATATATATATATATATATATATATATATATATATATATACTACACCTAGACTTAACAGCGCAAGATATCTTCTTGCAAGTCGTTTCCATAAAGCAGCAGTGTGTAGATGTAAGCTATTCGAGCGGAACCTACATTAGACAAATGTAATGTGAAGGGAATGAGGGTGGTTCTCTGCAGTATGCGTCTCTTAGCCGTGATGTCTAGAACTGTGAAATTCAGGAATATATTTTGATAACTTTCCATGGGTATAGCGATAGCCAGGCGCCAGACATATTTTTTGTGGTAAAGTGGTTGTAAGGTGGAACGAAATTCATCAATCATAAAGAGGCGGAGACGCTTCTGAGCTCTATCGAGACTAGAAATTGAACACTGAGTATTTTCTGTCCGTATATGTTAAGCAGTGCCCTATATCGCATTTGATTTGAATCTTACGTATAGGACAGCAGGAAACTTCGAGTACTTAGTGGAGCGGTACGGGAAACCGACACTCAGCATAGATATTCACAAATGATCAGAGTATATACTTAAGCAGATCATTTATCTAAAGTAGAAAAAGGGTTGACCCGAGAAGTTAACATGTGAAGACATTTGTGTTGACCGATTGAATCTTGGAAGAATGGCTATTAATAACTACATTAAGTGATCTACCTCTTCAGATGGACATGATAATTGAAAAGACTCTTCCAGTGATTCCATAGACAGAGAGCTTATGTAATAACCCACTATGCCACAGCTTGTCAAAGACATTTAAAATACCGAATGGAATTATCCTTCAGATGCATTTGTCCTCTACTCCGCATTGATTTTGTGCGTAATGACGGTTGAGATATCAGCAGTGAACCGACCGATCAAAATTCATACTGCCTGTCACAAGATTTTGTCCCTGTTGAAGTGAACACCAACATCTTGGTGATTACAGATTCAAAATGTTTACTAATGACATTGAGGAAACTGAGTGACCTATAGAAAGTCGCATACATTTGACAACTTCCACAGATTTATGAATGATTTCTTCAAACAGCTGTTAGATAATTTTGCTAATATTAGGGATAGCTCAGAGTTAATATTTTTAAGGACAACCATCAGCATCTTAACTAAATCGGTAGACTTGTAAGTTTCGAAGCTTATCATAAGTCTTGCTAATTCGTGGACTGTGATAAAAACATTACTGCCATGATGCTCTGTTAGACAGGGATAGTCGTAAGGTATTGGCCTTATTCATCTAACTTTGAATTAAAGGCAAGGATCTAAGCGAGCTTTTCTTTATTTATTGTGGGTGATATTGTCTGGAAAGGTTTATCATAGTCGGCCCTACTGCTTTACAACTATTCAAAATTTGGTGGGAGATATTCCGGAACTCCCAGGATCCAAGTTGCTTGCTTTTGATCTTGGCTCGAACTTTGTGTGTAGCTACACTTTGCACTTTCTAGAACTATCTTGTAATGATTATCGGGCAGTTCTGAATTCAGGGCGTATCCTACTGCACCCTTACTTGTGATAGATATTGTAGGAGTGTTTACAGTGAGTTAGCGCTTCAGTTGTTCAGTTTCTAGAAAGAATCAATTCTGTGATTATGGCGTCAGTTTTGAAGGCAATATGTGTAAAGAAGGTTGATAGAAGAGTTTCCGTCTGTAAGAACCGATGCTAACCCATTCGGCTTTGAAGTACAGAACATTTTTTCTGCGGAACGTCACATAAGACGATGTCTTTGGTTTGGCATTAACTTGAACACTAGATAGTGGATGATCTGAAGTGCTAATCGATGTGAAGAACCAGAAAAAGTGATTTGCCTGATATCCTGTTGCAGAAGGAACAGGGATTGGTTCTTCGACGATCCGTGTTAGTTCATAGGCGAAGGAGAATTCTCAGCAGTACCTGCCTTCTTCATCGATTTTGTTTGAGTGAGCTAACCAATCTTTATTGCGACTATAGAATTCACAATTATGAATGCTAATTAAGAATGTTCACTGAGAATTTTATCAATTGCTTTAGCTATTCTGACGAACATTACAGTTTTCTCATCCTGAGGAAAAACAAACAAACAAATAAAATGAAAGTGGTACTGTGAACAAATGCCATGGAGAAGTACATACATATATAGGATATCAGGTGTTCGTTTTGGAGATCACTGCCATATGGAAACCCGTCTTTAATATTGGCACCGAATATATTGTCGTGGCGATTTTAATGGACATCAGAAGCAATTATCCCAGGACTGTGATCTATTGCACTATAATAGATAGATCGATACCCGTTTACAAACCAGGAATTTTTTTTCTCATCAGAATCCATTTTGCCTATTTATAAATCTACCATTCGTCATTGCATTCAATAGTGCTCCCATATCTAGTCGGGTGCTCCTGTTTACCATCTTAAGGTTGTCGGCAAAATCCAATCGAATATCTGCAATATATTCGATCCTGACGTAGCAAACCGCCTTCAGTCTTTTTCTCACCAACGTGATGTGGCTTCTCTCTGACTTTTCTACAAGTATTTTCATGGCAACTGTTCCGGTAAGCTTTTTTTACAGCTCCCTCAACTACATACACTTACACGTGCTACTAGATTGACATTAATTTTTCACCCTTTTTTCCGTCAAACTAGTTAAATGCAACCACTTGTTGTACTCTAACTGTTTCGTCTCTCGCACTTTTTATTTTAAGATCTCATTTTCGTTTGCATGCTTCCCTGATAGTACAATCTCCGAAAGTTTAAATGCAACATCAACTGCCATATTTCATTGACTTGATTCCCACACCTCTCTTATCTTTCATTCCAAACGCCATGTACTTTTTATTGTCTCACTGTAGCCCCCTAGTGGCATTTCGGCCTTGATTGGAGTAAAATGATTATAGAAGAAAGTCTCTTCATGTAGTCAGTTTGAAATGTCGTCAATTCCGCACGCCTTGTTAGATATTGTTTTGACTGTGCTTCAAAAGATTCCAGAAGATTGAAGTGTTTGGTATTAATTAGAAGATCTTCAGAGATGATCTGAGTAATTGACTGTTCATAATTAGTTTTTGTAGGTATTTGACTAAGTTATGAAAGTCATCCTATCAAAGTCTAATGCCCTCAGTCGGATTTCATTCAGATGCTTATTGCTCTGCCTAAGTAAAAATTTGGTTTACCGTTGAACATGCGCCTCTTCAATCTCCGTAATTTTGCACTTGACGTAGGTTTCTTCATTTAAATCGTAAAGCGCTTTGTGGTCTTTAAGGGATTCGTTAAAATGTTTTTTGTTCCGTCTTGTTGCCCTTTGATTGTAATTGTTATCTGCAAAATTCACTGCGGCTCTTTATTGTGTTACATTTTTGTCGTTTCAGTGAATCCTTTCAAGATTCTTTCTTTTTGGAACTGATGCTTCTGTTGCCTGTTTTTGTGCTTCCATCATGGATTTAAAGATGACTGAATACCTTCAGCATCATTCAATATTTCAAAACGATTGCGTACTTCCATTGAGTATTTCTTCTTGATATTGGTGCTATTTGTGAGAAATTGCCAGTCAAATGCCGTTGTCAATGTTCACCTTCTGTTCGCATGCACTCTAAGACGGATTTCAGCAATCCCTATTTTATGATCTGACCCAAAACTTTCAGAAGTAGTCTAAGCTTGGCAGTTCTTGGTACTGTTGAATCATTTTCTGTTTATATGTATTCAGTCTAGCTGTGTTGTTTTTTTAATTTTGGTATGTGTATGTTCACGGTTTTCTTTGCCGTTTCTCGTGCATAGTGTTAAGTAGGGCAAAGTAAAATCAGATTTATAATATTAAAAAGTTGTATCTTTATTTAGAAGTAACCAATCCAAAATATTATCAAAACTGATTAATATCTTGAGCTGCCAAAATTAGTTTAAAAAATTGAAATTTTATATTAACTATGCAATTTTCAGAACTTTCTGTTTTTTAATTTGATAGTGTTTGTGATATAATAATGATATAAAGGCTTACTGATTATAGTTGTTAATAATCATAATTTTTATTTATTCAATTAAGTTAAAAAATATTTTTGTTTCAAATCTTGTCATTTTTATCTCGAGAAATCCGTTGCTCAAATAAATCTATCCTGAATATTTCGTCCACACACTAAAGAACAAGCTTGAGTTACTGCCTTTACAAAATATTCAACATCTGCCTATCAACAAACCATAACATAATAAACAGAATCAGAAAAAACTCTTCAACCAGCTAAACTCAAATCACCAATATCCCTCAACTTTTCTTTTACTAATATCCGGGGCATTCGTACTAACTTTCCTATCGTAGAAGCTTTCCTCCACGAAAAGTCCCCTGACATTCTACCGCTCTATGAGACTAATCTCATCTCATCAATTCCCTCCTCTGACTTCTCCATCCTTGGTTATCTCCTCCTTTTAAAGAAGGATTCCACTGTCCATATGCATGGGCTGGGGGTCTACGTTAGTGAACACCCCCTATAGCTAGGGTAACGTCATTCGAATTTCCTGACCACCAATATGTATGTCTCCGTCTGTCACTGCTCAGTTCGGTTAGCTACCTCTTTTTTCTTTACTGTTCTCCCTCCTCTCCTGACTGTTTCC
Source organism: Ascarosepion bandense (assembly GCA_037127315.1). Lineage (NCBI taxonomy): Eukaryota > Metazoa > Mollusca > Cephalopoda > Sepiida > Sepiidae > Ascarosepion > Ascarosepion bandense. The sequence goes on from JBBBDQ010002324.1 coordinate 1,152,567, forward strand.
TTCTAGATAGCATTCCTGACAACATAGATAAGGCTATTTCCTACCACCCATTCGCTCACATATTTGTGTTTGCAGACCTTAACGCCCATCACACTGAGTGACTTAAAGACTCTGTTACTGATTCAGCGGGCATCCACGCCATGAACTTTGCTATTTCCCAATCCCTTACGCAAGTGGTGGACTTCCCCACAAGCTTTCCAAGCACTCTCTCTGAATACTCCTCTCTCATAGATATATGCTTTACCTCTGCACCTGACTCCTGTCAAGTCTCGCATCTTTCACCTCTCGGCAACTCCGACTATGCTGTTGTCTCTCACAATATTTCTTTCCACTCTCACTCCCCCCCAGGAGCCTCCTACCTATAGAACCTCCTATTGCTACCAACAAACTGACTGGCACGCCTTTCAAGATTTCCTATGCGACGTCTCTTGGGGAAAAGTGTTTGACCTCCCAGTTGATGACTGTGCCTCTGAGGTTTCGTTCTGGGTGAAAGCTGGCATTGATGACTTCATACCTACCAGGAAGTATTGTTTAAAACCTCATTCCTCTCCTTGGTTCTCTCCTGCCTGTTCGGCCGGCATTGCCCATAGGAACCATTACTTCCGATTATTCCAGATACAGTCATCTGATCACAATAAGCGCCTATCCACATCTGTTCGTAATGAGTGCGAGAGAATTCTGAATGGCGCCAAGCGGTTGTTTGCTGAGAGAATGAGACAGCGCATAGCTGACCGCAAGTTCGGCTCCAAGGACTATTGGCGGTTATGCAAACGGGTGCTAAACAATATCAAATCCACAATCCCTCCTTTAATCAATGAATTTGAGGTTCTCACGTTATCTACGGACAAAGCTGAGTGCTTTGCTCGCAGATTCTCATCCAACTCCACATTTGACTCATCTGGAGTACCCTCATCCGGCTTCCCTATTAGAACTGAGGCTAAACTATACGACGTATATATTACCCCGACAGTAGTATCCCGAGTAATTTCAAAACTTGACCCTCATAAGGCGATAACTATCGCCCTATCATTTTTCTACCAATTTTCGGAAAAGTTTCGAGGCCATAATTAATGCTGAAATAGTTCATCATCTTACTGCCCACAAACTCTACTCTAACAGGCAGTATGGTTCACGGCCGACATGCAAACAACCGTTACGCAGTACATGCTCCAGGTCACTGATGTGTCAGGCGAGGCTTGTGCTGTTGCTCTGGACATCTCCAAGGCTTTTGACAGGGTTTGGCACTCTGGCCTTCTATACAAGCTGCGTGGTTACGTTATTACCGGACGCTTGCTTGATTTAATCCAATCTCTTTTAAATAATCGCGAAATGAAGGTTGTTTTGAATGGGCATGCCTCTCCATCCTACAGCACAAATGCTGGTGTCCCTCAGGGCTCTATCATGAGCCCGACGCTCTTCCTTATTTTCATCAATGACCTCCCAGATCAGATCAAGAGCCAAATAGGCATCTACGCAGATGACACCGCAATTTACTCCCGCATCAGTAAGAAACCCGTCGTGGCGGACAAACATGATCTCGCTGCTGATCTTGAACGGGATCTACACTATGTGGTGAATTGGGGCAAGAAGTGGCTTGTCAATTTTAATGCGTCTAAGACCAAGCTGTTGTCTGTCAATCATCACAGGCAACCTCTCCTGCCTCCCATAAGCATGAACCAAGCGAGTCTCCCCGAGAGCAATACACTGCGCCTCCTGGGCCTTACTTTCTCTTCTGATCTCAAATGGAACCACTACATCGAGTCCATAGCTAAATCCACTGCTAAGAAATTTGGGTCACTGTGTCGGGCCAAGATGTTTTTCCCGCTTGAATCCATCCTGCATATATACAAATCAACATGGAATACTGCTGCCATATATGGTCAGGCGCCCCTGCCGTTCATCTCAGTGTTCTCAACAGGCTCTAAAGGAGAATCAGTAATGTGATAGGTATCGACTTGGCATCTCGACTACAGCCACTTACCTACCGACGAAATGTGGCCTCGCTTTGTCTGTTCTATAAATACTTTCATGGCTTCTTCTCGAACGAACTTAAGTCACTGGTGCCTCTGCAACAGGTGTTTACTCGTGCAACCAGATTGGCAACTGGGTCGCACTCATTCACAATTAGATTAACCAAATGCAGACGATGATTCTACTCCTGCAACTTCTCTCGCACTTCCCGCCTGTGGAATTCGCTCCCATATTCTTGCTTTCCTGACGCCTACAACCACCAGGAATTTAATGCAATGTCAATACTCATCTATTAACCACTTGACTCTAGTTCTTTCCCCACTCCGTATATCCTTTTCTTCTCTCCACCGTTGAAACTATCATCACACCTGTATTTCCATTCTTCTATTGCTTCTTTCTAACTGGTTCGTCTTCGTCTTCACTATCTTCTAATTAATCTTTTTACACTTATGTAATCCCCTGCACATCTTGTGGCATTACCGCCTTGCTCGGGATGATACGATTAAAAAAAATCTTGGGTGTGACACGGCAGTCCGAAAAATGGGAGAATTCTACCATTTTCCCATAATTCTTCAGTTATGAAATTCATGGCTAAGTTGAGGTCACAATATAAAACGATCGCTGGCTGAGTCTTGCCAATCTTCCTGACCTTCGGTCGACTTCGCTTACGTTGTATTTTTGATATCGGATCAGCCAAATCAGGATTGCTTGTTGTTTTTGACAATGTAGGCTCAGACACGCGAGGTATTGGAATAATAAAATCAGATTTAAAACCGCAACGACACGGTGTAGATTTATATATATTTATACATATTGAATTAATACAAGATTTAAGAAATCAAAATTAGATGACGAAGAAATAACAGTTGGATGTCATTTCAGTAGCACGCTAATATTCATGCTCTATTATCACCACGGGACGCTGGTTTGCTTAAATTGCAGCTCGCCGAATTTGGACTGATCGTCTTTTGCGAAGTTGTAGGTTACTTCAGCTTGTCTGCTTCAGTTCATCTCTGGTCTCGACTCCCATTAAGCATCAGGCCGCAAACAAATCTCTTTCTACCTTCTTATTCCAAACAAGTGGCCCGAACTAATTTCGCCCTACACCTTGGTTTTTATTAAACGAGCACAAAAACCAGGGTAGTAAAGTGTAGTTACGGAGGATTAAATTCTCCCTCACTGTATAACTTTTACCAACTCGAAATGAAAACAATATCAGTTGTCCATCTCGACTTAGTCTCTGGGGAGGGGGGTGAATTCAACAACTGTTATCAACAGCCTGTTCGTTTCCAGCTGCTTAGAACAAGAAATTCTCAAGGCCAAATTTTGACTTAGGGTCATATATCTTCAGAACCAATGACAAATATTTTGACTAAATAACTTTGATAAATTCGCTTACTTCACCTAATAAAAGCAATTTACATTCTTTGCACTCTTAATCTGCACATATTGTATCTTGCTGTCTGTATTTTTCACTTTTTATCACCTCGGATACATTTCCCGACAAAATAATTGCATTCTCCAATTTTAGAGAAATCTCTTCTCATCTTGAAAATCACTTACAATTAGTACGAGCTATCTGAAAATAGGGTTACAAGTATAAGATGGTAAATCTGCCCAAGAAATCAGAACAAGTAACCAGAAGCATCAAAATTGATTGTTGGTAATCTAAATTGTCGAACTTCATTGTCTCGTTCTTGTCTGGTTTGGAAAAATTTGCTTGATGGCTATTTATCTCACAAATTCTTGTTCGTCATAGAGCTTAGAAAAGAGAATGTTCTCCGGATGAAGAAAATATGTATTTCTTTGAAGTACAAGATTTACTATTTTTTTTTTTTTTTTTGGTGGGTCATTGAACCACTTTAGATCTGTGAATCATTTTGAAAAAACGGGGAGCTCAATGACTAAGTGACCAAAGGCGTTTAATATCAAACCATGAAGGGACATATACTTTCATGATAAATATTGCAGTTACTTTCAGGTTTTTTCTTGTTTTTCTGTCCCAACATAAAGACGTAATATTCGGGTTTTCGTTGTCATCCAGCGGAAGTGGAAGATTTTTTCTGGAATTTTCCAACCAAGGCATCTGGACCTTCGTCTTTGTTAATATCTAGACACATGTGAAGAAGGTATATTTGAGCCGTGGTTAATTCAATATCATTGCCCTGAAACTAGTATTGAAAATATTTTTTCAAACCATTTTACTTTTAAATGATCACATTCTGTTAGTGCTTTTCCTACATAACCATAATTGCTTGTAGTGTTTGTAGTTGTTCCATCCAGGTTTTTAAAATGTGACACACAGATAACTCATTCAGATGAATAAGACAAATGATCCATTGTAATAATTTCTGCATTTTCTCCCCCCTGATTAACTAGATTTACGGTAGTTCCATTACATCCAATACGAACTAGGTTTTCAAGGGATATATTTTCCTTATAGCAAATGTCTAATATTAATTGAGAGATACCTTTTGTTGTCCCACTGTTTGGTTCAACATGTCCCATATATATGGATTGTGGCTCTTGTATTAAAGGAATATGTTCCTCTATGATAACTTGCCGTTTGTCTTTTTCATCACAATTGTCTTATCCTTTCTTCCATCACCATATATGGCTTTTGGTGCTTTGGAGTGATTTATTGTTCTTTAATATGCTCACCGCTTTAGAACGCTCTCTTTGTAATTTAATTCTGTCTTTTAGACTACGTGTTTCTTCAGTATGAACTATTACTATGTATTGCAAAATAGAGGATGATAATATTGATGCGGCTTTATCCGACACACTGAATCTTTCGCAAGTCATAGCCAAATTTGGTTACGATTCCCGCATCTACTTTGGCATCGATCTGCTCGTCATTCCTTCCACATGTCCTGGTTTCTCTTGCTCCTTGTCATCTGAGTCTGAATCATTTGTTGAATTATCAGTAGATTTAATTCGAGAAGTTGTACTCCTTGTATTCACTTACGCGCAAATACCCTTGGGAAAGGTATTAATTCGTCTCTTCCCTCCAGTAATGGGTCAAATAACAGGACATATTGGGTTCTGTAGCCTTGGTTGGCAACCAGTCTACCGAAGAAGGCAGTAGCAACCTACTGCGGGATAATCTTCTGCCCAGTCAGTCATGTTTATTTGGAGACATGATCGCCCAAGCGTGTATCACGTATGACACTTAACTGACTGAATTCGAGAAATAATAGTTGATTTCTTTGCCATTATGACTTTTCGGACTTCACGTCTTCGTATTTTTTGGCTTCTTTTACATCAATGTTTCCTATGATTATCTTTCGAGCAGACCGTTGGTCCAACAAAAAGTTACGTTCCTTTATAGGAAACTTCGCTCCTTTTTGCAGGAACATTTCAACAAGTCAATACACTTGCAGGTGCATATATCAAACAGTCGATAAGAATCGTCTTGAAATCGTCTTAGTGTTTCGTTATATATCGCATTATAAGTATCTGATATGATTTCAAAAGCCCTTTGTATTTTTCATTACATTTCTTCAATATTTGTATGATGCGGAACAAATATGCAGTTAGAAAATTGCTGAATCCCATACAAGTATGACAGTGTTGAAAACCTTGGATGCAAAGTCAGAAAAAAGAGTGTCCGCTTCTGTCTGCTTTCTGTACGCTTTGAGTTCTAGTTTAGTCAATAAATAACATTTCAGAACATCATTATAGGTAGTTCATTTTTAGAATTTTGTTGGGATCCAAAGATAAAAACGTTACTATGTCGAATTATAGGACGAGTGCTCATCCTGTAAATCGTGTTTTATAATTAAAATTAAAGTTTCAGTACTCACCAACAACACCTACTTTGCTGGTCTTCCTGGTGCTCTTCTCTGCAAATTTTGTATCTAATATTTATATTGTTATCAGGAACGCCTTCTAGACGCTAACCTCGCCTATTCGATTCCGTAGGCAGATGCTTCTTTTTGACGGAAAAATGTATTTTAAGTGAAATGGAAAATTGAATCCTTATGCAACCACATGCTAAGTGGTTAACATTTCCCGTGTAATATGCCTGACCAGAAGGGAGCAACTTAAGTTTATCACTTGAGTCTATTATCGTCTAAAATATTTTCCTTTCTCTTTTAACAAGTTTGTTCTAAACACGACGCATCGGGCAATTGGGTTGGGTGGACTTTAGACTCCTATAGGTCATGCCGTCCAAAGTACTCTAACAGTATCAGCAGCTGAGTGTCAATCTGTTTGTCTGTTGTTGCTTTGTGATACATATTAATTCACACAGTTTGGGAATAATATTTTAGGACGTATTTTTTAAGTATAATTTTAAATAGCTCAAGGGCATAAATGAATATTTAAGCACGTAATGAATGAGAGAAATGAACTTTGAAAGCTGATTGTCCAACTGAGTTGCTAACCGCCTTCATATTGTTACATTACCATTAGATAACAAACATAGAAAATTGTGCAAATTGCATATTTAAAATGTCAACTTTTCAAACTAATTTTGGCAGCCTAAGATATAAATCAAATTTGATAATATTTTGGATTTGGTACTGTAATGTAATGACACCACTTTTTATTACTATTAAGAATATGATTTCAGTATTTATTATTTTTCTCTCCACCCTAGTGTTTAGAGCAGCCTCGTTACATTCGTCAAGCATAGTCAGAAAAACGTTGCAGTTATCATTTCTAACTCAATGTTATGTAGTTCCTTTACAGTCTGTTGGTCTTATTTTGGCTTTCATACAAGCAAATCATTGTGTTCAGGAATTAATGGTATTAACTCAGATGAAGTCAAGAAGACTTTTTCCTTGATATTGTTGTTTGCTGAGTTTGTAGGTCTTTAGGATGATGCACTTGTTGTTTCTGGACTTGTTTTGTCCTGCTGAGTATCCGCAACAAATCTCAGGCGTTCAGGTAAGAACTTCAGTGTGGGCTAGTTTAGTCTTCGACTATTTGACTATGTGGCAGGCATTACTGAGTAGATAGATTTAAATCCCGTCACGACTGTTATAAGGAAGAATATGTCTGGGTAGAAATTCCTCGTTACGAAAAGGAATACGAAATGAATGATAATGAGTTGACGTCACGATATGGCACAGGCTAGTCCTACCTCGAATTTTTAGATGCCGTGAATGTAGTTTGGTCTGATACTTATTTTACAAATAAAGCGAGATCTGTCATTAATACACTCTTGCGAGTGCGCAAGTTCATCTCATCACTAATGTTATGCATTAAGGTCATGACAAGTTTCGAGACTTTCAACATCATACTTATTTACCCCAGAGATAATGCCAGAACAATGCTATTCCAGCAGACGATCCAATCATCACCAAAGGCACAACAACTGCCACTGCCGATCATGAAATAGCAAGCGTGATGGGAACAATGTATTGTTTGTGTGAAAGGAAATACAAAGTAGAAAAATAAATAATCCTCGAAGGCCACATACTAGTTTTCACTCGGCCCCATTTCTGGCTTGCGTTAACAGATTTGCTGCAAAGATAGAGGATGGCAGGAATTACGTACTTTCTGACTATGTACAATGAACCTATCCTACTTCTATATCCATTTTGTATCTGACCGACGCTTTAGCTCTAATAAACATTTAAGGAGAGTGAGGTTTATCAAGGTTGAATTAAATGTACGGTTTGCAAGGTTGAGATGAAACTTTACAAATATTCTTTTGGGGGTATTGCTTAAAATAATCCATTCTCCTCACAATGAAAACGTTGAGAGGTTAGAAAATACATCAAATTTCGAGGTTCTGGTCATAACGAACCATGGTACCATTTGAATATTTATTCATTAAAGATAACTCCCAGACCCTAATTCTTAATATTTCATTGTACCCGGGTTTACCCTACGATTCAGGAGGATAGTCATGTTTATGATTTGAATCTTCTTCAAAACAGTCGCTCTTGGTAGCGGTACGTTTCGAGTACAGGCACATTTTTTTCTGATTGAAAATGACATACAGCATCTATTATTGTCGGTAAGGAATTCTTCAATGGGACTTTTTGATCTAAGCCAGTTGTTAAAAATTTCAGTCTCTGAGAAAATTATATAAAAGTAACAGGGGCAGTAACTCCAACAAGTATAACGTTTATAGGAATAAAAAATAATATAAGAATAAAAGATATATTTGAAATTATATGTGATAATTATAAACAAAAAGAGCACAACTATAAGAGCATAGAAATTGTTGTATCAGTAGAACACAAAATATAAACGAAATAAAATATCTTTTAATTTAAGGACTTTATCTGGAAACTGAGAAGTTAAAGTTTTGACAATAACAATAAAGGGTACACAGGAGGCGATATGAGATGATTTTGAGATCTGCAAAAGAAGTGTATAGCTGTGTCATCAGCATATCATCATATGTTAAGCTTCAACAAGGACTAGCTACATCAGGAAGGTCATTGAGGAGCATAATAAACAACGAACGTTAAAAGAGAGTGTGTTCTGGTGTACATCGGCATTAACGCATGAACACATAGAAGAGCAATCTTATAGCAATTTTCGCAGCTATTAATAGTGACTTAATTTTTCTATTAAGATGTTTCCAGCGTAGATATATTCATATCTATATAACTGAAATATAATTGGTTTGTTTTTTGCAATGTCCATATACTTGTTTTATGTTTCTTGAATTATTGTTTATTCGACTGTACATTGTAGTGTAGATTTTGATGGAACGTGTCCTTGAACCTATTGATTGCATCACTTTTCTTGTTTTGAGATGCAGCCAGTTAATATCAATTCTTGTATGAAACCACTTATACGCCGTAATCAGTTTCATTGTTTTGTGCAATAACCTTATAAGTAACTATCCTGAATTTTCTCGCTCTTTTAATGAATTTTTAGTTAATATTTTCATCCATCACATTATACTTTATGGTAGCCATTTAAAAAATATCTATTTGTAGCCGCTCTTTTTTCTGGATGTCTTGTTGAGGTAACAATCTTTTTGCATTTTCATTTTTTATTACCAGTATTGGTAATTTCTTATTACTAAATTACGTTTTTTCCTGGGTGAAGATTTTGATTGTTTTAAAATCTCAAATTCTTTTAAATCTAGATAAAAATGTTGAAATCATCTCTGTGTAAGGTAATTATTTCTTCTCGCTACTTTGTGAAACTGAAGCTTTGGTTTCATTTTCTAATATATAATTAAGCTGTTTCATCGCTATTTAGGATGGTGAATCTCTTTGGAATATACCTCTTCCGTTCTTTGCTAGGTACTGTTCGCCTGAGGCTGGGTTCGATTGTTATTTTTATGAAGTTCCATAATTCCCTTAAAGGTTTCAGTATCTGATATTATGTAGCGTCCTGTTATCAGCTTTCAAGGTTATTTTATTATTTTTGTTATTATTATCATTAGTAGTACTTGTTTTTTCAGTTTATTGTTATTGGCTGGGTTTGCCATTAATTAGTACCAAGCCACATCCCCTATCCTAAGTAAAATCCAAATTGAATATATCAGAATCAATTAAATTACAACAATTTATATATCAAAATGTTTAAACTTGAAAGATAAATTTAATATGGAAATCCAAAGGTTCATCGGGATAGCGATAGATTTCAAAGAGTTAGCAAGGTCTTAAGAAAGACACAGTTTTGTTAGAAACAAAGGAAAGTGCACTGAACTGTTACGTAGTATCAATAATCCTATATGGCAATGAATTCTTGACCATCTCAGCAAAAATTAGGAAGTTTGAGGAGATAGAAATATTTTTGCAGGAGGATAGTGAGAATACTATGGACAAAATAGTATTCTAGAAAATGAAAAAAACTTATATTTAAAATAAAAAAGATACAGTCTTAATTGCTGGAGAACATGATGAAAAAAGGGCTTAGAGAATTTAACACTTATAGGACATATTTGAGACAAGATGGTTAGAGGAAATTAATGAACAACCTACGTAAGGAGATTGTGTAAATGGTTTGTAGAAGAGTAATTAGGAAAGATAGAAAAAAAAAAGTTAAAAATAAAGGAAATTGAGCCATAACCATCAACGTCCTGAAGGTAGACAGCACATATATAAACAAGTAGAAAGTATCCAATATGTTTCTGATTGCAGGGGGTAGCGAAAAAATAGGCATTCTTAAACGCATAAAATAATCGTTATTATTTCCTTTGGTTTATGTTGTATACTCATCTCCTTCTGCGTCCCAAACAGACCTAATGTCTGGAATGGCTTCATAATATTTTCTACTGATTATATCTGAAGAAAATAAAACCACCTAAGATCACATATATTTTAAATAGATAAAGCCATTCGTAATGGGTGATCTGTTCTGGGACTACATTTCTTTGTTTTTTTAACGCATGGGCAAACAGGAATCCTTCCATTTTGATAGTTTTGTGAAGAAATGCTAAGATACATTACAATGCGCAGGGACTGTCATATCAATAAGAAAGTACCATCTGTCTTTGTTGTTTTTTATTACGATGTCTGGTGGATTATATTTGATTGTTCTGTCTGTGTGTCTTGTAAAGTCCCATGTACTTATTACAGGTCCTATTTATGTAACCGGGTTTGAGTAATGTTAATACCAGTTTCCTTCCTATAAAAGTTGCATATTTTCCAGTGCAAATATTGGCTAATTCTGTCATTGCGAATTATACATTCAGTGGATGCTTTTATTTCAAGAAAATTGGCAAGCATATTTGGGTAGAAATTGGGTCTTATTTTAGTCATTACTATGTATTTCCATATTTGGTATGTCTTATCAGTGATGTTCCTTTGTAGATATTTGAGTGCAGACAGTTTGTACGGGAAAGAGGATAACGTAACGGTTAACCTTAGGCTTGAACAGGTTAAGATTATAGTAATCGGGGAAGCATCCTATTAGAAGTAGGTTACATGCGGCAGTGGTTCACAAAAAGAAGTTGTTCAAGTGAAACATCAGTAGAATACAGAAGAAATGTGGGTGATTTACTACAATATGTATGCTAAGGACACTCGTGACCAAACCACAGAAAGCAGTCAGTCGGCCGAGCATTTGCCATGGATATAGCGATCTACGCAAACTTAAACATCTATATATTAATAACGTGCTATAATACTTACGTGTGTAACGTTCCAGAAAAAAAGGTATGAACGCACACACAAACACAAAAAGTTAAATATAGGACGCCGGATGACGTGAGAGAAAACAAATATAAAACTAAAAGAGAATTACTGTAAAATATATATCATCTACGATTGAGAAAGAGTATTATTCTACTTATAGTGTTCTTGTTCTTTAAATAATCATTTCAAATCTTTCTTTGCTATCTCTATCTTGATTTTCTCTAAATTACAACTAAGAAAATACTTTGTCGCTGTGAACAACATAGGAAGTCGTAGTCTTTATGTCTTAATACAGTAATACCTACCTAAGTACCTACGTGTGTCATGCTTTTGCTGTAATGAATGAAATTAAATGTACTTTGTAAATGCATCATATTTCCGGATAAAATCATTTTAATGGAAGAAAGAATAAGACAACAAAAAGAGGCAGAAAAGAAGCTCAGTGAAGAAAACGAGAACGATTACAAGCAGGAGAAAGACAACTAATCCGTAAACATAATAAAGAACGAATGCAAGCAAGGAGGAGTGGAAGGAATGATAGGAACGAAGAAGAGAGAGAACCTTATATTTATGATAGTTATTGCAATATTTTGTTATTTTCAAATAATTAATGATCCAATAAGAGAATTTCTACGGATTTCTTATTATCTTAGAATTTAGTTAATCATTAACTAAAAAAGTAAGATTGATTAGCATATTAAAATTAAAACAAAAGATAAATTTTCACAGGTTAAAACTAGTTTGAAATAATTTTTATTGATTTGTGATGACTAGGTACGAGTTTTTTGCCTTGCCTTATTTCATGATTGAACTTGAATTCGTGATTGTTAAAAGTTATCTTTTTTTTCTTTTATGTGCCTCGTCCTTTCAGGACATAAGCGATCATGGCTTTCTACATCGCCCTATCCCTGGTGGCTCTTATCACGCCTTCTCCTGTTACACCATGCAATCCTCGTTCCACCATCCACCTGATTAGGTCCTTCACATATGTTATCCGTCGCTTTTCCTTGTCTCTTTTCCCCTCTATCTGGCCTGTTAGTATCAGGTTCTCTAAGCCCTCCATCTTCATTGCATGTCTCAGGAACTACTTGCTTTAAAACGGCAACATGTGCAATTTTCATAAGTTTACAAGATATTTCATTGTATTCTGGTAGTTACATATATCATAGAATGGATTGTGAAACCTGGAAAAATATCAGAATTTACTATAACTGCAATTTTTTTAGATGAAGCCTTTTTGAATGATGAATGAATGTGATTTCATTGATCTGTGCAAATTCCAAAAAGTTAATAGATTTATTATTGTTTTACTATTGAAGAATAAATGTAATTTAGTCTGATATGGGAAACCTGCACACATTTCAAAATTACAAAAAATAAATATAAACTTTTTATTATCTATGACTGCTGGTTTTGCATACAACTCAAAGTTTGTAAGGAAAAGTTCTTTTGACAAATATGTTCCAGTATTTTTTATTTGCCATTTGCTTACGTGCAAATAAATACCCTTGGAAAAAGTATAAACCCATCTCTTCTCACTATGGGAGAAGAGATGCTATTCAAGCAGCACAGACTAAATTTTATAGCCTTGGTTGGCTACTAGTCTACCGCTAAAAGAAATGGCAAACTACTACGGGAAAATTCTCTACCTCGTCAGTTATGTATCGAAAGAGATGATCGGCTAAGTATGTATCACGTATAGGATTTAACTGGTTGACGCGTTAGGAATTTGTACACAACAAAATGGAGATAAGTATTTTATCTTCAGGAAATGATAGAATTAAATTTCGCTTCACATTCCTAGTGAATCGTGCTTCTTAACTCTTTATTCCTCTGTTTCTTCTTTAATATTCCATTGTTTATGTGTCTGTACATATTGCTGTGCATGTTTATTATATGGATTTGACTGATAGAATTAGGCAAATTGAGATTATTATGATTATATTCTAATGTCGATATTATCGCAATCATAATCGATAATAATGGTCATCTATTTGCAAATTTCATTCTTATTGAAAATTCACTAATTATTTGTAGATTTGAAATCGCATCCTCATTGAATCTTTGAATATTTCGCAAATAACATGAGTTTAACCATTATGACTGTTGTCGAGGGTCATATTTAACTTTCATATTATTTCTAAACGTCAATAGCCGATTCTTGTGTTGAACACAGAATCAAAATTTCAATTTTGAGGACAAATAAAAGAGACATGAATATCGTCCTTCCATTGTGGAGAGAGAATATAATAATAGTGGCTTAAGCGGTCATTAGAAATGTAAATTGTTCCCTGCATAAGTTAGTTATCGGTAAAGCGATGGAATTAAAATAGGCCTTTTCTTAAAATCAATATAAGAATAAAACATGTCTGCTATTAAGTGAGAATTATGATACACCAAAAGTAAACTGTTTGACGACTGCATGTCCTGCTACATTGCTGAAGAAAAATAAGAAACTAACGGTTGATTATATTAAATAAAATCTCATCAACACTTGGTATGTTCGGTAATAAGTCGGAACAGTAGTTGGTCTATTGATGGAAGCGGAATGACGAAGAATCATGTTTGCAGTTTAGGACACCTTCTGATATTCTCAAAGAAGAAACACTCTCAAGTTAAACATCAAGGCTGGAATATATAGAGAGTTAAATAACAACCACATTGAATAATAAACTGTATATGGGATGTTAAAATTTTAGTTCAGGGCATATGTTTGCGTTCCTGAAAAAACAAGTCTGTATGCTGAATGCAGATACAACATATATTATGAAAATATGGTTTAATAAGAAGTACTAAATATAAAAAAACAATCTTAGGTACATCCGTTAATATGATTCATATCTTCGTGATCAGAATGTTGTCAGTCCAACAAATACAAATACAAAAGGACTATAAATATTTTTCATAGAATACACAAAGCAATTTAATAAAGTTCAACACAAAAATTTATTTGAACTACTACGTAAGCTCGACTAATTTGGGAAAAATATATAGACAATTCGCAATATCTAATGGAAAGAAACCAAGAGAATTCAGATAGGTAACGACTTTACCACATGTACAAAACTGGAACAAGTAAATATACCGAAAATTCCAAAATATCTGTTGATATTTCTGCGGGGAAAGACCTTATGTAAAAAGACAGCATGGAAAGTTTAATGCTTACAGTACGTATTGATAATAAGGGGTCTAGATTAACGTTTTAACCTGTTAATATGAATGGATCTCAGAAGAGAAACAGTGATAATCATAAAGAGCTGTTTTCTAGAATACGTTTATCAAAGACGTCCACAGAATGTAGAGACTGGATTAGAACCTGCGTTCCCGTGAGCAGAGAGAACCATCGCTTGGTTGCAAGTACTTATACCGACTCAACATCAAAGAAAGTATGCCAATAAAGTAAGAATCAAATAATGCTTTAGAAAAAGTTTTTCTCGTCATAGATTCTCGAAATTACATATAAACACGTCATATGTAATGATCGTTCTATTTATTCATGAGGAAGCAGGCTTGATTCATGCCAGAGAATGCGTATTTTCCTTTAATAAGATTTCTCAAATATTTAAATCGGTAGACGAAAATGAATAAATTTATTTTTTAGTTGATAAGGAAAACGTCTACACAAATATGAGTTTAAACAGATAAAATCCTTCAGCTTAATAGTTAAAAGGGTTCTTACGAATTTAGAAGTATCTAGATATACATATCTATGACAATAACTGCTAAAATAGATAGAAATTATAAAAAGAAAAAAATAATCAAAAAAATTAAGACGTTGACTTTTCGCTCCACGTTGAACAAAAGTGTAGAAAGGATCGTTTCTCCATCAAGACTAGAAATATCGATAGCAGTTCTCTTCAGAAACATATTTTTCTAAAACAAAAATGTTTTAATAAAAAATACATAATCCAACGATAACACTAGCTGCTCTGTCAATGAATGCCGTATGTTCCTTTGTAAAAAAACGACTATTATTACCCTATGACTTATACTAATTTTAAACGTGTAATCAATAACGTGACGAAAATGTACATTTATTCATTTTTTCTGATTTATAAATGTATACTTTAGGTATCATCCCTATCGTTACGGGGAAATATTATGAAGACTATACACCTATCTTCTGGTGTAACATGAATGAAAATGAAAGAAAAAGTGGCTTGCTATAATGTTGCAGTCAGTGTTGCAGCAATAGAGTAATTCTTTTTCATTACAGATTCATTTTCTTTTTCTCAATTTATACGTAGCTGTGATGCCACTAAAGGTTTTATATGATAATTTGACATTTGCAGTCTCTTCTGTTCGTTTGTTGTAGACTATTGCTATTTTTAGTGATTTGCTATATCGTAGTCATTTGACTCGCCCAATTATTCTTTAAGATGTTTCTGTTGAACTTATGAAATATGCCACCATGTCTGTCAATTTCAGTTTTTATATATGTATCTTCAGATTGATGGTGTAGTAATGGTTTCCTCTTTGGGCCCTGTTTTGGAAAATATATTTGTGGGTTTTCATAAGAAGCGCCCCCTCTTACGTTTTTCTAGGACGACGGTTTACTTCTGTTATGTTGATGATACTGTTTGTATTCAACAGTGAATCGCCGTTTGACAAATACTTTTTCTTTTTTTACTCAATGATGTTCAGTCTGCCTTTAAATTTAGGGTAGAAAAGAGGTCAGTTACTTGTTGCCATTCTTAGATATGCTGGTTCATTGAACACCTTCCACTTTGTTACTTCAGTTTTTTGGAAACCTACCTTTACTGGTTTTTACACTCGTTTTTGTCCAAAACAACGAAAGGTCAAATCGATGAAGACATTGACCAAGATGATGATTTGTTCTGATGTCACCTTGAAAAATGAAATTAATTTTATGACTAATGTCGTTTTGAACAATGGCTACCATTCGAACAATGTTCAGTCGGTTATTCGAGATAAGGTTGCTGAGTATAATAAAATTAAGCCGTTAACGGTTAGAAGATGTCCAGTCTATCATCAAAGATCCTGGTTGAGTTACTGAATTCTTTGCTTAGCGTATTTCATTAATTTCATGGACATGTTATTTTGCAGCTAATGAACACATTAGAGTCTTGTCTGGGGTTACCAGACAAGGGCCCAACACTTCAAGCTGGGTCTACAGGTTATTTTTGGATCAGCTTAAGTGCTCAGAATTCCTATATTAGTTGACCTTGCGTCACATCCACCTTGGTGGATATATATATATATATGTATTGTAAAGGTCAAACTTGTATCATCGTGCTCTCAAGAAACGGAGTGCCATAAGACAATATGGTCATTTACACCATTATTATTACTGTTATTATTATTTTAAGAATGTTCACTAATCGTTTTAAAATGCGATGTTTAGAATTGTAATAAAAGCTAAACATATAATCAACATGAATATATCCATTTTTATTGGCGGGAATTACCATTATTTATTTATCACATGCTTACTTACACTATTTATAATATTGTTCATTGAACTTGTTAGCAACACCTCAGCAATTACCAGTTGATTCAAACCTGACAAAATGGTAATAATAAGGATTTATTTATAGTTGGTTCATACATTTTTATAATTTCGAAGAGTTTTATAAATAATAAATATTGCATTGCATTCATTTATATTGAATAAGATTTTAGAATATCTTAAATATTATACTATTCTTGTAGATAAACATTTTTTTACTAATGGTCATTCTTTTAGATTCTCGAGGCTATTTAAATCATTGGGTTATTGAAAGCGGTTCCTGTGTGACAATATAACTAAGGGTTAGTGTAGTGTATGTGGATATGGATTACAGAATGAAATGGAACAGATTAAACTTGGCATTATCTTTAAATTGAACTATAGAGAGAAATCTGGGAGAACTTGCATCACAAAGGTGAGTCAAACTAACACAAACATCGTCATATTTTCATCTTTCCATTTGTCTCTGAACTCCAACGTCAATTTTACGCCAGCAGAAAAAATGCTCTTTTTAGCGTAATTTAATAATTTATTTTATATATTATTCAGTCGACCTAGCTTTGACACTCATGAGCTTATCACACCAACATCACGTTCCTTCATCAAAGTTTGAAGGTCTTTAGGGAGACCTTCTGTGTCACTAAACAGTTGGTCAAGAGAAGAAGTTCCTGGGCGACTAACCCGTATTGCCCCATGGCTAATCGTTCTGAGTAGGAGATCACTCACAAGTGTTCTTAAAACGTATTCTGCACTCACACATGATTGTTAATAAATCAGCGATGGGTCCATACAGCTGGGATTTAGTTGGATGTTTTCTCCAAGAGATATTAATCATATCTGAGTGTTGGTTCCATCGTGCTTAGACTTAAATGTTTTAGTTAATGTCCAGGCTGTGGCGTCATACATTTTCACCTCCAATGCAGTGGCTCTAAAGAATCTCGGCTTGAGGTTGTCTTGTACAACAGATTTCTATGTTAAATTCATTCTATTCCAGGTAATACAGGCTTTTGTTATGCAAATTTTCACATATTTTTCAGTAGAACTAATTTCATATCTTAACCAGGTAAAGAATGTGTGTATACAGGCTTGGAACGAGAAATCGGAGAGCCGAGTTTGAATTCAGGTACAATTCCTTCGATCCACTTAACACACCCTTAGAAAATACATTAATCCGGTTCTTTTCCCTCACTTATGGGATAAGTAGCAGGATAGATCTGGTTCTATAGCCTTGGTTTCGAGACATGTTTCGAGTTTAGATTGTTAAAACGTGTATCACATACAACACTATACTGACAGACTGAAGTATGTAACAGTTTCGACATATTGATTTCAACATTTATTGACACACCTGTAACAGTTTTTTATATTGAATCTTGTTTGTTGAATATTATTAATTCAATTTTATAGGCACTGGCATACAATTTAAATCTTCAATATATAAAAAAAATATCTACTGGAAATATTTCAACATACAAATTACTTTTCATTCATTAAAGTGATCATTACTTGCTTTTAACTCCTATATCAATTTTCTATAGAAATTTCAGCGTATGTTTCTGAGGATCATGACGGCTCGGTAGGTAGCTAATTTCTCCCGCTATGATCTATCTTGCAAGAGCAAGGTCATGACGAAAATGTCGTACTAATTCATATCTGGGCTGGTACTGACCAATATAAACTCTCCAGTCTACGTGCCTTTGGGTGATATATCGTTTTCCATCTTACAACCTCTTTTCAATAAATTGCAAAACTCTTGAAACTATGTAGTTACATCCATGAAAAATGTTAAAAAAGCTTTAATGAATAATTCCCCCAATTCTAAGATTCCTTGGAAAACCCCGCTATGCCAAGTACATTGCGACGAAACCTTCTCAATCCCTACGAATTACTTTTTATTTTTTACTAATTACAACTTTTACATTTTATTATACAAATATTTCTAATTAAATCAGATATAAATATATATATATATATCGTATATATGTTACTAGCAGTATATACCGGCGTTGCTCGGGTGTAATGAAAGCTTTTATATATATATTATCGATTTTCTGCACTAAAGTAAGAACTGCAAACCTGAAACCCCTGAATATTGTTTCTTATGTCTTTGTCTATGAGTGTTTCAAATTTGATTATCAGTTTTCGATTTTTATCGGGGGTACCTCGACACAAAACCTAGCTAAGAACACTCGCAGACGCTTATAGCACAACTGTAAGTTTTCAAGAAAATCGGTTCAGCCGTTTCGGAATCTATACGTAATGGACACTCACTCACACACACACACACACACACACACACACACACACACACACACACATACTTACACACACATACACACACAGACAAAGTTCTATTTATAAATAAGTTTAGATACAAAATATATCTAGATGTTTCACTAATATCACTTGGGTAATACTAATACAATTAGAAAAAAGTAACTTGCATCACAAAATATGAAAGTGTAGTTGGAATGGTAACTTTGTTGTACTTATTTATGAATGCAGTTATTTTAGAAAAATAGCAATAAAAAGCATTTGAACTTAGAGTGAAAAACATCATATAGTCCCGAAATAGATACTCTTTCATAAATATATGATTAATAATGATTCGCCGAAGATATTCAAAATATAATATGACCCTTGTAATATTTACTATCACTTCATTAAAGCAAACATTTAACCTTATTTTCCGACTAAATATAAGTCAGATGATATGTCATAACAGCAATACTCTAGAGCAAGAACATTCTTCAAGCGAATCGGCGCTGACCTACTCCCTGAATTGTATGCATTATCTTCTAATTGAGCGATTGCACGATCGAGGAACAAAACACAAAAGGCCATTTTCTGTGAGCAAAAGTTGTCAATCCATCAGATGTTAAATTTAAAGAATGTGAAAGAAGAATAACATTTATTGTTCATGAACATATTGTTAAATAATTAAAATCCTTGCATTTGACTTGATAAAGTCCATGAGGATGAAATACGTAGGCTAAGATAAATTTCTATTACTCTTTATTCATATTGTACTTTTACAGATAAACACTATTTAAAACACACACACACACACACACACACACACACACACACACACACACACACACACACACACATATATATATATATATATATATATATATATAGTCATCCGCAGACAGATCTGTTTCGCTGTATCACAGCTCATCAGTACGGTTAGACTCCGACTGCTTTAAACTCAGGATTGAAACCCGACCGAAGTGGCGTCAGTCGGCGGTTCTACCTCTAGGCCATGGGCGCACTGTAGAAGAAGGCAGACTTTTTAGCATGTATATGATCATTATACACGCCCAATAGCTAGAGTGATCTAATTCATTAGTGAATGACCGATGCGTACATGCCAGTGTAGCTACAACACGATAGCAATGTGCTTATCGTGTTTCTTTTGCACATGACTCTATATACATAAACTTTACACACGTATATTTGCAAGTAAAACAGAATTAATTGTTGATAATGGCTAAAGGTATGGTCCAAAGTGCTTCAAAATACAAAAAGTTAGATATCTCATATACAATTTGAGTTCTGAAAAAAATCATAAGAACACATGAAAATTATATGAAAAACTTAATGATAATACCTTGTCTGTCATTTTTACTGAAACCTGCATATATATATAGCATAAGTATGTGACGCCATAGAAATAAATATAAGTTACAATAATTAGAAATATTACAGTAATTATCCTATTCCCCGAGTTAGTCCCGATCAAAAAATTGCCAATTTTTTTTAAAGTTGACCTAGCAGTTACCTCTTCACCACTTGCCCTGCTAACCCTAGGGTCAGGCCATATGTTTCCCACTACTAGAAAGAATTGCTACTGGCTGCATCCCCCAGTCCAACCCAAAGGAAAACCAATACATCCCAACCCCTTCCTTTACTAAAACTAACTTCTGAGCTTAGAATTTTATTCATTCTCTGTTTAGAAGGGGTCGAAGAATGCATGCCTTAAAGTGACATGTTGAAAATGGCTATTTCTCCAGTAAGCTTTATCTTAATTTACAGTTAAACACACACACACACACACACACACACACACACACACACACACATATATATATATATATATATATGTTGAACTTGTATCATCGTGCTCTCAAGAAACACACACACACACATATATATATATATATGTGTGTGTGTGTGTGTGTGCGCGTGTGTGTGTGTACTAATGTTGCAGTTATTTAAATAAATATTCAGTTCTGAGTGCAGTCTTATTTTCTAATATTAAATTTGTATTCACTCTTGTCTTTACAGTTGGCCATTTAGAAAACAATAAAGTTCACATGATAAAAAATATCCAACACCCTAGAGAACAAGATAATGGATCTACGGAGATGGTACAAGTTAAGAAACAGTATTATTTCTTTTCGAAATATTAGTTATTAGAATAATCATGAACTTATACAGATAGGAAACCGTATGCAGGCGTTTTGATGCCTGTATAAGTTCAGCAGATATACAAGAACAGAAAAGGTTGTAAGACAAGGGTGCATCTTCTCACCGAATTTATTCAACATATACAGCAAGGTAAATCTGACAGAAATAGTAATCCTGTCAGGATTTATCATTGTTAGCCACATTCATATAAATGTAAGATATGCAGATGACACAGTACTGGTAACAGATACGTAACTGTAACGACAAAACATCCTTCAGGAAAGCAGGAAAGAAGGAAAGCAAAAAGAAAAGACTTTGGAGAGAAGGGAAACAAAAAGGAAACTTATATTTAACATTAGGAGAAGACAGTTCAAATGTTTGGGACGTGATGAGAAAAGGAGGCTTGGAAAATCTAAAACTCTCAGGAAAGACAAAGAAAAAAGATGCGTGACATACATTATGGGCTTAAGCAAAGGGATGACAGAAGAATTTGGGAGAAAAATCAAGTCAAAGTATATTAAAAGATACAAGGAACAGAAAGATGAGGAGTGATTTGATCACCTACTCCTTGAAAGGACACGGCTCATAAAAGAATTTATTCGGACGGTCTACCGTTACACTTAAAACAGGATTGTCAAATCAAAAGCCCGTAGAAATATACCATCAGAGTAGATCTAACCTTTATTTAATCATCCTTAAATACAAAATATACATTGAAAACAATACATGTTAAGCTTTTAAAACAAACTAAAGTAATGAAGTAAATTGGATGTGATGTAGCATAAGTTTTATTAGCTCAAGTTCCCGTGTGGTCTGCTGGGTTCACTTGGTGTAAATGTATTTGGGAAAGATACGGTTTCAACTCTTCACTCTTACAAATATGGGTTAAATAGCAGTCTATGTTGGGTAATTTTTTCTTGAAGGGTTTACCTTCAATTTCAAACCGTGCAAAAGTCTACATAAATCTTCTCCACTATATTTACCAAGATGAAATGTTAATTCATAGGTAATAAGTAAATGGATTTTGTGGTGATGTATAACTGAAAGAAAGGACACGATATTAACAAATGATGTTAAGCCGTTATTTTTGCAGATTTGAGAGTGATTTGCTTAGATATATCTTAATGTAGAATGAGAGTATGTTTTACTATTGGCTATATCAATCGATTTAAAAAAATCAACTGTATAAACCTCTTAAAACCCTTTTGAAATATTTCAAAAGTACATTTCCATTTTGTTTCAGTGTTGCATTAGGTTTTTCGTTGGTTCATTCTTAAATCTTTTATTTGCCATTAGCCTTGTTCTACATTCTCTCATGCAAAACATAAATAAATAAAACTACAAGCAGTAACAATATTGTTATAGGAGATATTTTGTTTAAAAAATAGCTTTTTCTTTTCAACTTACAATACAGAGAAAAGATTCTGTCATTAAATGAAGTATTTAAATATACGCAATGCATGTCAAGCAGCAAAACAAATTAAACTTAACCCATTCTTTCGTCTTTAAAGATATTTCAATAACAAGTCCGTATTTATCTTAAATATACTAGAAGAATTTCAGTTTAACGCGTTGTCATATTAATTGTCACAAAATTAAAGAAAACATTTCGCAAATTAGTTTCTACTGGAAATCTCCTCACAGATAAAGAAAAAAATTTAAAGCACCATAAATGTGGTTCTACAGAAATATGATGAAAATACCATGTACTAAACAATGTGAAAGTTTTAGAAACAAAAAACAGAAAGAAAATGTACTGTTAAAATTAACATCAGAAAGCGAAAGTTAAAATTTATAGGATACATAATGACAAAAATTCTATGGCTTATTAAGCGACGGTAAGTTATTTAAAGCCAGAAAATATTTTAAGATTCTAAAAATTTTTTGCGAGGAATTAATGGTTTCTGATAAAATTCTTACTGATTAATCTACACATGTGGAAAGATTTAGCTCAAATGTCATTTTGAGATTTATGAGTTTATTTGCGCGTAAGTAAATATAACAAAACGAACAGGATTCGAACTCAGCTGTCTAATTCGAAATTCCGTATCATTATCCATTGCACCACCAGCACACCAAAACTTACAGCACCTGGTATTCCCAAACGGTCAGCCATCTTAGGTAATACTCAGGCTCGAGGTTGCTCAACTTCCTTCGTGTGACCGTACGGGAACCAATGTTTCAATATGATGCAGCCGTAAGAAAAAAATTACCTAACAAGCTTGAGAGTTGGAGACAGAGCAAAGAAATAAAAGACGTTAAGAGCTACAAAGCACAAGAAATTGTGGAGAGCGATGATTTTACACGGCACATAGAACAAAAATATCTCCCATTGTATATGTTATTAGCTTTAGAAGTGAGATTGCTCCAATTCGCTTTTACTCAACGTGTAAGTGTCTATCACGGTTAACCGGCTTCTTTTCGTCATAGTGTAAACAAGACAAAATGAAGAAAGAAAACATTTCGTTCGACCGCCACATATCTGTACGGCCAACAAAGTTATCGTTGTTCAACAACGCTATCAAGTGGGTTTCCAGGACAGAGCTATCTTTCTCGGGGGATTATTCTCCTGGGCTCTACGCCGTGAGGCATTACACTTCACGAGTTCCTCGGCAGCAATCTCCAATCGACGGCATACGATAACTGACAAAGTCCAATTAAACCTTCAATTCAACTTTCATATTTTCCTTGAAGCGAGACAGGGTTATTTTACTAATATCTTAGCTGCAAATATCTACGCCTGTTTCTTTCTCTAGAATTGTGTTTCGTAAAAGCTTCCACTTTCTCAATATAATTTAATCGATCAGCTCTCATTTTATGCATTTTCGACACTTAATTTTTTGTTCACTGATATTCTGAATATTTTAAAAAAATATTCAGAATATCACTTTTTTAAAAAATTACACCGTTTATATTACAATTCCAGACCGTACAGCTGAAATCATTTTTTTAATCTCATACTGATACAGTTTTCCCCACCACCAACGAACACAAAATAATAATGTGTTGAAATATACATATACTTTACCGAGAGAACAAGTTTAATTCTGATGGTCAACAAGCTAAATTCAATTATTAGTTGTGACTATGACACTTGCTAATTTTTTATTTTATCATTATCTTTTTTCAGGAATAATTGATGAAAAAAATATTCAATAAAATATATAATTCTTATTCTTCTGTGTCAATTCAGGACGTGTTCAGTTATGGTTCTGCACAACTTTCTGTCATTTGTAACTTTTAATAAGTTTTGTCTGTTTTCTAATTCTCTCAAACCCGTTCCGTCCATCATTTACTTAAACTCTTTAGTTTGATTATCCGCTGCTTTGCTGTGTCCCTCCTGATTTCTTTATGTCATGTGAGTGTCAAATACTCCAAGCCGTCTGTTTATATTATGTGAATAATATATTTAAACTGTCTCTGTCGGATTTTAACTGTAAGACTCCTTTTGATTTTCATTTTCCCTTAAAATTCTTAGTTTATCAGATGATTCAGTCAATTGCATTCGCATTATCACTCTCCTCTTCTTCTTCACATTCACACAAGCGGTCTTCCATTACATAATATTTTAGCAGACGTTTTTTCTTTAAAACTAAATTTTCTTATTTCTTAATACTATGCTTAGCTTTTTAAGACATCTGTCACCATTAAAATGAGCATTAAGAATTTGCTCTCCAAATTTCTCCTCCCCCGCTGTTTTGACTTCACAGATATTTATTTTTGTAATTGCATAAGATTCCATATGGCATTGCGCTGGCTTAAATTTAGCCTAATAAATATAGGAGCTTGTTGTAGTGCGACATTTAACCAGCTAAAGTAAAACATCTTCAATCATCGTTGGGTACTATACTACTAGCAGACTAAAATTGGCTTTGTAAACTGAAATGAAGAATAATTTAAAACTACGTAATAACGCTTATATTTTCCCTTTGTCAAAATAACGGCAGTTGATGAACGTGGAATAGTCTACAAGCTGTTTGAGTCATTTTATTTTCCAGGTACGTCCAAGGACTATTAATGTTCAATGAGTTTTAAAATTAACAAGCTTGTCATCTACATACGTGTATAGTGGTGTTATCATTCTGAAACAAAATTAGCATCAAGAAACATGGTAGTTATTAAAGTATTCAAATCATCGCCATTCAATCTAAACGTGAGAATATATTCTGTAATAAAATATGTGTATGCCACAATTGCTAAAGTAGTCACTCTTTATACTAATAATACCTGTGAACTCAAAAAGAACACATCATAAACTGCTACAGAGCTATCACAGCTTTCACAACACCCTGTTAAAAGTTTTATTTTTAGATCACTTGGGATACTCCCAGTTTTAACGTGTCGTTCGTGCCGCACCGGAATAGGCGTATGTCATTGATACCTTTGCTATTGTTTCCTATGAAATAGCTAGGGCAAACGTTTGCTTGGAAGCAGTGAAAGATTTTTCTGGTTTCATCAACCATACCAGAGTCGAACGTTTTAAAATACCGCCCTCCTTTCTTCTTCTTCCTTTTCTTCTTCCATGTGCCCTCTCCCTTCAGGACGTAGGCGATCATGGTTCTCCACGTCTCCCTATCTCTTGTGGCTCTTAGTATGTTTGCTCCTGTTACTCCTGGCAACCCCCGTTTCGTCATGCACCTGATCAGGACCTGCAAATATGTTATCCGCTGCCTGTCTCTCTTTCCATATATCTGGCCAGTCAGTATCAGGTTCTCCAGGCTCTCCTTCCTCATTGCGTGT
This sequence comes from Ascarosepion bandense, assembly GCA_037127315.1. NCBI lineage: Eukaryota > Metazoa > Mollusca > Cephalopoda > Sepiida > Sepiidae > Ascarosepion > Ascarosepion bandense. The sequence goes on from JBBBDQ010002324.1 coordinate 1,178,223, forward strand.
CCCAGGAACTTCAGTTGTCTCTTCCTGATGCTCAGTATCAATTTCCTCTTTGTTGCCATTCTTTCCAACACCTCATCGTTGCTTGCATGCTCAGTCCACGATATCCGCAGTATACTTCTGTAGAACCACATTTCCGCTGCTTTCAATTTTGTCCTCATTTTCGATGATATTGTCCAGCATTCACTACCGTATTGAAGAACTGACATCACGTAACAATCCAGCACTCTTTTCTTTGTTTCTAGTGAAATTTTCCTGTGTGTTAGTACTTTACTCAGCTTCTGGAACACGTCCTTTGCCATGCCAATTCGCCTTCGGATCTCTGTGGTGCACTTTCAATCTCTTGTTAGAACACTTCCTAGGCATTTAAATTTTTGTACTTACTTGATTCTGGTATCCCCCACCTGTATTTGGCATTTTGGGTTGCACTTTCTGCTGATGACCATGCATTCAGTTTTCTTAAAGTTTATTTGTAGTCCTTTTTTGTCGCTCTCCACCGCTACCTTCTGTAGGAGGTTTTGTAGTTTCCTTTCCGTGTCTGCAATCAGCACTGTATCATCTGCATACCTTATGTTGTACCAGTTGTGGCCTCCAAGAACAAATTCTGGCGTGTCATCTAGGTTCCTTAAGATATTCTCGCTGTACGAGTTGAACAGATCCGGTGAAAAGACACATCCTTGTCTTACGCCTCTTTCTATCTTTGTAAATCTACTGAAATCGTTACATGTCCGTATGCATGCTGTTTGCTGCCAGTAGAGATTCTTGATTACTCTTATGTCTTTCCCGAAAATGTCGAGGCTGCCGAGCATTTCCATCAATTCTTTGTGTCGTATTTTGTCGAATGCCTTCGCATAGTCAATGAAACATAGGTACAAGTCTTTCTTCATTTGTATTGCCCTTTCGGAGAGCATCCTAATCATGAATATGGCGTTCCTTGTTCCAGTGTCTTTGACGAACCCGCACTGTTCCTACCCTATCTCTGGCCTGATTCTGCTTCTCGCTATATTCATCAGGATTCTGACCATCTGTTTTGTAATGTGACTCATTAAGCTGATAGTTCTGTGTAGTTCACCCATGTTTGCACCTGGTTTCTTCGGCAGTGCTATAAATATCGACTTGCATAGGTCGTCTGGTATTATTTCACTGCTATAAATTTCGTTTATTATGTCGGTAACTTTTTCTAGCCCATATTCTTCTAAGCTATCAGCAGCTCTATCACTATGCCGTCTGGACCAGCTGCTTTGTTTCTGTTCATTTTGGCCATTGCAGCTTCCACTTCGGATTTTAGTATTTCCTATCCATCCACCTCCTTGTGTATTCTCGGTTGTTCTCTCCTGTCGCAAAAATGATTCTCCAATATGATTATTCCATCCTTGGATTTTATGCATCCTGTTGAGGAGCAGTTTTTTTGTCCTGTCAGTTCTCTTATCTCTTTATGCATCTCTGCTTTATTGGTCCAGCTCAGTCTCTCTACTTCTGCGCATTTGTTGTTGAGCCATTCCTCTTTAGCTTAACTGCATTTGTTCCTTTATTGTACTCTGCTCCATGTTTTGGCGTTATTTTTTTGTCTCCTTTGCATCATGTGGATAATCTATTTTCATGGTAGTTATAGATACCTTCACTTATCTCTACTACCTCATTATTTATTACGTCACATATACCTTCATCCTGTGGAGTCAATTTCTACAAGTGTATGGCCACAGATGACATCATCCAATATAATACTGTCTGTGATTTTTGCCGTTTTAGTTTAAACGGTGACAATTGAATATATTACCGTTAAATCTTTGTATATTCCCCAAACTTGTTATCTAATATTTTTATTATTAGAATGTATTTTAATAAAAAAAATTAATTTAATTTTATTTCCATTATTAAGTATCCGTGTGACACAACCTTCAACAATTATTTTCGAGAGTATTTAGAATCAAATATATTTCATTTATTTATTTATATAGATGGATTGTGTCAAATTAATCTCACAAATACTGCTAAATCATGGGGATTCTTTTGGCTCCCTCCCTATAATAATTCTTATTTAAGTTATGCTTTAAATACATGGAAGGAATTTATTCATTCTGTTAAAAAATCTACTTCTTTGCTGTATATATAAACATATCTAATTGATCTAATCTAATTAATTAAAATAGCAAAAACTTACTACCTCATACACTCAACGTCATAACGGTAAAATCAATACCTTTATATGATGCTGCAAAAAAGCAAAGAAGTTAAACTCCAGATATACAGAAACGTACTGGAATTTACATAAAATGAAACCATTTTCTTTTGGCAAGCTATCCTTAAAATTGCTTTCAAAAGATCATTTTTATTTGCTTTAAGACCACTACAAAATCTTAAAGTGTCGTATAATATTTTGATAATTTTTTCAAACTATTGCAAATATAACTTATTCACTCCAGGAATAATATCATCCGAATAGAAACATATTCTTTCTTTTTCTTTTGATACATGTTTCTATTTTGACTACTAAACTTTCTTTATGATTAATCAGGATCTGAATGTGACTGATAATTGTATTTTGAAGCAAAACACTTGAATGGTCAAAGGGATTATGATATTTACTATAAAGACGTTAGAATTATAAATACGTTATAAATTACTGGTTCTATTTTTAATCCTCCCTCTTTAATGCACCTTTAAATTTAGCTGATCACTTCTTTGGCTATTCATTTACGAGGAAGACTAAAACGCTATCGCTATGTGTTTATTATTAACATCGTATATTTGGGCAGCAATCTCTGTTTTATGCAGGATTCATTTAAAATGACAAAGTGGGATGGCTAAGTTTTTATGTAATTTTTCATATGATCTTGTGATTTCTTTCTTTTAAGGACATAAATTATAAAAAAATTGTCCAGATTTTTTCTTTATCCGAGTGCTTTCGGCTAAACTTTCAACCATTTTCAAGGATGAATGCTATTTTACGTGTAACAGAATGTAAGTGGTGTTACGTATAATGTGGAGTAATGGTGTGTGCTATGTACCGAACATGGTAAGTATGTTGTTAGCGTGTTCGTAGTTGATGTTATTGAGTGTTGGATATTTCGTTTTTATCAATAAGTCCTCCATTGGTTTTAGTCTTTTTTTGCATGTGGATGATGCTATGATATTTGTGTTTTCAACAAGTATGTTTCGCATAGGATTTTGTATGGCTCCGTGTGTGTTTAAATGAAATGAATTGAGCGCCGTTGAGAGAGATGTCGCGTTATTTCATAATAGTAGGGACGATATAATTATTTACGAAGTTAGGTTCAATAACGCAGTCCTTCAAAGGACACGCGAGTTCGTAAATAATGTTGGTTCGTTGTAGTTTGAATTTCAGGGGTGAATTGTTGTTTTTAATGATCATGTTAGCCATTTTAAATTTAGTGTAATAGATAATTACATTTTTTGTGTATTTTCGAATGATGTTTCGGAGTGAAGATTCGTTCTGTTTATAATTACTATGAATTTGGTTTTTAGTAGATATTGATGTTATTATTGTAGTAGATATTGATGTTATTATTATTATTATTATTATTATCGGTGTGTTTAATGTTATTCAGATTCATACAATTATGGGCTGCCAAGATCTGGTGGCACTATCTTCTTTCTGGTATCCCTATTTGTTTAAACATTTCCCCCGCTACCATTTTGATAGGCTTAAGGCCACATCATGTTGAAACACTGGTTTCTGTTCCATCATCTAAGTTAGGCAACGTCAAGCCTAGTGAGTATCTAGATCCTTGAGCGTTTAGGAATATCAGGTTCTGAAAGATTCGATATGGGATAAGGTATACTGTGACAGGATTTTTAACCGGTGAGACGAATTTTAGTTCCTGTTGGTTCACTCTATTTAATTCCTGTTGGTTCGCTATATTTATTTACGCACAAATACCATTGGAAAAGATATGAATCTACAACTTCTAACCCCCACCTATGGGTTAATTAACCAAACTTGTAACACTATAACATTATTAACTCGCACAAAATATTTTAAAACATAAAATATTTTTCTGGCTTTAAGAAATTGTCAAAGATTGATAAGCCGAAGAAATCGAATCAATCAATCAAGCAAGCATTCTTGACTAGAATATATAAACCTGAGAGAATATCTGATCAAGTAATTTTGATAATACCAATACTTCATTTACACTATGTACATCATTCGAACTCCTCGTGTTTATTGTTATATTCTAGACATTTCGGCCGGTGTATGCTCCTGCTGTTTTATAAACTGAAAACGAGATATACAAACAAGGCATGTCACTTGAAATTAGCACTCCTGTGGACTAAGTAAAGGCTTTGCCTCGAAATCACAGCTTTTATCATCTGAAGAACGCTGAATATAAAAAAACCGAAACGTTGTGTATATCGCACAATGATGACTCCATTCCAAAATATATAAATTGTGTAAATAGTTACAATACCTCATCTTAGAAATATAAACCTATGTTGCGAATATTTTAACTGACTTTTATTATCCTGTTTCTTCATTCTTAATTTCAGTTTCATCCGGTCGATCAATTTTTGTCAAATAATGCGATTGAAGAACCAATAGACTAAAAAGTTTTATAGTACATAAAAAAATGCTTAAAATAAAGACTGAGCAGAGAAAAAAATAAAAATTAAGTATCATTGGGAACATAAATTCTTTATATATTCAGTGATTTCAAATTGATTTTTGATTTTGAGAAGGAAGATGATATCGTACGTCCACAAAATTAATAAAACGCAAGTATTACCAGTAATTGATATAGAAATAACTTTATGTAAAAATAAACATACTTATGGGATATATTTATGCAAATAAAAACCTATTTAACTTAAACTATACAAACCTGACAGTAACTAAATATGTTATATGTAGAGAAAGATCTGTATATTTATGAATTTTTGTGTGATTTTGCTGTCGTTAATCCATTTCTGTTTTAGCTGTATATAGCATGAGACGCTGTTGTAATGTATACTTGTGTCATTTGCTGGGTTAAGTCTGTGCTCTTCCACATCAACTAACTTTATAAATTCAGTCACCGAAATTTCTATAACCTTACGCACGGTGACTTTTCTGGTATATGATTATGACCGACAAATTTCTTACAATCTCCAGACATTTCATATTGCTTATCATTCATCCTTTCTCAGGTAAATTTAATGGCCGCATAGTTTAGTGCACTTGGATTATGTCATATCGGTAGCGGTCACTAAATTACTAACAAAGACAGTTAGTAATAGAATTATTGTTACAAAATTTCCATCAGTGATTTAACTCAAAGAACAACTTTTTGATATCCATCTTGCAATTAACGTACTTTTTCTTTGCTACTTTGCTGTCTGTCTCCTTACTTTAGTTCTATGAAATGATTTCTACAAAGATCTGTTTATAAAAAGCCAAAAGACGAAACAATATTTATTGGTATTGTGTTATTATACACCCCCTCTCGAGACAATATTACAGCTGTTTACGGTGTGACTTATCTGAGAGTAATTTTCTGTTGGACTTCCTATCCAATAATGCAAGCAAGTAAGCCAGCTGTTTGGAGTTACCTTATTGCCTATAGACTGGTTAATTTCTTTTTTCATTCTCCATAATGCTATCGGTATTTTAACGGGAAAATATCTTCATAAGTTATATATACAAGCGTAAATAATCTAATTTCAGCGATAATCTAGATTTAGAATATCAAAAATCAAATTTTTCTCTGAACGTTCCAGGCTTTGTAACGAATGCTTTGCAATCGATGATTTTTTTCTTTACGCTATGTAAGTATTGCCTGGCGAAAATCGTACAACCAAATCAAACAATGTTATGCCAAAAACCTTTTAAATGAAAGTAAAGAGAATATATAAATTTGTTAAGTGAAAATCTCAAATTGTCTTTTTAGACATACTCTTATGAGATAAGGATCCATTTCTTTCTTGTGATCTGTTCTATTGCCGGTCATGGCTGAAGATATTTCTTTAAAATATTCTCATAATTAGAGGAGAAGATTGTAAAACTTATACCAATTCTTTATGAGGTCTTTGATAGATAACTAAATACCTGCATCTAATTAAAGATGCGATGACTGGTATTCCATCTATGATACAACTATATACAATTCTTTAACTAGAAAAATCAACTGCAGACAAAACAATTAGCTAACCACAGAAGCTAGATAAGAAAATTTAAGAATACTCTAGGATTTCGGGATTCAAGCTGACCATTCAAACGAGATACCAAGATTTTATAACGTTAAAGGAACATGAAAAATAGAATTTGATAGATTGAAGACAGATCTGTAGCAGAGGAAAACAAGGAAAAGGTTCTCTTTGCTGGACAAATAATAGAACGTTTCCCGGAAAAAAGGCTCTTTTACTAGGGGAGTGTTTTATAGACAACAGTTAATGAATTTGAAACCATTCAAGTAAAAAAGAAAATCACAAAAAATATAGACAGGATGAATATAAAAATTGGACAAACAAAGTATTCATAACGGCATTCTTGTGGTGTGTATAGATGCATACAGAGGTACTAATGAATTTTTGTCACTCAATCGCCATCGGTAAGTACAAATGAAAAAGTATAAATTATAAATAATAAATGGCATCTGTATATGTATGTTGGGGACTATAACTACTAATTTTATAACAAACTTTGTTACTATTAATAATACTAGTAGAGTAATAAAGTTAATCTTAGGACACATAATGAGAAAAGAGAGCTTAGAGAAATTTTACCTCATGGAATATCTTTAAGACAAAAGAAGCAGAGGGAAGATCTTTAAGACCAAAGAGGCAAAGGGGAAATCTTTAAGGCCCAGTGAATATAGACGTTGGTTAGTTTTATTAACTTGATCCAAAGAGTTGTGAGATCAGTACCAGTCTACAGTAGTGGTGAATAAATAACTTAGAGAGTTAAGTTAAAAACAGAAAACTACATGGCTACCGGAAGTGGCAACGCACATGGAATGAGAAGATATAACCCAGCGATCGAAATAAAGGAATCAGTTTGAAGTTCCTCGCACGTGAAGAAAGCCGGAGTGTACAAAGGCCAAAATGTCATGAATATTGCAATAAAAATAAGGATAACAGTCCGAAGAATATAAATAATGTAAATACTACCTAATCTCAGAAGTAGAGAAAAATAAATAAGATAAGATTTCGAATGTTCATTTTAAAAGTAAAGAAAGAGCTTGGTCGATGCTTTTGAATCTCGTAACATTGTGATAACTGAATGTATGTTTGTTTTAGCAAAATATACAACGAAAGGTTCAAAATTAAGTAGGTACGTAAATGTATTTTTGGGTAACAGATGAGATGTTAAAGCAGTAATTCAAAGGCGTATACGTATCGCAAAACATACCGAAACAATGTATTAAAGAAAAGGATGCTGATTTTCTATACGGTAGTGTATATTGGAAAATTACTTCCACGTAAAAAATAATAATATTCCTTCGACGGATGCTAAAGATTACATTACAAAATGTGTGACAAAAAGTTTTTATAAATCTTTATTTTTTCTTAATTTTATTTAGCTTCTATGTAGATGCAGAATAACATTTTCCGAGGAATAACAGTACTTTTACTTGTTCCGGCAACCTACATCAATGCTTGATAGTGAGTAAATATATTTTGATAAGGGATTATTTCAAATTTAGTAGAAGTTAATGATTCACTGCGGGAATCCAACGTGCTTTGGCCAAAGCACCTAATATAAGTATTTATTGCTTCTTCTCTGTCTTCATTCATTTGCATCTACATATTCCGTTCAGAAGACGCCTACTATGAACTGGGGACTGTGTAGCTGTAAAAGATTTTAAGTTTGTCTCTTCAATGCGTTAATATCAGTCAGTTAAGTGCCATACGTGATATGTTTAGGTGATCATGTCTCCAAAGAGACATGACGGAACAGGGCAAAATGTTTTCCCGCAGTAAGTTGCCATACTTTCTGCAATAGACTGCTTGCAAACCAAGTCTATAGAACCAAATCTATCCTGATATTTAATCCATAGCTAGAGGGAGAAAAGGGTATTAACATGTAAATAAATGTAATGAATCCGAACTTGGCTCTCCGACTTCTCACTGTAATCTTGTATCAATTACTCTACACACACACGACATATATATATATATATGGATTTGTAAAAATATTCAACATTTGTTTCTTGATTATATATATATATATATATATATGTGTGTGTGTGTGTGTGTGTGTGTGTGTGTGTGTGTGTGCGTGTGTGTGTGCGTGTGTATTAATTGGACCATAGCTGATAGTAATCGAATGGATGTCAATACGAGAAAGCATCACGCTTGCCATAGCTAATATCATTCTACGGATGAGGTTGATGGTCTGTAGTTGTCAGGATCTGAAGGATTCAGAAGATTAGTTGCACTTGAACTGTGTTATAAAACCATAAAAGTCGGTATTCAAAGATGCATCGAATCTACATAAGACGGGACAATGATCTGTGTCAAATAGAACATGAATTAAATAAAAGCAAACTTCCTTCAGTAATAAAAAAGCCTACAAAGTCAAAGAGGAATTTTAAGCCTGTAAAAAAGTGCAAATAAACAATAATGCACCTACTACAGCGACAAAGAAACCAAAATAAAATGCAATGGCTGTAATATGTAGGTATGGGTGTGTTTATAAAACACACACACGCACACACACAAACACACACAAACACACACACACACACACATATATATATATATATATATATATATTCATTTTTAAACGAGTTATTTCGCTACCCAGGTTTCTACTATAAGTGGTGTCTTCAGGCGATTTTTAATAACTGATTTTACCTTTTGCTGTTTTTCTTTTTACGAACGCTCTTTTAACGGTGTATTATTTGAATGTTCACGTGGCAACAAAATTATGAACGCGTATTATTTAAATTCAAACGAATTATGTCGTGTTCATTCATGGTTGTAAGAACGTAAGAGGTATTTCTTAGTGTGGATGCATTTTGTCATAATTTCTGTTCTTTCATTTAACAGTTCATCCTTATTCAGATATATCATAATTTGTAATTTTTCTGCTTGGCACAGTCTACCTATTTTTCCATCGTTGTAAGGCTTGGCCGTTTTTACAATGCTCCAAGATATGTGTAGATCTTTTTCATATTTTGATTTCAATTTCCAGACGTGGTTAGCAATTTTGTATTGTTTTTTCATTTTTCTATTTTAAATGTATATCTGTGGTTAAATCGTCTGTCTTAATTGTGTCTTTGGTTGAGCCCAAATATATTTTGTTTTGGCCATCTGGGTCATGTACCTCTGCCTTATAAATTATTTCTTTTGTGTTGTAGAGACCTTGAAGTGGACATTTATTTTTGTCCCTGCAGTTGAATTCTTTGTTGCTAGCTTTGTTTTGTACGATGCTATTTAAGTTTCTGGCGTTTTTTTTTTTATGAAACTATCTAAATTATTAGTGCAACTATAACTTAGTTTGATTGTGTTTCTGCTGAAAATTTTGTTTAATTCTGATTTTGTTGGAAAGTGCTTATCTTTTAGTTTAAAAAATATATGTTCTATTTTGGTCTTTACTTCTAAATTAAACGGTGGGTTGAACCAGATAATGTTTCGTTTTCTATTGTTGTTTTTGATTGTTCTGTTTTGTAGAGAATTATATCGTAAAATGTTTTTATGGCCAGAATGTCTTAGTGCATCCTCATATATATTTTTCTTTTCATTAAATATTGATTTGTTTGACGAATTATTAGACAGTCTGTGTTTTATGTCTTTGTAAATGTGTTTAATTATATTATTTGGATGATAGGACTTTGTATTTATGTATGATAACTTAGTGTTTGTTTTCATGTATGGCAAGTTCTTCATCTAAATATTGTACAACTTTATTAGTTGTGTCCACTGTAATATCAAAATCTAGTTCTTTTAATAATTTAAAAAGCTGTTTCCTTATTTTATCGTTCATCCTTTTGTTGTCTGGTGCTATTATTAATCCGTCATATCTATATAATCCGTAGTTGTTAATATGGATTATTTTGTTTATTTTGTTTAAAATGTATATTCCCATCAATTCTGAGATTTATGCTCCATCATACGATCTGGAAATTGAAATCAAAATATGAAAAAGATCCACACATAACTTGGAGCATTGTAAAAACGGCCAAGACTTACAACGATGGAAAATATGTAGACTGTGCCAAGATAAAAATTACAAATTATGACATACCCGAATAAGGACGAAATGTTGAATGAAAGAACAAAAATTATGACAAAATGCATCCACACTAAGAAATACCTATTAGGTTCATGCAACCATGGATGAAAACGTGATAATTCGTTTGAATTTAAACAATGCGCGTTCATAAATTCTCTGCCACGTGAACGTTCAAATAAAACACCGTTACAAGAGCGTTCTTAAAAAGAAAAACGGTAAAAGGTAAAATCAGTTACTAGAAATCGCCTGAAGACACCAGTCATGGTAGAAACCTGGGTAGCGAAAAATGGAAAATATTCAAACGTTCTACAATATAATTGTATAGAACACTTTTTTAATACAAATGTACAAATGTGTATTAGAACCAAAAATTAAGTATTAAACAATATATATATATATATATATATATATATATATATATATATATATATATATATATTGACCTTGTGCAAAAATGCTGTTACCTAAGTGGAAGAAAAATAATTTGATTAATTTATTTTTCTCCCCTTTCTCTTACTTTGTTCATATTTAAAATTTGGTCGTTGATAATAATTTTTCTGATCAGCTACTTAGTTTTAATGTACCGACCAATATTTCTGAGGAAATGTCGGTAAAAATGTAAATTAAATCTTCAACGTCCTGATACATTTTATTTGTTTTTATTAATAAATTATGATCCCTATTCACACACACACACACACACACACACACACACACACACACACACACACACACTTATATATATATATAACTGTGTGCGAGTGTAATGAAATATGTGTGTGCGTATGTGTGTGTGTGTGTGTGTGGATATAATTCGCTAGTGAAAAATATTCGAAAGATAAAAAGAATAATAAAAAATATTGAAAATAAAACAAATACTATTTATTGTATATTCGTAGGCAATTTGATCAGATGGAAGCATTATTAAAATTTTTTTGAAATTTAAATTTTCTGATACGTTTACATACTTCCTCAACCAGACGATAAATAAAAAAATAAAAAAGGAAATGCTAATGTCGTTTCTCTCTATGTTATATAACCAAAGAGATCTGACTGTTTTGAGATAGATATTTGGCACGATTACGATTATATATATATATATATATATACTACCGACCATAATTATTAGGCGATCCCATTGTTTTTAAAAGAGTTATATATTTTGAGACTTTTTTATATTTATTGCCAAGTGAATAATTGTAAATGAAAATAAAATGGTTCTTTTCGAAATACTGCACAATAACATGTACATCAAATGAATTTATAGACATTTAATAATTACCTATGTTGCAGTTTCATCAATGAAGAATGAAAAACATTTAGTGTGATTCGGACGAGTTCTTTGTTTCCTGGACTTAGTTAGCAAAATAATAATAACAAATTTTCATTTAGAACTATTCACTTGGCAACAAATACTAAAAATAGTATGAAATACAGCAGTACATAATTACTTTAACTCAGGAGAAAAGTATTTTTAAGATACAGAAAGGTGAAAAAGAATTTTGGAAGGATAGCTTGAAAATAAATACTAAGAATAGTATGAAATACATCAGTACATAATTACTTTAGCCGGAAGAAAAGTCATTTTTTAAAATACAGCAAAGTGGAAAATAATTTTGGAAGAATAGCGTGGTAAAAAAGGATCGGTCGAATGAATTACATGTGGCAGGGATAAAGGTGGGAATATAAACGTCACCTGAACTAGTTAAGACGTAGAAATACTGAGTTGGAAATCGCTAGGCAAGCAGTTCCCATGTAAGTATTATAATATACATCCGACATACCTACGCCACCAGGAAGTATTGAACCACAGTGGTACGGAAAAAAAACTACGACGAGTTTTTTAAGTTTGGAACCATCACTGGGAAAATGCAGATTCCAGAGGATATATGAGTCAACTCAAAAGGCTAGATATTATGTAGGAAATAAGTGTCTATAACGGCACTCATGGTGGAACACGGATCTCCAGAAACAAACGTAACTGTTAAATAAATTGAGCTACTAGGATGTGACTAAATATATTTAGTATATAAATAACTCAGACAAAGGGCTGAGTGTATTCTGTGTTGTGTATCATTCCGGTGTTGTGCGTCGTTGCTGAGATTCTTTCTGAATGAATTGCTCGAGATAATTATTCCGAGAGCATGTTTGTCCCTTATTCGAAGGGTTCGTTTAGTGCATTGACTTTACACACACATACCGAAATATTAAAACTCGCTAATGGTGAGTTTCCAAAATTTACTTTCAGAATAATGTCACGAAATCTAACGTTATAAATATGAGTGATGCGTGTGTGTGTGTGTATGCGTGTGTGTGTGTGCGTGTGTGTGTGTGTCGGATGTTATAGAACGAATAGAGCAGAGAAGAAATTTAAAATGTATTTCAAAGAATCGGGAAAATATGTGTTCAAAAGCACCATTCAGTTTTGTTTAAGAGGACTTGGGAATCTTCTTCAGCTCTTCTAGGCAGTTTTATTTTTTCAGTTTGTGCATGTTGCCATAACCCTTGCGTTTAGTTGAACTTTGGTTTAAAAGGAATTTTGTTTGGTTTAAAAGTGAGTTTTTTTTCTCGCTCTCTCAAATGCGTCAGGTCTATAGATAGCTTCTCCTAGGGACGCAAGTTCAAATCCTGTTGGAAGACATATTTTCCTAACAAGATTTCTCGATTATTCAGGCCAGTAGATGTAAATAAATAAATATACTGTTTAATAATACAAAAGACAGAGCACTTACTTAAATATGAATATCCATTTAAAATAATGTTTAAACAGTATATATATATATATATATATATGCACACACACATAGACATACCCAAACATCTAAAATGTGCTGACAGCGTTTGGAATATAATTAGAAACATACATGAAATATCTATACAAATTGAGATGAATAAATTGTTATTTAAATTACGCAGAAATGAAAATAACACTGACATCTCATTTTAACAGATATATTTACTAAAATTGCACAGAAAAATATTTTGAAATACTAAATACTAAAACGTTTTAATAAAATTGCCATTGGATTCAACCACGACCATTGGACGATTGTAGAACCCCCCGCAAATCTTTTAGACAGGCTTCTTTTTTAAGTTAGTAAGTGCTGCTATAATCTTTGACTTCAGTTCATCTTTAGTGTTACAGGGAATGTTTTATGGTTTCTCGCTCAACAGCGTTCCACACTTAATAATCTATGAGGTTGCAATTTTCAGAGGTGATGACGTAACAGAAATTGTCAGAAAAAACATCACTCTGTTCTCTTGCTTGTGTGACATGGTGCAGTGTACTGTTGCCTGACATACCATCTTCCACACTCACCCTCTTGAACCAAGGCAAAACCACCTCGACAAGGACTCCGTGTTGAGTTTGAGGTGCTGTGAGAAGATGAATAGGGACATAACGTCGCCATCACTAGTACTCACATCACACACCATGATGTTGACTGGATATATAATCTATATATAACTCTCTCTGAATCTTCTTCACCCTTCTCAGATTGACAGCCAGACTGTCTGAAATGTTCGTATTGGATCTACCGGTGCAAATGCCAAGCAGTACAGCATGCCGCTTTCAAATTTATGATAGTGTGAATTGTGTCATGTTACTATTTCATATCACAGATATTGCCCAGTCGACCCTGTTATAGTCTGCAGTCGACAAAATAAACAAACATTGAAGATTCGGAAAATGAAAAATGTAATATGGTGACAATGTACCCACCGCACTATATATATTTTACTCCAGCAAAATTACCAAAGCATTCCGTATATTTTTATTGATAGATCAGCAAAATGCAACACTCCAGCTATCAGCTACTTTTTCTTTCTCTCCTTTGTTTTCTCTATACGGACAATCCATATGCGGACAATGTGTTCTATGTTTTCTTTAGTGTGTGGTGACAAGGGGATTATCTCCCCTTGAAGTGTTGATGGAATTCAGCCTAAACAAACGCTGGCCCATTGACATTTTCTCTGAACACTGACATTTTTTGTCTCTATTATTCTATTAACGCTCATTTGAAATGTGCATTTGGCAAGATAAAATTTGCCACCAAATGTTAATGACAATCTCTAAAAGCTTTTTCAAGACAAGCAAGCGCGGATAACCTTGTTAGGAAAGTTTTATTGTAGAGTGTTGGTTAAAAGGTTTTTTCTTTCGTTTTCCTTTTTACATGTCTCCAAGTTAGAACAAGATTACTTTCCAGTACTTGTGTCGCATTCTCTTTAGTACTTTGGATAACTCTCTTGTGGTCTTCCGTTTGGAATGAGCTTTTTCGGTTGAGTAATGATAAAAGGAAGCAGACATAGTTTTCATTCCGACTGTTTTTTGTTCAAGCCATCACGAATCTTCTTTTTATTCCGAAGACATAAGGAAATAAGGAACATAGTCACTGGCGTTGAGTACAGATTGTATTTGAGTTAACGACTTGTATTTTCTTGATTTGGTTTGTTAATATAAGGTTATTTCATGAATGTCATCAAACGAATGCAAACAGTGTTGGTATTTAAAACATGGGTCATGAAAGTATACAGAGAGTTCAATAAAAGTTAGTGATGTGAATTAATAATGTCTTTGAAAGATAGTATTCAATCATAATACTTTTTTTCATTTCACCCCAAGCCAATAAAAACAATACGGTTGCAAAGTGTTTCTGAGTCGATGAAACAGAGAAAAATAAAAGAACAGTCTGCAAGAAGACGATTTTTATTGGATTTATATTTTGCAAGATTGTACTTGACAAGAAAGCAGGAAGCTTGATGAGAATTATACATCTTAGAAAAAACGAGAGAAGAAAATTTCAATATAGAAATTTCAACAGTAAAATTGTAAAAATCTTCTAGACAATCTAGTACTGCTCTCAAATTTGAGAAGTTGATGTATTAACGAGGAAAGCTTGTCAGAACAATTACCATAAACAATATGTTAATGAAAACTGTTCTGGCATGGGCAAAGGGAAGCAACAAAACGAAGGGAATAACTGAGTATTTCTGTTTATATATAGCAACTTATAAATATACGCAAAAATCCCACACACACTAATATTGAGGCTCTTACTATTTTTGAGTTATATTTGTACATCTGTTATTTGTTTCCACGGGTTGAAATCTATTCCTGAAAATGTTAAAATTAATTTCTCTTATAGCTCTCAAACTCATTCTATAACAAACCAAAATCATCAATCTTTTACAACTTAATCCTCTAAATACTTTATATTAAAAGTAATTTTTGTACTTAGTCAATGACAATCCTTATAGTTTCTTAGAAGTGTTTATTTGACAAAAGTTATATTTTTTTTATTTAATTGCAGAGAACATTTATAAAAATGAATTTAGTAATTTTGGTTGCCTTGGATAATATTTGCTTTAAGAAAATGAAAATTGTGTTGTTTGTATCTTTCACTTTTAGAAATTGTTATAAAATTTTGACAATGACCGAGGAATCAATTTCGAAAAAGAACAATCAAAAATCGATTGAAATAACTACGATATGTTATTTGTAATTATTTCACAGTCAAATATATTATTAAATTCTAATAAATAAGCCAATTGTATTACTTCAGTTTGCGGTGTCATTAATCTTCACTACTACCAAGAACATGAAATGTAACTTGCTACTATCTTTCGTTAATCACGCCTTCCTAGTCGTAAACCAGACATCTAAGTTAAATTAGTAGATTTTAGACTTTGGCATCATCTAACCAAGTCATTTTATTCTCTGAGATTTTGATAGTTTGTCACCAGTTTACGCATTTTAAATTATATAAAAGCAGATATTGTCCTTAACACTTTAAAAGAATCGATTTCAAAGAATCCCTTGCACAAATTTGAATCTCAGTTTTTTTTAAGATTTCAGAATACAAGTGTTAATTTCAATATTTCATTTAACAAAAAATAGGACGTTTACAAATTTTTTAATTCTGTCATTACACGGATAAAATTGACTAGAAGAATCACAGCGAGAATTAAACCTGCATCATTAGTCTTCAAGAATAGAAAATAAGTTTAATCCTTAAAATGAACTCATCATAAAATGTAAAAATAAAATAATGATTTGGAACAAGTAAAAAAAAAAATACTTTTAAAATATTACAATTTTTAAAAAAACATTCCCATAATAACCGGAAGTTAATTTTCGCTCTGACATGGAACTGAGTAAAAACAAAACGAGAAAGAAAAACAAAGACGTTCAATATTCAGGATAAATTACGTTTCCATTTTGCCTCACACATGAGGGAATAATTATACTGTCCTTTTATATCAATTAACCCCCAAACTGTCACAGACTTTCCCATCTTTTTCATGACAACACTCTCCTGATGTTAATAATTATTTAGACTGTTAACATCAAATATCATCAACGTTAACTCAAACAGACCATACTTTTTCTTCGACGGCTTAATGATATTTTTCCAAACTCCAACCTGTTTCATAAAATATTTAGACCATACCCTAAATCCTGTCTAATTAATAGTTTTTTTAGGCTTATTTGTTTGACTTTGTTTGGCTTTTACTGCAACATCCAAATATCATAATTGCAATCGTGGATTTGCATCTGACTTTTAGAAGAGATTTCGTTGGGACGTGGAAACACCATTTACCGAAAGTGAACAAAGAAAAATGGTTACCAAAATATAGTTCGGACTTTCAATTCAAACAGCCTAACCGACGATATGCATCGATAGAAAAGCTAAAAGTTTCTTTCGAAAATAGGGTAGACAGAAATCGACAGTACAGTTATTGGTGGTTGTACATGATCGCTTACGTCCTGAAGCGTCCCGACACATAGAAGGATGAAATCTAAAAAGACACTGATGAGATAAGATAAAATGAACACCCTTAAATATCGATAAATAAATACCAGACGTTTTCACTTAGTGTGAACAGCCTCATTCTACTGCAAGTAACCTCATCCTACACAGAATTTTACAACACGCTCACATCCTCCTACAAGCAGACAATAGACAAATAATATATCAAGTTTGGTCTGACAGATGCACAAAATAAGTTTATTAGGCATTAGGAAAATTGTTTAGCACCAATCTTAGTTAGATCAACTTACCTCGCAGGTAACTATTGAAATGTGATATTGGACTGGAGCAGAATCGTTTAAAAACATAAATCATATCTTAAATTCTTAAGTAATTCTGAATAAAGACGAATAATTAAGTAAGAATAAGTTAACAGAAGCTTGTAAAAGAAGAAATTAATTTTTCTTCTTTTTCTTTTCACTTTTTTCTTTCAATGACTTTCATCCTGTACAAGGACGGTTGGGCACTTGAGGTAAGGGGTTAGAGATTAACAGGCAGATTTTAATGCGGTTATTTGTGGAAGATAACAGTTTTGTGTTTCTGAACAGATCAGATTATCTAATAGAAAAAAGTGCTAATCAGGGAATTTCGGAAAGAAACATTAATCCGTTCGCATCACTGAAAATTGAAAGAAAATTTTTCAAAAGAGAAAATTTTAAATATTGAAATGGAAGTTCCCGTTTTAAACACATCGAGTTACTTATAAATTTAAGATTTATTTTTATAACAAGTGACATTTCAAGTCGGATATCATTTTTTAATTATATCCCAGGAGTTTAGCTTAGCACAATACATTTTCAATGTATATTTCTCAATAACTGAAGAGTTAAAAATATTCTACAATTTATCCAACATTGTTCTGAATCTCGTGTCGGCTTATCTATTCTTCGGTCTGGTTAAATGCAATTTGTGAGAAAAATATCGCTCATAACTCTAGCAAAAATTACACTATTTCTTCAAGGAAAGAGAATTTCGACACTGGTGTATATCATTCCTATTGTGCAACGCCTCTTTTGATGGTCATAAGTTATCTGCCCCTAACCTGACTCTCTACGTTACTTGTTCACTACTGCTGATATTGAACTCACAACATTTTGGGTCACGTTATTGGAACTAACCAATGTATATATCCACTGGGTCATGTGGCTTTAAGGACTACAATGACTCAATTTGTGGGACTTATAAACCTAATGTCCAGTAAACATTTTTTACCAGAGTTCATATTGCAATTGTTTTATGTTAAAGGTTTTCTTTAATATTTTTTATCTTAATAGTTTTTCTAGTATGATTTATCAGAACTCTTATTGCAATTTTTGATACTAACGATTTTCTCTGGCACTCCATATTACTGGTACCTATATTATATTTATCTCTATGCTTAGTCGGCTTAAGAGATTTTTGTAGCCTAACCTATGCGCTGATTCCTTAAGTTTACGTAGTTTCCAAAGGCATTCTCTCACTATTATTTCAACTTCATACCAGAGGAGGAGGTGATTCACTGTCTTCCTCTATATGAGGTCGATTACACCTGATTTTTCTATCTCTCCTCGTATTACGGCCTTGCGATGTTCTTGTAGAGTTACTTTAAGGGTCTGCATGTTTCTCCTTTATATTTCTCTCCACAGCTATATGGAATGACGTACGCACAGTCCTTACGCATGTCCTCCTCTGTTGAGGGTTTTACTCAAGAGAAGTAGCTGCAAAGTGTAGGACCACTTCTGAAGATCGTCCTGGTGTTATATGTACCAAAGTTTTTTGTATCTTCTCCAATAATCCCTTTACATAGAGTAGACAGAATGGTTTTTGAGAGTTGTTATCCATATGCACACTTCCTTCTATGTTCATTGAACGGCGGAAACGTCGTACAGTTGGCATCAAAGATGAGGACAATAGTTCGAATAACGTAAATAGTGCAAATACTACCTCATCTCAGAAATATCAACATATACTAACAAAGGTTGTTTATTTTTTAAACTCGAGCTAGAACTACTGAGGACGAAAGTGTGAATCAGTAGGAACATTAAGAACAGCCAATGCACAAGAAACTGATTTCAATGTCCAATGTTGGCTATGTTAATTAATCTAGTCAAAGTTTTAAACAATATTTGCATCGTATGAGTATATAAAGGTACTAAAATTTATTTTCAGCTATCTACATTACCAATTTTTTCTGCTGATCAGTCACAAATTATAGCAGAAAATGTGAATAAGAGAAGAATACGTACACATTTATATTTGACATTTAAGTGACATCAGCCTGTTCTCGTAATATCTACGAATGTCATGAGTGATCAAATTACACCTTTCTACTTGGGTAGCTAGCCAATCCCTGATGCAGGCGCCTACTCAGTTTGTTCAATACATACAGTCACGATCACCAAAAAGGAAGACCTGCTCAATGTGACGTCAAGAACACGTGACGTCATCATTTTGAAACCTTTAACTTTCAACATGGAAGTTTACATTTGTGTATTTAGATTTTTCACGGTGTTTTAAAATTGTTTATTTTTTTCTTTTAACTATTGCTTTAAATTATACACAAATGCAATGCCTTACAGATGTGTTGCACTAAATTGCAGAGGGTATTATTAGAAAGGTCCAAAAGTTCATGTATTTCCTTTTCCGAAAGATAAAGAATTATGTTTGGATTCGTACTATCACAAAAGATACAATTTTCTTTTACTTACTAAATTCAGCAGAGTGTGTATATTTTTGTATTAAAAAATAAGTATATTTAACTGAAACGTTTATCATTAAATTAATTTCATATCTTTGTAATTCACAACACAAAGTTAAAACAAACCTACCCAGAAATTTATATTCAACATGACTTGACTTTATTGCTCGCGTTGTCTCATTTTAAAAAAATAAACTTTAAAGTACTTTTCCACATAAAGTCATAAAGGAATATTTTTATAGACATAAAATATAATTCTAATATTTCTGTAGAATTATTTTATTTGTAAATAAAATAAATTTTAAGGATTAAATTAATTTCATCTTTGTCATTTACAAAACATTACAAAGAAAATTGCGAAAGGTTTTAAAAGCTACAAACCTCATAAAAAACTTTAAACAATTTTTTACATAGATTTATAAAGGGATATTTTACCGGCATAAATAAAACGTATGCTAATAATCTAACAATTTTTAGAATAGTCTTATTATTTATAAAAAATGTTTTTTATTTATTATTTTGGTTTAAATAAAAAATTCTCTCTGTTGTACTTATCTTCGTCACTCAATCAATTTGTTGACTTATAAATGAAATCATATTCCTTAAAAATATCTGAACATTTCATTTTTCTTAGAATTATAAGAAAAATTATTCATATTTTAAATTTTTGCTGACTGATTTTTTCTTAGATTTTCACAAGCATTTAAAATAGGTTTGGTTATTAAATACTTTTTTCGGTATGTGAACTACATTTTTTGACTGGAGGACATAGAGAATCATCAGCGTTAGACGAAAAAACTGGTGTCAAAATTACAGGTACACCTCAAAAGACAGACTTTCAAGTTATATCAATCATAACGGATAATAATGCTACAAATAAAAAAGTTATATCATTCTTTTGCAGTCTCCCAAAGCTTTCCATTGTATATCCAGTTATGATGTCTCAACCTATAAATCCTATTTGACTCAGTCCATATATATAAATGCATTTGAAAAAATTAACTTGGTCAAAAAGATGCAACTAAATGCACGCTGTTCCCAAAATTTTGTCATAATAGAAAACATGAATCGGATATTATCGAAAGTGCCCAATTTTATTCCTTACAGAAGTTGCATGCCTTTAAATCTCAGTCAATTTTGAAATCTTGTTATAAACTGACCTCAAAGGCACTTTCTCCTACGAATCCTGAAAGGCAAAATGTTAATTTAGTTCTGTAAATGTTTTAATGAGTACCCTATTCAGGGATTATTGACTTTGGGAAAACAGATGTTTGCCTAAGTTTGCAGAAGTTTCAGAATATATAAACATATTTTATATTTGTTGGACAATAATGAATGGAAAACACGATACAAAGGTTGTCGGCTTAGAAATAAGTACTGTAATCCACTTAGAGTAAATGAAGAAAATTTTAAATTTCTCTCTGTATTCTGTGACTTGTTTGAATCTTGGAATAACATTTCTGGAACAAATGGCAAATTAAAAAAAGAAATTTTCACTGCTTTGCATCATGCAACTTATGCATTTCTAGAATTGACCAAGTATTGCAAAGAAGAACTGAAAATGTTATACATATTACCTTGCAAATTTCAAACTGACCACCTTGTGCAAATGTTTGAGTGTGAAAAAAAATTAGAATACTATCAGTTTTAAAACTAAGCTTACCATTTAATCAGCAAAGCATTAAAATTGATTTAAAGAATTTACAAGAACCAAAATGGGATGAAGTGACAGAGGAGCAAAATTTAGAATTGTATACATTTAGAATTGATGTTAAAGAGGATGATGTTAATAAATGCAGAGAAGTTCTTCCTGTAATACTACACTTAGCAGATTATTGCTTTCATGCAGTTTTTAAGAAAATTAAATGCAATAGTTGCAAAGATTTTATATCTGGAAGAGAAAATGTGGAAGAAATACCTGAAATAAACAACTATTTTTAGGGGAATAATAGAGGTTCTCTCTTATATTCTAATGATACAACTAAAAAGTTTGTTCTGTATAATTATGGAGTCATTGGTAAGCTGATAAAAAATGTTCATTCAGTAAATCAAAGGTAATTATGCATATATTACATTGAATATTTTGGCAGATAATGAGCTCGTTTTTAATGTTGCATCTTGTGATGAGGGTCTCGATGTAGAATAATAGGAAGAGTGTTTGTCTGGAGCTCTACAAATGCTATTGTAAATAATGTAAATATTTTTTTGTTCTAGGGAAAATAACAATATTATAAGTAACAAGATAAGCAAAAAAAGAAAACTTCAAATATTCAGCTAAATTTTGCATCTGTAATGTATTTTTCTATAAGTATTATCTGATTTTTTAAATCCATTGTTTGCATCTGACTTATTTGTTGTTTGCATTTAATTTTAATCTTACCTATATTCAATTGTTTTATTTATTCATCATTTACTTGTAATGTGTTTATGATCTGCTATTCAATTATTTCTTGTTCCCTAATTCATAATTCAGTTGTTGCCGTATTTGAGTAGTAATAATTTAATATTACATTACAATACGGTAACTTTAGAGAATAATTGTTAAAACTGAAATAAAAACAGGAAAATTAAAACAATGTTGACTATAATTTATAAGAACATTGTTTCCAAATTTGAAACAAAATTATGAATGAATTTTTTCAGTCTTTAAATCTTGTATCAGTAAACTATTTTTCCATAAGTAGTTGTTTTTAAATCTATATTGTTTGTATCTAATTTGCTTCTTATTTATATTCAGTTGTTTTATTGTTTAATCATTTACTTAGTTACTTGTTTGTATGTTCCCCAATTCCTAATTAAGTTGTTGCCGTAAGTGTATATAAGAGTAATAATCACTTATTGTAACTTTACAGAATAATTGTTAAAATTAAAATAAAACATGCAAATTAAAATTCTAAAAAATATATGTACATTTTCAAATTTAAAATAATTAAAATAATGAACGAATTATAAAATCTAATGAAATATAACTATATATATTACTTTAACACAGCTTTCAGCAACAATTTATTATTATCATTAATCATTTAGAAAAGAATTAATATTATTAAATAAAGTTCAGTATTATACAATCTTACCCTGTTTCTTTTTTTTTCTTTTTTAAGCGTAATTTTAAAAAAGTGTCTAGGAATTTTTCTTTAGTTTAAAATTACTCATTACTGCCGGTCTTGCTAACCGAAGACCTATGTAGGACTACTTTTGTGACGTCACGTCATGATAGAATAGGCCTTCCTTTTCGGTGGTTGTGACACAGCCCACCTGTAGTTTATACTGAAAATATGCGTAATATTTTTTGTTACAGTTTCATGGAAGAGCGCATTATCTGTCGTGATTAAGAGTCTGAACAAGGTAAGTACTCTCAAACCATCGGTCACGATGACTTTTTGCTAGCACAACCATTGACAACTTCCAAATAGTTCCGTCTATCCAATTACACTCGCATGTCTTGGATACTCGAGTGAAATGGTTTTCAGACACCTCCTCTGATTGTTAGCATTAAAAAATCACCTTCGGATAAATTCACCATGATAGGATTTGAACAATGGTCTCAGGGTAGGAAAGCAACTCAACCACGAGTATGACGTTGATGTTATCGTTCCTCTCATTGAATGTCATATTATTTATGATTAGCATACATATTTACATTATCTGCGTGCGAACTATTTTCCTCATCCTTGTTGTTGTTATCACATTACGGCTGGCGTGATCTCCCAACTTCACCAGGAGCTTGTCTATACGTGTAATTTTTGTCATGAACACTTTTGAGTATATTGTTTGACATTAACATTTTGTGCGTATGTATTTTTCGTTCAGTTGCCTATGTGTAGGGTTATTTCGTCTAGTCCTTATCTAGTACCGTTCATTTGTAGGTCGTTTCGTTTCCACTGAGTTCAAATACACGTTAATTGGATTAGCAATTACTATATCATCAAATTCACGAACCAAATGTGTAATTCACAAGACTCTCTCTTAGCCGGTTTATGAACACGTGCTATCTTAGATTAATTAACAGGGGAGTAATAACGTTATTTGGTGTCATTAAAATAGAGAATAAGATTTAAAGAAATTCTTTCTATACTGGTTTTAAGATTTGACTGACACTTTTGGAAAAAAAACTGAGTTCATTTAAACGCCGTAAGGAATAAAAAAGAAGATAAATTTTGTAAACATGCTTTTGCATTGTGTAGGCTACCACATTTTAATGTTGCCAAATAAATTAATGTGGTCACTTGGTTAGAACGTTCACATTCTGACCATGAGGCGCAAGCTCGACTCTCATTATGGTCGACTTGTCAGAAAGTCGGCTATAATTTTATCTTATGCCATCCGAGAAAATATATTTATTCGATGTATCATTTAGACTTATGTCCACGTCCTTATTTTGAGAGCTTACTCATTTGCTTTTCAGTTAAAGATCATTATCCATTATATCCAGGGATTTATGAAAATATATATTTATTTCACTTACAACACATTTTCTAATCTATCTATCTATCTATCTATCTATCTATCTATCTATCTATCTATCTATCTATCTATCTATCTAAATTTCTATCTTATTCTACAAAAGATCTTTTTATGTGCATGTTTCTTTCTTTTTTCTTTCTTTCTTTCTTTCTTTCTTTGTATTTCTTATTCTATGTTTATCTAAATTTCCTCCTTCTTATCAATATGCTGCTTTCTCTGTACCTAAGTATCTTTCCCTTTATCAGTCGACTTCATTTACATTTATCTAAATGTCTTTTTTATCTATTTTCTTCCTTCTATTGATTTTTCTATCTTAATTTATTCCTTCCTTACTTCATGCTATATTTCTAGTGGCTAGTGAGCATTATTGGATAATTAAAGTAACAACAAAAATGTTACCGTCTTTGAAGATAATCGTTTTTTCTTTTCTTACCTGGATATAAATTCCTAACAAACGAAGAGACGACTTAAGGCAACTAATATTTGGTTCTACAGAAGAACGCTGATAATAACATAGCAGGAATATGTTAGCAGCGAGTAAGTTTTAAGGAAATTGAAACAGAACGAACGCGTTTACTTAAAATCAGAAAGAAACAATTGTATTCCTGGGACTAATAATGACAAAAATGAATTTGGAAAACAAAAAGAAACATCAAATAACCTATTTAACCTGCCTGTGTAAATGGATGGCAGCGCATGAACTAGTATCACACCTGGTATTAATTAAAGTTACATAGAATCAAAAATTGTGGAGTCATGAAGGAACAAGGCATCAAAATGAAGAAGAAACTAGATGTAAATTTGTCTTGATTTTAACTGAAAGCCAAAGCATTAAAGCGCAAATGCTTTGCCAGAACAAAACTGAAATAATATAAAATAATAATGTAAGCATATAAACAGTTCATCACAACTTATAACTCATTATAAGTATCTTTCTAATATGCCATTCAGTTTGTGTTTATCAACATTTTATTTAACCAGTCATTTTATTTAATTCCTTGCTATGAAGGATTAAAAACTGATTGAAGGCAAATTCTTCAATGCATTCTATGGACAAAACTGTTTTTGTTACGTTATACCAGCTGAAAAGAATGTTTACCGTCGTTAAGCTTTAAATGGTTTTTCTTGTATTTTCTGGTTTTAATTTGAAATACGAAACTATACTTCTGGGAATAAACTTTCTTTGTACGTTAATGTGCGTAAGTTGAATTTCTCTCGATGACAATATTTTACATACTTACACACTTATAACTGAAACGCAACATATATGCAAGAACGTTTATTGATTATTGACATATTATGTATATTTGATGTACGTTATATCATAAAATATAAATGTATTGATTTTTATCGTGTCTAGACGGTCATCAGGAAATATAGATAATTTACTGATGGAAATTATAGGAAAAGAATTACAAAACGAATACATGTTTTCTTTTTTCTGAACTAAAAAAATCTCACTTATGTGTAAATACATATACAGAATTTATGGTCATCTACCCACCTTCTCCAGAAAGTAAATGGAGTTAAAGTTTCTCTTCAGCTGTCTTTTTCGTTTATTTAATTTTTGAAGTGTCTATTTTATTTAATTACCACCTATAGACCATATTATCCCACTAATTCGAAGACAAATATATAATCGTACACGTTGTGTGAGAGTTGAACCAAATTGTTCAAAAGACAGAAGATTGAATATCTATGATTGAATGTATTCCTGTCATGTGTAAATAATAATTTCTGTTGTGCTACCAACCAATTTATGCATGACTTTTCTTTTATTTTTCATGTTGCTTTCGAATATACTTAGCATTTTCCTTAATCAATGTGACTCAAGACAGTCCTCTCAGTTAATGTTAGAAAAGTAAGCAGAAAGAAAGAAAACAACGTCACTCTGTGAAGAAAAACATCGATTATTTATATATTCCTTACATATATAATGGTTGCAAGGGATAGATTGACTTCTAAATTAGGAAAAGATAAAAATAACACTGATTTAACTGATATAGTTAACAAAATTTTAAGAGATATATTTACCAAAATTACACAAAAACAAGGTAAAATACTAAAGATCAAATTTATTAAAAACAAAAATTGAATTGTCACCAACAACAGCTTCCAAATGACTTCGGAATCTTCTGTAACTCTTCTAAACGGTTTCCTTGTTTATGTTGGTGAATGCTGCTATAATCCTTGCCTTCTGTTCATCTTTGATGTTACCTTGAGTATTCTTTGGTCTCTCGTTCAACAGCACCTCACATATAATAATCAAGGGATTGCAAACTGGGGAGGTAGGAGGCCAGATGTAAGGGGTGATGTGGTTACAGAAATTGTCTGAGAGCCATGACTGAGTTCACATGCTTGCATGGCATGGTGCAGAATCCTGTTACCAGGCATAGCGTGTATCAGTAGTTACCCTGTTAACCCAGGCTAGCATTATCCCCTCAAAGTACTTGATGTAGGCATACATTTTAAGTCTGAGGCCTTCAGCAACAAATTCGAGAATGCCAACGAGGACAGCATGCCGTTTCTAAATTTCTCATGAAGTGAATTGAGACGTCCATGGTGTTTTCTCACAGACGGTGCCAAACTGACCCTACTATATTGTTCAGTCATAAAAAATCAACGCCCATGAGCGAAATAAAAATTATAAATGACGACAATTTACTCTTCGCAACATCTATATCTACCTGTTTATCTTAATATCTATCAGTGTCTATCATATTATTACTATTCTACTGCGTTTGATCTATATATCTTAGTTCCCTCTATTTATCTGTCTCTGTATATATACGTATAACAGTCTGTTCAGCTTTTTCTTTCTCTTTATATATATATATTGAAATCTCTCTCTCGCTCTCTCTCTCTCTCTATCTCTCTCTCTCTCTCTCTCTCTATATATATATATATATATATATATATATATATCAGTTACTCTTGCACCTCAAATATTGATGATATAATTAATTCCCATAATAGGCATATTTTAATAAACCTAAATAATACCGACGTTAAATCCGGAATTGTGGATAAATGTCATTGTAATTCAGTGGATACCTGCCCGGTGCAGGGCAAATGTAAATCCACCCAAGTAATTTATGAAGCCCGTATTTCTCCATCTAACAACAAAGACAATTACCGGGCTTATATTGGCAAGTCCGCGGGCCCTTTCAAACAGAGACTTTACAACCACAAGTACTCGTTTTCGAACCCTAACCAAAGATTCCAGACGGCACTATCAAGTAGATTCTGGAAAATGAAGGAGGAAGGGCAGGACCCTATAATCAGCTGGAAATTAATAGGCTCAGCTTGTACCCCTAAAAATTTTCGTGATAGGTGCCGTCTATGTTTATTGGAGAAGATTCTGATTTTGAAGTATCCTCATCAGGACTTATTTTTGAATCTTAGGAAGGAATTCATTAATAAGTGCCGTCATAGGGCGGATTTTAAAATTAAAATTTTAAATTTTAAATTTTAATTTTTAAATTTTAAGTTTTTTAATTTTTTTAATTTTTTAATTTTTAATTTTTAATTTTTCTTTTTATAATTTTTATGTATATGTGTATGTTTGTGTGTGTATGTGCATTTTTGTATATATGTATATATGTATATATGTGGAAAATTTTTTTAGCTATTTAAATGCTCTTTTTAATATTCATTAATTTTTTATATTTTTTATATGTATGTGTGTGTGTGCATATGTATCATGTATATATATGTGTGTGTGTGTATGGATATGTGTGCATGTGTGTGTACACATATATATTGTGTGTGTGTGAATTTTTGTATATGTTTGTACACATATATATGTGTGTATGCGCATGTATGTGTATATACGTATATAAGTGTGTATGGAATTGAATGTATGTGTGTGTGTATGTGTATGTATGTATATATATATTCATAATCAAAGAATTGTGTGTGTATGTGTATGTATGTATGTGTGTACTTCTATATGTATGCATAATTTTAAATGAATTTTTTTTTACCTAGCGATGTCTTTATTTAGTTTAAATCAAATAACCTAATTTTAAAAAAAAATTTATTTTAAATCCTATATATTTTTATTCCCTTTAAAAATAATTATGCCTTTTTAATTTACTTAAAAAGGCATAATTGTTTTTCTAAGACTTCAACGTTTTTGGGAAGTTAGGTTTTTAAAGATGTCCAGCGTCTGTAATATATAAAAAAATTTTCTTTCTTTTTTCTTTTACCCTCCCTTCCTTCCTTTGTCTTTCTTATCTCCCAACTTTTTCCGTGTTGCTTAACCTTACATCAATTCAACACGACCGTCTGTTAATTTTTAAGTTACAATTCTCTTTTCTTTTTTTGTGAATCCAGACGATGTCAATTTTTTCTTTTCTTGTTTATTTGTTTTTATTACGTTTTATCTTTTTCTTTTTTTCTTTTTCTTTTTAATTTTCTTTTTTAATTTCTTTGCAAATCTATTTAAAAAGGAAACTTAGACTGATTTTTCTTCTGTTTCTGAAAGGATTTTTCTGTTGCTGAGGTGATGTGTTATCCCCCGTGGGGATTTTCATATCGAAATGGTCATTCAACATCATTGAATTAATCTTTTTAATTTATATTTGCTCTGTAATATTTTATTACATGGAGCTCTCTTCCTGTATCATTTTTTAATATTAAAATAATTTTTTTAATATTAATTAGGATCGGGTTTTTGGAATTTACCTTCCTGTTTTTTCACTTGGATTAAAGTATCTGAATTAAAATATATATATATATATATATATATATATATATATATATATATATATATATATATCCAAATGAATAAGAACGAAGAAAATCATTGCAACGTTAAAAACAATTCAAATGAGTGCTCAATATAAAAACAAACCAATGAATATTTATTATTATTATTTTAGAACTTGTGCAAACTACAAACTACTACAAAATGCTACATTTTATTTCGACATTGAAAGAACAATGTCTTATCAGGTAGTTAACAATGATGGTAAGAGGTAAAAACATATTAAAAAGGGAGAAAGAAAGAGGAAAAGAAAGATGAGAAAATAAGATGACAAATCAAGAAAAAGAATAGAAAGAGAAAAGGGTAAGATACAGAAGAAATAGAAAGTGAAGATAACATAAGTGAGAGATTATAGAGAGAAAAGTATCAACGGAAACGGCCAGAGAGAGAAATTTTAAGTTGCGGCCGGAAGTGAATTGCAGACAGATATAGATATCGGTTGCAATTTTTGAAATTAAATATTTCGGTATTTTAAAAAAATGATGAAATAGTAAAAACAAACTTGGAAAATATTCAGAAAAGGTAAAATAAATGATATTTGAAAAGCATAACACGGAGATATATTAGACCTAGTATAATAAATAGAAAAAAGCGAAATAATTAAAACTTAACATTTTAATTTTAATTTTAAATTTTAAGATAAAATAAAAATAAATTTAATTAAAATTAATAATAAAATAAAATAATATAAAAAGTAAATAAAATAAATAAATAAAAATATATTATAAAATAATCATAAAAATGAATAAAATATATAAAATATATCAGAAAATAATAAAAGTAATAATAATAATATGATAATAAATATAAAAATTAAAAAATTAAATATATATATACATATATATGGAAAAGTGTTATAAATCGTGAACATTTTGTGTAAAGTGTAGATTTATTGCTATTATTATTATTACTATTAATATTATTATTTATCTTTTGTATAATACATTAAGTGTCTATAATTATGTTTGTGTTGCTACACGTGTATCGAGTCCACAGTTGAGTCTCTTCAGTTGAACAAATTTCTGACTTTACATATCAAGATCTGTTTGATAAAGACACACATGCACCATCATACACTTTACCCTTAATAAGAATTGACGCACGCATATTTAAAAATTCTCCGTCTTTTTAATTTACTTAACACGTGTATCAATACGCATACATACCTGTAAACAGACAAGAGTTTCTATAAATATAAGCATATACCAAATATTCAGGCATATTTATTTAAAATAGTTATCTTTGCTTGACACATATTTATTACATGGCACATACTGGGCCACTTTGAATGAAGCCCAATCACAACATAATTGTATACTGTCACTTTGTAGAGTATTTCATTTTTATCTCGATCTGTGAAGAAGCTTTGATGAAAGTGAAACGTGTTAGATACAGATACGTTTCTTACTTTGTTTTTATTTATTCCATCATCTTGTTGTATTTCGATCAACATACACACACACACACAAACACGCACACGCACACACACACACACACACACATATATATATATATAATAATAATAATATTTATTAATAAATTATAACATTGATATGTTATAATATCACTACAAAAGTAGCTATTTTGTTTCGACACTTTTTGTGTCTTTTCAAGTGATGTTGTTATTTCAAATGAATGGCTTTAAAAGGTTAAGAACAAGCAAGACCCCTTTCATCAGGGAGGCATTATTGTATGTACAATGTGGACCAATCAGAGTAAAGCAACTTTTACTTTGGAGAATATGTGGGAAGATTTAAAATTAATGACTGTATCCAATATGTAGCAATTTAGCCTGCCTAAAAGTTAACAGACAAATTGACATCTCGATAAAAACTAAGTTTTGAAATTTGTGTATGTATATATACATGGGTGTATTACTATGTATATGTTTTTTCTTACTAATGTTTGTGAATATTTCTCCATATGTGAATGTTTGTAAGTTTATTCATGTATGCGTTCTTTTTCTCTCCCCCGTCTAAAATATTAATAATTTTCTAAATCTACAAAATTGTTAAAATATATACATATAGTTTTTTTTTTTTAGCAATAAAAATATAGTAGATATAATAGTTAATTAATAATGCTGATCTTAATTTTATAAAATTTTAATACCAATGCCCACCAAGATTAATTTTAAATCTTCCCACATATTCTCCAAAGTAAAAGTTGCTTTACTCTGATTGGTCCACATTGTACATACAATATCACTATTGAAATAACAACATCACTTGAAAAGACACAAAAAGTGTCGAAACAAAATAGCTACTTTTGTAGTGATATTATAACATATCAATGTTATAATTTATTAATAAATATTATTATTATTAGCTCTACTTTGTATTGAGCACTTTTTAAAAAATAGTGTTTCTTTGAATGGGGAATATTATTCCACCCATACTTGTATATATATATATATATATATATATATATATATATATATATATATATAAACTTATCTCTCTCACACATTCATGATCTATCTATCTATCTATCTATCTATGACTGCGTCCTTTACCTTTGGCCGAATCTGCCCATGTTGAGTTGTTGATATCGGATTAGGCAAAACAGGACCGCTTATAAACAAGGCTAAACGAGGCTGGTCTAGACATGCGAAAGACTGGTATATGATAAAAACTAGATTCAAGACCGCAACGACTCGATATATATTTATATATATCGAATAATTACAAGATTGCAAGCCAATAAAAATAAGTGACGGAAAAGAAATGTCCATTGGCTGGTATTTCCGTAACGCGATAATATTAATGTTATATTTTTTATACGGAACGAGCAGTTGGTTGAATTTGAAATATTTCTCTAATCAATGTTCTTCCTCTATTTCTAGCAAAGCGCAACTTTTTATACGGACTGTATTTTCAACCTCTTCTCTAAAGACACCATTTGGGTGTAGACCTACTCAACCTCGTCTTGCATTCAGATTTCGTTAAACAGTCTCCCAGCCGGTGTGGGAAAGAGGTGAATAAGGTTTCCAACTCTCTCACAGTAAAACTTTTACCAGCTCGAAATGAAAACAATTACGATTAACCATTTTCTCATCTTGAAAATCTCTTAAAATTAATGCCAGCCATATGAAAATAGTGTTATATATATATATATATATATATATATATATATATATATATAATAATTTATAAATAAATATAAAGATAAAGATAAAATAGGTAAAAGAAATTTATACAAATAAATAAATAAATAAACCACTCCCGCCAAAACAATCGTTAAAAAAATTACCCACAATGCACCATTGACGCATATATATAAATAGCCGAGGAAAAACCCAACACATGTGGCCTGATGATTGTCTGTCGCGTCTGAGTGTTGACTTCAATGTTCAATTTTATATTTACATACGCTCTCAGATATTAAAAACTTTATCCTATAAATATAGCAGACCTTAAAACTATATATATAGTCATCCGCAGAGAGATCTGTTTCGTTGCATCACAGCACACCAGTACAGTTAGACTCCGATTGCTTTTAACCCAGGATTGAAACCGGACCAAATTGGCGTCAGTCGGCGATTCTACCTCTGGGCTATGGGCACTCAGTAGAAGAGGGCAAACTTGTTAGCGTGTATATTATCATTATACACGCCCAATAGCGAGAGTGCTCTAATTCATTACTGAATGATCGCTGCGAACATGCCAGATTAGCTACTGTTTTTCAAAGTCTACCATTCTTCCAGGGTGCTCTATCAGGGTGTGAGAGCGTAAATAGTCATTCGCAGACAGATATGTTTCGTTGTATCACAGCTCATCAGTACGGTAGGACTCCGATTGCTTTTAAACCAGGATTGAAACCTGACCGAATTGGCGTCAGTCGCCGATTCTACCCCTGGGCTATGGGTGCTCGGTAGAAGAAGGCAGACGTATATTATCATTATACACGCCCAATATATATGTATATATATATATATATATATATATATATATATATAGTTTTAAGGTCTGCTATATTTATAGGATAAAGGGCTCAATATCATATATATTTTTAAGGTCTGCTATGTTTCTAGTATAAAGTGCTCATTATTACAGATATAGCGTATGTAAATATAATCGTTAACATTGAAGTCAACACTCAGAGGTGACAGACAATCATCAAGCCCCATTTGTTCGGCTTTTCCTCGGCTACTTTTATATATATGGGTCTGTGGTTAATTGTGGGTATTCTTTCTAACGACTGTTTATTTATTTTTATAAGTTTATTTTACTTCTTTTTATATTCATATTTATATTTATATTTATTTATTCTTTTCGGTTTTTGACGTTTTATTTGTTCATTCGTTTGGATTATTTATTTATTTATTATTTATTTTTATATTATCTATTATAATGATTGTTATGGCGGAAGTGTTTTGTTAATTTGTTTATTATTTGCTTGGATTAAATTATTTTTTTTGTTATTATTATATATTTATTTATTTATTCTTTTGAGTTTTTGATTTTAATTAACGTAGTAAAAATTTGTTTTCATCTCGGCATTTTGAGATGAATTCAGATCGTTTATTTAGTAGTTTGTTTTGGTCTGGGAAAGTAATACTAGCTATTTTTCCTCCAAACAAACTCTGCAAGTTTTGGATTGGGTGCTGTAGGCTGATGTTCCTTTCCACATTTTCCATGATATTTCTGATGTGATTTGCGAAGATGAGAACAATAGTCCGAATAATGTAAACAGTGAAAACAGATCCCA
The DNA here is from genome assembly GCA_037127315.1 of Ascarosepion bandense. Lineage (NCBI taxonomy): Eukaryota > Metazoa > Mollusca > Cephalopoda > Sepiida > Sepiidae > Ascarosepion > Ascarosepion bandense. The sequence continues at coordinate 1,211,831 of JBBBDQ010002324.1, forward strand.
TTCCTCCACTTAGCTTTTTGCCACATTTCTGTATTCGGAAAAATAAATATTGCTTTCATCTTTGTTATCTCAATTTCACAAATTTAAGTGCTTACTTGATTGGCAGCTACTTTTGAAACTGCGATAGGTATCTGAGCATTTTAAAAGAATAAAGATTATACAACAGCATAAATATGGCAGAGTGCATAATGGCGATTTAGGAAGGATTAGAGTTAATCTTCGTGAAGTTTTACTCAGGCCATTATCGTCATTATTACAAGCAAAATACGAAGTTCATCGAATATTGATTTTAAATAAACCATTTTTTAGAGTATATTTATTCTTGGATGGAAAAATATTGAATACTAGCAGTATATCCCGGCGTTGCTCGGGTATAATGAAAGCTCTAAAACTAATCCCTGGTCATGGAGCTCAGAATATTTGGACGATGGCACGAAAGACTAAAAAGCAATAATTGTTTCCAGTTAAAGCGAAACCGTAGACTGAATGAAAAATGAATGGATGTAAGTCAAATTTTGATTTCCTGGTATCGATATCAAATAAGTTTTTTTAATCGTAAACTGAATTTTGAAGGCTAAATATGTCCTCTGAGTAAATGGTATCACGGCTGAGACCAAGAACTACAATTATACCTACTTAGAGTCAAACCCGGAGCAAAAACCTAAATAAAAGGGCTGAAAAAAATACAGACATACAGGCAGATAAACAGACACACACACAATCTTGCCTTATATATATATATATATATTATCGATTTTCTGCAAGAACTGTAACCTTGAAACGTCTGAATATCGTTTCTTATGTCTTTGTCTATGAGTGTATCAAATTTGATTAAAATCGGACCACTCCCTCTATAACCCAATTTTTTCGATTATCGATTTTCGTATTTATCTGGGGTATCTCGACACAAAACCTAGCTAAGAACACTCGCAGACGCTTATAGTACAAGTGTGTACATTTTCAAGAAAATCGGTTCGGCCGCTTCGGATTCTATAGGTAATGGACACACACACACACACACACACACACACACACACACACACACACACACACACACACAGAGACAAAGTTCTATTTATATATAAGTTTAGATTTTTGGCAACGGAATCTTTGTTGTACACTTTCGTCATAAATAATACCTGATAATATCTGTTTTGATTGTGTAATATTCTATGATGTATAATAAATTCTAGTTTTGTGTGATTTACAAGAAAGTTATTTGTGTTATAAAGGAGGTAGTAATGTTTTGCACATTTATATCTGATGATGTAGCGTGTGTATGTCTGTCTAGATAAATACTTGTATATATTCTTTATATAGATAAACGTTCGGATAGAGATTCATATATTTTCCATAGAATAGGATGGAGGCAAGATAAAATATATCCACATGTGGATATCATCTCGACATAGACGCATTTCAGAAAACTAAGCACGTGTATTCCATGAATATCTGATAGTAAAAAACTGCGAATCATTCTGCATCATTTTTTCTATTCTTTGCCTTAATTGTTGACAGATTTTAAACAGTGATTTTCTTATAACTGTTTCCAATTAATGACCAATGTATTAAATGGGTGAGGTTATCTTGAGCTGATTAACACCAACTATGCTATTTGGCAACGAGAATACTTTCGGTTTTATTTTCATCATAACTCGCGCCAACGTACATTCCTTGTATCTTTAATAGATTAAAAAATGCATATATATTTACCAATTTATGTATGGTAAAATCAATAAGATTTTGCATTTCATATGCTACTTGAAAAGGGTTTTAGGGCATTTAACAAAAGAAAGGTAACAAGACAAACAATGTCCGGATCTATAAAGCTTATGTTGTGGCAACTATCTTGTACGTCGAAAAGAATTGGATATTGCATATTGGACGGAAATGAAAGCTTCCACACTCACTGCATCCGTGACCTCATCGACATCTTTAGGAAAGACAGCACCTCAAATCGAAGAGCTGGATCTCTCAGTATGTACACTATCTTGAAACAGAAAAAACTGATTTTGCTCGGACAATCCATGTGAATAGATGGCAATCGAAAGCCAATAGAATCCCCGTACTGATTTATGTAAAGAGCCTCGTAAATATAAATATATTACAAAAACATCAATAAGAGAGTTCTGGAGACCCTAGACATCAATTCAGATACCTGGGAATCGGTAGCCATCCAAGTATAATTCTGAATCGATGGCAATCGAATACCCGTGGAACTTCTGTATTGATTTAGGTAAAGAGCCTCATATATGTAAGTACATTAGAAAAAGGACTAGAAAAGAGTCTCGAAGATCCTAGGCATCAATCCAGACATCTAGAAATCAGTAGCCATCCAACTATTATTTTGAAAGCAGCCAGTACAGAAAATCTTCTTCAAATTTCAAAATGAAAGAAGGAAGGGTAACAAATGCGAATTACACATTTTCGACGAAAAGCGTGAGTCCATTACCACTGGGAATTACTAAGCCAAGTGGGTGTATACTGTTTCAAACCATCGGCTGCCTAATGATTATTTGGTTATTTTGGACTTCACATTAAAGAAGTCTCTTTGCAAATCTGTACAAAAAACTGCCAAGATAACAGCTATTTTGTCAGATGTGAAATAAAATGAGTCGAAAATTTTTAATCTTAAACATTGCTTCCCTCAATTTGACTACCTCTGGGATTTATCTCTTCAAAAAATAAGGAAGATCAACCTACGCATATATACATAAACACCCTTTTAAATCGTAATCTACAGCTGTCCTATTAATTACACCCAATATCAGGAATAAATACGTAGAAAATCAAATTTGCCCGTGTATCGATTTAAATGCCAATCGGAACTAATCTCTAATGGGAAAACAGAAATATTAGTTTTCATTAAAGCAAACGAAACGGCCTCATCAACAATCGAATGGTAATTTGCGTTTTTTTTTATTCTTACCTGAGAATTGGGAGAACCTCGAGGGTTTTAGTGCAAAAATTAATTATGACAAATGTATTTCGTTTAATGTCAACTTTATTACTTTCTTTTTATATGAAAATGTCTAGACAAAATCTATATCTCTGAACTTAGATATCTTTTTAATACAAAAGGCCTTTGAGCTGAATGAAACTGATCAAACAAAACTAACCTTTTTTTCTCTGTTGTAGAAATTTTGATAGGATAAAATTAATACCAATGACATTTCATTAGTATCAGTCAAAATTAGAAAAATGAATTATGTTTTAACATATAAAGTGAAAAGTTCGAAGAATATTCTTATTTCTTATTTGCAGTAATTAAAAAAAACGTGTTCGACTATTTTTTTATTTTCTATATTTAAATAGCGAACACTGGGAATTTTTGCAAATCTTTAATAATTTGCTTAGTAAATTATGATTAATTTTGCTAACATAGCGATTATTCGTATTACCTACGATTTGAAGATGATGGAGGTAATATTTGTTTTGGTTTTATTTGTATTGTTCTATGGCATATCGACCTCAATAGAATGTTTAATGCCGACAAGCATTTTTACAATATATTCGTATGAACAGAATATGTATTCGTTGTAAGAAATCAGTTTGTAGATCAGGTTTACTTGACATATTTTTGCAATGAAGATTTTTATCAAAACCGAAATATACTGCTGGTAGTTTTGTTGTTTACAAAAGTGAATTGCTAGTGTTTCTACTATAAAAATCAGTTTTTATACTTGTATAGTGCTTGACGCCAGTTTGGAGTTAACTGTTTGCTCATAGCTGGGACCCTAACAGGTGCTACTACTCCTGAAGATGAAAAAAAAACATATAAATTGAAACTGACCCATCTCAAGCGATAGGAAACTGCCAGGCTGACAAACCGTCGATCGATTCACGGAGGAGCTTTCGCAAAGACAACGATGACTATGAGGGTCATAGATGGGCAAAATCCTCATATATGTTCTCTTTAGAGTCAATCCTGTTAGTGCCCCACCGCCAAAGGCTTACTGTGGTTTGTCGAACATTTTGTGTTGTAAAGCAAAATATTTTCGCAATTACCAATAATGGCGGAAATCCAAGCTGACTTGCAATTTTTCCATATCATTGGCTTTTCGCCAAGAACTGTTCAAAACGCGGGAAAGCTTCACTTTCTATGGCTTTTGAAGCTGCTGATTGCCAGGCTTAAACTGAAGTAATTTAAACATCTTTATTTTAACAAGAGCAAGACGCCGATTATTATTATTATTATTATTATTATTATTATTATGTCATTTTTCATCATATTTCGATTTCTGCTTTGGTCTCACTACCAACCAGGTCTGCGGGGAGACCTAAGGCAGGTAGTGGCGCGTTGTTATGGCTCCATTTCAATGTTTTTCTATCTTCCCTGTCATCTCCAGCATTACATAGATAAAGTTTTCCTTAGTGTGTGGGCTGTACTTAATAAGACAATTTTTTGTATATCTCTTAAGCTGGGGTTTCCAGGGATTCTTTCAATGTGTTGTTTTGTTCCATTTTTTATCATTCCAAGTGCACCTACTATCACTGGCACAACTCTTGTTTTCAATTTCCACATTTTTCCTATTTCAATTTCCAGGTCTTTATATTTTGACAGTTTTTCAAATTCCTTGATTGCTATGTTACAATCCGCTGGACAAGCCATATCAATTAATAGACAAGTTTTCTCCTTCTGGTTTTTAACAATAATGTCTGGCCTGTTTGCTTCAATTTTTCTGTCTGTGTAGATGGTGTAATCCCATAGAATGGTTACATCTTCTATTTCTGTAACCGGTGTTGGGTGATGTTCATACCAGTGTTTGCCTACAGCTTTTCCATAATGTTTGCATATTGCCCAATGTAAATATTGCCCAACTCTATCGTGGCGATATTTATATTCATTTGGGGCAAGCACAGAACAGCCTGAGATTAGGTGGTCTATTGTTTCTTGGTGTTTATCACAAAACCTGCATTTTGGATCCATATTATTATGCATAATATTTGCCTGAAAGTTTCTCGTGAAAAGACTTTGGTCTTGTGCTGCAAGAATAAAGCCTTCAGTTTCGGACTTTAATCCAGATGCACGTAACCATCGATGAGTATTAACTTTGTCAACATTGGATTTATTGGCACGTACTGGATATTGGCCATGCAGAGGTTTGTCTTGCCAGCGCTGTTTCATCTGTTCAAGAGCTTTATCTTTGGCTTTCATTTTCATATTCTTTGCCGCAATAGTCGGCTCTTGGCTTCCGTTCTGCTTTTCTACAGAATCTACTAACTGTAAATCTTGTTTGAATTTACTGCCTTCTTTTATTATTGAATATTTTTTCTTTCTTTCTTCATGTTGCCTTACTAATTGTAACATCCAATCCTTTGTTGTTTCTATGTATGTTAGTAAGCCAATAGTTGTTGTCTTGTATGACAATTCCAGCTGAATAAGACCTCTTCCATCTTCTTTACGGGGTATGTATAGACGGTCTACATCAGCCTTTGGATGATGCATCTTATGCTTAGAAAGAAGCTTTCTTGTTTTAGCATCCATTCGCCTGATGTCGTTTAGAGTCCTGTTTAAGATGTTAAAGCTATATTGGACAACTGGGATTGCAAGGCTATTAATGGCCATAACTCTGTTCTGTGAATTTAATTCAGTTTTTAATATCATTCGTAGCCTTCTATATTACTCTTTACGCACTATTTCTTTCATTTTTTTATGGTGAATGTTTTCGCTCTCATTTACACCTAGGTATTTATAAGCTTCTTCTGGTTTCAATTCTTTTATTGTTACAGCAGGATCTAGGCTAATTGAGGATGTTTCTTGTATTGATCCACGTAAAACTGTAGCTTTAGCACATTTATTCAAATCAAATTTCATTCCAATGTCTTTGCTGAAGCATTTTACAGTTTGCAGAAGACCTTCCAGTTCATTATCATTCTTAGCATATAACTTCAAGTCATCCATGTAAAATAGATGACTTATTTTCTTTTGTCCTATTTTATAACCACATTCTGTCTTGTTAAGTTGACTGGTTAGTGCTATTAATGATATGCAGAATAGTAAGGGAGATAAAGAATCACCTTGAAATATACCTCTTTTGATGTTTATTTCATCAGACTTATAGGTTCCATTTATATGATTGAGGTAAAGGGTTGTTTTCCATATAGACATGCACTGTTTGATGAAACTGATCATGACGGGCGATATCTTGTATATATTTAAAGTCTTTAAAATCCAGTCATGTGGCACACTATCGAATGCCTTTCGATAGTCTATCCAGGCTGTACTAAGATTTTTCCTTTGTACTGTAGCAGTTTTCCAGGATCATTTTGTTAATTAGCAATTGGTCTTTACAATAATAACAGCCACGTTTACACCCATTTTGTTCAAGCGGTAACATGTCATTTCTTTCTAAGAATAAATATGTCTGCTTTGTTAAAATAGATGTTAATAGTTTATATGTTGTCGGAAGACATGTAATTGGTTTGTAGTTTTTCGGATTTTTTGTGTCACCATTCTTGGGTAGAAGAAATGTAATTCCTTTTGTCAACCATGCAGAAATTTTAGTGGGATCGTCAACCATTTCTTGAAGTTCTTTGGCTAGTTTTTTATGTGATGCGCTTAAATAATATAGCCAAAAGTTAGGAATTTTATCTATGCCTGGGAATTTCCAATTGTGTGTTTTTTTAGTGCATATTTAACATCATCTTCTGTAATTCCAGACCATGTCTGTTCGGGTTTATTTTTCATTCGTTCTGTCTCTTGCGTAATCCAATGTACTTCCTTGCTAGGTTCGTTAGGGCAAGCCCATATCTTTTCCCAGAACTGTGTGACTTCTTCCATTCTGGGGGGGTACTGTCACTTCAATTCTTTTTTTACCTATTTCTCTGTAAAATCTCTTTGTATGAGTCTGAAAAATCTTGTTTTCTCTGTAAAATCTTGCTCTTTTTTCATAGCGTCTTATTCTTTGAGCCTTCAGTTGGATTTTTTGCTTTATTTTTTCTTTATTTGATAAGACTTCATTTTCATTCCTAATGTTATATTTTCTTTCGGCTCTTCTGCTTTTCCTAGTTCTTACATTTATTCCTCTACTCAGTTCATCCAGTACTGATAGTTCACTTCTAAGTTGTTCGATTTCTTTTTCTATTTTTCTTTTCCAAGGTGGATCTTCACGTCTGCGAGACTGCCTTTTTTTTATTTTGATATTCAATTTTTTTGTTGCTGCTGTTGCTGATGCATATATTACTTCTTTGAGATTTGTATGAGTGTCTTCATCGAGTATTAATTTCAGTGCTGCATTGTAGAGTTTAATAGTTCGGAGGTTATGTTTTGTTGGTTGTAATTTTGGGAGCTGTTCACGTTCCTCCATTGTAATATTTTGTATTTGACTTAGATGGTTTTTTATTTCTATCTTGGCTTCCTGTATATTGTTCTTATTTTCCGTCAAATAATTATCTTCGATGTGTTCTGAACTCGTTTTATTTTTGTCTTTTAACTGACTCAGACTCAGATCACACCTTTCCAGCACTTTTAAACTTACATCATTATCTTCGCATTGATTTGCATGTTTCACGGTTTCTACATTATGGCCTGTGGCTTGTTTGATGTTATTACTTTTTATTTCTGATTCCGGTTTCTTTTCATAATTTGTTGATTCGTCTCTTCTTGTTACAATTCTTTTAATTTCATTGATTTCAGCCTCTGTTAGTCGGTTATTACGAATAATGTACCTACGTACATTGGCTAATTTATTTTCGTCAATATACTTTCTATTTGCTTGACCAACTTTTTCACGCCAAATGTCATATGTTTGGCGAGTCACGTTTTTTTGAGGATTGAGTAACGCTTCATGAAATGCAGTCATAACGACTTTGTACTCCTCACGAGACCATTTTATTTTTTCTTTCTATAAATATACGGTTGTAGATCTAGCTGGTGAATTTTCAGGACCAACGTTAGGATTATCCTGGTTGTGGGGACCTGAAGATTCATTCTTTGTGTAGGAGTTTGTTCCTATGGCAGATTTTTCGACCTCAGGTAGGTTCCCTCCTGAAGGACGGGCTCCCTGTTTATCCACTGGAAGAGCCATACTGGACTTTTTATTTCTATTTGTATTTTTCATGTTTTTCCCACGAGTGACGCACGGGTCCAAAAGTTTGCCTGGCACGTTGGGTAACGGTCTTTTACAAACAGGGCCCCGAAGCCTGTAGGGGATCGTTTGTGACCTCATAAGGCAGTAGCCATTCACTCCTCGGCACGATTAACACCTTGAGTTGCGGGTTGTTGTTCGGAGTTTTCCTTCTCCTAAATGGGCTGCCAAGCAACATCTGACATATACGCGATTGGAATTCAAAGAGAAAGACGCTGGTTAAAAAAACAAAAAAAAAAAACTTTGGCCTAGCAACGGCTCAACGAAACAACACATCAATACTATGGTATTTTGTTAAAAAAAAAAAATAAAAATAAAAAATTTGTGAAATATCGCCAGTTAAAGGAAATATAATACGGATGATCTTATTTAGGTTTATTTAAAGAGCAAAAAGATAAATTAATTAAAATAAAACAGAATTTCAGAAAAAAAAATCCTGTTTATATTAAAACAGAATTTCATATTGAGAAAAGGAAGAATTCAAATAGAGAGACGCTGGTTGAAAAAACAAAAAACAAACATACTTGGGCGTAACGGTCGATCAACGGAAAAAAAAAAAAATGTAATAATCTGTTCGTCCACTGTATCATTCATTTCTTCAATAAAGTCGCTGGTCAAAAATAGGGTTATCAGAATAAGATAAATTAAATCAATAGATAAATAAAAATAAATATATCAATAAATACGTAGACTTTCTATAAAATAATACCATATAAATTGTTTTTCATAGGACTTAATTTATTTTCTTGTTTTGTTTTGTTTTTAAGAAAATTATAATACGGATGATTTTATTTAGGTTCATTTAAAGAGCAAATAGATAAATTAATTAAAATAAAACAGAATTTCAGAAAAAAAAATCCTGTTTATATTAAAACAGAATTTCATATTGACAAAAGGAAGAATTCAAATAGTGAGACGCTGGTTGAAAAAAAAAAAAACAATCATACTTGGGCGTAACGGTCGATCAACGGAAAAGAAAAAAAATGTAATAATTTGTTCGTCCACTCTATCATTCATCTTTTCAATAAAGTCGCTGGTCAAAAATAGGGTTATCAGAATAAGATAAATTAAATCAATAGATAAATAAAAATAAATATATCAATAAATACGTAGACTTTCTATAAAATAATACCATATAAATTGTTTTTCATCGGACTTAATTTATTTTCTTGTTTTGTTTTGTTTTTAAGAAAATTATAATAGTTAAAATTTGATACATACAATTTGAATTATATACGAAGAAAAAATTAATGTTTATGTTTAAAATAGTGAAATTAAAAATTAATGTTTACCTTAAAAAATTTTTTTAATAGGAAAGAAAAAGTGGACATACCTTTGAGTTTACTACCATAAAATTTAAAAATAATTTGTTGGCCTACTGTATTCTGTGTTATTCTTTCATTAAATCCAGCGAGAATAAAATTATCGAAAAATAAACAAATATAAAAAATGAACGAAAAAATATAAATAAATTATTACATATTCTTTCTAAGAAAGAATATCATAGATCGAACGGTTTTTTAGTGTTTTTCGTCGTAATAAATCTATTTAAGGATCATTTAAAGAAACATACAATTTAAATTATATACGAAGGAAAAATTAATGTTTATGTTTAAAATAGTGAAATTAAAAATTAATGTTTACGTTTAAAAAAAAAAAAAAAATTTCAAAATTTTTTAATAGGAAAGAAAAAGTGGACATTATTATTATTATTATTATTATTATTATTATTAATTAATTAATTAATAATAATAATAATAATAATAATAATAATAATAACAGTTTTACGTGGATCAATAAAAGAAACATCCTCAATTAGCTTAGACCCTGCTGTAACAATAAAAGAATTAAAGCCAGAAGAAGCTTATAAATACCTAGGTGTAAATGAGAGCGAAAACATTCACCATAAAAAAATGAAAGAAATAGTGCGTAAAGAGTACTATAGAAGGCTACGAATGATATTAAAAACTGAACTGAATTCTCAGAACAGAGTTATGGCCATTAATAGCCTTGCAATCCCAGTTGTCCAATATAGCTTCAACATCTTAAACTGGACTCTAAACGACATCAGGCGAATGGATTCTAAAACAAGAAAGCTTCTTTCTAAGCATAAGATGCATCATCCAAAGGCTGATGTAGGTGGAAGAGGTCTTATTCAGCTGGAATTGTCATACAAGACAACAACTATTAACTTACTAACATACATAGAAACAACAAAGGATTGAATGTTACAATTAGTAAGGCAACATGAAGAAAGAAAGAAAAAATATTCAATAATAAAAGAAGGCAGTAAATACAAACAAGATTTACAGTTAGTAGATTCTGTAGAAAAACAAAACAGAAGCCAAGAACCAACTATTGCGGCAAAAAATATGAAAATGAAAGCCAAAGGTAAAGCTCTTGAACAGATGAAACAGCGCTGGCAAGACAAACCTCTGCATGGCCAATATCCAGTACGTGCCAATAAATCCAATGTTGACAAAGTTAATACTCATCGATGATTACGTGCATCTGGATTAAAGTCTGAAACTGAAGGCTTTATTCTTGCAGCACAAGACCAAAGTCTTTTCACTAGAAACTTTCAGGCAAATATTATGCATAATAATATGGATCCAAAATGCAGGTTTTGTGATAAACACCAAGAAACAATAGACCACCTAATCTCAGGCTGTTCTGTGCTTGCTCCAAATGAATATAAAAATCGCCACGATAGAGTTGGGCAATATTTACATTGGGCAATATGCAAACATTATGGAAAATCTGTAAACAAACACTGCTATGAACATCACCCAGCACCTTGGAAATTGAAAACAAGAGTTGTGCCAGTGATAGTAAGTGCACTTAGAATGATAAAAAATGGAACAAAACAACACATTGAAAGAATCCCTGGAAACCGCAGCTTAAGAGATATACAAAAAATTGTCTTATTAAGTACAGCCCACACACTAAGGAAAACTTTATCTATGTAATGCTAGGGATGATAGGGAAGATAGAAAAACATGAAATGGAGTCATAACAACACGCCACGACCTGCCTTAGGTCTCCCCGCAGACTTGCTTGGTAGTGAGACCAAAGCAGAAATCGAAATATGATGAAAAAATGACATAATAATAATAATTCATGATGCCTTTCAGTTACAGCTAACTCTCAGTATTTTTCACAGTACCTTTATAGACAATATTTTTTAAGCTTCAAAGTTTCTTCTGGGACGGACAAATCCACGATCTGTAAGGATTCTCATATCCTTGTTAATTATTACATCCGGGTTTTCTTGTTTAGTATAACAGTGTGTAGAAAATATAACTCAGAAAATGATATGGTTACATAAAACAATAGAAAAAATATCTCCTAATTTAAACGTAGACACATAGGCAGAAAATATGCAGTATTTCTGAAATATGATACATTTCTCAGGATCTGTTTATGGTTACAATTCCCGCCAAAAATAAAAAAAATAAGTATGTAACGGTGCCTTTTCAATGTCCAGTGAATTGAAAATCAGCAAGTAGCAAGAAGGCAAACTTTCCAGATAAAAAAGAAGTTTCTTCCTCTAAAATTCTTTATGACATTTTTGTATCATAAGATTTGCAACCGCAATGATAAGGCTACGAAGTTACTATCATTTCCTTTTTCCTCGCCATCACTGACAAGTAGTCGGTAAAATTTCAATACTGGAGACATATAAAATTAGCCATTAGATAGCATATGCGTTTTGCTATTGAAGGCTAAATCAAAAATCTTTTTCTTGAACGCTGATTTGACTTTCAGTAATTAAGAGGTAGTGTAAAATTAGTTTGTTATCCTGAAATTAGCTGTAGAAAAGAAATGCATTCGAAACTATTGTCCTCGTTGTAAAACTCAGTACGAGGCACACGCATAATCAAATATGATGTCATGTCTGTGTCACATCACTTGAGAATCTGAATCATTTTTTACATCAGCTTCAAGTTTTGGTTGATTAAAAGTGTTTGTACATGAACACCCACATGAACACCCACATATATTATTGCACGCTTTACCGTCCAAAAAGTTTATCGCATATATATTTAGAAATTATCCATTGCTTTAAAACACGTGATACGTATATTAAAACACACAGACACACACATATATATATATTAACTGACGTTACCTTTCAATATACACATAAACAGATAAGCGTTTCCACACAAACATAGTCATACACTATTATACATTTTACCATCCAAAATATCCCGCGCGCATATATTTCCAAATTATCGATTGCTTTAATACACTTAACACAGTCAGTCAGTTAAGTGCCATATGGGATACACGCTTGGGCGATCATGTCTCGAAAGAGACATGACTGACTGAGTAGAAGATTATCCCACAGTAGGTTGGCATTACCTTCTGTGGTAGACTGGTTGCCCGCAAGGCTATAGAACCCAATCTGTCCTGTTATTTAACCCATAACTGGAGGGAAGAAAAGGAATAATGTCTTTTCCACGAGTATTTGGTGTAAATGAATGCAGAGAATTCAACCGGAATTCGAACTCTGCTCCCCGATTTCTCATTCCGAGCCGATATCCACTACACCACAACGCACTATAAACGCATCAATAAAAACTAACCCCAGTATTCTGTCTCTTTGTTTATTCATTATTCTCTCGATTTCTGAAAATCATTTAATAAAAGTGAAACATGTTTGATTGAGATATGTTTCTCATTTGTTCTTTTTTCTTTCTTCTATCATTACGGTGAAAAATAATGTTTCTGCTGTTTTTTTTTGTTCTCATACAATTGTTTAGTTGTATTCTTCAAATTTTCTCGTATGTATTCTTCGTAACAATCATTGTAGAGGATATTGTAAGTAGTAGTAGTAGTAGTAGAGAGTGAGAGAGACAGACAGACAGACATTCAGGCAGACAGATAGACGGAGAGGGAAGAAATAATAAAATTTGGTAAAAATACCGTTTTTATATATTTATATGTAATAATAATAACATACGTTTTCTGTATGCATCAAGCTGTTGTACATACTTTTGTAAACTTTCATCTTTTTACACACAGAGAAGTAGGTATTCTTCAGACATCATTAAATAAAACTAAAAGCCACATTTGGTGACACTAAGGAAACAGAATATATTTATAGCAAAAGTATCAATGCCTCAGCTAGTCTTTCTTTATGTCAGAAGGTACAGAAATTCAACGTTTTGTGTAGTGGAATAACAGAGGAAGACACGCATAAATGGAGGAAAATGCCCTCCTGAATTTGAGCAAAATATTAAGAAAAAGGTATATGTGATTATAAAACATTTAAAAAATGTTGCACTTCTTTATAATATCTCGACTTATATCTAACATTGAATGCAGTATAATCTTCCCCGCGAGGGATGAAGACACTTAAATCGACAGAGGTATGGTGCTATTGACGAATATTGACAAAATTATGAAGTGAACACGAGAAAGGAGGAAAGTTTGAGATAAATACTGTTTACATAGGAACTGATGCAACAAACTGAAATAAACTGATGGAATTACTTGGACACCTTATGAGGAAAGATTGCTTGAAGAATTTAGGACTCACAAGACATGATCACGGCAAAAGAATGAAGTATTAAGTTCAAGTGAATAGATGACAGAACAAAAATAAAAGAAGTGATAATGGTATGGCGAAAGTTATCAGAACAATAGACAGAAAGTTGTGGAGAGCCATGCACATTAAATGTTTTGAAAGTAAGGAAAGACAATATAAAAGAAGAAAAAATACATTTATATTATTTATACATTTCCCGCCAGAAATTACTACATAGTGCGGATAGAATTTAATGTCAATAAGGAACATCTTTTCGAGAGAGACATCTATATATTTTAGTTTAGCTTTGTGTGATTTTGAAGAGGATTGTTCATTTCCAACAGTCTCCTACACCAGGTGACTGGAATGGCATGCGCGTCTTTTTTATTTTTAGAAGACCTTCAGCACAGCTTCTGTTTTTGTTAACTTTCTCGTATATGTTTTCATTATCAATGAGGTCTTTCATTTTTTGTTGGTATATGTTGGTATATGTGTTCGTTCATGATTTTAAGAGAATTAAAATATGCAGCACCCAGTATTTAACAAAAGAAGAAAAATACATAGAAAGCACACTCAAAAACATACATTACCCGTATCACTTTATTCACAATGCAAAAAGAAAGGCACATAATATATACAACCACAACAAAAGAAACACTGTTAATAATAATAATCTAAACAATAACAAATACATCATACTACTAACCAACTCCATTGCATATATTATCCAAAACAATCTATCTCATATAAAAAAAAACACACACATAGTAACAACTACCCCGAAAACTATTATAGACATTATCTGATCTAAAAATAACCGAAAACATAATGATGAACAAGCAGGTGTATACCGAATAAATTGCCGGGAGTGTTCCTCCATGTACATCGGAGAAACAAGTATATATGAACACAAAAGAGACATCATTAAAAATAATCTAACAAATGCATTAGTTATTCACAGAAATATATTCAACCAGCAATTCTTTCAGAAGAAAATTTCTCAAGAGCGCCGCCATCCAGTACTACGAAAACATCAATTTGCGTCCCGGATTTTTCCCAATCTCACCTTTGCTTATGGAAATTATACTAAAACAGACTAACTTATATTATAAATAGTCCAAAGAAAACGGTTGAATTCCCTTCAGTTTAACATCTCGTGACTTTGCACAACACATGAAGAAATTCTAAAATTAAAATATTTTGTTAATCTTTTTGAATGATTTGTGAGCGTTTTTATAGTTGCCAACACTGCTTGTTTATAGATACGTAATTTAGAATAAAGCTCATTTCGTCTTTTTGCCTTGATAAAGTCAGTCACACGACGAAACGCGTAGGCGATTATTTAAATACAGTTTTCCTCTTGTCTTCTTTTTATTTAACCATATATATATATATATATATATATATATATATATATATATATATATATATATATAAACGGAGTACAAAGATTTTTCATAATTGTCACTGTACCAAGCGTTTTCTGACAGTTCTATTGCCATTTTAAAGGGTACTTTCCACAGTTTTCATTGAAATAATCCTTTCATACTGATTCAGAATTTGTAGTTCTAAAAATGACTCCAAGCGTCTAAACTGAAATTGAATCGTGCACGCTGATCCTTGTCCGACATTACTTACTCAGTTGTTTTTATCGTTTGTTAAAGAATATATTCGTATATCTGTTAGTTTTTTTTTTATTCTTTTGCATGTAAAGTTTCATATATAGCCATCCATGTTCATTCATCTACCTGAATGTGCTACTGGAGACGTTGTCAAGGCAACAATGTGATGTTTTGTTTGTTCATTAACCAACGGACATTGTTAGTTATCAGCTCACTTAGAGCAACAATTTAGAGGTAGCGTTCTAAATTGATTGCGCCTTCACAATGTATACAAGCAGTAAACGATGCGTTGATAGCTTCACTTCCCATTTTCTTTTTTAATTACGACTATTAAAAGTAGTCGTATTACTAATATTACTACAACTGATTATAATAAGGTTTAGACTGTTTACAGAAATAGTAGCATATTTAAGTATATCTACCATGAATGCCGTAAATATGTTGAGAATGACGTAGAAAACTTGCTTAGATTTTAAGAAACGTTAACATTTTAATTAAAACTGAAAAGGTCGCGCGCAATGAATATTGGCGTAGCATTTATTTTCCTATTTCAATTTTCATACTTGTCTAGCATCAGACCAAGGTGGGTGCAAGTCAAGTAAATTTAATTCCTCATCTCTAATCTATCCTCCTCCTCTTCCCCTCTCTCTACATTTCTCACTCTCTCTCTTTATCTCACTCTCTGCATATATATATATATATATATATATATATGTGTGTGTGTATATATATATATATATATATATATATATATGTATATATATATATATATATATATGTGGATTTCTTTACTTTCTTCTTTCTATTAACATTATTTTTTGTGGGTATACTTTTATTTGCTCGAACAGTGAAATTAATAATAACCGGCTTATATTGAGAAGTCATAGTAAAAATTCTGATTACTCTCCGAGGCACACACTTTCTTTCGTATAATCTGTCAAATTAGTACGGGCTTACAACAACAACCATCCATTTGTAAAAAACGTTCCTGTTACGATCATCGAAAGTAAATAACATCGATCCTGGTCAGTGTTTAGATGGATGACTACTTGAGAATACCAGGGTGTGCGGGTGGTGTAATGTATAATGACTCGAAATTGTTAATCGGGGAGCAGTGATCCAATTCTAGTTGTTTAAGTTATATTCAAATACGCACAAATATCCGTGGTGAATGTATGAATCCACCACTTATCTCCCTCAGCTATGGGTTAATTAGTAATATTGCTGAATCGTTATTATCTTAAAAATTAATTCTTCAATCTAAAAATATTTTCTGGCTTTATTAACCTGTAATGGGTTGATAAGACGAATCAGTCAATCAATCAAATATTGCTATTTATTTCCGTGTTTTTGTGGTCCAGTGGATATCGACTCGGAACGAGAAGCCGGGGAGCCGTGTTCAAATTCCCCTTGAATCCATTGTATTCACTTACGCGCAAATACCCTTGGGAAAGGTATTAATCCGTCTCTTCCTTCCAGTTATGGGTTAAATAGAAGGACAGATTGGGTTCTATAGCCTTGGTCGGCAACCAGTCTACCGCAGAAAGCAATGGCAACCTACTGCGGGATAATCTTCTGCCCAGTCAGTCATGTCTCTTTCGAGACATGATCCCCCAAGCGCGTATCGCGTATGGCACTTAACTGACTGACTGACATACATATACCCGTTAAAATAGCATCCCCATTAATAACACACACACACACACACACACACATACACACACAGACTTACGCATGCTCTCACACACACACACAGACTTACGCATGCTCACACACACATGCGCACATACACACACACGCACACACACACACAAACACATATATATATATATATATATATATATATATATAAATTTAAGTTTTCTTTTTTTTAGTTTTCATTGTTATTTTAATGATATATTTTAACTGATATTTTAACACCCCGACCCCATATTTATATAAATAATGGAGCCATTATTAATAAAAAGAAGAAATCCTACTCTTAATAACATCAATTATGATCACGGTAACAATGTGCTTACTGTGTTTGGAACGTGCACAAGACTCTATATGCATAAACTTTCCACATGTTTATTTAGAAGCAAAACAAAATTAATTCTTGATAATGGCTAAAATAATAGCCGAAACAGTCTGGTTGCAGGAGTAAACACCTGTGGCAGCGGCACCAGTGACTTAAGTTCGTTGAAGCAGAAGCCATGAAAATATTTATAAACCAGACAAAGGAAAGCCAAATCCCGTTGGTGAGAAAGTGGCTGGAGTCGAGCCGCTAAGTCGGTACCTATCACATTACTGATTCTCCTTTGGAGCCTGTCAAGAACACTGAGATGGACAGCGAGTGCGCCTGACCATATATGACAGGGGTATTCCATGCAGAGACAAATGGTTGATTTGTATATATGCAAAATGAATTCAGGCGTAAAAAAACATACCCAAACTTTCTAGCAGTGGATTTAACTATTGACTCAATGTAATGGTTCCATTTGAGATCGGAAGAGAGGGTAAGGCCGAGGAGGTGCAGTGTATTGCTCTCTGTGAGACTCACTTGGTCTATGCTTATGGGAGGCAAGAAAGGCTGCCTGTAATGATTGACAGACAGTACCTTCTTCTTAGACGCATTGAAATTTACAAGCCACTTCTTAGCCCATTACACCATAGAATGTAGATCCCTCTCAAGATCAGCAGTGCGGTTATGTTTGTCTGCCTCGCCGGATTTCTTACCGATGCGGGAGTAAATCGTGGTGTCATCTTCCTAGATGCATACTTAGCACTTGATCATGTCTTGGAGATTATTTATGAAAATAAGAAAGAGCGTCGAGCTTAGGACAGAACCCTTACAGACACCAGCATTTGTGCAGCAAGACGTGGAGGCATGCCCATTGAAGATGACCATCATTATGCAGTTAGATAGGAAATATTTAACCAGATCAAGCAAGCGTCCGGTGATACCATAACCTCGTAGCTTGCATAGAAGGCAGCGTGCCAAACCCTGTCAAAAGCCTTGGAGATGTCCAAGGCAACATCACGAACCTCGCCAGACTTCTCAAGTGTCTTGTGCATGTACTCCGTGATGGTCGTTAGCATGTCGGCCGTGAACCTGGCTAGCGGAAGCTGTACTGCCTGTCGGAGAATAGTTTATAGGCAGTAATATTTTGAACTATTTCAGCATTATTAATGGCCTCGAACACTTTTCCGAAAATTTGTAGAAGGCTGATAGGGCGATAGTTGGTTGGGTCCGAGCGTTCCCCCGAGTTCTTAAATACAGGAACCACAGAACAGGACTTCGGGCATGTATAAAAGCAGGAAACAGAAAGGCAGTAATTATGGAGTTTAGAGAGGACAGAGAATAATCAGAGGCACATTTCTTAAGGACAATCACCGGCATTCCAACACCTCCGCTCGCTTTATGGGGGTCGAGTTTTGATATTACTCGAGATACTAGTGTCGGGGTAATGTATACTTCGTTCAGTTTTGGCTCAGTTTTAATAGAGAAGTCGGGTGCGGGTACTCTAGAAGAGTCAAATGTGGGGTTGGATGAGACGCAAAGAACTCGGCATTGTCCGCTGATGCTGTGAGGACCTTGAATTCATTGATTAAGGGAGTGATAGAAAATTTACTGTTGTTCAGCACCCGTTTGCATATACTCCAATAGTCCTTGGAGCCGAAGTTGCGGTCAGCTATGCGCTGTCAATTCTTTCAGCAAACAACCGCTTCACGTCATTCACGATCCTCTTGTACTCTTTACAAGCAGACGTGAATAGGCACCGATTGTGGTCAGATGCATATCGCCGAAATAGTCGGAAGTAGTGGTTCCTGTGGACAATGGCAGCCGAACATGCAGGAACCATCCAAGGGGAGGAATGAGATTTGAGAGATCGAACACTTTTCTCTAAGGAACGTCGCATAGGAAATCTCGAAACGAGTCCCAGTCAGCTCTTTGGCATCAAAAGAAGATTCTATAGGTAGGAGGCTCCTGGAGGCTCGTGGGGTGGGTGAGAGTGATGAGAAATATTGAGAAAGACAACAGCATGATTCGAGTTGCCGAAAGGGCAAAGCTGTGAGACTTGGCAGGAGTTAAGGCATAGGTAAAGCATAGATCTATTAGAGAGGCGTGTCCTGAAATAATGCTGGGAAAGCGTGTGGAGAAATCCACTACTTGCGTAAGGGATCGGGAAATGGCAAAATTTATGGCGTGGATGCCAGCTGAATCAGTAAAAGTTTTTAAGCCACGCAGCATGATGAGATTTAAGATCTCTGAATATAAATATGTGAGCGAATGGGTGGGAGGAAGCAGCCTTATCTATATTATCAGAAAAGCTCACTAGAAGGGAGCAGTCAGGAGAGGAGGGGAAGGGTAAAGGAAGAAAAGGTAGCTAACCGAACTAAGAAGTGACAGACGTAGGCATATATATATTGGTGGTCAGGGAATTTGAGATATGTCACCCTAGCTATCGGGAGATGTTCACTAACGTAGACCGCCATCCAGTGCATATGGACAGTGGAATCCTTCCTTAAGATGGGAAGATAGCCAAGGATCGGGAAGTCAGAGGAGGGAATTGAGGGGTTGAGATTAGTCTCACAGAGCGCTAGGATGTCAGGGGACTTTTCGTGAAGGAAATATTCTACACTACAAAAGCTAGTACGAATGCCCCGGATGTTAGTAAAAAAATGTTAAGAGGTTTTGGTGATTTCAGTTTGACTGGTTTAGAATTTCTTTGTGATTTGATCATTCATATTATGGTTTGTTGGTAAGGAGGGACCTTGAGTAGAGGATGCAAGCTGTCATTAACGACGATATGCGCGGGAAGGGAAACTGGCTCGGGCTGCAGAAAAGTGTCACCTCAGGTTGCCCACCGAAAGCGCTTCAATAGAGTTGGGTGGAGTCTGAATTAGCCGATAGTTTGGTCATTCTAAACCATTTAAAAAAAACTAGAGTTGAGCATTGCTAAGTTATAACTTAAGTTCAACAACTAGAGAAATTTCTGATAAATTAAAGAAAAGAAAACCAAACGTTCATTTAAGCACGACACACAACAAATACAAATTAAAATCTTCCATCCTTAATATCCCCGTATTGTTTAGACAGGGCAGTGTGATGATTTAATGAGGCATTGGAAAACAGGTGTCTGAAAAAGAGTATGTATGTATATATATATATATATATATATATATATATATATATATATACTCAGCAATTCTTACCGGCGTTGAAGAATAGTCAGAAAATCTTGTGTGTTTTAGCATTACCAATAAATACTCACTTACTAAGTGCATCATAAGAAATTTGGCAAGGATTGGCAAGGAGAGACATGTTATAAAATCACTCAACAAAAATGTAATTAATTAATGATCACAGAAAGAGAATGCTCAATGAAATGGAATTAAAAAATCGTGTCGTATCCCTGTACAAATCCTCTTAAAACAATGATGTCTTCACATTTTGCTTTTTTTACGAACGCTTTAATTTATTCATACATCATTATGAAGTTCCATCACATCAATTGTTTGGGAAGACAATTTTGTCATCGACATGGTATTTGCCTCGATAATATTGAAACCGTTATGACGTCATAACTCTCAAATCAAACATTTCTACTTTCGTATAATTTCTTTCCAATGGCTATTGGTTTGTACCTTAAGAAACGACTGCTTTATTATATTCTGTAATTGCTCAAGATATTATAATTGCAATTGATTTTTCTCCAATCTCTTAGCGAAAGGATCTGAAAACAAAGACAGCAATAGAAAGAATGCGTTCAATATTTGAAGGATAGTGACTTCTCTCTATATTATAAACATTCCCAATTGAATTTGGATTGTTTAACAGCAACAGAACTTATTTTGAGGGATTTTTGACGAATCTTCGGTGACAATTTAAAATCGGAAATATTTCCTTGAACAAACCACCAGTGCTGGTCTTTTTGTCGGCACGTGTCTAGAAGATTGTTATGCGTAATGAGGCAATTATTATTGAAGCTCGACTGCTAATCGTTATCACTGATTAGTGAAATCACCTTTACTCAGGGATCTATACAAATATTGAAACATTTACCCAACAATAGTTAAACATTCACCAAATAACTATGGCATATGATGAGAGTACAATTTTTACTTAGAAATCTCTGAATGATTAGATGGTTCAAAGAATTCTTGGTTTCCTTAAGCTGAATTTTCATACTTTTTTAACATGTGATGCTGAATTTAAATTCGACAGTTACAGTCAATTCGACAGATTAAAAATAACAACAAAAATTTCGTTGGATTTCCTTGAAAGTTCTGAGCAGGCTTCATATGACAGAAAGTTGCAGTCAAGTATAATACACTAGGAAATATAACGCTATATCAAAGTTATGCAATCTATGAATGAGAGATTTCAAAATCAAGAAAATACGAAAATTTAAATCAGAAAGAAGTATTTTCAAAATTGTGACAACGAAAACCGAATGTGCGTTGGAATAGAAAAAAATTACCTTTCAAAAGATAAGAAAAGTATTAAGGATCGGGAAAATGAATACTTAAGTGTTTTGGAAATATCGGTACTCTTAAATGGGCAATTTTCTCACAGATGAAGAAGTGACTAAAAGCAACAGAAACAAATTAAAGGGCATCGAAATGCTATGTCATATGACTCCTTCTTTACGGAATAAAAGACTTTAAGCAACAGGAATCTGCAGAAAATTTCTGAGAATACCAAGTATTAAACACATGTGTGAAGCGGGATCTTTAATGCAAATGTAGCGAACAAGAACGCTTATAATTAGAATCAGAAGGAGAAACTTGAATTTGAGGAAAGAGGGCTTAGGAATGTGAAACTCACTGTACATATTAAATAAAAACAGAGCAAAACAGCGACTAATCTATCTACCGATCTCATGTAGATAATGCCTTAACGGGTATTGGGTGGACGATAAGGATACAAACGTTTCTAAGAAAGTTATGGAGGACCATGATCACCTATATCCTGAAGTAACACGGTACATAAAATAAAGATCTGTGAAATTGCTTCGGTTCATATATCGCTCATGCTCCTGAGTATAATCTGTCATATATAACTTTCTGAATTAAATGAGGAAAGAGTGTTTGGAAAATTCAACACTGACAGAACATATTGAAGGCAAAAATGAAAACGTATAATCTAGCTGCTGAGCTGGTGTAAATATATCGCAGAACAGGCTATAGGAGATATAACAACAATTTAAAATTTACTAGAAGTTACAAAGGAGAGAAAGTTTTAGAGAGCCAATATCATCAACATTCTGAAGAGATAAGCCACGCAAAAGAAAGTAAGACTGACAGTGAAGTTTATGAATGGGCTTCTTGTCGCCAGAGATGCCCTTACTAAAACCACCTCTTTCCTACATAAACGGAAGATACCTTGAAATCCATGTGTTTCACTGCAGTTATCGTCAGCATAGATCCTCTTTAAGATTAATTAGTCAGTTTCAATTTATTCGAAATTATTTCTCGGAAGCGAGACCTTTTTACGATATCTGATGACGTTCATTACCCGGGGGTTTATGGCTCTATATTTTATCAGACACATAAAGTGAAAAGTGTTTTTTCCTTTCGGAAAATGATACAATATTACTTTGGAACGTGTAAAGAACCTGTCAGTCATAAAGGCGAGTAATGACATTAGATGCTGTCGTCCTACCAATCTGAAAATGAATACCGAAGTTTTTTTTTTATCGAAATGATTTGTGTTCTGGAAAGTGAAAAACGGTCAAGTTAGCCAGTGAATGTCTTGATGTTATTAACAGACAGTTAAGTGGCTTACATGATACACGGTTGGGTGATCATATCTCAAAATGGACATGGGTGACTGGGAAGAGGATTTGCCGCAGTAGGTTGTCATTATTTTCTGCGGTAGACAGGTTGCCAACCAAAGCTATAGAACTCAATCTGTCCTGCTATTTAACCCATAGCTGAAAGATGAAGCGACAGATTAATAGCTTTTCCCAAGGGTATTTGCGTGTAAGTGAATGCAATGAATTCAACTGGTATATGAACTCGGCTCTCCGATTTCTCATTCCGAGCCGATATCCACTGCATCACAACGCACATAATTATTAATAATTATATAATAAAAAGTCTAGTAAAAAATGATTAGCAAACAGATTTTGGCAGGGCAGTTACATATTCATAGATATTTCTTACGTCTTGCTAATCATTAAGTACTTTTTAAGTGGCACAGGATTTAATTTCAAATAGATGATGCAAGAATGTTTGTAATTTCAATATGCAATATTAATTGTATTCCATGAATTACTTTTTTACTTTTTGTTTCACTCATTGTCGCCACGTTGCGACAATCTCAATATTACCAGTAATTGATTAAATATTCAGAGATTATCATTATCTTTTTCATTAAAACACCTGCAAATGGAACAACCTTCCTGTAATGCTCATCTGTGATCATTAGAGATTTTGAATAACGCCTGAAAAACGAAAGATTTTTTCGGTATCTTCTTTTTTTTCTTTTTTTTTTTCTGACCAATTATTTGTCCGGTTTGCCTTCCTACAATTTCCAGATATCAAACATTCAATATGATTTTTTATGAGTAATTTCTAGTAAATTGTGGAGTACAAGTCAACCTTGCGTACAAGTCGACCTCAAAATCTTTAGGTCATAATCAGTTAGGTCTTTTCTATACCTGCTGTATAGAAAAAACACCCAAAACATAAAGTAGGCGTCTATTTTGTATTTAATAAAATGAAACCATGTGTCATAAAACTGGTATTACAGTTACGAAATTGCGTAGATGATATAACTAACATAACTAGTTCAGCTGTTCGACGCGATGTTTACAGTAGCGTTTATAAAATAGTGAATTTGTGTTGCTGTTTTATAATTTGTTATTAATCTCTGTGTTAATAAGTCAAATATATTCAACAGACAGTTTTAGTGGGATATATAAGTAGCAGCCTGATGGAAGCAAGATAAGTGGTGCACAGTAATTCTTAAGTGCTCTGTTTCACTTGCTTACAACTTGGCGGTAAAGGGTTGAATTTTATACTCTTTATATGAATGGATTATTGTGTGTTTGTGTGATATCATCTTTTTTAAAGAATCAATATATATATATATATATATATATATATATATATATATAATACAAATATTATATAATATATATATATATATATATTGATATATATATTGATATATAATATATATATTATTGACGGATGTGCGTTGTAGTGCGGTGGATGTCGTCTTGGAAAGGGAAATCGGTGAGCCTAGTTCCAATTCCAGTCAAACGCTTTGCATTCACTTACACACTGGTAGCCTTGGGAAAGGTAATAATCCGTCCCTTCCCTCCAGATATGGGTTAAATAACTGAGATCTGCTGTGCATACGATCTGTGGCGGATTTCTGCACCGATTGTTTGTTATCAGCAGTTTCAAAAATTGTGGATGGTGTTACACAAGCCTTCACTACTCTAAAGAATTCTTTGTGTGGCAGTCTAACTGGGTTAGACACTCATACGTTCAAAATCGACGGGAGAGTCCATAATATATATATATATATATATATATATATATATATATATATATATATATCTGTATATTTGGGCATCAGCGTTTATTTGCAACATCTTTCATTAAATATGGCCAGCAAGAAAAATTTAATTAACTTTTTATTAAGTTTTTGTGATATTTAGCATTTTGTCATTTTACTAGATTTAAGAAATTTAAAACACGTCTATGATTTTTATCGCGACAAACGTTTTCGATCACTTTTATAACCGTTTTCAGGGGTGTTTTTTATCTGTGGTGTTGTTATTTTACCTGAAGTTTGAATGTTACGTAACAATTGCTTTTTGTATTTTTGATTTATTTTAAATGGACCATTCATTCTAAGTCTTCAAATCATCCATGAGAATGGAATTCGAGGGAGCATTTTTCTATTTAAAAACTTTCAATAGCTCATTTCCACTATTAATAATGTAAATTATGAATTAATAAATGATTTGTTATGGCACTTTGATTTGATAAGTGGCATGTAAACCGTCTAATCAAAGATGTGTCCAAAATGGGTAATTCATTTGTGACAAGAAACAATCATTTGGTATTGAAATTCATACGCTATATTGGTCATCGCTATTTTGTCTTTGGTGGGGTTATTTTGATTAGTTACAACAATCAAAATAACCCCATCAAATTACATATATATATATATATATATATATATATATGTATATATATATATATATATTAAATAAATATATATTTAAAAGAAAACGTTCACGGCTTCTCACACTTGTTATTTTATATATATATATATATATATATATATATATATATATATATATATATATCGAATCCTATTCTAACAAATTAAATTGTCATTAGTAATGTTCTCGCTTCAATTGATGAAGCCAGCTTATAATTATACAGGTTGTGATGGACAATGTGTCATCATCTATATTTTTTAATTTCGCTAATGCATATTGTTCGTTTTTTTTATTTTGTCGGCAGCACAAAATACTTGGTTTAGTGGGGATAAATCTATTGGTCTCTGCGTAGGCGTTTAGAGTGATCGCTAGGATGGCAACGTTTTGCCACTATTCTTCTTTCCACAGGGCCTCAAACTCAACATGAAGGCCTACATCAAATGACTTGAGGCGGTATTGCTGCCTTGGGTCAAAAGAGTGGCTAGTGGAATGCATATGGTATTTATTACTAGTAGACACATTGTTATTTTGTTTTATTGCTAATGTGTATATATATGATTGCATATATGGTATGCATGTCTCTAAACATATATATTGGTTTGCCTTTATATATGAATATTCTCATACTGTGTGTATGCATGTGTGTATGTATGTTCGGGTGCCCTTCTATGTGTCTTTATACAAATATATATATATATGCGTGGGTTTATATACAGCTCTAGCCAAAGGTTTTGCCACACTATAAAAAATCCGAGTTATCGATGACAAAACACAACTACTTTTGCTTTTAATATGATAATTTAAACTATTTCGAAGTAAAAAAAATATTTATTATGATGTATGCTACATTCTGATGTTAAATTTAATACTTTCTGTGCCTACCTATATTTTCAAGAAGTTCTATTCGCTTCGGCACAGACCCAATTAGGAAATCTTAACAGTTAGATCTAATAGAGGCCCAACATCTTTGTAGGACAGCTTCAAGTTCAGTTCTTGTTGTTGGAGCAGCTTCACGCACCTTTGGTTTCAGGATGGACCATAAAATTTCGATGGGATTGAAATCAGGTGAATTACCAGGCCACTTTTGCAGAACTCTAAAGTTATTTTCCTCGAACCTCCTCGTCACAGCTTTTGCTTTATGGCAAGGTGCAGCATCATGTTGAAACACAACATCTCGATCAGGGTAGTGTTCTATCAAAAATTGTGGTAGTCTGTTTTTCTATAGTGTCCATATACCATTCCGTCTTCATTGACGTACCCTTGGGTACAATCGCTAATTCTCCGACATGAAACGAGAAGCACCTCCAAATATGAATGAGGTCCAGATGCTTGACTATGGATACCACACGATTAGGTTTGAACCATCTTCTGATACGAATTGAATCCATTTCTAGTGGAGCAGCTAAAAGGCGATTCATCAGAGAAAATCACCTTTTTCCAGTGTTCTACTGTCGAACTTTTATGAATTTGACAGAAATTTAGTCGATTTTTTATATTTTTTGGTGTCAAAGGCGACTTTCATGCAGGCCTTTTTGCCATCAATCCTTTCGTCAACAAACGCTGCCGTATTGTGCGATCTGCAGCTTCCACACCATCGCTGGACCATTCCTTCAGTAACTGTTGACTACTGGCCTGTCGATCAGACAAACTAAGTCGCACCTGTCGTCGGTCATCTCCCTTTGTAGACAGATTTGTACGACTAATTCGTGCCCTAACTTCAATTTTTTCCAATTTTCTTCAACTTCTGGACTATTCTTGCGACCGTTTATGCATGAACCTGCTCCCGTTTGGCAATCTGATAACAGCTAAGACTGGCTTTGTGTAAATTAGAGATTGCAGATCGTTTGGATTTGGAACAATGACCTTTTTCCATTTGGATCACAGTTAGATGTACAGAATGAATAATGTGGTTTTAAAAAGAAAAACAGAATTACTGTTCAATGTCTTCTCGCTGCTTTGCGTTTCACTTCATTCTGTCTACGGAATATGCGGTTCAAAAGGAGAATACGGTCCAAATTTCTGTTCTTTCATTTAACAGTTCGTCTTTATTTGGGTATGTCTTAATTTCTAATTTTTCTTCTTGACACAGTCTGCATATTTGTCCACAATTGTAAGGCTTGGTTGTTTTTACAATGCTCCACGCTTTGTGTGGAACCTTTTCATATTTTGATTTTAATTTCCAGACGTGGTTAGCCAATTTTTTATTGTTTTTTAATTTTTCTATTTTAAATGTAGATCTGTGGTTGAACCACCTGGCCTTAAAAGTGTTTTTAGTTGAGCCCAAATATATTTTGTTTTGGCCATCTGGGTCATGTACCTCTGCCTTATAAATTATTTCTTTTGACTTGTAGAGACCTTGAAGTGGACATTTATTTTTGTCTCTGTAGTTGCATTTTTTGTTGGTGGTTTTGTTTGTATGATGCTATTTAAGTTTCTGGCGTTTTGTTTTTTTATGAAACTATCTAAATTATTAGTGCAACTCTAACTTAATTTGATTGTATTTCTATTGAAAATTTTGGTTAATTCTGATTATTTTGGGAAGTGCTTATCTATTAGTTTAAAAGATATATGTGTCCTATTCTGGTCTTTACTTCTAAATTAAAACAAAATATTTTCGGGAAAACCAATAACACTGTTACAAGAGAGTTCTTAAAAAGAAAAGCGGGAAAAGGTAAAATCAGTTATTAAAAATCATCTGAAGACACCACTCTTGGTAGAAACCAAGGTAGCGAAATAACTCGTTTAAAAATGAAAAAAAAATATATTAGTGTAGGTTGATTTTTCACTTTTTTAAAATATTAAAATATCTCTCTTACCGAAAGTTGTGTATGGACCTATTAAGTTCTGATACAAAATATTAGATCAAATACTTCAACGAATTTTTAAGCGTTTGGCATCAAATAACGCTGACAAAAATATACTGAAAATTCTTCGTTTTTGCAAGATTTGGCTTGAATATTAGTGAGAAAACTAAATAATTTTAGTATTTAAATCGGGGAATGCCATTTTATTTTATAAAAATGATTTTAATTAAAGAAATGACGACTAATCTTCAAACTGAATATCTGCCCCCTTTCAGTATATGCTTTAAAAACTGCCTTTTAACGTTATGAATTAAGCAGTGATATTTGAATACCTAAAATTATTTTTTCTGTTATAAGTGAAAATATTACAAACAAACAAATAAAGAAAAACAAACACTATTTTAATATATAGAGTCAAATTGCTCCATATAAGAGCTCTTAGACAGAAATGCTGGTCTCAATCTCTGACTCAAAACTATAGCTGTAATATGTTGATGCCTTGCTTCAAAACCATATACAATGTCCAAACCTTTCATTATTAACTTGACTTCCCGTTCCATGCCTTGGGAATGTGAGGGCAAATCTGGCAAGTCAAGCTTGGTTCCATTTAACAATGATTCCTGAAGTTCAGATTCAGAAAAGTCATCTGTCATTGGTGGTTCAAAAATTTCATATAATAATAAATCTATCAATTGTGTCCAGTGTGTGGCATTAAAATTAATGGTTAGTATTCTTTTTAACCTTTTCTTGGTTGACTCCCCAATCCTGAAAGAATGTAAAATTTCTTTATTGATTCATTTAAAAAAAATTCCAATCTCTTCTATTTTAATAATTATGGCGAAATTAGATAAAATCTTTAAAATAAATTGCAATAAATAATTGAGTCATTGATATATAACAAAATATTTACTTACCTAATGGCTAAAATTCTATTAAAAGCTTCTTCTCTTACTTCAACTTCCTCAGATTTGATGATGGAATATAGGTTTTCAGGCGGTAAATAAAATATATTTCCTTGTATATTTCTTAATAAGATCTGTTGGATTTCATGAGGCTGCTTCTTAATCTTCTGAATCATATTAAAAATATGCACTTGCTGATTGTGGAACTTATTATTTCTTTTGATTTCAAACCAACAAGTGGCATACATATTTACAATAAAAATTATTAAACTGTGGAGTTTTGTTGAGAGCTTTTGTGGGTATGCACCATGAGTCCATAAACACATAAGCCTGATGGCCTTAATCCCCTTGCCTGGTTTAAAGGACCATTTTTCCAAGAGGCATATCTAGAGTCAAGCTAAACCTCTAGAAATATCCACTGTGTATTCATATAGGAGTCTTTGGTCACAACTAAGATCATGTATTTCATCAATTTTCAAAATTGAATGCAGAGGACTGCTAATAGTGGAAAATTATATTTGGGGTAAATTATAGCAATCATTTGAGCATAAGCTCCCCAGAGGACCGCTAAATGTTCTGGGGCCTTTTGAGCTCTGAAATATAGTTCATTATGGTGAAAAGAGCAACCAATTGTGTGATGAATTTTTTAAATTGCAAACATTCCACCTTTACAGCCTGTGTTGGCATTAGTGTTGTCAACAAGGATATCCTTGATATTGTTTTTACAGTTGAATTCATGCAACGCATCCACTACTTGCTCTGCATGAACAACACATGTTGCATCACTACTAGGGACAACTCTATGTATCAAATATTGACTTTCATGCGGAGAATTTAAGGTTGACACCAAATATATTTTGTTTTAATTTAGAAGTAAAGACCAAAATAGGACATATATTTTTTAAAATAATAGATAAGCACTTTCCAAAAGCATCAGAATTAAACAAAATTTTCAACAGAAATACGATCAAACTAAGTTATAGTTGCACTAATAATTTAGATAGTTTCATAAAAAACAAAACGCCAGAAACTGAAATAGCATCGTACAAAACAAAACCACCAACAAAGAATGCAACTGCAGGGACAAAAATAAATGTCCACTTCATAGTCGCTGCAACATAAAAGAAATACTTTATAAGGCAGAGGTACATGACCCAGATGGCCAAAACAAAATACACCTCATCATTTGGTAAGATGTAGATTGTGTCGAAAAAAATAGCTACTTTTGTAGTGATATTATAACATATAACATATTTCTGTTATACATATATGTAACACGTCTGCCGGCTGGTTGGTTGGTTCGCTGCCCCTATGGTCCGGAGCTTGCCACGCTGATGATGCCGAAAACGGCACCAATTATGACGACGCTTTCGGGCCACTAGTCGTGATGATCTCATCACAGTAGCTGGTTCTGAAGACGTCTATTACAACAACGAACTTACTGCCTTTGCTGTGTTCTTTTCATCTCAGAAATTTACGTTATGAAAACCTGGTAGCCGTATTTCTACCATGTCCAAACTGGACACCTGTGTACATTGGTGTTAAAATAAAATAATTACGGCACAAAAAAAAAAAAATGAATAAGTTCGAAGACGCCTGAATGCGTTTACGAAAAATAATTTATTAAAAAGCAGAAAATACAATTGTCGAAAATCAAGTTTACAACGAGAGAAGATTCGTTTAAAAATATCAGAGATTTCAATCTTCAAATAAAAATAAGTGCTGCCGAAGTTCCGTTAAAAGTAAACAGAGCCTTCAATTTTTTAAAAATAATCAGGCTTTTAATTCTCTACATAAAAACACGTTTTTTCGGCCTTTATCAAACTTTGCAGAGACAGCCAAATAAAAATGCAAACTGGCGGCGGACGGTGTGGGGGTTGTTTCGACTTTGTAGCCTAAAAATCTCTCTCCAAAGCTAATTATTCTCGCTGAATCTCCATTTTTATAGTCATCCCAAATTCTCTCGGTGGATATATCCGACTCAAAGCTTTTGACAATTGAGATTATTTTCCACCCATAAGATTTACGGGGAGCCATCGCTCGATGAATAGAATATCAACAGCTCACATGATGTAATGTTTTTCTGTCTTCTTTCAATTACATGATCTTTAGGTTTTCAAATTTCCAAACCTTTATCCCATCAGGTGCAGTAAGTAAATCTGACCTCATCAAGGTAATAAATAAATACTGTAAAAAAATGCATTTTTAAACTTACAACTTTTTAGTAGTTTTTCCTATATATATATATATATATATATATATATTCCTATATATATTTTCCTATATATATATATATATATATATATATATATATAACAAGAGAGAGAAATAGAGCGAGAGTGTGTATGTGTGTATCTGTATACAAAGGTAAACTCTTATCGTTAATTTTAGCATTACCCCAAATATTTAATACAGCAACATTTTACCTTTATTATTCTCTTCTTAAAAGATTACGGTCATAGAGTGTTGAAACGCCGGTTAACGTACGATCACCGAAGATATGCAAAGTCGAACCTTGTTAGTACCTAGATATGTGACTGCATAAGAATTCCTGGTGCTGTAATCTTGGAGGTCCTGGTAGTGTAATAATGAAGTCATATCTTCTCCCCAAATTATGGTTTAATTAATAAGACTAAAATAAGAGTGTAAAATATTACACTCTCAAAATACTTTCTGGCTTTAAATAACCACAGAATGAGTCATAAGCCTTAAAAACGAATCAATGAGTTTCTTATTATATTACTTTTTATACACAGGTTCAAATTATAAGAAAATAATGCGAAAACTATCCTCGTAGATTAAACGTTTCCTCTAAAAATTCGTTGAATATAACCCGGATTGACAGGCAAAACGCGAAACCTGGATTTCAATATGTTGTTATATTAACAAAAATGGAGCCTTTTGAATGGTTTGTCACACGTATCTGCGGATGAACATTTACCCAGGGCAGATAGCACAACCTTAGCGCTACTCAAAGCGTTCCGTCTAGACAATTTTAATCACAAAGCTTAGATCCCCAGTGGTATGGGTCGAGACACAAAGATGCCGCACGATGAAATCGCCTACTTCAGACCGATAACATCAAGAAGTTATTTTCCGGACAAATCGACCACGTTGAGATTCGAACCGGGATCTCATGGTCAGAAACGTTTCAACCGCTCGGTGACGTTTAATGCACATCCTAATTATTTCGCGTGTAAATAACGTAAATAGAAAAGAATCTGTATTTTTATCTTGTGTAGAAAATAAACGTTGTCGAGAAAAACTACGTGAAGAGAAAAGAAAGAAAAACGATAAAAGAATTTAGTATAGAGTATGAGAATAAAAAGGTGGGAAAGAAGAAAAAGAAGGAGAAGAAAGAGGAAGAGAAGGAAGAGGAAGAACAAGGGGAGGAGAAAGAGTAAACATTTGAGACTATATTAAATGCAATGTATGTGGGAGAATAGTATTAACAGAAAGATCGAGAAATGACACTGAAAAGTGAATAAAAAACGAAAAACAATGGATGAGAAAAGCAACGTAAGAAAGGAAAATGGAAAATCTTATGTAAAAGAGAGAAAAATTGATGAAAAAAATACTACCATCTTTCAGAGAAAATGGAGAGAAAACAACAAAAACTGGATGACGAAAAGGTGTCTTTAAGTACACATGCCAACAGATTATGAGAAGCCGGTTGTCGCTTTTTCCGAAACTCTGTTAATAACATGGAGCTCAGAGTAAATTCAATTTGTTTCGAAACCCAGATTCCTTGCACTGTAAAAAGTTTGTTCTATGACGGCCTATGATTTGATTCATGATGACATTTTTTCAGATTTCTAGGTCTTTTCAAATCAATCCGCTCAAATAACAAACAAACTGGAGAACATAATAAAAATAAATAGGGTCTGTGTTGTTCCTTAATATTGTTCTACAGATTACACAGAAATATATGCATTTATTATCGTGAGACTAACAATTTCGATAAATGAAGTTATATTTTATTTTATTCTTTTAGATGGCAAACAACTTAGTTTGATTTTCCCCTGAATATTTCAACATTATTTTCTACTTTTTACGTTTTATGAAAAAAATTATCTTGTAGGATAGTAATCTTCCGAGAAATCCCAACGACACGTTGCATATGAACATATGATAGTTTGAAATGCATTTCAGCAAAACTGAACTGGAAAAATTACTCGAAACACAGAAAATTGAAATCGAAAAAATGTAAAAACAAATCCATCTTGATGTTCAAACGAGCAGTCAAAAGATAAATAGAAATTATTATTTTGCAAATATGCATAAATTCATGATTTTAAAAATACGTTATTTTAATCTTACCTTTAAAACAATAAAAATATATTTTGTTGATTTGAACAATTATTTTTAAAATTTATAATTTTATGATTTCTTCATTAATACAACCGTTTAGCTGATGAGAAAGCATTTCTAAATACATCTTACATAAATATGTTAATACACATATGCATGTATATATGTATATTGAAGTTTAAGTGTGTGTTTGTTTTTGTTTAAGAATATGTATACTATGGGTGCGGATGTGCGTTGTGGTGCAGTAAATACCGACTCGGAGAGTTGAATTCCGGTTCAATTAGTTGCATTCACTGACGCGCAAATACCCTTCGGAAAAGTATTAATACGTCTCTTCTCCTTCCAGCTATGGGTTAAATCGCAGGAGAGATCGGCAATCAGTTTACGGCATAAAGTGACTGCAATCTTCTGTGGGAAAATCTTCTGCCCGGTCAGTCATATCACATTCGAAACATGATTGTCCAAGCGTGTATCACGTATGGCACTTAACTGACTGTTAAGTATGGGTGAAGCATTGGTAAATATTGTTGGTAAGTTGTCTGAAATGATTGATGCAAAGACTGCCCTGAAGCAAGAAGACATTTCTGCTCCTAACTAATTTCTTTTTGACTGCTTGTTTTGTCTGGAATTCGATGACAGAAATAATGACGTATATACATACTGTCACACCTTTGACATTTATTTAATATCAGGCCAATGTCCACCGAGACAATGGCATCTTGGTAATCTTGTACGAGCCTTGATTGATTTTGTAGCTAATACTGAAGATAATGTGTTACACCTAATGTACACATTCACTAGTTTCACTGCTCTTTAACCATGGTTGATGCGTTAGCTTGCAACAGGCAATGTTTACATAAATCCACCTATCTTTATATGCAACATACGTAATAGCTAACTTATTTTGGTAGCATCCTATTACGAACATGCACACTAAACAATGAAGTTGCAAGGATAATTCAAATGGTCAGTAATTCATTCGCTAAACTGGAGCAGCGACTATGGTGATAGAGTG
Source organism: Ascarosepion bandense (assembly GCA_037127315.1). NCBI lineage: Eukaryota > Metazoa > Mollusca > Cephalopoda > Sepiida > Sepiidae > Ascarosepion > Ascarosepion bandense. The sequence goes on from JBBBDQ010002324.1 coordinate 1,246,286, forward strand.
CAATTTTCAAAGTAACTAAGATCAGGGTGTAACGACGTTACTTTAATTATGTGAAGCGTTGATCGTCGATCGTTTCAAGCAGCTTTAGCGCTTTCTTTAAAAGTCTCCCCCATTGTAGGTTAAATAAATTGCCCATCTCTCTGCGGACAGATTATCCTGGAAAAGCTGACAGGCAAGAAAGATGATGGCATCAGTCCAGCTGTAAATAACCTAAATAATATATCCTTTTACTAGGAATTTAGAAATATACTCTTTTGTTTTTTGTTATTTGTTTAATTATAAAATTATAGTTTTTTTTTCATTGGATTAATATTGGAATCGAGACGGACGCTTCTAGTTTAAATTTTAATATAATTTGTTTCTGATGAAACGCCGAAGCCGGTCTGAAATATCAAATATATATATATATATATATATATATATATATATATATATATACAATGTCAAATATAATATATAGATATGCGTTGTGGTGCAGATGATATCGGCTCGGAACAAGAAATGATAGGGACTTTTTCTCTCTCTCTCTCACTCTCTCTCTCTCGCTCTATATATATATATATATATATACATATTATAAATTATATTTTAGAACATGTACATAATTTTTCTATATATCCACTACACAAGTACATTTGTTTCAAAATTGACATCCCACCCCTTACCGACTCTTCTACGAAATCCAAAGGATATAGTCTAGACACAAGATAATAAAAACTTACATTCTAACTGCTAATATTAATTCCGTCTAGAAATCCAAGATTCTCATTAATCAACCATTCTAACTACCCACACCACTTTCTTCAAAATTCCAACAGTCAATACACATGACTTGTTCCCCTATCACTAACCCCCACCAACACCCCAAACACAACTGACCAAATATAAGAAAAAAGGCCTTCCTTTCGTATACATACCGACTGATGAGACATTGAAGTTTCAATGTCGAAACAAATGTACCTTTGTAGTGGATATAGACATATAAAAAATATATACAGGTTCTAAAATATAATTTATAATAAATATTCACTGCTCTATATATTATATATCGAGCACTGTTTTAAATTAATGATTTGGACTAAAAACCTAAAACCTTTATGGCCTGACATACCTAGTTATATTAGAGACACTAGTAACTTTCTCGAAAAATTACAAACCATTAACTTAGTCCACGATGATAAAACCCTAGTAACGATGGATGTTACGTCTCTGTACACGAACATTCCACATGTTGAAGGAGTATCAGCTTGCCATGAGTTTCTTATTAACAGCAAATTACCTAACAAGCAAATTACAGATATATGCCAATTAATAAATTTCATTTTAACACATAATAATTTTAAATTCAATAACACACACTATTTAAAGATTAGTGGCACAGCTATGGACACGAAAATAGCACCTAGTTATGCCAATATCTTTATGCACATTCTATAAAAGAAGATACTAGACAATTCAGAATATAAACCATCACATTATTTTATATATATTGATGACATTTTCTTATTATGGACTCATGGATTAGAAAAATTAAAAAAAGTTTTTAACTTTCTGCAACAACTTCTACAATACAATTAAATTTACCATGGAGTACTCATACACATCCGTCCCTTTCTTAGACATCATGATAAAATTAAACAAACATACATTTTCCACCAGTCTATACAACAAACCCACAAACCAACATAAATTCCTACACTTTAACAGTTGTCATCTCCTTAAATTAAAAGAAATCTATCGTATACAGCTAATTTCTAAGAATCAAACGCATATGCTCAGACCAGCTAGATTTTCTATACAACATTAACAACCTAACAAAGCAGTTTCTAAAATGTAAATACCCAATAAAAATAATAAAAGAAGCACTAAATAAAACCATCCACATAAATCGTAACACACTTCTCACATACAAGAAAAGAAAAAACAACCGAATTCCCATGGTTTTTAACCACAATCAATATTCCTACACACTTATTTAAAATTTCAAAAAATGATTACATGAACCTCCAATCAAACAAAAAAATCAAAAACATTATTGATAAACCACCCATAAATGCAATGAAACAAACACCTAGCCTATCAGCTATCCTCACCTCTACCTAATATCTAAAAAATACAAACCTATCCGGAAATTACAAATGCAATAAATCTCGTTGTTTAGTTTGCAAACGTTTAGTAAACGATACAGTATTTTCTATACCCAACACCAACATCAAATTACACCCACCACGCCTCACCTGTGACAGACAAAATATAATATATTTTCTATTCTGCTCAATATGTCCAAATAGTGGATATATTGGTGAATCTGGAAACAGTTTTAGATTCCGTGTTAATAATCATAAACTAAGCATACGCAAAAACAACCCTTATTCCCCCATAGCTGAACACTTCAATCAACCAGGACACACATTAGAAAACTGCAAATGTTTACTGATAGATTCCGATTTTAGTTCCACATACTCATGCAGAAAGAAAGAAAGAAAAATACTGGATTTTAAAATTAAATACATATAGGCTAGGGTTAAATAGAGACTTAGGTATTTTGAGTCTTTGTAAATATTTCAATATTTAAACATTTTTAAATACACTTAAAATTTTTCTTTAAAACAACATTTAAAAGTATTATTACAGTTAGGTTTACGTTTAAAAATATTCAAACTCCATTGCCTTCTATATCTCGCGACGGACGCTTCTAGCTTAAATTTTAAAATCATTTGTTTCTGATGAAAGTCCGATGCCGGTCTGAAATATCATATATATATATATATATATATATATATATATATATATATATATATATATAAGAAATAAATAAATAAATTCAAAAAATATATTTTTAACTTACAATTTTTTGGTAGTTTTTCCTAATCATATTAAGACAGTATACGTGGATTATCATTATGCTATATATATATATATATATATATATATATATATATATATATATATATATTAAATTTGTAAACGAGTTATTACGCGACCTATGTTTCTACCATGAGTGGTGTCTTCAGGCGATTTTCAACAACTTATTAAAAATTGCCTGAAGACACCACTTATGGTAGAAACCTAGGTCGCGTATAAAACTCGTTTACAAATGGAAAATATTCAAAAGTTCTACAATATAATTGTATTGGCAAGTTTTTAATACAAATGTGAACTGGTCTAATTTTAATATGACCAGAAACAAAGTAATTAAACAATCAATATATGTATTATTAAGTATTTCATCGAGCTTTTTATTCGACCTAACCAGAATGCAGAAAGCACTGAATGGCCGTTTCGTCCAATATTTGGGACTCTTTCGCAGTGCACATCCACTACCAGGAATCGAACCCAGACAGCTTTGGTTATTAAGCTTTTGCTATACCAACATATTGGAAAAGTTATTCAAATTATTTGTGCGTTTTGCCTCTTTAAAGCATGGGCTTTACGTTGGAATGAGAGACAAACCCGCATGTGTAGAAACGTGTTGGAATATATATATATATATATATAATCAGTACGCAAGTTCCATAAAAATTTTACACGATCAAAAAATTAATATAAATATTCCTAATAAAAGGTAAAAACTGAAATACACTTAAAATATTTCTCATAGAAGTATTATTACACCTTATACCATGATCATTTTAGGAATGGGTATTATAATGTGGAAATTTTATTGAACATTCATATATCGGGTGAACTGCTATATGTTCTGTAACGAAAACAGGAAACGTTGTTCGGGTGTTCTCATAATGTGGAGATTGTCATAATGACATTCTAGACCTTTCTTCTTTGTATCAGTGAGAGCCATATGCTTTACGAGGCGGAAAGCAGCCTCTATCTAAATAACAATATAAAATAATACCTGATTTCTTACTAACTCAGGTTGAATCATTGACTGAATCTTATGATGATTATTGTCCATCAACAAGAGCCGTGATGTAAAGGCATGAGGCAGCTTTCAAAGAGGGTAGACTTTTAGATTTTTCTATCTAAAATGAATACAACAAAGATCAGTCAATATTCGATCTCGGTTCATTGTTTCAATTTTCTTTACAAGAGAGGAATTCTTTCTAAAATAATTATTTGTATGTTTAGAGAATAATTTTGAACAGCAGGTCAGAATAAATTTTCCTCGGAAATTATCAACAAAAAATCTAATTTTAAAGAGGCACATTCCTGGTAGGTAATAATTTCAGTAAATAGGAAAATAGACAAAACGTTTAAATTAGATTATTTGGAAAAACAGCCAGCAAATTTAGAAGCTCTTATTAATCCTGGTTATTTCGCTAAGTATGAAATCGATTTAGCAAAGAATAAATAAAATTGGAAGAAATTTGTAAAAAGCAAGAAAATCACAGATGGTAAGTGTGATTCTCATTAATAGTAAAAAAAAAAACCGGAAATAGAAATCAGGTTTTGAGATGAAATGACGTTGGTACAAAAATCATTTTAAAAAAATCCTCATTGGTAATTGGCTGAGGAAAAATAAAATTAACGACCGTTGAAACCCATTCAGGTAAAATGATGAACAATAATCACTGGTCTGAAAACGATTGAAGAAACGAATGTAGAGAAAATTAAATTCGAATGTCGGGTTTAAAGATTTTAACTTAAGGTTAACAAATATGAGAAATATAATCACTCAACACACACACGCAAACACACACACGCACGCACACACACACACACACACACACACACACACACACACACACACATATATATATATATATATATATATATAGAGAGAGAGAGAGAGAGAGAGAGTGAGTGAGAAATACATTCATATATTTGTATATATAATTGCTTACAGGATGTATATTATCTCCACCTCAGATGATCTGTAGCCGGGATCAGAGTACAGTGATTTTTTCTTATGTTCGATTACTGAAGCAGCACGAAGAAATTGACAAATTCTCCTTATTCTTCATTTTCTACAAACATAAATGTATTTAATATATTTCTATAAATGACATGATATTTGAATTAATTTTAGTTCACTCCTTCGGTCGGCGATGTAAACTAAGTGATAATTAACATTTTAGAAGCTGATTTAGAAATCAAAATATTTTCTTCCTCTAAGTAAGAAGGTTACAAATGATTCCCTGTAATTACTTGCTTAATTCTAAACAAGCCTGGTTATCTTCAAATGAGTGAATAAACTGTTTTATTTTTCATCAGAATGGCTGATGCTAACCTCTAGGAAAGTGAATCTCATTGCCTTCTCAGACTAACCTTTTCCGATATCCTGACCTGGCATCTTGAATAAAGTCCCTTTCCCACCGTAATAAATTACCTTCTCTGCGCCCTTTCTATACTTTCAGGGCAATTGTTCTATAGGGTCTAGACTTTATGAATTTAAATGCCGTACTAGTTTTGATGCAATGTTTCATCATTTTAAAGTTGAAAATGTCAAATATATCCGTAAATTCTTTGTTAGCCGTTTTTTCTATGGTACTTCTCTCTTGTAGAAGTCTCTTCCGGTTTCTTAATTTTAATTTAAATTGTGTATCAATCATTATCTTCTACTTTTTTAATTCTTGAACTGATTCAGTCATTATTATCCTATCGTGAGATGAAAGTTGTCATGAACGGTCACACTTCTAGATCTTTTTCATTAATACCGGCGCCATCCAGATCTTTATTGTTGGATCTAATTTCCATTAACGACTTTTCTGGTGACGTCGATTCTCTTCTCGGTATTGATACCAATGGCACATTTATTCATTTCTCTCTTAATAGTAGAGCTGAGCGGTTCTGTGAGGTCAAATTAGCCGCTGATCTAAAAAAATAATTACATTTTGTTCTTAACTTGGGTAAGGAATCGCTTGTTAATTTTAACACCTCCTAGATGAAATCGCCCTCATAATTTTATGAGAGAAAACCTTTTATACTCTATTAGGTGATACTAACATCCAGGAAACTGACTCATTGCAATTTGTAACATTTTTTGCTTACTTGTGGAGGAAAGATTATATTGAATTAATTGCTAGGTCTGCTGCTTGGACAGTCGGTTAAAAGTGTCCTGCTGGAAAAATGTTCTGGCCAGAATATATTTATAATTCTACCATTCGTCTTTATTTAGAATATTGCTGTCACATCTATGCTGGTGCTGATATATATTTAAGAATTCTCGATAAAGATCTAAGAAACGTTCTCACAATTGGTTAAACCAATTTCAAGTCACTCAAGGTGACGTTATATAAATAGTCAAATTGAAACAGAACACTCCTTGAAAATATATGAAGTAACATTCGAAAATATCTGATGAAAAATCTAAAAAAAGGTTAATATGAATTTTGGCAAATTACCGATAACAGATAACAACATATTCTGACATTTGAAAGATTTAATTTATAAATTGATACACAGAACTTATTTATATTATTTGAAAATTAAAGTCTGGGAAAATTCTTGCTTCCGAAATACAACTACGGATGACCATGCCGGGCTGTGATAAGACGGCCATCATTTACGCATACAGATCAGAGGTAGAATCGCCGACTGACGTCAATTTGGTCAGGTTTCAATCTTGGCTAGACGCAATCAAATGTCTAACCATACTGATTAGCTGTGATACAGATCTGTCCGCGGATAACTATATATATATATATATATATATATATATATATGTGTGTGTGTGGGGGGGGGGTGAATTGTTTGAACATTATTTTTGATCGATACTCGTATTTAAGTAGAAATTCTGTTTATAATCGAACAATATTATATATTTATTTCTACCGGCTTGATTATTGCCGATAAATGTTTGTTACAGAAATGTGTGTCATTCGGCAGAATTTGAACCTGCGACCCCTATCCACATAGGAGAAGCCACCATGTGATGTGACGCGTACTAGATCTCTCGATCACGAATGACGATCAGTCGAAACGAAGTCAAATTAAGCGTTTCGTTAATCTTCGTTAATTTCTGTAACATGTTTACATTTGTTGACATTGCTATACATTTCAGAGCAGAGATGGTTATTACGATGGATTCGAAAATTGTGTTATGGTGTCTTCCCCTATGTGGATAGGGGTCGCAAGTTCAAATTCTGCAGAATTACACACATTTTCGTAACAGAAATTTATCGTAAATAATCAGGCCGGTGGAAATAAATATATAATACTTTTTTATTATAATCACAATCTCTACTTAAATACGAATATCGATCAAAAAAATGTTAGAACAAATAATTTCAAATTGTCAGTTATTTATAACCGAGATTCGTTAATTTTCGTAATATATATATATATATATATATATATAGAGAGAGAGAGTTTAATGGTTTAATGGTTTAATGTGTATATATGGTTTAAGACCATCCAGAATAAAGGTAACTGTACCTTTATCCAATTTGACATTATGAAATTTTACCCATCCATTTCTAAGGACCTCTTTACCTTGACTTTAGAATTCGCCAAAGAGTATTCCGATATTTCTACTGGCGAAATGGATATTATTCTAAAATGTAAAAGTTCTGGTCTAATCTATAATGATGAACAATGGACTAAAAAGACCTCTGCTGAATATTTTGACATTGTAATGGATTCCCTAGACTCGGAAGAAGCCTCTGATCTTGTAGAACTGTTTATTCTCTACAATTTAACCGCTTACGAGTATATAAATACGGATAGTATAGGTCTATATAGAGACGATGGTTTAATGGTTGTCAGAAGTTACACTAAAATTAAGGTAGGTCGTATTAGGAAGACTATACACAGAGAATTAAAGAGTTTAGTGCTTAAAGCAGAAATTACCACCAATATTAAACAAGTAGACTTCTTGGATGTTAATCTGGACCTTAATAACAATTCTTTCCAACCTTACATGAAGGACAACTCCAACCCAATATACATAAACCCTAATTCTAACCATCCCCCATCAGTCATTAAACATATGCCATCCTCTATTGAATCTAGGCTCAGCAAAAACTCATCTAGCAAAGTAATGTTTGATAAACATAGTAAATGTTATAATTCTGCACTTAGAAACAGCGGCTATAAGATTGCTAACATCAAATACAGAAACCCTACTAACAATACTAATAGCACGAAGAAAAGAAAATCTAGAAAAATCAGATGGTTTACCCCTCCCTACAATTTGATGCTTAAAACTAAATTAGGACATAAATTCTTAAGCTTAGTCGGCAAACACTTTCCAAAAACCAATCCTCTTAGCAAAATATTTAATAATAATACACTTAAGTTAAGCTACAGCTGCACTGATAACCTGGAAAAAATTATTAAAAATCACAACAAAATCCTCAATAAATATTATAACAAAAAAAAAACATTGTAAATCGCAGTGCTCAAAGAGATCACACCAAGGACACAGGAACTAACAGCAAGGATTGTAATTGTAGAAATCCTAAAGATTGCCCCCTACATAACAACTGTCTGGTTGACTCCATAGTTTATCTCCGCACCGTTTCCACAATTGAGAACGCTAATACTATAAACTTCTACATAGGTTCCACTAAAAGCTCGTTCAAAACTCGCTGGTATCAACACACACTATCTTTCAATAATAATTCTTATAAATACAGTACTTCATTATCGAAATACTACTGGTCTCTAAAGAAAAAAAAATAAAGCACCCACAGTTAAATGGAAAATCCTCGCAAGGGCCCGAACCTGCAACTTCCTACATGCACCTTGCTACCTTTGTCTCAATGAAAAACTAGAAATCATCAAATTTGTGGACAAGGTTAAACTGTTAAACCAGAGAAATGAGCTCACAGTTCACTGTAAACATAGCTCAGCATTTACATTAAAGTCCTGGTTGTAGTGGTAAAAATCTAAAGAGGATACTCCAAACTGCCGGCTTAGTGGGCCCTTCTGTTCGGGTGGGGTGTCCCGGGTGACCTTTGCGGGGTGTTTCGATTCGCCATGTGGCATACTATCTATGCCAGCCGTTCGGCCTGATACTGATCGGCGGGATGTGCGGTATGAGCTCACCATTGGGTTTGGTATTTACAGAGCTTTAGGGTATTGATGTATGTCGGATCGGGCACCAATGGGAGCCTCTTGGGGCGTTCCGGTCGGGCGGAAATACACATCAAGTATAGGTAGATTAATGTCTAAATGTTATTGTATACATATGTATGTGTATGTGTATATGAGTGTGTCTATAGAGAGATATATATCCGTGGGTGTATATATGCGTATGTATGTGTACACGTTTATGTATGTGTGCACTTGTGTATGCTTGTGCGTGTACGTATGTGCGCATGTGTATATGCGTACATGCCTATGTGTGTATTTTTGCGCACGCGTGAGTGTATGTACATATGGGCGCATGTCTGTCCTCCCATACTGGTCAAGTATACCAATATCCACATCACTTACTGATGTGTATGTACGTATATTCCCTTTACTTGTTGTACTATGTAAGCTTATCATGCATGGATGTATGTATGCGCTTGTGTGGGTATATGTGTATGCACGTATAGATGGATATAGATGCCTATGCGTACGTGGATATGTCTATATATATTTATTCATATATATATATGTATGTATGTGTGCTGTATGTATGTATGAACATTTGATAGTATGACAGATGTGGTATCAGGTCTCAGGCCTTTCGATCGTCTAACAAACTGTAGTAACTGAAAAATGAATTCAAAATATTATCGACCCCTCTATGAACAGTTGTTCAGGGCTATTTGCTGATGTCGTACATGAGTATATGTACATGTGTGTGTATGTGTGCATCTATGTGCGCGTACACGCGTGCGAATACGTGTATATGTGCATACGTGTATGTGTATGTGGGTGTATGCCTATATATATGTATATATGTGTATATGTATATATATATGGGTATGTGTGTGTATGTATATATATATGTATATATATACATATATGTGTGTGTATGTGTATTTGTATATATATATATATATGGTAAGTGTATGTGCATGTATGTATATATGCGTGCGTGTATGTTTGTGTGTATATCCTAACCGATGGATGTGTGTCCGCGTGTATACTTGTGCGTACTCATGTTAGGGCCCCGGTTGTTCAACAACATAAGACTGCCTGTATATGTTTCTCATCTAGTGCAGTGCGATGTTTTCTTTTGACTCGTTGACCTGGCTAAAGAGTATCAATTTCATGAACATTGCCTTATCTATCTAGTTCACCTGATTATTTATATGTCACGGCCGTGGCGTGCGTATATGTGTCTGTGTGCGCGTAGTCAGTGTAAAATACATACATGTTCGTATACTATTATTATATTATAATTTTAGCAACAAGAACAAAGTAGATATAAGTATTAATTAATAATAATTATCTGACTTCAATCAAATCTTAATAACAATACCCACCAAAATTAACCTTAAGCCTATCCGCATAGTTTCCAAATTAGAAGTTGCTTTATTCTGATTTGTCCACATTGTATATACAATAATGCCTTCCTGATTAAAGGGGTCATGCTCCTTTTCAGACTTAAACCATTCATTTAAGAACAATCACACCACTTGACAAGACACAAAATTGTCGAAACAAAATGGCTACTTTTCTTGTGATATTGTAACATATCCATGTTATAATTTATGAGTAATATATATATATATATATATATATATATATATATATATATATATATTACGCTCATTCACTAATGAATTGGAGCACTTTGGCTATTGGGCGTGATTAATGATAATATATACGTTAAAAAGTCTGCCTTCTTCTACCGAGCGCCCATAGACCATAGGTAGAATTACCGACTGACGCCAATTCGGTCGGGTTTCAATCCTGGGTTAAAAGTAATCGGAGTCTAATTATTCTGATGAGCTGTAATACAGAGAAACAGATCTGTCTGCGGATGACTATATATGTATATATATAGAGAGAGAGAGACAGAGAGATAGAGAGAGAGAGAGATCTATATACATTCAAAAGTGGTCAGAGAAATCAATATATATCTATATCTATATTTATCTTTCTATCTACATATATATATATATACAGATATAGATATATATTGATATATAACTTAAATTATATATGTTTATATATAACTTATATATAATTATGTGTCTATATAACTTATATATAATTATGTGTCTCATATATATATATATATATAGAGAGAGAGAGAGACAGAGAGAGATCTATGTACATACAAAAGTGGTCAGAGAAATCAATATATATCTATATCTATATATATATATATATATATACAGTCTCTCTCTCTCTCTCTATATATATATATATATATATGAGACACATACTTATATATAAGTTATATGACACATAATTTTATATAAGTTATATATAAACATATATATATAATTTAAGTTATATATATATATATATATAAGCTCAAATATGTATGCTTACTAAATGTAATGCTTATATCGATAAGCAATAACTCAGATTAAAAATCTATTGTTTGCTTGAAAATAAATGTCTATTTATAAGTAAAATACCTACGATTTATATTCAGTTTTATTTATGCTTACATTTTCTTTTAAAATTGTTTGTTGGTAGTTTAATATAAACCATAGCTCACTCTCTCTCTCTATTTCTCTGTGTGTGTGTGTGTGTGTGTGTGTGTGTGTGTGTGTGTGTGTGTGTGTGTGTGTAGCCTAGCCGAATCCCTCAAGCTGGTGACAGCATTCATATGCAATAGAATTTCAAAGTATGTACCAACGATAAGAGGCCTCTTACGATGTGAGTTTTCTCATCCACTCGCTGTGCAATAAGATGTACACACGATAATTATATTAATAAAGTAATTTTTCTAACGGGTTTCTTGATTTAATCGTTTTGCTTCTACAGTACGTCGTTGCAACTTTATTATAATTCATTGACGTGAGCCGCCAAACTGACGCCAACCACACCGCCTTTGGCCACTTGAAAGGCGAGCAGAGAAAATTTTCATTTAGGCTATGCAGTCTAACTTCTCGTATATTAAGTTTTCCATCCTTGTGGGCATCTACAACTGACAAAGATGAGCAGAATTAATAAACGCAAAAATATAATCTCAGCCATCCGGTTCCTCAGATTTATCAGATTAGTTTCTTCGTCAGCATTTTATAAATTTCAATCAACATATACAACATTATTTGCTCCAGCAGCTTCGTCAGCGTTGTCTCTAGCACAACAATTTTGTCCATAGATTCCTCAGCCTTCATGAATTGATTGAAATTTTGAAAGGAAGTTTTTTCCACATCAATTTGAAGCAGTTATCGTAAAGTTTTTTTTTATTAATAACATTACCCTTTGTCAATATATTAATCGGCCTTAATCTCTTGTCTAAATCTCTGAATTCAGGAAATATATGTTTCTGTCTGAATTATTTATATTTTATATTATTACATTCGGAATAACGTTCTCATCTATGTTGGTATTATTCCAACGCTACTTCACTCTCAGGCCTTCTTTATATTTGTCGCTCTGGTTAATCTTAAAGGAATTTTAAAGTAAACCACTTACTTAATCTAAGGGATTACGAATGTCGTTATAAATTTCTAAGCTCCATCCAGGAGTTGGAAAAACAAGACATTTTAGCCTATTTATTAATATAGTAACGCTTGATATCAATGCACTTGGTCCAACGACGCTTAAGTACTGCACTCTCAATACGGAAAAAATTGTCCACATTTAGTATTGCTATATTATTGTATCCTTTATTGCCATCGAATGGGTTAAGATGTTAGTTCCTTTTCTTGGGCTGTACAGTGTGTGTGTGTGTGTGTGTGTGTGTGTGTGTGTGTGTGTGAATTAATAAATATACATATGGGAATACACATATGTATGAAAATATTATTCAGTCATTAAAAAAGTACTGATCAATGTAGAATAAACAAGGCTATTAATTATATATTAGTAAATATACATACTATTCTAAGTCGGCGGCACCACTTAGTGTTTCATGCATTAAGCAATCATCAGGTGTACATTCAAACTCTGAAATTTATTTCTATTTTTCTTTTTATAGTGTTGTTGCAGGGTGGGTTCAACCAGATTATGTTTATTTATCTGTTGTTTGTGTTGGTTTATCAAAAACATCCACTTGTAAAGCCCACTAGCACAAATACAAACCAGAACACAAACATTCAACGATGACCTAAAAAGGAAATTCTTTAAGCGGTCATATAAACAAACACGCTAAAAAGCGCCAAGTCAATAAAAGGAGGTCAACTTAAACGTTAAGAACCAAATAAAAAGTAATTAAGCGGAAAAAACGCAGCCTGATAAATGGTGACATCATAGCGGTGTTCTCGTATTCGGGATTAACCTGCTTAGTTTTAGTGATAGTTTTTTTTTCATCAGTAAAACTACTGAAAAAATGACACTAAACATTATCATACCTCAACACTTTTCAAGCTCCAGGAAGAAAGAAAATATCCCTAGTGAAACACTTTCGCAGAAACTTGTCTTTTAAAGTCACTTTCTAGCAATGTCTAACCAACCAAAACCTACTGCTCCAATCATAAAATAACTGACATCAACATGGAGCAAATGCAGTTTAATTATTCATTAAACCTGTACCCACAGCAAACATGCACAACTACAAAATTGAATTCACTGAAAAAATAGAACACTTCCTAAAACGCATAAGATGGAAAATATTTTACTTCCTCAACAAAGAAAAAAACAACAGCAATAACAACTACAATAATTTTCGATTTCTATCAAAAAAATGCGCCCCGCAAAAGAGCGATTGTATTGCATTTTTACAAACGAATTAGAAAAAATAGAAAATAAACGTTAAATTCTAAACCCAAATAGAAAAAAACAAAAAATGGATAAATAACCCAGAAAGGCTATACATACCAGCTGATAAATATAGAAACATCTCCACAATGAACACCAATCACAATGAAAAACTAGTTGAAAAAATTACTAAATTCTATAAAACCACCCACAATATTATGCATAGCATCATAAAGAAGGAAGCAATTATAACGGCCAAACTAAAACAAAACAACAGAATCAAACAACTACAGTAAGTAGAACGATTCATAGAAACCATAGAATCACAAAGATAACTTCTTAAACAAAACAATATACAGTCTAATGAACGTCACAAAATCTAACATCGGAAAAATAAGAAAACGAATAGTAAAGGAAATATGCTCAAACACAAAGATTACGCTAAAAATGAACCAATGGAAAAACACACCAGAAACAATCAGTTGTTTCAACGGCATCACCAACAAATAGGAATGCACACTCATACAATTAGACATAAAAGATATCTAACAATCCATCAACGAACAAACCCTTAATAATGCACTAAACCTGGCAAAACAATATATATGCCTCCTAGAATACGACCTAAACAGTATCAATCACTGCAGAAGTTCCATACTATTCCATAACAACAAAATATGTTTAAAAAGGCACAATAATAACAACTATAGTATCAAGAATATCTACTAATTTGACGTAGAATTGGGGACCTACGGCGGTGCACATTTATGCAAAATTATAATCATATACATCATCAAAAACCAAAAAAAAAAAAACACCAATAAAAATTCTGTAAATTTATACAGAGATGATGCACAAATAATTCCAAGAAACTGTAAAGGTAAACTATAGAAAAGCAAATTATAGAAATCTCCAACACTCCTGGATTCGCAATTGACATAAAAACAAACCTAACAATAGTAAATTTCCTAGACATAACACTTAACCTAAACAACAATACATACAAAACAATAAAAAAAACCATAACAACCTCATATGTATCAACAAAAATTCCAAGCCTCACACAATGTACTCCAACACATACCCATATCCACAAACAAAAGGCTATCGCCGAATTTCACTAACATAAAAATATTCGACGAAAACAAAGGACAATCCTAGTTAGCATTAAAAACATGGAATACCCAAACGAACTTGAAAACACATACAAAAACAAGCCAACCAAATACAATAGAAAAAGTAAAATATAATCTTGTTTAGCCCACCCTATACAACACTATAAAAACAAACATAGCGAAAATATTTTTCATTATAACACAAAAAAGTTCCCCAAGCACAACACACTGTCAAAAATCATCAACAAAAGCACAGGCGAAATAAGTTACAGCTGCATGAAAAACATGGAGAAAATAATAAGCAATCACAGCAAGAAAATACGGAACAAAAACCATTACAACAGAAACCATTTGTCATCATCGTTTAAAATATACACTAAAGTATACTTAATATTTCCTAATAAAATATAAATAGACATCTATAAACTATTCCCTAGCAATGTATTGATTGATTCTCCTATCTTTTGATAATTTGTTACGGCAAGAAGGTATAGATCAACAACTAAGTCAACTACATATGATTGAAGTGCAGTGTATATTTTAATAAAAAAAAACGTTCCCGTCTTTGTCTCTTGTCTACTAATTCAAGTTAAAAAATAATTTAAAGAAAATTTTATAACAGTTACACGATGACACGTAGTTACTTTTCAGACATGCATAATGCTAAATATGTATCTATTTCATCACTAGCATGGGAAATGTCTATGCCCTAAGTCGTTTTACGTCTCTATAACCTAGCAATCAAATTTCTCCTGTATATCATGACTTGATTTTCTGTTGGTTTACTGAAGCACACCCTCAGAAAATTGCCCCCTCCAACTTAATTGTTTTGATTTTGGAAAAAATGCGTTGTTTTTACGCATCTATATATAACTAACAGAAAAAATATTTCACTGCTTGATAAGGTGCTAATAAGATAGTACCAAAACCCAATGGCTCCTGTGTTGCACTAAACTGTGTTTTTATCGTAATATTTCTAAAAGTATTGACATATATATATATATATATATATATATATATATATGTGTGTGTGTGTGTGTGTGTGTGTGTGTGTGTGTGTGTGTGTGTGTACAGGCATGGAAAGCAGAATGTAAATAATATATTCCATGTAAATAAAAAATATTTCAATTTTACCCAAATCGACAGACACCTGAAGAAGTTTGGTGGGTACAACGACTGACAATCTTTTATAATTACATTAGTTTGAATGTATCTAATATTTTTCTTTATTTAAACATATACTTTAATCTGTTTTTCGCTTCAGCAAATATTTTGGTAAATATATTCTTAGGCTGTCATATTCTGGTTGAATTTTTTAAAGAAAGTATTATTTTTATTCGTTATATTTGCGGGCTGTTATATTTATATTTGCTGTTACCAACATCACGGTTTTGTCGATATGTTCACGGTTTTTCTCTCTTGTCTGAAACTTTGAAAGGAGGAAGGAAATTATTATTTTTAGGGTTGTTATCATCCTTTTTGTTGTATTTAGTACGCTGGTTTGGTAGACATTTCCTGGAGACTTTTTGTTCTGTTTGTTTAGAGTTTTGAGAGAAAACAGTTACTTTTCTTAACATATATATATTCAAAGTTTTGTCTTCATCTTTGCTTGTTTTGCCACAATTCCATCGATAGTGTTTGTTCTTTTCTTTGAAAGTTTCATAATAAATACAGTTATTCTTCATTGTTTAACTAACCCAGACTTACTTATTATCTCTGAGAAAAATTCCAACAAGTCGGTAAACTTTGATCGGGAAAATTTGCTCTTTCTTCAAAATGAATTAGAATAAATCAAATGAAAAGTCAATATAAATTTACAGTCATTACACTAGGTAAATCAAAGTCACATACAGAACATATATTTGATTTTAACATTTGTTTATTACGGTATAATATTCAGTGCACCAATGTACCAGAAAAAACTTTTAGAAATAAATTAGAAATGTTAAAGATTGTGCCTAAATTATATTAATGCTGCTTAAATCTGTCTGACACTAAGTAAGTGCATAGTATTCTTGAAATAATATTCAGTTAAAATTTAGGTGGCTGTATTCATACTATTCATATATTTTACAGAATAATAATAATAATAATAATAATAATAATAATAATAATCTACTTTAACATAACTTTTCCGAAGATATCTCTACAGACTATTCAATATTTACAGTTTTATTGATACTGATGTTTAGAAAATACAAGGCAAGTGAAAACTATTCAGAGGAAGGATAATGCTTAAATTTTGTCGTAAAAACGTTATGCTTAGAGAGCTTTTCATGTGGATGTCTCTTTCACAAATTGTTTATGAGAAGAAACTCTTTGATTAGACATTTTCCAATCATTTGTAACTCGGAGGATATAACGGTGATTTATATTTTTAGAACGAGAGTATGGAACTCATCTAAATATTTTACATGAAAATATTGATAGGCTTCCACGTTTCATCTGTTAGAAAGAGGCTTTAGAGTAGTAAATATAATTGTTTTCCTCAAAACATCAGGTAAAAGATACCCTCAAGAATGAAAAGTGTAGATAGAGCAGCTTTAGGCGGAGAATGGCATCAAAATCTCGTTTTTAGGATAATCTATTTCCTATAAAGGCAGTTACATCATATTTATTATGTGTTTAAATATTTCCTACAAATTATATTTTTACGTGATTTTTGAGTTATTTAGCTGACACATGCAAGCGAAGGATACTTTCAGATGATACCTAAAAGTAAAATATAATGTTTTATTTATCTCACATCGAAGCCTTATACAGATAACCATTGCTGCGACAAATAATTATCTTCTTCTACTCATTCCAACTGTCGTAAACAAAAATCACGTCGAACAAAAAGTACTTGTTGCAACTCTTGTGCTTAAAACGAGGAACATTCTAGTAAAATGATTGTGCGAATCAATATAAAATCGCTTGATATGTAAGGATTCCATTAGTGTTTTTATTTTCTGTATAATCAAATAATTTATATTTCTCTAATTACGGATACAAAAGCGCAAATATATATATACATCAGATATCAATTTATGCATCTAAAATAAATAGACAAAATTAATAAAACAAATAATAGCTTAGAAAAATATAAAAAAATCAAAGTATAAAAAACGTAAAATTTACTTTAGAGCAGACAGTTTTCTTGAGTAAGGTTTATCGAGTATTTCACTTTTTGCAAGGTTTAAAGTTACACACTGAATTTATTAAGTAAATGTAATTTTTTATATCTTACTAAATGATCTCCCAGACGTGATCAAATACCAAGCAGGCATCTACGCAGATGACACCACCATTTACTCCCGCATCAGTAAGAAATCTGGTGAGGCGGACAAACATAACCTTGCTGCAAATCTTGAGAAGGACTTCCACTCAGTGATGGACTGGGGTAAGAAGTGGCTCGTAAATTTCAATGCTTCTAAAACGAAACTCCTGTCAACCATCACAGACAATCTCTCTTGCCACCCATAAGCATGAACGAAGCAAGTCTCCATGAAAGCAATACACAGCGCCTCCTCGGCCTTACATATCTTCCGAACTCAAGAGGAATCACTACATTGAATCAATAGCTAAATCTACTGCTAGAAAGTTTAGGCCACTGTGTCGGGCCAGAAGGTTTTTTCCTCCTGAATCCATTTTGCAAATATACAAATCAACCAACCGACCGTGCATGAAATACTGTTGTCATATCTGGTCAGGCGTCCCTGCTGTTCGTCTCAGTGTTCTCGACAGGCTCTTAAGGGAAATCTGTAATGTGATTAGTCTCCACCTGGCTACACGTCTCCAGCTACTTTTTCATCGGCGGGATGTGGCTTCCCTCTGTCTGTTCTATAAATATTTTCATGGCTTCTGCTCTGACGAACTTAGGTCACTGGTGCCCCCTCCACAAGAATGTACTCGGGCAACCAGACAAGCAACAAGGTATCATCCTTTTACAGTTAGATCAAACAAATGCAGGCGACAATTCTACTCAAGCAACTACTTTTCTCGGTCTTTCCGCCTGTGGAACTCCCTTCCATATACTTGCTTTCCTGACGCCTACAACCTCCTGGAATTTAAATGTAAAATCAATTCTCATCTCTTATCCACTTAACTCTAGCCTTTTCTACATCATGCCGAATATCTTGTCCTTTTTCTTTCTCTCTACCTTCTCAACTGTCTCCATTCTTGTGTTCACATCCTACTCGTGCCTTTTCTCTTTCAACCCCTGTAGCTCGTTTGTTTTTGTCTTCACTCTCCTCCTGCCTAAAACTTTAACTCACTTATGTCGCCCCATGCACAACAGTGGCGGTACCGTCTTGCTTAGGGTGAAATGATTAAAAAAATATCAATTACGCAACCTGAACTCTTCTTCTTATTCATGCAATATAACCAAAGTTCTCATAAATAGTCATTCACACATAATTCTGCCAGATTTGCCAAGCTTCATTAAATGAAGCGGTCGAGTAGCTATAAAAGCGGGACATTTTTTGACTTTCCCTCTCATTCTTTATTTTCCTCATAACATGTAATAGAAGTAACTTTGACAGGACCTTGTTTTCTTGCCTGGAGATATTTCCTCCCGTTGACTGATCTTTTAAATGTCCGGACGTGTGTCAGCCACAAAATGCATCATCTTCAATGTGTTGTAACTTTTGTATGCATACAACTGGATGTTCTATTGTTGTCGCTTATTCATGAAAAAAATAAATAAATAAATCATCGCCTCGTCGAAAATAATTTTATTCTATTACAGACGATATTTACATGCATAATATGTTGTCACCCCAGCTTTTGTCTAACAAGGAAAAGTATCTGCTATATTTGATCGAAACGAAGTTACCTTAACACGCACCTACAGCAACCTGCCGGTATACGAATATCACAGTGCTAAATAAATTCTAAACAAAATCCATTAGTCATTGAATATAATGATTATATAATTGTTTATTGTTTCCGTTGTAATAAAAAGTGGAATTAAAAACATAGATGAGAAAATAGAATTTATTTTATGCATAAAAATCCTAGATTTCTCATGCTCCAAAAATACCCAATTAATTACTCAGATATATGCCGTACTTATTTGACGATACGGTCAAATTTGCACAACACATACAGCCAAATATATCAAAAATATGTCGACAGAATAGTTTGATTTAATCATTCAAAATCATTTTATTTATAAAAATCAAAGATTATTCATGCTCTAAATATACGCAATACAACTGCTAAACTGATGAAACATTTTGCGTAATTATTTGACGAAATCATCAATGTATCACTAATCAGAGAGCAAGTTTTCTTGAAGACTATATCGACAGAAAATTGTGATTTATTTATTCAAATTAGTTTTATGCATAGAAATAATAGATTATTCCTGAACTAAATAAACCAAATATAGTTCCTAAAACACTTAAATATTTGCCTATTTATGAAAGGATACGATCAAAATTGCACTAATAATACTTTAAAATATCCTGAAAAATATGTCGACAGAAACTTTTATTTTATTTGTTCAAGTTCATTAGATCTAGAAAAAAAATTATTCATACTTAAAATTTACCGAATAGAACGGTAAATTACTCGAATTCTTGCCGTAAATATTAAACGATACTAACAAATTTGCACTAACCACACATTAGAATATCCTGGAAAATATATCGACGGAAAGGTTTGTTTTTTTATTTAAATTTATTTAATTCATAAAAATCTTTAAAATTCATGCTCTAAATATACCAAATAGAACTACTAATCTACTAAATTTTTTTCGTATTTATTTGACGATACGATCAAAGTTGCTTTAATCAAAAAATAAATTATCCTGAAAAATGTATAGACGAAAAGCTTTGAATTATTTATTCCCTATTATTATCCAAGAATATTCTTGATCTAATTAAAGCCAGTAGAACTGCTAAACTACTCAAATTTGTGCCGTTTTAATTCATGATACAATAAAAGTTGCACTAATCAGAGGGTAGATTATAGTTAAAAATATATCAACTGAATTGTTTTGTTTTATTTATTCAAATTTTATGCATAAAGCTTCTTGATTATTTATTTTCTATAGATACAAAATAAAACTGCTAAAATAATCAAATATTTGCTCCAATTATTTGACAATACGATCAAAGTTGAATAAATCAGAAAGCTATATCGACAGAATGATTAGTTTTATGTTTTGTAGCATATTTTATACATAAAACTCCTAGATTTTTTATGGTCTAAATATAACCCGATAGAACTGCTAAACTACTCAAATGATTTTCGTACTTACTTGACGATATGATAAAATAAACACTAATTAGACAGTGTATCATCCTGCATACTATATTAACAGAATGGTTTGTTTCAGTTATTCAAGCTTATTTTATGCATAAGATACTTGATTATTTATGCTCTAAATGTACCCAATAGAACTGCAAATCTACTGAAATATTTTTCGTACCTATTTGATAATACGACCAAAGTTGACCTAATCAACAGTAATGCATCCTCAAATCTTTATTGACAGTATGGTTTGTTTTATTTATTCAAAATTATTTTATGCATAAAAATGCGAGATTACACTTAATTGAACTGCTAAGCTACAAAAATATTTTCCTTGCTTATTTTCCGATACGATCAAATTTGTACTAATCAGAGAGAAAACCACCTTGAAATTTATATCGACCGGATGTTTTGATTTTTTATTAAAGTTTATTTTTTTCATAAATTCCTACATTTTCATGCTCTAGATACCTTCAATAGAATAGCAAAATTACTAAAATACTTATTTGTTTGTCAAAGTAATCAAATCCGATATTCAGATAGAAAAGCATTCTGACAACTAAGTCGACAGAATAGTTTGTTTT
The DNA here is from genome assembly GCA_037127315.1 of Ascarosepion bandense. Classification (NCBI taxonomy): domain Eukaryota; kingdom Metazoa; phylum Mollusca; class Cephalopoda; order Sepiida; family Sepiidae; genus Ascarosepion; species Ascarosepion bandense. The sequence continues at coordinate 1,267,887 of JBBBDQ010002324.1, forward strand.
ATTTATTTATGTATATTTTATGCATAAAAAGTCCCAGATTTTTCACGCTCTAAATATATTCAATAATACTGCTATCCTACTCAAAATGTTTTTGTATTTATTTAACGATACGATCAAAATTGCACTCATCAGTTAGTAAAGAGCCCGCAATAAAATATCGACAGAATAGTATGTTTTATTTAATTAAGCTTATGTTATGCTTAAAAATCCCAGATTATTCATGCTCTGAATATACAAAAAAAAAAAAATTAAACTTCTGAAATATTTACTGTACTTACTTGACGATATGATCAAATATGCACTAATCAAACGGTAAACCATCCTAAAAACATATCGACAGAATGAGTTCTTTTATGAATTCAAGTTTATTTCCTGCATAATATACTAGATTATTCATGCTCAAAATGTTCTTAATAGGATTTCTAAGCTACCTTACTTATTTAACTATACGATCACTATTGCACTAATCAAACAATAAATTATCATTGAAAATATATCGACAGAATTGTTTGTTTATATATTCAATTTCAATACCCAAATGAATTGCTAAACCATTTCATAACTTTTTGTAATTATGTGACGATACGATCAAAGATGCACGAATCAGAGAGTGAAACATTCTGAAAATTATATCGAAAGCATAGTTTGTTTTATTTATTTAAGCTTATTATATGCATAAGAATTCTAAATTATTCAGACGTTAAACATATCCAAGAGAACTGCAAAAACACTCAAATATTTGCCAATATCATTTGACACAACGATCAACGTTACACTGATCAGGTTTTAAATTATCCTGGTAAAAATATCGACCAAATACTTTTGTTATTTATTCATGTTTATTTTCTGCTTAAGCACCTACATAATTCTTGCTCTAAATATACCGATTAGAACTGCTGAAGTAATTTAATATTTGTACTTATTTGACGATAGGATCAAATTTAAACTAATCAGACATAAAGTATCCTGAAAACTATATCGACAGAATGTATTGTTTGTGTATTCTTGTTAATTTCAAGCACAAAGTCCTAGATTATTCGTGTCCAAAATATACAGTAAAAATTGCTAAACTACTCAAATATTTACCGTTCTTATTTGATGCTCTAACCAGAGAGTAATTTATCCTGGAAACTATATCGACAGAATGGTTTGTAATATTTATCTAATTTTACTTCATGCATAAAAATCCTTGATCATTCATGCTTTCAATAAACTCGATTGAACTGCTAAGCTACTCACATATTTCTCGTTCTTATTTGAAGATACGATGAAATTCGCACTAATCAGACATTAAAAGTATCCTGAAAATTATATCGACAAAATGGTTTGTTTTATTTATTTAAGTTTATTTAATGATTATTTATCCAGTTGAACTACTGAAATATTTGCCGTTGTTATCTGACAATACAATCAAATTCTCACTAATCTGAATATCAAAATATTCTGAAATCCATGTTTACAGTATGGATTGTTTTATTTATTCAAATTCATTTTATGCATAAAACTCCTAAAATATTTATGCGCAAAATATAACCAATAAAACTGCTAAAGTATATAACTATTCGATGTAATTTTATGTAACATTAGGATCAAACTTGCACTCATCAGACATAAACATCCTGAAAATATATATCGACAGAAAAATTTATTTGATGTATTCTAGTTCTTGCATATCCTAGATTATACATACTTTCGCCCGGTTCACACTCCACCCACGTCTATTGAACAGGTTAAGAGGCTCCTCCCTTGTTCCCTGTTTAGGATGTGGTTTCCGGCTTTCTCTTTTCCAATTTTCTCACTTTGTTTTTTTTTTCAATTGGAGTAGATAAATCTATCTATCGCCCGGTTCACACTCCACCCATGTCTATTGAACAGGTTAAGAGGCTCATTCCTTGTTCACTGTTTAGAATGTGGTTTCCGGCTTTCTCTTTTCCAATCTTTTCACTATTACGTAGCCCCCTGCACATCAGTGGCGTTACCGCCTTGCTCAGGGTGATACGATTAAAAAATAAATAAACAACTGAACTACTAAACTTCCCAAATATTTGCTGTTCTTTTTGACAATATGTTTTGCACTAATCTCTAAATCAATGTATCCTAAAACTATATTAACAGAATGGTTTGTTTTATCTATTCAAGTTTATTTTATGCATAGAAATCCTAGATTTTTCATGGTCTAAAGATACTCAATAGAACTGCAAAACTACACTATTTGTAGTACTTATTTGACGATATGTTCAAAGTTGCACTAATCAGACATCAAATTATGCTGCAAACAATTTCGAGAAAATAGTTCGTTTTACTGATTTATGTTTATTTTATGTATAAAAATTCTAGATTAGTCATGTCCTAATATAGTCATTAGAACTGTTAAGAGACTGAAATACTTGCTGTACTTATTGTATTATACGGTCGATTTTGCTTTAATCATGCAGTAAATTATCCTGCAATTTATATCGACAGAATGGTTTGTTCTATTTTTCTAGTTAATTTCATGTATAATATCCTAGATTATCCATGTTTTGAATATACCCAATTAAACTGCTAAACTACTCACATATTTGACGTTTTTTTTACTATAATATGAATTTTGTAATAATTTTAATATCAAAAAGTTCATAAATGATATCGACAGAATGGTTTATTTTATTTGTTCAAGTTTCTTTTTTCATAAATAACCTAGAGTATTTACAGTGACACGCATAAGTATTGGATACATGTTTTTTTCTGATATAACTCTAGTTTATGTTCGCCATTTTACCTGATATTTGGTAAATAATATCTAGTAAAGATGTTTTAGTTGTATGAGGGAGGAAAATTAAAAAAGATATATATGAAACATTACAGATGTCTTATTTTAGGATGCCAGGAACTTGTAATTGGAATTGCTGAGCCGAGTTCACTGATCAATCTAATCATTTGCATTAACTTTTGCATAGTTTTCGTTCGGAAAGTTATATTTTTCCCCACAAGCTATTGATCATTTAATAGGGTTGACTGTGCTCTGTAACATTGTTTTGTACTTTGTTTAGAAGAAATAAATGTCTGACTTCTAACCTGTGAAGCAATCGAGAGAAACAAATTTACCATGTATGACATGGAAATTTACAAATAATATAAAGGAATATGTGTACAGCCATGATTATATAGGTGTAAACTGATATGGCGTCAAATAAGTTAAAGAAATGAATCTTCAAATAGATTTGGCAGTAGAATTTTGGATGTCAAGAAAATAACTTCTTAGCTGCGTACAGATATATTTCAATGCCAAACTGAAATTTACTTTAAAATTACGTTTTCTGCCGCCGGGAATTTCTAACTGAAATTAAACCTTTTTCATATAGTCAGGTTTCACTTGAGAGAGTAAAGTTTCAAAGTATTTGCTATTACATACAATACCAGGTATATTTTAAACTGTTATATTAGAAGTCTAAATACCACGAGTTTATAAATATATTATCTTGTAATTACTGCAACTTTTAATAAAATAAAATAAGTTTTGAAAAATCTTTAAAAAAATTCATTTAATTTGGAATGTTACGTTTGTATTGCCTTATAAGTATAGGAGATTAAATTCTGATACGTAAAATAATTGTTTATTCCCTAGTTAACTTTGTCAAGTTAATGTCAGCAGAATCGATAGTATGTGATTCAAGATATTTCCTAGAATACTAAATCATTTTGCGGGAGTGAGAATAATTCTATCTTTTTTCTTGTAATTCAAGAATTTATACCATTTCTTTTCTTAGTTGACTTTTGTGCCTCTATATTCACCTGTGACCAATTCTATATATATTTTGGTAGGTCAGCGACATCCTTTAATGCTTGATTCGGCACTTGGTAGACTTGAAATTATCGTCAATGTCAACCCTGGGACTACGAGTCCTTTTTGAATTCATATCAATAAAAAACGATAGACTCAGAATGTCATTGTTCAAAATTTGGAACAAATTATTTTCGAGGGTAAAGCAGTGGAGAGCAATATCATTAAAATTCATAAACATTAAAACACGTCCTTGTTAATTTATCTTCTAAATTATACAGAGAAGAAATATTTCGTTGTTTCTGTTGTAATATAAAAAAGTCGAATTCAGATTTACATGCGACAGTAAAAAATTCCTAGATTAAACATCCTCAACAGAACTGCTAAACTACTCAGATATTTCTATACTTATTGGACAATACGATCAAAGTTGCACTAATCAGACAAAAATGTATCCTGAAAACTATATCGATAAAAACATTTGTGCTTCAAACAAAACAGGATGAAGACCATTCGAAAATATATGAAATAGAGCAAATCTCTTATTTTAGGACGCCAGAGACATGTAATTTAAATAGCTGAGCCGAGTTCATTGACCAGTGTAATCAGTTGCATTCCCTTTTGCACAAAGAACTTTCTTTTCCCACAAGCTATTGGTCAGTTACCAGGGTAGACCGAGCTTTCTGTATGCTAAAATATAACGTTACTGATGAAACATAAAAACCCGTACTTTTAATTTCTGTAACAAACATATAAAGAAAAAAATGTCACGCGATGATTCAAGTTAATTTCAGAAATAAAACATTTGCTTAGGTAACTTCATTAGAAATATTTTCTGCTCTTTTCTACTCAATCTATTTTGTCTCATATATTTGTTTTTAACGTACCATATAACTTTTTCGACATTTCTCACATGGAAACAAAATTCCAAGGTTTATCTCGAATGTCAGTTTCCTACTCTAGGTATCTATATAAAACCAAAGACACTCCATTGTAATTCTTCGTGACAATGGTTTCTGTGTAGCAAAGAGGTATTACGAAAAAAAAAAGAAGAAATGTAAGGAGATTTTAACCTAAGTGACACCCGAAAGTAGCTTAAATATGAGAAAATGAATGCAAGCTATGAAGGAATATGATAAGTCATATTCCTTCATAGCTTGCATTCATTTTCTATTAAGATAATTTCTATCGATTTCCAAGATTATATAAATGTATAAGGTAAAATTAATCTTTATCTAATATATATATATATATATATATATATATATCAGATTTATTTTTGCAAGTAGTAACAACTTCTTTAAAAGATCGCAAAGAAAAGATAAAAGAAAGAACTAAATATCAATTGCAATAAAAAAGAAGAGCCTAACACGCAAATTAAAATTTGGTAACATCAAAAGCACACAAGCTTCTCAAATATAAATTTTAAATATCTGGGAACTGTTTTAACAGAAGATTGAAAATCCGAAGGTGTATTCGGATAGGCAAAAATGGCTTCAAAAAGTCAAGCAATAATCGTTAGAAACAAAGAAAAGTGTACTGGATGTAATATCAGTATTCCTATATGGCAGTAAAAGCTAGACAATCTCATCGCAGATGAAGAAGAAACTTGAAGCAGGAGAAATTTAGTTATATAGAAAGATGCTGAGAATACCATGTACCAAATATGTAATACTGCAGGTTTAGAGAAAAATAAAAATAAAACACTCAAATGCATCAGAGAGGCAGTTGAAATTACGAGGGAACGCAATGAGCAAACGAGGGCTTAAAAATGACACTCACCTGACATATTAAATTAAAAAATGGAATGAGAACAGCGCGTAACCTATCAAGAGAGCTTGAATAAATGGATGGAGGTGCAGGGTTCACGAATGATACAAAAGGCATGAAATTAAGGAGAGAAGGAACAAGGAACATTGAAGACTGTCAAACCTGTCAACCTGATTCTCACAGAATGGACTAAAATTATGACTAAGTGAGAAACTAAGATGATATTTATAAACCGGTATGACATTTACCAGACTTTGTTGACTTTCAGTTGTTCTCTCTTACATTCGTAAAGGTTATGGTTAAACATACTGATTCTAGTGTTAAAATAAGGCAAACCAAAGTAATATATTTATTTCCTATGGAATGTGTAGAAAAACTTCAGCGTGATGGCTGTTCCATCTGCATCACTGGACACTAAAATATCAGCAACACTTATTGTTTTTCTTCTGTATTTTACATTTTCTGGGACAATAAAGATGAGTCATTGAATAGGCGATCTATAGTTTTATTTCAGGTGAAGTGTAGCTGACTGTTTGAAAATCCAGATTTATTGACTAATGATCCTGGTTAAAAATTAGCAGCTACCTCGCTGATAAGTTTGACCCCGATCAATCAATTAACTGTCAGAAGTGATAAACGCTTGGGCGATCATGTCTTTTTCGAGAAAAGCAGAAGGTTTTACCGGAGTAGGTTGCCATTACTTTCTGTGGTAGATTAATAGCTAACCAAAGCTATAGAAGCCAACCTTCCCTGCTATTTAGCCCATAGCTAGAAGAAGAGGTGGGTTAATACCTTTCTACAATTGACATAATCTAGACTCAACATCTTGGACAAAGCGTAATATCAATTCAAATATTTTATGTTGTTAAGAATATCTAATAGTGTAAATCGCTTAAAATAAAATCGTAATCGTGGCAAAAATAGCTATATGTCACAACAAACAAACTACAAAGTTAAAATATTAAACTAAAACATTATTGTCAGATCAAGGCTTTCAAAATAACGACATGTGCTGCGCCAAAACGCTAGAAAATTACGTGTGAGTAGTAAGTTCGATCCTCACTGGGTGCTCTACATTTTCGGCCTTGTGCCACATTTAAGCTATGCTTAAAACTTAACATATAAACTACCAATAAGGCGTCAAACGCTTTTCGACGTATGTAACTGAATTTGAGCGAATGAAAACTGTGTATCTTAACGAGGTACATCTTTCTTTGAGCCTCTTGAACTGGCACTGCATACTCACGAAAAGAAACGTGCCAGATAAAAGAAACCACATTACTTGAGGACATAGAGCACCAGTAACGAATAAAATGGATAGCACATTTAACTCGACGAAAAAAATAATGGCATAATCCTGATGTTGATGTTCTACACTACTTCGAACAAAGTGTTAGCAAGGAAAGAGCGTTAAAAGCAAAACTGGGAAAAAATTTTCTGGAAAGTATTTCAGAAAAATTTTATAAATTTCAACCGATTGCAACAATGGTTGCTTTCTTAAAAATTGTAGAATTTTCCATACAAGAAAAATAGCTAATTATTTTTATGGCAGTTAGAGATTAGAAGGATATTAAACACTGATCTCATTCCGATGTCTGTAGAGTAAAATCAATCGTGACTCGAGTAGCAAGGGCTGCTCCGTCAATAGATGGCAAATGTTAACTTTTAAAGAAAACGCTAATATTACCATTACCATAACAAAAACAGATTACTATATTTCGACACTAGCTTGATGACTGGGGTGCGAAGAAAAGCGTAACTCGAGGAACACTGAGGGTGCGGTCAATAAATTCAAAATGTTTACTTACTAGAAAATGGCTAACATGATCATCCTTATAATAAGGACCGTTATATATATATATACATTTTTGCACACTCATAGAGAGAAACAATAGTGAGGAGTTCATTCACTTTACTTTCAATTAATAAACTTTACAACCATTATGAAAGCTCTTGCCAAAAGTTTGCTCTTTGACAGTGCCTTATTATCTTATTCTTTCCAATAATTATGTTGTCGAAGAATGAAGAATACACCCCCCCCACACACATATATATATATTTATATATATATATATATATATATATATATATATATATATATATATATATATATAAATTAAAATAACTTTTCAAAATTCAAAAATGTTGAATGAACATTTCAACATGAAATCCCTAAGAAAGATTTCACGCCTCCTTAGCAACAGTCAGTCTATATCAAAATGAACAAAAATAGATTAAAATGAAGAATAGAAAAATAAAAAAAGATAAAGAAATAAAAAAATAAATAACGGTTAAGATTTGAGAAATATACGTTACCAAAAAAAGTTTTTGAAAATCAGTCTATTTTTGCTTTTTACTTTTTGATAGAGTTGTAAGTGAAGAGATGAGAAATTTGGCATGTCTCGCATAATAAACGAAAACGGGTTAAGGAATGGGAGGTCGTTAAAATGAGAATTGTGTTAAACAAAACAGAACAGAAAGGGAAGGGGCGGGATATAAAAAATGTATAGAGAAAAATTTACCTCCTTAATTTTCCGTTTCGGATTAAAGTAATTTAATAATATATATATATACTCTATTATAATAAAGACCGTTTTATATCTATTTGTACATGTATACACGTACACACACACACACACACACACACACACACACATATACTCATATATATATATATATATATATATGTATATGTAATCGTAATATTAATAAATTATCAATGTAGATTCTACATTATACGTTTGTGTCATCGTTTCTTTTTAAGTTGAGAAATGTAAATATTATCCTTATGCAGTCTCCGTATAAATATGAGTTCAATAACAACCACTCACTGTTGCCATTCCTTCATTTTCCAAAGACTTCACTGATCTAATCAAATGCTTTAGGTTAATAATAGTCACGTGTTTTATGCTGAACCTAATTGCCAGTTTTCATTCCTGATTATTTGATATTTGGCAATGCACCAACGGTTGAAATATCGTGGTTTCTGAAGTTTAGCTTAGTCTAACAATTTAATAAAAGGAAGACATGAAGTATATAGTCATCTTCTATCTCACTAACCTGCATCCTTTCTCCCATGCTTTTTGCTCCGTCCACTCTACTCTCATCAGTATTCTCATCCTTCTCTTACCCACTTCCTGACACGCCCTATAACCTGTCACTTTTTCTCATAACTTTCCTCCTATGTAACCCACTGCAAAACAGTGGCAGTAAAATGCCTTGCTTGGGGCGATATGATTATAAAAAAATATATTGGCTAGTCTTCCCTTTGAAGATAGTGGATCTATCTATCTATCTATCTATCTATCTATCTATCTATCTATCTATCTATCTATCTATCTATCTATCAATCCTGTGAGTGTGTGATTAAGCATATATGCTCTGATATTACAAACCGCATCTCTTGATACTGATTTAAGTCATGGCAAGTATGGTGATGCTTTGTAAACAATATAATAAATGTTATCGATTGTGAATTAAAGCTGTATAAAAATGAGCAATCAATCTTCAATTCAACCTTTGCACTTTTCTCTCCATCTGATAATAGCTAGGCTAATCTATATATCGAGCGAGCCCTACATCTGTAAGGTTGTACATTAAAGTAGATTCACATGCATATATATGTATGTATGTGTGCTTGTGCCTGTGTACTGATCTATTCATCATTTAAAACATGTATAAATTTGGCATTATTAATTTGCCGGCGAATTTTATTTTTATCATCTTTTTTTTTATGCTTTTTTTCAATTCGTTTTGCATTCGGCAACTGGAAGCGGCACTGTACCGGAAATAAAGGCCATACCTGATTATGGAAACCAATCAGCAGGCATCGTTGTCAGTTTGCAATATTAATATGAAAAAGATGATGAAATGTTCTCGGCCTGACGATCTTCAAAATCTGAGCAAGTGAATATAAATTAAACTTTTTTTTTGAGGGGACGGGTTTCTTAGTTTGGCCAAAGATATTTCAGCACTTTTCCGTTGGTGCGATGGTTAGCAAACTCGTCTTGCTAGACTAATTACGACAGAGTAGTGAGTTCGATCCTCACTAGGGACCCCACACTTTCGACTTTGTGCTACATAAAATGGTCTAATGTCTGGCAATGGTGTTTCGATCGAACAAGATCTAACAGGAAAGAACAGGATCAAACTCCTTACTCAGTTGTAATTGTCATAGTACTGAGTAGTGATTCTTATCCTCACTCGGTGCCCTATACCTTTATCACTGAATGGAGTCGATACAGATATCGTCGTGCTTCCCCGGGATTTCACGCGTCTTGAGATGGATATACCCGTTAGTTCGATGATATTACAGTTAGTTCGATGGTATTATGTTTTGAAACCCCGAAGCAAAGACTATGACCTCATTTGGGGTGATTCTATAGAGTCCTCGTTCAGGTACACAATGGAATTTATAATCCAGTGTAGAAATAATGAGGTCGTTTAACCCTGACAAATATTCGCGGGCAACAGATCTTGTTTAGACTGGTGAATAAAGTATCATGCATCTTTACAAGCTGAGGTGATGGCCCCCTTCCGGAATTATTTTGCTCGAAGAAGGGAAAATATTATTGGCTTGTCTAACTTTTTGAGGAGTCAAAGCAAGTAACCGTATGGAACATTGAGGAAGATGTCAAGACATTCGAAATCAATATACCGACATGCCTTTCAATATGTTACAGTAAAACAGGAATCGCTTACTTTGTCTTTCAAAAACACTGTAATTGCCTTGGCGAAGCGAACCGAAATTGCTATTATGGTCACAAATAATGTGCAAATATAGCATTAAACATATCCCTGGAAAACTTATTGCTGCACCGACTTCACCTTCTGGTACCCCGATTGCATTTCATCAGATGATTCAACAGAATGTTCAAAAATATCATCTGCACATGTACGACAGAAGCGTAGACGGTCATTTTAAGAGACATCTACAACAGGCCAATCAAGGCAGGCATTAATGAAGAATGTCAGACACTGACGGAATATATACGGACTGGTTTCTCTACATCACATCATGACCTAGGTTTTGGCTTATGCTTGAAGAATTGTACTGAGTCCAACGTGTACTAATCAAAGGTTATAAAATCCTTGTTACATCTCCAACTTCGTAAAGCGGTAGTTGAATCTTTAAAACTCTTCTAGGAAATGCGATACAGCACTTAATTTGGACTAGTTTGGATGCGTCACGCAGACATGACTCCAATGTCAAATATATAACTCTATCACTGTCTGGCACTGAATTCCTGTTTCAGCAAAGTATTATTAACTTTTTCAACCTACATAGTAGAAATTATGTTATATAAAAAATCGGTTTACGAGTTCGGCAGAGTGGTCCTAATAACCTCTGTCACCCTTAGAGCTGGATTCTGCATATATGGTGCACATGAAGAACCTTTTTCCGACGTGGGACCACCTTTCATTCGATTCCCAAGAATACGACTAATTTCCTTACTATTAAAAATCAATGGCCGGGAAGAACTGGCCGCCAAAACGACTAAGTGTCTACTCGCAGACCACATGGACAGCTGTGGTAGTCTTTGTCAAGATCGTGAAGTCCGTACTCTGCTGACAAAACTTAAGACGCCCGTCCATGTATGCTATGATATATTATACGCTTGTGTTATCAAATGTCACCACCGTGTCCTATAGGACCAGATACGTAAACAGTGAAGGGAAATTGATTAACTGAGAGAGGTAGCACTGGGTAAAAGGCACATATGGAACAAGCACTTTTACAAAGAGCTTTGGCGTCCACTTTGGGAATTACAAATAGGTGATTCTGTTCAGATCCAGAATCAAGATGGCGCTTAACATCGTCGGTGGAAGAAAACAGATAAAAATACTCAGTATTCGGCAGTACCATGTGCGGGCTGATGGAAACAATCGGGTAACTCTACATGAACGTACAATATAATTATGCCTAGGTAGCGGCTCCCCCTAATTCATATCACCCCGATTTACAATCGGTTCAAAACAGCAACACGAAAAATAGATTAACCAATTTTATGTCATAATCGCATGATACTTCTGCAGATCCTGGTGTCCACTCGCAGAGACCCAGTGAATTCTCTATGGCGATTGACATGAATTATAATTCTTATAACCCAAAGAGTCAACATAAACCATATTTTGCAAGTAATGAACCAGAAGAAATGGAAAATGACATCCCGCAGATCCAGTGGAAGTAGTACAAAATAATATTAGAGAACCCCAATATTAGGCGACAACAGCCGCAAGTCAACTGTCACGCAGAAACGCGCAAGATCATTATCCCTAAAAATGCAAGAACAATCGCAAACATATTTTGTGGAAAACCTTGTCGTCCGAAGGTTTCATTACGACAGGCAGACATAAGTTACCATGTCTAGTGTTATATAAACAGCTGAACAGCTAGCGGAGAAGTGTCGTTTTTTATTTCTATCATGTTTATATGAGAATAAAGTAACGGAGAATTGCTACAATCATTGTCATTGTCCTTATTTTACAGCTTGGTTTGCCCTGGGTTGTTTAACTGTATATGAAACCCTTATGGGTAAGTTAGTACCGAAACTTTTGGGAACTTTTGGTAATTTCTTTTTTTTTTAAATGTATTGTGCTAGTTTTTGTTACGAAATCGTTTATTGCTGGTAATATTCTTTTACGATGAATACATATTGATAATATCTTTTAACCTAATAATTTATATTTATATTTCCATAATGTTTTAACCGCAGTTCAGTGTTTCATTTCGAAACCCTAACACATGATACCACCCTGAGTCCAAGAAGAACAACAGTAATTAAGTGCTGGTTCCACGCTCCTTAAAACTTCTAGAGCAGACATTTTGCTACTGGATGTAGTTTATTGTTATACCCAGAACCGAGCAGGAAAGCAGCTTTCGTTCTAAGTGTATATCACATTGTATTGTATTTCTAAACATTTTTTGAATTAATATGGAACGCCAACATCTTATTATTGGGTATGTGCAAAAGGTTTTGCTGGTTTGTAAAAGGGAAATTTCAAATCATTGTAATTTGTGTCATGCATATTGTTATTACTTAAACATATCACAATGATTAATTCATAACTGTTTCTTTCAGAGTATTAAAACCACCATTCATATTTTTCTGCAATATTCTCACCCATGTTCTCCAGAGAACATGCGACAACGTGTTTCTTGTTGCAAATCTTTGCTTTCACGACACCTTCAGACACCATTTTTATATAGGCTTGTCACGGGTGATGAGAAGTGCCATCTTGCGCCATCCTGCATATTCTCCTGACATATCTCTCTTGGATTATCACTTATTTCGAGGATTACAAAACCAATGAGATAGCCTTAGGTTAATATCACGAGAGGAGATTAAACATGAGTTTGATTCATATTTCACATCAAAACCTAAAGACTTTTACAAACGAAGCATTTATAACTTCGTTGAAAGATGGAATCAAGTTATAGAGGGCAATAAATAAATGAATAAAGATTTTCAAAAACACACAGTTTTTATTTTCAAGATGAAATTTTAAATCGGCAAAAACTTTTGCACCGACATGACATGTCATTCATTTCACTTCGACCAATTTGCATCAAGCATCGATCGTATATTAAAACTGGAAAATGTTACTCATGAATCCATGTGCAAACGAGTGCGAACTTAACAGAACATTCAGCTTAATGAGTCATATTACTGATTGCAGACACGTAAAGGAGACTACAAAACCTCCTACAGAAGGTAGCAGAAGAGAGTGACAAAAAACGACTACAAATAAACTGCAAGAAAAGCGAGTGCATGGATCAGCAAAAAGAGCAGCCCTAAATGCCAAATACAGGTGGCGGGTACTATAATAAAGCAAGTACAAAAATGTAAATATCTGGGAAGTGTTCTGACAGGAAATGAAAAGTGCAACACTGAGATCCAAGGGCGAATTGTCATCGCGAAAGTCGTGTTCCTGAAGCTAAGTAAAGTATTAAGACACAGGAAACTTTCACTAGATACAAAGAAGAGAGTATTAGATTTTTATGTGATGTCAGTTCATCAATATGGGAGTGAATGTTAGACAATAATCATCAAAGATGAAGGAAAAACATAAGGGAGCTGAAATGTGGTTGTACACAAGAATGCTACGGATATCATGGACCGAGCATATGAGCAATGATGAGGTGTTGGAAAGAATGGAAATGAAAAGGAGATTAATATTGAGCATCAGGAACAGACAACTGAAGTTCCTGTGACATGCAATGAGGAAGGAGGGCTTGGAGAACCTGATGCAAACAGGCCAGATAGAGGGAAAAAGAGACAGAGGAAAGCAGCGGATGACAAAACAGGGGTTGCGAGATTTTACAGAAGAAAGCATGTGAAGAGCCACTAGAGATAGGGAAACGTGAAACGTCATGATCGCCTATGTCCTGAAAAGACAAGGCACATAGAAGAAGAAGAAGAAGAAGAAGAAGAAGAAGAAGAAGAAGAAGAAGAAGAAGAAGAAGATGTGATTTGGCCAAAATAATTGTGGTCCTGGTAAAGCCTTTAATATAGTAGACGTGATTTTTTAAATCTCGGCTGAATAAAACGCGAACCCATCTCAGTTTTGTACTTCAGATGTTGCTAGCTGCTCCTCACTCCAGCAGTCAGCTTTTAATACCTCCATTATTTTTAAGTTTTTAACTGAGGAAATATCTGACAATGCTGGTGGAAACAACCTCAGCTACGAAAATATACTAAAGAAGGGCGGAAAATACAATTAAATATTGGTTGCAGAAATAATACCACATATTTTAGATGGTTAAAAACTGCGATGTGATATCTGTTCGCTAGTATGACAGTAAGTATTGGACAATCTCTTGAAAGATGAAGAGGAGACATGAATAAAAATAAATGGGGTTCTGCAGAAGAAGGCGGAGAATATTGCTGACCGAACATGTAAGCAAAAACGAGGTTTTAAGAAAATGGAAACAAAAATGAAACTAATACTTAACATCAGCAAGAAACTGCTGATGTAATGAAGAAGGATACTCACTGGACAGACAGAGAGCAAGAGGGACGGAGGAAAACAACACAAAACATATTTAATAACTTTGGGTAAACTGATGACAGAACACTGCTTAGGAGAAATAACAAAGACAAAGATTGTTGAGAGCAACAAGTGACAGGAAGTGTAGAGAGGAATTGTCGCCTACCTCCGGAGAGGGCGTGGAACTTAAAAAAGAATAATTCTGTATTTTTTCAAGGTACCTAAATACGGCCGGGTATGTGGGTCGTTCTCAGATTTATTTAAAGCATCTCGTTAAAACAACGGCAACGCACAAGATTAGCCACTAACAGCTGTTCCAACAATTTTCCAATGAAAACTTATTGCGTGTGGAAAATTCCTTTTGTCAATAAAACCTTCCTTCTTAGTCAGTACTTTATAATTACTAGCGGAGTATGCGACACAAATTTTGGTGATATCAACTATTAAGTTACTCACGGCAATCTGTGTACTTCTGAATTCAGTCAGTTAAGTGCTATATGTTAGAAACGCCTTGGCGATCATGTCTCGAAAGAGACATGAGTGACTGAGCAGAAGATTTTCCCGCTATATGTTATCATTACTTTCTGCGGTAGACTGGATGTGGACCAGGGCTAGAGAACCCAATCTGTTCTGCAATTTACCCCATAGCTAGAGGAAGAAGCGACAGATTAATTATTTCCCCAAGAATATTTGCGCGTAAATGAATGCAACGTATTCAATTCTCATTCCAGTTTAAGAGTCGATCACATTTCGATTTTCATCTACTTGCAATAATACAGATTTAAGAAGTAGACTCTATCCTCCAGTTAAATGCCTAATTTGGACCTTAAGTTGATGGCCTTAAATCGATAGTTAATTAAGACAGTACTGTGACGCATGTTAAATTCAAATTCTTTTCGAGTATTTTGCTTAATATCACAATTAGTATAGGTTTTTTTTCTTAATTTTCATTTTTCCAGCGACGGGTAGGTGTTAGGGTATATTGTTTCACACGATGCTGATAATTAATTCCTTTATAAGTAATAAAATAAAACCCAGATAATTCTAGGTGTTAATATAATTTTTGGCAGTTTAATGTTTTATCCAAAAGTGAACTATAAACAGCATAACATAAGATACGTTGTGCATGGGAATAAATTCCAGGTTTGCAATCAAACATATTCACACATCAACTATTAAATCGCATCGCAAGCAAATGTCAGGCTTAGATTCCTACGTTTGTAAAATCCACAACACTTTAACGCGGAATTTCTTGTATTTTTATCGCATTATGTTATTTATTTTTATGTTGTAGATTTCAAATAATAAAATTCGTTGACAAAATATAAATGAAAAGAAAAACCAAGAATCCCAATGTGTCGTATGAAGAAAATATCAAAATAAATTCTATCGTGTAAAATAAAAGTTATTTTTTCTTGAAGTTTGTTGTACAAACATATTAATTTACCCGCCACATTATATTGTCATCAGATATTACATTTGTCCGAATCCCAATTAGGTGAGACGATTCGAATATACTCTTGAGGTTGTAGATTTAAAAAAGCTGAACATTTCGAAGTTGAATATATGAATCTTATAAGAATCAATAAGAAGACCAAAGTGCAAAACAGCCAAGGTACTGCGATAGCAACAACAAAGATGAAACGTTTGCTTAAAAACCGCATAATGTCTAATCGTTTCTGAACAAGCATTCAATATTTTAATCAGATTATTTGTGCGAATAGCCTAACTGTTGTTCTAAATAGTGTGTTGCAGCTCCTACAATCATTCGTCAAAACTACAGGAAAATCGAGTACGTATATATATTGTGCCCTGCATTGTATCGTCGTTATGTTGACGATACATTTTGCTTTTTTAATGATGAAGCTGAGGTTGATCAATTTCTCATCTCCCTTAATGATCTCCATCCTCATTGAGGTTTACTATTGAGAAGGAGGTTAATTTCAAACTTGCTTTCCTTGATGTATTGGTGCATCGTACTTAATATCTTTTCGTACCTCAATGTATAGAAAGTCCATTTTCCGGTTTATACACGCGTTGGGACTCCTTTTGCTCCCAAAACGCAAAATAATCTTACAAAAACTTTAATGCATAGGACATTGATGATCTTTTCAGAAGAGTTCCTTGATAGAGAAATTGATTTTATAAAGAGAACATTATGCGATAGTGGATATCCATCACCTTTTGTCAATTAGGTGATTTGCAGAAAGATTAAGCCAGTAGTTGTTTCTAAATGACCGGTGTATTTAAAACTTCCGTGGATTTAAGAGAAGGGTAAAAACCTAACTAGGCAAATTTCTTCTGATGTGCAGAAATGTTATTTTTCTGCCAAAAATGCATGTTGGCACCAAACCCGTTTTAGTTTCTGGTGGTAAAGACGTTCTGACTCCTCATCAAATAAATTCTGTACTTTAGGAATATAATTGTGGTTATAGTGCCAGTTACATAGGCGGAACAATTCAACGGCTTGACTGTAAAATAAAAAAAAAAACACGTTCCAATGAAAATCAGGAAACAAATGGCAAGAAAACGGACTTGTCCACAACGCCTACTGTTCCTCAATTTACGAATATCTTTTAAAAAAAAAGGTGTGCCATGGATTTTGATGTGAAATGGTTTTCCGTATTGTCACAATTCACATTCACTTTCTCATTTACATCCGGTCTTGCAAACCTTTCCTGTGTAAACAGCGAGAATGTTTGCTGAGTCTTAATCTCTAGCAGATCACCCCCTTTCCCATCAATGACTATTTCATTTTTTACACCACCTACATTTTGTTTTAGGTTTTTCCAACTGAAAATTTTGACAAGCAAAAACCAGTTGCTTTCTTTTTTTAATATTTTATCTTCATTATGTCTTCTAATATAAGAATGATAACTCTTAATGCAATACTCAAGTTCTATACCACAAACATCTGTGTAAATAAAGACATATATGTGCGTGTTTGAGTGTATGTCTGTGTTATATAAAATGAGAGAATGTTTCTTTTTAATAGATTTCAATACAAACACTTTACGAATATTTTATGTTAACATCGAACCAAGTGATAGCAATAACATTTCGTCAGGTACAATTTTTTTCCTATTTTCCGATGAGACGATTAGCTCTCTTGCAACACACTTCCACAGATATTCTCCTCTATGGCACGTACCTAAATATGAATTTAAATCTCATAAAGAGACTTCATTCTCAGTTATCCGAACTAAATATAGTTCTGTAGAAGGATACTGAGTTTTATATACGCAGATTTTGTGGACAATGGTGATTTAATGGTGATTTAACTGACATTTCTGCTGAGTATCAGAAGACTTATAACTTCTTAAGTTTAAACCACAATATGGAAAACAATGAAAAAGCTTTATGTTTTGAGAAAACAATATAACGAATCATATTTAAATTTGAAAGTTTTCAATCACTTGCAATATGAATTGAACAGTAACAATTTGAATTGAAAATAGGATTGATTTTTAATTTCTATATATTCTTAGAATCCTGATAGGTAATGACATTTCTCTTCAATGTTATTGCATGCTGATCGACTTCCTGGTCGTTGAAGAGAAAACTTTAAGCAACAGAAATATGGTTCTACAGATGAAAATTGACAATATCATGGAAACGAAGAAGATGTTTTAAGAAGCATACGAAGAAAAATGTCACTCGTGGTTAGAAGTAGGCCGAGTCAGTTGACATAGTGTAGATACGTACTAACAAAATAAAGCCTCGAGAAGTGAACCCTGAAAGGATCTACTGAAGGCAAAAGGGAAGGAAAACACATTGAATCATGAACTCAACAAGGCTGTTTAAATCACTGTAGTGGTGTTATATACTGCTTCGTGTATGGTATATATTGCTGCTGCTGCTGCAACAACAAACGTATTGATGGAAAAACAACATAGAACAACGGGTATATAAAATATATCTTACATTAATTCTATTGTGTGTAGAGTGGTACAACACACGCACAACAGGGAGTTGACTGGATGGAATTGTCTTCCTTGCGTTCTCTCTGAGCCCTCTGGCGGTCCTATTTTTTAACCGAGAAAACTCCTATCTTATATAAGCTGAAATAACTCGAATTTCCGCTTAATTGGATCATCTGTAACCAGGCAAATATATTTATCATTTTTTGAATTATTATTGCCTTTGGACCAGCTGCCTTTGACGTTATTACATTCCCCTGGCAATTTATATATTCTCATTTGGAAAACAGCTGTCCTGACAAAAACATTTTTGTCATTGCTCTGACGCCAAATCATATTTCTGTCAACTCCACCAAAATACAATCATATTTCTTTAATGTAAACACACTTTTGTTTGTCACTACCTGCTTACCTGTTTTTGGCCGAATTAATATTTCTGTGTGTCACTGAATATATTACAGTAGGAGGAATAATCAGATAAAATGCATCGCTTACAACTTTCAGGGATACAGCAAATAAAAATGTTAATAATTGCTAAAACTTAAATGGTTATTATACAAAAGGAACGATTTTCTAACCACAGGTCGTCGGAAAGGGCCATTGTTATTAAATTGAAATATAAAATATGAACTTCATCTATTTCCGTTGTTATAGCTTTCTCAATCCCGCCTTACCAACTTGTTTATTGTCTGGATATTATCAGCCCTCTGTCACTTCTCTTCCGTCGTCGACCAACATTGCAAAATGATATTTTTTCCACTCTATCCTCCAGTCTTACGTATTTCTATCTTTCGATGTTACTGCGAACATTTCCGTTTACAACGTCGACATTTGTTATTGTATATTTTCAATACTTTCCGTGTCACTTAACGGATGTTCAATTTAAAGCTGCCCTGGAGGTGAGCGGTCAGTCTAGTTGAACTGATTACCTTGCGTCAAACAATATGTCTTCTCTATTTCCATACGTCACAACTATTGTCACTTAGAAAAATATAATTATTTAATTATCCATTGAATAATGAACGGTCTGCATTAGCCGTATTCTTGTTCACAAGAGTAATCAGCCGATTAATTAGCTGTTAATTGCCGGCAATTTAATTATTTTATACTCTTCACTAACTAGGGTGTCTACTCAGGCGCGATCATTTCGAGCTAACCTCACAGACCTTTTGCTTGTAAAAGGATACGTTCTTCATTCGAAAGACTGCCATTAAAGTTTTCTGTTCCCGTGTACTGTTAGTTTGATATTCGTTTTCATTAATAGATGAGTCATTGTCAACTATTATTAATATTTGACTAGTGCATCTTTATTTTTATTACACAACCCTTTGTTAACCGGTTTGATTAAAATCTGAGTCGTATTTGTTTAATCTTTATTTTTATTAGCGGAAAAATTTTCAGTTACTGCTCATTTTTTACGAGTATTTACTTTCATTTTCTTATTTAGTAGATGAAATATTGTTAACTATTATTATTAGTTTGTTACTAGTATTTACTGTAATTATTCATGCAAATTATTATTATTATTACAAAAAGCATTGTCATTTAGTATGCTTATTAATGTTTACTTCCATTTTTATTTGCCAAAACATTTCAGTCATTATTAATCTATTATTAGTATTTATCTTCAGATGTTTTTTTCACGAACAATTATTTCTTTACTCGGTCAGTTAAGTGCCTACGTGATACACGTTTGGGTGATCATGTCTCGAAAGAGACATAACTGGTTTGGCAGAATATAGGTTGGCATTACTTTCTGCGGTAGACTGGTTGCCAGCAAAAGATGTAATCTAATCTCTCCTGCTATTTAACTCATAGCTGGAGGGGGAAGCTATGTATTAATATTTTTCCGAAGGGTATTTGCGCGTAAGTGAATGCAACGAATACAACTGGAATTCGAACTCGTTTCTAAGATTTCCAAGCCGATAGCCATGCACCACAACGAACATCTCATTTCTTTTAATGCTTTAATCTTTCTTTTATGAGATAAAGCATCGTTGTCCATTATTGTTAGCATTTAACTAGTATTTACTTTCATCTTCTTTTTTATCAGATTGCACATTGTCGTCTATCAATATTTTGACATGTATTTATTTATTTTAATATTAATTTTTATTTTATTAAATAAACATTCGCCATTAATTATTTTCAATTTTGACTAGAATATTATCATAAGTGTTTTATTAGCATTTATTTGCAACGTTTATACAGAACGCATTGTCAAAGATGTTTATTAATTTTTATCGGTATTTATTTTTATCTTCAGTTTAGATTAAACAAATTAAATTGCTATCAATCATTTTTATGAAATTTTCAATTGTTTTTTATTAAGAAAGACAGAAACGTTTAAGCACATATACATTGTTTGCCTCCTGACGGAGTCATACTCTTTTCTATTAGAAAACGTGTTTTTCTTTGTAGTTTTGATTATTCGTTTTTTTTTTCTCTTGACTTCTTGCGGTGAGTACATATGCTTGAGATTTTCATCTTTCAAGATATTTCCATATCGCATTATTCTTTATGATTTGTATCCACACTGCCTTTTTATCAGAAAATCTATTGTGATACGTTCTTCGGTATTTCCCCGACACTACGTAATTAATTCAAACATACCTCATCCATGGATTGATTTAGATTTTAAAATTTCCAGCCTAAGTAATCTATTATTCATTCATTTAATAATTTCTTTTTCATATTTTTGTTGTATTTTCTATAATTATCCACTAATTCTTTTTCTTTCTTTCTTTGATACAATCATCCCTTTCAATTCCCTTATATTTTTATCGTAAATGTTAGTTTCGAATATCGGTCGATAACATTTCACTTTATAGCAAACCAATGATGTTAATACAACGCTTACATTTTTCAATCGTAATGAGAGAGATAAGCAGTGCACATTTTCTGACGCTAATCAAAGTATCGCTAAGAAAAAACCTTTTCATCATTTCCACCTTGGCAAGAGGAAAATGCCACCAACACTTAAGAAGTTACTGATAGTGAAAGAGAACGAAAAGTTACCAGTAACCCAATCTTAAACAGGGAACAAATCTCTACTCCTGTTCAAAAAGCTAGGGAGGAGTAGAACCGGAAAATAGATGAATCTAGTTAGAGCAATTATTATTAAATATATTTGATGACAAGATACTTACATTTATAATGAAAAACATCTTATGTAAATTGTGTCTCATAATACTTATTTGTATTTTTGTGTATCACAGTTTGTAATTTAGTAGGTTAATATTTGGAGAAGTTAGGACCGCTGCATTAACTTTTAACAAGTTGGGCAATTAAGAGTTTGGCAGAATGCGAAGACGTGTCAGTTGAACGATTTGTATGAATATATTTTTCAGAAAGCTTCACTGTTGCCATAAGTGTTATGCGCTTGGATGATCACACCTCGAAAGAGACAGGTGACTGGGCAGAAGATTTTACCGCGGTAAGTTGCCATTATTTTCTGTAGTAAACTGGTTTTCAACCAAGGCTATAGAACCTAATCTATCCTGCTATTTAATCCATAGCTGGCGGAAAGAGACGGAGAAATACTTTTCCAAACTGTATTTGTACGTAAGTGAATGCAACGAATTCAAATGAAAATCGAACACGACACTTCGATTTCTCGTTCCGAACCGATATTCACTGCACCACAACGCACACCCGAGTACCAGTTGCGATTAGTACCAAGCCGAAAACATAAGCGGGAACTTGAAGTTTATTCTAGAAAGTGACTCAAACCCTAGTTTTAAAGGTACATGTAATTTTAATGTCTAGTGTAGAGATGGTACTCCATCGACTGTTGTCATTGAAATCTGTTTTTTTTTTCTATGTAGAACTCAAACTCTTACGAAAACCATCTGGACTTCCATGTCAGTCTCAATTAATCATTAAAAGTCACCGTTCAGTAATAATTTTTCTTTTATCTCTTAGCCTAACAGACATGTTTCTCTCATGTTTATTTGATGCTGGTAGTTCGACGGCTTTCATATCAGCAGCCGACGATACTAATATTCTGTACATTTCTCTTCTTTTACATTTGCAAGTCATAATTCAATAAAAATGAATTCAATTTTCCAGTATCATGCTATAGTTTGTTTTCCTTTATCATTACCATTATTTTAGTCTTTCGTTTTGTAATGTCTTTTCAATATTTAATTTATTACTTTATATTGTTACCATCGCGTAATATCATTAAAATATCTTTTTTATCTTTTTAAATTATATTTTACTACTCATACTAATGTTTACATATTTAAAATTAAAAAGTGAACATAAATAGCCATAATTTATATATATATATATATATATATATATATATATATATATATATATATATATATATTAATAATAATAATAATAATAATAATAATAATAATAATAATAATATTTATTAATAAATTATAACATTAATATGTTATAATATCACTACAAAAGTAGCTATTTTGTTTCGACATATATATATATATATATATATATATATATACGAATATGTTCAAGGAATGTATATTGTAGAAAATTTGAATGAAAATAAGTTAATATCGCAACCAAGATTTCGAGCTTTCGATATATCAGGTGATTTAAAATAACTGAGTATCCTCTTTTTTGATCATATAAACAGTGATTTTTTACATACGCGCAACTGGAATTTTAAACAACGGAAAATCTTTTAAATTAAGGAGGAGATATTTAAGAAACCTAAAACACTTTCATCCAAGTTTGTTTGATCCTAAAATCAATTTATAGGTGTGCTTACATCTGCACATTATTTTTTATCTTTACATTTAGTAATTCTTTGTTCTGGAAAGAACATAATGGCTAATTCTTTCTCCTGGCACAATCTGCATACATCGCCACTGTTGTATTGTTTTATCTTTTCACTATACTCCATGTTATATCAGTTTCTGTTTCATTTTCAATTTTAATTTATATACGTGGCCAGCAAGTTTGGTAGAATTTTTTAGGTTTTCTAGTTTAAATGTAGATGTGATTTTTATAGTGGGTTATTCAGTTGAAACAGATTAGATTAGTTTGGCCTCCTTAGTTAGATCCCCCACCATAAGAGGAGTATAAAACAAGGAAATCAAGATTGTAAATTGAAACAGCAATTTATGTGAACATATAAATTAATTCAGATTTTACAAACAAAATTAGTATGAATTTTGGTTGGTACAGAATTGTTGAAAGTTTCATAGTAGTCTTTGTAAGAATGCGTTTATGTGTACGTAGGCAGGAACATATGCGTGGCTGTATGTATGTATGTATGTATGTATGTATGTATGTATGTATGTATGTATGTATGTATGAGCGTTTATAGTTGGGTCGGAATGTCTTTGAAATAATGGGCCAGTCTTAAAATATTCTGTTCATCAAGTACTAACTGTATAGACCGGCGATGCTCGGACTTTTTAGTGGTTATGCTTATTTAAGTGCTTATTTAAAAAGCTCCATTATGAGGTTACCGTAACGTGCAAATGCGAAGTAATACTTTAATTTGATGCGATGAGGTTGTGATACCGAAGAATGGGATGCATTGTCGCTGCAGCGTCGGAGGGGTTGACACCTTGTAGAAAACGTGAAATTGTTATGGCATAAGATAATGTAGAAGTTACAAATAAGATCCGATTTTTATTGGAATACAACTAAGAGAAATAAACAATCGCAAAATGCAACATGTTTCCCGCACCCTTTGTGTCAATTGAAATTTTCGCATATCAAGTCATCAGACCTTGATCTATTAGTGATTCGATTTTGGTTGGGTTTTAGTGAATCGTCTTGGAGAAGTGCACAAAAAGACCACACGAAATTATGTTTGTCGTTGATTTTTAACAAAACCTGTATATTTATTCGAAATATGCTGTGGACATCAAA
Organism: Ascarosepion bandense; assembly: GCA_037127315.1. Lineage (NCBI taxonomy): Eukaryota > Metazoa > Mollusca > Cephalopoda > Sepiida > Sepiidae > Ascarosepion > Ascarosepion bandense. The sequence goes on from JBBBDQ010002324.1 coordinate 1,292,193, forward strand.
AGGTTGGACCTTGATCCACAAGGTACCCGACTTTGGCTGAATTCGCACAAGGCATCTCCGTGGAGAAGAGTTCGTAAGTTCGAAGTGCATTTTGATTTATACCATACCCTGTAAATTGAATTAAAATTTTTTTGTGTACAACAAAGGATCATGTCATGATTGATAATGACCCAATTTTGGTTGAAATCGAACCCAGGACTTCGGAGAAGTAGGGTTCGTTAGCATGGAGACACGCAAACACGCATACGGACAGACAGGCATATCCGTTTTTATATATATAGATAAAAGGGAGCAGACGGCTTGGCAGAGTGTACGTGGAAGAAAAAAGGAGGAAGAAATGAAAGACAGGGAAGAAAAATAATAATGATCGCTTGACATTTGTCAAGGGACAGATTAAGACGCTCACATTTTATCTTTGTTAAGAGGTGAACTTACTCATTTTTTATTAAGTTTTGGGTGTTTAAAATATCATAGAGAATTCTCTCTGGAATGTGATTCCGGCCTTTCTATTGAACGACCAACAAACTTCATGTCGGCTCGGGAAAAGTTCCGTAAAAATGTTTCCAAGAATTGAAAATTATTTGAATTTTTGCTTTTAAATGTGTACTGGTTTTCTATTAGTCGATAAACATCTTGCATCAATGTGTAAAATATTGAAGAAATTTCTTACGTTTTGGATCTGCTTTTTCGTGTGTGCAAAGCAATGTTTGTAAATTCAAGTCTTTTTAATTTTTAACAAAAGTCAATCAGTCAGTACTTTGCATTTGAAGTTTAAATCAAAATCTTATTTTGTTCGCTACATATTCCATTAGTTTTTAAAAATCCTTTTGTAGACCTCAAATATGTTTTTTTGTTTGTCCATCTATGTAATGTACCACTGCTTTGTAAATGACATCTGTTTAGTCCGTTTAGTGGGCATTTGGTTTTGTTTTATATACGCAACTGTTTTATGTATATGGCTTCGAACTAAAAGTTCTCGGAGCCATATACATATAACAATTAAAACCTAACCTGAACAAAATAAACTACGAGATCTCTACAAACATTCTGAAATGCCTATAATATATAACAGAAGTGATTGGTTTTCCCAATGGCTTTCCATACTTAATACTTGCCGCCTCCACTCTCATGTGGTCAAGTTGACGTCATAAGTTGTAGCGCGGTTTTCGCTTCCAGTGTCCCGTACGCACGTTGCTTTGACCGTCGTTCTTTGAACGTCGTTGCTTTGAAAATCTTCCATGCAGACAAAATAAACTACTACTACTGTTCTTCCATGAACTGTTTAATACACTTAATATAATTGTCCTCTTTGATAATAGCTGATGTAAGCTGAAAGCTCAGAAAGAATAAAAAGATGTATCAATATTGTGATTTTCTTTCTTCTTTCAACGATAATGCTATTATCAGACGATATGAAAAGCATTACATAAAATAAATCGGCAAAACTTGTGTATATTATTTAATGAAACACGGATCAATGAAAAATGCTGCCTAAACACCCCCCATATATATATATATATATATATATATATATATATATATATTGTAATGGTTGTAACAATGGTTTAAAAAAAGCATAGTATCATTACACAATAGTTTCATGTTAGATACATTTTCACTAAGGTTTACTTTTATATTTTATATCTATATACGCTCTATATTTGATATCCATAGATATAGAATACTTTAAAATTATTTTTTATCATTTAGTTTTATGTAATATAGTTTTCTTATTTATCTTATAAATGTTTTCTCAATCTTGGTTGATTTTTACTAATTAATACTAATTGTATTCTAAGAAAAGCAACCTGGATAAAAATTTCTCACTCAGTGAAAAATATGATGAAGATGAAGATGATGATGAAGATGAAGATGATGATAACGATGAGGATTCTATTACTATCACTATTACTACTAGTAATACTACGAGTATTTAATCATAATAATATCTATATATTCGGAAAGAAAATATTTACATTCCTTAGTTTAGAATACCAATCCCTCTTTTATAAACTTGTGGAATTAATAATAGCATAGTGCACAAAAGGAATTGTAATCATAAGAATAGAGATGCTCTACAGACGAGATGAGTTTTAAGAATGGGGCTTCGGGAATTGGTAGTTGGTCACGCAGACCACCGGCCTCAGCTCAGGAGGCGCTGGCAGAATTGATCCAGTGAGATGTGAAAGAGAGAGGGAGAAATTATTTGTTTAGGCAATAGAACAGATCAATAAGAAGCGTGTTTATTGCATGCTGCATGCGCGCGTCAAGTGAACGGATCGTTTCAATGCAGTCATTTTCTGCTGTAGGGTTCTAATGAATGAGTAGGCAACAACAACTGTGTTCGGCAAGCGAGAGGTCGCTGAAAATAAATTATACCAAAACTGAGAGAAAGTGAATATAGGAGTGAAAAAGCAGCACATGGAATTTTAATAGAAGAAAAAAGATTCGAGATGAGAAGCAGATGATATAAGGGAAAGGGATAATAAGAAAAGAATAAACGTGAGAAAGAGAAAAGGTAGAAATAGACGCAGAAGAAAAAAAACATGAAAGTGAAAGTGAAAGTAGAGTTGTAATTTAACGAGAAAATAGGAAAAGATTCGCGGAAGAAGAATCATTACCCGATTTACATTGTTCAGACTGTTGTCCTCATCTATATTGACATATATGTCCGCGCATTGAATACTGTTTTAATATCTGGTTGAATGCTCTTGCTATTTATCACGAGATTCTTGACAAAACACAAAGAAGGATCTGCAATATAATCAATCATATACTTGAGATCTCAGCTTCAGTCACTTTTTCAAAGATGTGACGTGCTTTTTCTCTGACTTTTTTGCAAATATTTTTCTGGCAAATGCTCTGACGAGCTTTTTACTCTGGTGCCCTGATCACATGAATTGAAGCGTGCTAACAGATTAGCTTTCAAGTTCCAATCATTTACCGTCGAAACAGTTAAATGTAACAACTACTTCTACTCTAACAGTTCCTTTTCTCGCAGTTCCCGCTTGTGAATCTTCCTTATATTTACTTGCTCTCCTGGTGGCTACAATCTCCAGAAATTTAAATGCAACGTCAATTGTCATCTTCTATCTTCTTGAATCCCGTTCACTTTTTATCATTTCCTCGATTCACACTAGAAGCGGTCCCGCCTTGGTTGGGGTGAACTGATAAAAATAAAAAAATACGAAAAAGATGTTAAACAAAATAAAGAGCTATAATATGCTAACAGATTGTAGCCAAACAAAGAAGAATGTTATTTAAAATGCAACCTATAGTATATAAAGGCAGATGTAAATGAAGAAAACTAGAGAAGAGAATCTTTGAAAAATATGAAATAAAAATTCTGGAGGTTTAACGACTGAAAATGTAAATAAGGCCATAAATTTAGAGCGAATTTTATATGATAAATTTTATGGTTAAATTAAAAATAAATACAGTTACATGTAATTGAGAGGAATGTTTCTATTTTCGTTCTCAAGATATGTTTTCAAGTTGAGAACTTCCTGTTCCTCATTAGATATACATCCTCATCGCTGCTCGCCATGATGTATCAGAAGATGCCATTTTGTTTGCTAGGGAAAAACTAAAAGCCTAATTAGTTTTAAATATACAAATATTATTAGAATCTTGGAATAAAGACAAAAATGTATTAAATTAGAGATAAGCCCGATCGATGTAGCCAGCTATCAAGCTTGCTTGTCTGCTAAGTAAAGTTTGTTTTACTTATCCCGGAAGAGATGCAATATTGAAAGTGACTTAATGAAGTTGTTGTCTGAATGTGAATAGGAGGTAAGAAGTGCTGATTATGAGGATATGTAGAACAGATAACAGGTGACAGTAGACATATTTTTATACATTTCCCCCAAGCAAGTTAATAACGCTAGTAGATACAGAATTTTACTGAAGAATAATCAAATAGGAATTGACAAAAGGTAACGATTGACATCACATTAGAGAATCATCCTCTGTTCCAAAATGTAACGATTCTCGGGATTTAGCTTCACGCATTAAACTTTCTTTTTAACGAAATACGTGGGGAAGAGTGAATGATTCGTCCAAGCGTATGTGGTAATGCGGGTATTGGCTATGAATGTCTCAACTGGTCGAAATAATTTATATATATATATTGAAGTTTTTCTTATGTCTTGGTGGATTACTTTATACGTAAGACGAAAAACACTAGTAATTCAGATCGCCCCAATATCTCTTATCAGATAGTTTCTGACTTTGACGACAGAGGTAATAACATATAATTTTATTTTTTATACTTGTTACAGATAGCGGCTTAGAAAGAGTTTGACCAAACAATGTCTAGCAAGAAAGTGTATAAATCACCACGTTATTCCTCACAAGCCGAGAAAACTTTATCCAATGTGTGAAATGTCACTATCTAACTGAATCACTCCAACTGTCAATCTACGAAATATGATTAATTTTTAGCGAAAGTATGTGTTGAATGTTTTTAATTATGCAGAAATCATCATATTGTGTGTATATATATATATATATATATATATATATATATATATATATATATAAATGGAAATAGAAGTCAACACCCAAAGGCGAAAACTGAAAACAGACTGTCGCCGCTGGGTGTTGACTTCAATGTCCATTTTATATTTATATACGCTCTATCCTTGATATTGAGGACTTTAACCCAGAAGCACAGCAGAACTAATATATATATATATATATATATATATATATATATATATATATATATATATATATATAAAATCCGAAATTATAAGATAGGTAAATCACAAAACCCGATCCTACTTAATTTTAATTTTATTAATATTAAAATTGATCAAGGTGAAGGGTTCGATGCAAATATTATATTCTATTTACAGAGCCAAATATAAAAAATATAATGACAATTCATTTAATAAAGGTTAAAATTTTCGTTTCTGCGTTGTTGAAGAAGCCAGGTTTTACTGGTAGAAATGCCTATTCAACTGATTTAAATATCGAAATTTTTGTTTTATTTTATATATATATGTGTGTGTGTGTGTGTGTGCGTGTGTGTGTGTGTGTGTGTAAAAGTGTGTGTAGGCATGTTTGTGTTTGCTTCTACATACATTACATCTCTTTTAAAAATATATTTCTAAAAATTATTATTTTCTGGTATAAACCCAAACAAAGGCCTGTATAAAATAATAGAATCCATATTATATGATAACATTCGACATCAGCAGTAACTGGAAGTGAAAATAGTGTTATAATCAAGATGTTGATGTTCCACACTACTCCAAACAAAAGTCTAAGAAAGAAAGCGCCATCTACAATGTAAGAGCTACATAAAAGAGCTACTGATCTTGAGAAACCAGTTTTCTTGAAACATTTTTTAAGAGAAAATTGTAAAGGTTACAACCAACAAGGATACGAACTGCTCGGTTAATGTATGTTGGATGTTTTCTTAGAAGGAATTGGGTAATATCCTTTTTTTAACTATAATACACATTTCGGGAAGATTATCCTATAAAATTATCATTTTACATCTGTTTTACATGGATTTTAATGATTTTAATTTTTTTTAAGCATTTACAAATAGAATTTATATTGCAATTAAATGCTCAAAGACATACGTACATATACGTTAGTGTGTGTTTAAAAAGATAATATTTGAATTACTTTTACATGTAATTTTTAGTCATATGTTTGACTCTCGGTCACAAATAAATAATATAATAACAGGTTAATGCTTTAAATTATAATTATCTTAAAAATGAGTAAAATTTATTTTTGGCCAATGGTATAAAAAACGTCTTCTAAGTAAAAATGGTAAAGTTTGCTTTCTTTCAGTTTTGAGGAAAATAAAAAAAAAGATAGAAATATATGAGGAATCCGTGAAGAAAACTATCTTTTCGGGTTTGAAAAGGAAAAATATTCAACCAGAAAATCAATCGCTTCCCATCAGAGACACAGTGATTAGTATCAACAAGAGACGAACTGTATATTCGGAGAAAATATATTCTGTCTTTCCATAATAACCATAATTAAGTGTGTCTTTAATATAGACTCCATTTTCTTCATGGTCAATCAGCCCTTTTCAGAGTCAAGCAATTCAATACTTTTTCTTTCATTTAGAAGGAGCCGTATAGGTATATGTGTAGATAAATTAATTTCTAATGGCAATGTTTAATGGTATAGAATTAACCGGCCAATAATTTGTGCTGTTGTTTTAATATTCATTGTGTAAAACTCAGTTTTTATTTAATTTTATAATTAAAATGTATTATAAATGCTTAACTAAAAAATGTTTTTCTTCATATCATAATATGACATTTTTGTTTCATTGACGAAATTTCTATCATACTGTTAACAAATTGTTTGTAATATAAATTCATCCATATGTTAGGTCAAAATATGTTTTCGTTATAGTATAGTATGTAATATAATAATCTTATATATATTTGTTATATACAAATTGTTTTGAAAAATTAGACAATATATATATATATATATATATATATATATATAATTTCTTGCACGTTCATAGTGAGAGACAATAACAATGCGTTCATTCAATTTACTACCAGTTAATAAACTTTACTACCAGTTATGAAATTTGTTGCCATGTTTTTGCTCTTTGACAGTGCCTTATTATTTTATTCCTTGGAATAATTATGTCGTCGAGTAGTGAAGAATACTCACACACACACACACACATATATATAGATGTATATATATATTTATTGATTGATTGTTTAATTTCATTATTTCGAGTTATTTTGCTACCTTGGCTTCTACCGCTCATGGTACAAACCAAGGTACCGAAATAACTCGTTTAAAAATTATATATATATATATATATATATATATATATATAGATAGATAGATAGAGAGAGAGAGAGAGAGAGAGAGAGAGAGATACTCTGTTATAATAAAGACCGTTTTGTGTCTATTTGTACACACACACACACACACACACACACACACACACACACACACACACACACACACACACACTTTCTATTATTATTAATATTACTTTCTTTTTAAATGCTATATTAAGGGTCCATAATGGTATTTGTGTCGCTAGACGTGTTTCGATTCTAAAGTTGACTTTCTCCAGGCAGTTTATTTGTGACTTCACATATCGAGATCCGTTTGTTTTTCTGATGTCCAAGGTATCGTGTGTAAATAGGTAAGTCAAGTGGTGGGCAGGTCAGAAAGGTCATATATATATATATATATATATGTGTGTGTGTGTGTGTGTGTGTGTGTGTGTGTGTGTGTGTGTGTGTGTGTTGTGTTTTTTTTTCACACTCGCACGTTAAGTTTTTTCTTTCACCTTTGTTGACAAATTATTTTCACTGACTTGCGAAATTTAATTTTGTCTTTATATTTCAACATTGTTTTCTGGGATTTTCATTCAGTTCTACTCAAGAGGTCATGTAGTTCTTTTTGTTGTTTTGTGGATATTATTTGAACTTATTTCGTGTGTGTGTGTGTTATTTTTTTTTCGCGTTTTAATTTCGTGTGTCTGTGTGTGTGTCTTAGGTTTTTCATGTTGCTTTGTTGAGAGAAGGCTTGTATTTTTTATTAATATTTCTTTCTGTATCATGAGTGTCTCATTATCTCATTTTACTAGATGACATTTACCTCAAACTGCATTCATATACAAGTTGGGAGTCGTACAATTTCCTGATATTGGTTAGTTTAATGCTACTTCTGTGCAGGGCTACTGTTTTATTAAAACCCTAGTAATCTTAAATTCAGACCAATTGTAGCAGGGCTAGCCTACCCAACAAGCAGACTGAAAAACTTAATAGATAAAATCTTACAACCATGCACCACCAAAATTAAAAGCTACATTAGAAACAGCATACATTTCCTAAGCTGTATACTACTAAAAGAGACCGAAGGACACTCATAGTAACGAACTGCTCCTACAGCAACATACCCCATGAACTAGTAAAACAGGCCATTTCATTTTGGATTGAGAAACACCCAGAAATACTTCCCACACGCTTCACAAAAAAAAATTATTATACAAACGATAAAACTAATTTTAGACAACAATTAATTCCAATTTAACAACCAAAATGATATACAAACAACAGGTACCGCGATGGAGACAAAACGAGCACTGACATATGCAATACTCACGCTAGCATATCTAGAAGAAAGCCTATACAACTAAATAGGACATAAATATAACAAAAACATTAAAACAGAATTCACTAAATTATGGAAGATATATCAAGACGATTTGATTTATCTTTTAGGTATCAACATGGGGAAACATAAATAAACTACACTATCTACTACAAAGCGTGCACTCCAAAATTAAGTTCACGCTAGAATATAGCTATAATGAATTGTCATTTCTAGACATACTCATAAAAAACAAAAACAATTACAGCATCACATACATTTACCATAAACCCACAGACACCCAACAATACCTCCATTTCAAGAGTCACCCCCTAAAAGTTGTCTAAAATCCATCCCCTACTCCCTAGCACGACGAATTTGCTCAAAAGTAGCTGACAAAATCATTCGCAAAATACGCCTAGAAGAACTACGAAAAACTCGACAGCTAAGAGAATGCCCCACTCCACTAATAAGCAAGGATTTCCAACTAGCAGAAGAAATACCATTAGAATTCTTCTGGAATAAAAAAATAAATAAAAATAAACAAGGAAAAGAAAAAACATTTTAGCATACGTCTCCACACACAACAAAAGCAACCCAGAATTATTTACAAAGATCAAAAAACACATAGAATTACTAACAAAAATGAAAAAATAATGGAAATTTGAAATACAACTAAAATAATTAAAAGCAAACACTAATCCCAAAATTAAAAAATCATACTAACCTCATCAAAATTCGAGCAACACGCAACACAGCGTGTCACAAAATGCAACAAAAAAAGATGTGGGGTATGCAAACAAATAATAGAAGGAAAACACTTCGAGCTCGAAAACACATTCAAATTCGAAATAAAAACAACCCAGAACTGCAACTTTAAAAACGTAATTTATGGTCTAAAATGCAATGAATGCACAAAAATATACGTTGGGGCGACACAAGGCCTGAATGAAAGAGTAGCCCTGCACAGAATTAACATTAGAACTAGCCAATAACAGGAAATTGAACGTCTCCCAACATTTACATGATTGCAGTGGAGGTAAATTTAGAGTAATGCTCATCTAGCATGATGCAGCAAGAAATATTTAGAAAGCCTTCCCTCAACAAAACAACATGAAAAACCTAAAACATACACAGACACACGAAATTAAAACGCAGAAAAAACAGAAGAAGAAAACAGCTCACACACACTAAATTCAAATAATCTCCCTAAAACAACAAAAAGAGCTAGATGACCCGTAGATTAGAATTAAATAAAAATTGCTGAAACAATTTTGAAGCATAAAAACGAAGTCAAATTTCGCAAGTCAGGGAAATTTTTTTAGAACCAACGAAGCTGACAGAAAAAACTGAATGTGCGAGTGTGAAAAAAAAACCCCAAAAAACCATCATGCACACATATGACCTCTCTGATCTGCCACTTGACTTATTTATTTATACATGACATCTTGGACATCAGAAAAACAAACGAATCTCGATATGTGAAGTTACAAATTCGCCTGAAGAGAGTCAACTTTAGACTTGAAACACGTGGAGCGAGACAACTACCATTATGGACACTTAATATATACAAAAGCAAAGAATATTTATAATAATAGCAACAATAAATGTACACTTTAAACAAAACGTTCACGGCTTCCCACATTTTTTCAGCTGTACCAATTTTTCTCGTTGGAACAACCACATTTTCTGTTTTTAATATATATATATATATATATATATATATATATATATATATATATGGCTGTCTATTTGTTTACGCAACCTTGGCTTCAACCTTTTGTTATCTTTGGGCTTTTTATATCAACTGATTTTCTAGTGTTTCATTTTTCTACCGTATAACAGGGATTTTCAGAACTCAGGACTAGAAGTTTACAATAACTGAAATTTCAAAATAAGGGAGTAACTTTTAAATAATTGTAAACACTTTTATTCGAGTTTGTATCTTCGGATCTTTCATAAGAAAGTCGAGAACGACAAAGATTACCAAATGAAAGGCTTCACTATTATTAAAGACATTTTGTATGTGATAAAAACAAAATTGAATATTTTAATAACAGGGAATGAGATAACAAAAACATAATGTTTATCCATTTTTTATTTTCTTGTTCGATAAGGAGAAATATTCTAAAATTATTCAAGATTCTCTGGGGGTTATGTGCAATATCTCAGGCAATTTAATTCGACTTCTGAAAACGTTGCGATAAAAAAATAGAGCCAAATTATCACAAGATTGTTTCAATAAATCCTTATCTTGACATAGTTGAATTTTGATTCGCAGTTTTCAAGTGTAATGTTTGATTTATTTGAATACTGCTTTTTCAAAGCATGAAATCATATTGAAAACTCTTTTATTAATAAAATAATTTTGTTGTAAGACTACAGATATAATACGTACCTTCATATACTGTAGAATAAGGAAAATATTTACAACCATATATAACATAAAATGGATTGTAACTTTTGGCTAATATTTTACTTATAAATCTAGTCTAGATAGAGGGTTACTGAAAGTCTTTGTTGTGAGTGGAAACAATTAGAGTGAAGAGGTGCAGTTTATGGGTGAAATAAAACGGTTAACCCTCTGTTTGAAAATGCTAACTTTATAGTGATCGGAAAAGTATTCTCGCAAAGAAACGATTCGTAGGAAGAAGTTGTTAGAGTAGAATGACGCTGTTTTGCCTCGGCGTATTCGATTTTATCATTGTGAACTAGAGTTGCTAGAACTAAGGAATATAGCTCATCTGAACAGTATCCGTGTCTATAGCGAGAGAACAGAGAGAGTCTAGCTTCGTCTGTCGGAAACGGGTTCTAAGATGGAAAACAATTAATCCCCACAAGACCGCCTAGACATTTTTGAACACGATGCAAACTGAAACGTGAAGATTGGGCGGCAAGAACAAAGATATCAGACCAGCACTCCATTGCGTTGATGTGCGTTGTGGTGCATTGGATATCGGTTCGGAACGAGAAATCATTGCATTCACTTACGCGCAAATACCCTTGGGAAAGGTATTAATCCGTCTCTTCCTTCCAGTTATGGGTTAAATAATAGGACAGATTGGATTCTGTAGCCTTGGTCGGCAACTAGTCTACCGCAGAAAGCAATGGCAACCTTCTGCGGGATAACCTTCTGCCCAGTCAGTCATATCTCTTTCGAGACATGATCGCCTAAGCGTGTATCACGTATGGCACTTAACTGACTGAGTGACTGACTCCATTTTAGGCTTAATCTTGTTCTTGTAAATGTAGAGGTTAACAGCAGGAGTCATGTATTTACTGAAGCGGTAAAAAAACAACCCTTATTCAGCATCTTTAACGAAGTATAGTATATACGTTATACTTGGGGTCTGAGTTAGGATTAATTCTCAATAGACGTTCAAGAAAAGAGGCCTCCTTGGGAGATCATTGGTCTTTTGCGATTGGTGAATATTCAGGGGCTGCTCGTTGATGATGAACGTCGCTACATGGGTTAATGAGGTATTGAATGGAGCCAATCAGTTTTTGTCCCATTGACTTGTTAGAGCAAGATCAGATCAAAATATTTCTTGTATTTTTAGTAACTGACAAAGGAAGATGATGTAAAACAAGTTTATAGAGAAAGCATGAGAATGTAGTTATTCCTTTCCAACGGGTTCTCTGAAGTAAATATCAAAATCGTAAAGTTTGGAAATACATTAAATAAAAATGATTGAAAAAAACAGCTAAATTTAAAAGATAGTTACAAATAAGAGAATAATTGTTTTAAGTTAACAACAGACAGAGAGAGAGACAGAGACAGAGAGAAAGAAAGGAAGAAAGAACGCTGGAAAAAGAATTTAAAAGGATGAAATAAAGAATTAATGAATTTCTTTTTAATCCGACATTTTTATTATTTCAAATATTAGGGCTATTTCTTATTTGAAATAGAGTCCCCTCTGTTATATATTAAAACTGTATATCATATCTATTGGCATGCACATTCCAAAAATTATATGAAGTGTTTGTGCATGTTAACGTGTGTGTGTGTGTGTGTGTGTGTGTGTGTGTGTGTGTGTAGTTCTTTTCTACGTATGCAAACTAATCCATTACACAGAGTTAGCCTTTGTATCAAAATAGGTAATTAAAGATTATTATAAAAATTAGATATAATACAATTTCTAATCAATATTTGTTCATATGAGAAAAAAATACTAAAAATACTAAAATAAATACATAAATTACGATGTGGAAGATACCATTCCATAGGGATGAAGGAATATGCCTATTAAAGACATCGAAAATCATACCGAATACGGTAGATATGTAAATAACTAGAAAGAAAAACGAATGGTATTAGTGTAATATTTCGGATTAAAAAAAAACTAAGGGGATTGAAAAGATAAATGAATAGATAAAAACTGGAACAAAATACAAAAGTAAAGCGAATGATATTAATGAAATATTTGGGATTAAAAAATAAAATATGACTGATATGAATAGACAAATAAATAGATGAAATAAAATTCATCGCATTTGGTGACATTAATATAGGTTGTTTCATTTCATCACCATGGTGTTTGGTCTATCGGACACTACCGTTATTTTGTTCCTGTCAGGTATTATTATCTCGGCATATCCAAATCCACCTGGATGACCCCAGAGCTCCATCTAAGATTGTTTGGGTCATTTTCCTCTTTTTTAACCCTGTAATTCCCATTTTATTCAAGGCCAAGTTTAAGGATTTTCCAGCGAAACCCCTCACATCAATTTCGATTGGGTAACATATTGCTTGACATCCTCGTCTTCTACACTCATCCAGTAGTTATTGATATTTGTTCATTTTGTGTTGGTGTGCAACTTCCATGTTTTCTTCCCATGAGAATGTTAGTTCCCACAGAATAATATGTTTTGTTAAATTCGTAAACAAGACCATATCTGGTCGTAAGGAAGTCTTTATAATGTGTTCTGGTAACCTCAGTCGGCATCCTAGGTCTACCATGAGTTGCCAATCTGAAGCTGAGGAAAGTACACATCTTGTGGGTATCTTACATACTGGTTTTTTTCTCCTGCCCCCCTTACAAATTGAATTTTCTCTTTCTTAGTGTTAAATTTTGAACTCCAGATGGCCGTGTTGAATATTTCAGTTAGTTTCTTTAAAACTTTATTATGGCGCCAGCGATATCTCCCATCATTTAATGCCTTGGGACAACTATAAGTATATGTTGGAGTGATGCTCTCTCTGAACATAACTTGCACGAGGGAGATTCTTTTTTCCCCAAATATGGAGGTTCACAGGGCTGGGTAGTGTATCATAAACTGCCTGGATCTGGAATTTTGTCTGTGTGAATTCATTCCATAATATATCAGACCAAGTAATGTTCCGTTTTGTTATGTTCTCCCATCTGATCCATGCTCCTTGATGGCTTAATCCCACCATTTTTGTAATTTTATCCTCCTTCACACTAGCTCTTACAACATTTTGGAGAAGCTTTTGATGATCTTTCCTATTTGTCTTGTCCATAGGTTTCCGTAGGATGTAGGCTAGTCCCTTTATCCCTTCTGCAACAGTTCCTATAAGTGTTTTCATTTTTAGCCTCTCTTCAGCTAACCGTAATTCTCTTCCTGTATCCCATTTCTTGCCAGTATGCATTAATATCTCGGCGTCGGCAACTTTAGGGTCTTTAGAATTTTGGTATATCAGAGCTTCTCTTGTGCGAGAGACCTTAAATTCTTCGACTAACCCACTAACGAGCAGTTGTATCGGGTTTGTCTTCCCGTATAGGGCTGCGCTGCTTAGTGAACGTGGTATTTTCGAATAGAACTACTAATCTTCCTTTCTAGAGACTTGACCGCCGATATTGGCACACTATAGCAATTTACTAAGTGCAGCTTAGATATGGCACAAGGCCGAAAGTATGGAGCGCCCAGTGAGGATCGAACTCACTACTGAATTGCAATAGTTCTAGCGAGACAAGCTTGCTAACCATTGCACCACCTCGAGGCACACTATAAATCGTTAATGACCAAAAAATCCTGGGTAAAATCGCGTGTTGGTATAGCCAAGTTTTGAAACCTTTTTAGTCCATATTGTTAGGTTGTTATTGGTCTCATTAATGGAGGTCGTATCTTTTAACGTGTGGTGGAATACTTTTCCTAAGCTTTTTACTGGTTTCTCTGTCAGTGTGGGAATGTCTTGGTCTGCGATTCGGAAACGGAATTTCTTGACCACTCTTCTTTTTTATGACGACTGATCTTGATTTTGCCGGTTTCAATTTCATTCTGGCACATGTAATTACCTTCTCTAAGCCACGTGCTAACCACCTACATCCAGTGACAGATGCCGCTGTGACTGTTAAATCGTCCATATAAGCTCTTATTGGGGGTTGCCTTATTCCAGTTTTGGTAATGGGACCACGGCATTCCTCTTCAGCAGATTTGATGTTTTTCATTATTTTTTTCATGTTTAATGCAAGGGTGAAAAGCGAAGCAGATATTGTGCAGCCAGTGATAATTCCCTTTTCTAGTCTATGCCAATCCAATCTCACTGGTCCTGATGAGATCCTTATTTGAAAATTTTCATAGTAATCCAGGATAAGCGTTGTAATTTTACATGGAACGTGATATTTTTTAAGAGTAAGCTCCATCAGTTTGTGTGGAATGGACCCATAAGCATTAGCCATGTCTAACCACAAAACGGCCAAGTCACCTTTGCTTTCTTTTGCTTCTCTTAGCAGTTGTGTCACAATTCCCGTGTGCTCGAGGAAGCCTGGTATTCCAGCAATCTCGCCCTTCTGCACTGAAGTGTCAATATATTTGTTCTTTAACAAGTAGTTCTCCAGCCGCCGGGACAAAATTCTGAAAAATGCCTTGCCCTCAGTACATAATAAAGAGATACTTCGGAATTGATCTATATCTTTTGAATTTTCCTCTTTAGGGACCCAAACGCCTTCCGCAAATCTCCACTGTTCGGCTATTTTTCCTCTCCGCCATATTGTTTTGATTATAACCCATAGTTTCCTGAGAAGTCTTGGGCAGCGCTTGTACACGGCATAAGTCACACCGCTTGGCCCTGGAGCTGACTCCGACCTTGCTGCTCGTACGACATCTTGGATCTCTTTTAAGCTCGGTTCTCTCATGTCGAAATTTACTGTTGGAAGTTCGGGTGTGATCACTGAGTCATTTACGCCCAGATCTTTCTCTCTGTCAGGGTCACTTAACGTATCGCGCAGGAAAGAATTAACAGTTCTTGTAGAACATTTCAGTTGCCCTGTTCGTTTGTCACCAAGTAGCTTTCTAGCAAATTCAAATGGGTTTGCTATGAAAACTCTTCTTTTTCTGGCTTCCTCTTTTCTCCGTTTCCTGAGCCACTCTGCTTTTCTAGTGGATTTAAGTTTATTCCTCACGATGTCGCGAAGCTCCGCGAGTGCCTGACGTTCCTCTTCACTGACTTTTCGAAATTGTTTCCGAAGAGTTTTCAATTCCTGTCTTAACTCCTTAATTTTTTCTGTCCGACGATTATTCTTTTTTATTTCTCTTTCTCCCTCTTCTACGCAACCGAATCTGCTCGAGGCTTAATTAATTATGGTAGTTTTCATAGCTTTTAGACCTCTGTCTGCATTTCCTGGTGATGTTGTGTCTAGAATCATATATATATATGTATATATGTGTGTGTGGGGTGTGTGGATGTTCGTTGCCAATTTGTTGTGGTGTTGTGGCGAAACCTTTAAGTTATAGTTACCAGTTTGAGCCGGAAGTAAGACAGGAAAATAGAAGGTAGGTTAAAGACAGTTTATTAGTATAACATGAAACAAGATATTCAAAGGAAGTGTTAATAAAAAGTAATATGGAAATAAGTAATTCTGAAGGTATTATTATGCTGCTTATTGCCTGACTAGCTGCTGCCGTCAACTGCCATACTAGCTTCTCTTTAACTGCTGTTAACTCTCTTCGTTAACCGATTTCGTGAACTCCTTTTCACTGGTTTCGTGAACTTCTCTCCGGAAGTAACGTAGGTAATCATATATAACAAGCGGAAGAAACAATACATCGCAGGAGGGCACCATAAAAATATATATAGAAAGAAAAACTCAAATGTAATCTAATATACCCATCTCTTCAGGCCACTATTTCATTTGGTTTAAATTTTCTCACAACATAAATAAAATCTTTTCAGAAAAAAGGGAATCCAAGTAAAATGAGCCAGAAAAGAAAACGGTGTGTTAACTTTTTAGGATCACAAAGTTTAGAGGAGAAAATGTACATATATTAAGCATAGTTTGGTTGGATACAATGATTAACAATAAACCAAGCACCCACATACACGCACCTACGTGCACATCTATAATTGTCCACATATATACAGATATTCGTGTATATATATATATTTTCTTTAATCATATCACCCCAAGCAAGGCAGCGCCACTGCCTCTATAGCGCACGGGGCTACATAGAGCGATTGGGTATAGGGAATGTCAGAGGGATGGTGATAGACGAGATAGGAGGTATGTAGGGAGAGCGTTGGAGGGAATGGGTGCGAGTTAGTGTGTTAGGAGGTGTCTATTGACCTTACATTTAAACTCCTGAAGGTTGTAGCCGTCGGGGAAGCAATCATGCGGAAGGGAATTCCACAGGCGGGAAGTGCGAGGAAAGAAGCTGTTGGAGTAGAAATTAGGTTACATTTCATCGGTTTCACTGAAAAGGGGTGGGACCTAGTTGCCAATCTAGTATATCGTGCAAATTCACACCTAGGGGGCACCAGTGATTTAAGTTCGTCCGAGCAGAAGCAGTGAAAGTACTTACAGAAGAGGCACAGGGAAGCCACGTCACGCCGGTGAGATAGTGACTGCAGGCGGTCAGCTAAGTCGGTATAGATCACATTACAGATTCTCCGCTGTATTTTGTAAAGAAGCCCGAGGATAATAGCAGGGGCACCCGACAAGATCTGGCAGCAGTATTCAATACACGGGCGGACGGTAGATTTATATATGTGCAGGATAGATTAAGGCGGAAAGAATTTCCGGGCCCTGCACAAAGAGCCGACTTTCATAACTGCGGATTTAGCAAATGGATTCGACGTAGTCATTCACTTGAGGTGCGCTGAGAGTGGCAGGCCAAGCAGGCGTAGTGATTTACTCTCTGGGAGGCAAGCTTGTTCCATGCTAATGGGGGGAGGTGCAGTTGTCTGTGGCGGTTAATTGACAGCAGCTTCGTTTTGGAAGAATTGAATTTAACGAGCCATTTCTTACCCCAGTCCACCACGGATTGGAGGTCCTTTTCAAGCTCGGCAGCGAGGTTCGCCTTGTCACCAACAGCAGATTTTTGATCGAGGCGAGAGTAAACTGTAGTGCCATCGGCGTACATACCTACTTGGGATGTTATGACATCGGGGAGATCGTTGACGTTGATTAGAAAGAGCGTAGGACCTAAGATAGAGCCTTGGGGGACACCCACGTTTGTAGGATAGTTCTGAGAGGCATGTCCGTGTAATACTACTCTCAGAGTGCGGTTGGAGAGGAATGACTGGATTAGATCCAACAAACGTCCAGTTATGCCGTAGCTTCGCAGTTTCCGTAGAAGGCCGGCATGTCGAACGGTTCGGGCTTCACCATTCTTGTCGAGAGCCTGGTATATATACTCGGTGATGGTCGTTAGCATATCAGCAGTAGACCTTATGAAGCGGAAGCCATATTGCTTGCCCGAGAGTAGCCTGTGGGCTGTGAGATGTTGAACGACAACACTTTGCCAAAGATCGGAAGAAGGCTGATAGGGCCGTAATTTGAGGGGTCTGAGGGTCCACCAGTGTTCTTAAATATTGGAACCACAGTAGAAGACTTCTAATAGGCAGGAAAGCAGGAGGAAGATAGGCAGAGGTTGTATAGCTTAGAAAGGACAGAGGAGAGATCAGGGGCACATTTCTTCAAGACTATGATTGGGATTCTGTCCCCACCACTCGCTTTGTGAGGGTCCAGTTTTGAGATTATGTTAGAAATCAGCGAGGGCGTGATGTGGACGTCATTCAATTGGTCCTCTGTTCTAGGTGGGAAGTCGGGTGTATTGACTCCAGACGAGTCCAGACACGAGTTGGTCGAGAATCTACGGGCAAAGCATTCAGCCTTGTCCGCTGAGGAAGTGAGGACCTCAAACTCGTTGATTAGTCGGGGTATTGAGGACTTATTCATATTAAGCACGCTTTTACAAAGGCGTCAGTAGTCTTTGGCGCCGAACTTAGAGGATGCTATGCGTTGCTTCATTCTGGCAGCAAACAGCATCTTAGCTTCGGTAAGTACCTTTTTGCACTTATTACGAGCTGAGGCGAAAAGGCGCCTGTTTTGGCCCGACGCATGGCTACGGTAAAGCCGGAAGAAGTGATTCCAGTGGGCAATTTCGCCCGAGCAAGCGGATGAGAACTAGGGAGACGAATGGGATTTAAGCTGAAATTTCCTTGCAGAGATGAAAGCATCGATGCCAGCCTTAACCCAGAAGAAGACCTCTGATGCAGTCTTCGACGGGAAGACTAAAAACATTGTTCCAAGTGACGTCGCAGAGGAAGTCACGGAACGAATCCCAGTCTGCTCTTTGATAGCAGTAGGATATTCTGCTGGTCTGGGTTTGGGATTCTTGGGTAGGGTGGAGTGGAACGAAATATTGACAGAAACTACGGTGTGGTCAGAATTTCCGAGACGGCAGAGCTGTCAGGTGGTGCAAGAATTTGGAATGGAAGTGAAGCAGAGGTCTAGTAGCGAGTCCCTTCCGTTAGGGCTATTGGAGAAACGGGTGGGGAAGTTCACCACTTGCGTAAGTGATTGGGAGATTGAAAAGTTAATGGTGTGGACACCAGCAGGGTCGGTTAAAGAGCTTTCCAGCCACTTAGTGTGGTGGGCGTTAAAGTCACCAAACACGAAGTTATGGGCAGATGGGTGAGAAGAAATGGCCTTGTCTATATTGTCAGAGATGCTGTCAAGTACTGAACAGTCAGAGGAGGAGGGGGAGCGGTAGAGGAAGAAAAGTGAGCTTAGGAGTGAGAGACGGAAGCACATGAAAGACTGCTCCAGGGATTCAAGAGATGTCACTCTAGCTAGGGGGAGGTGTTCGCTGACATATACACCAAGCCCATGCATATGGACATTGGAGTCCTTCCTGAAGAGCGGAAGTTAACCAGGAACATAAAACGCAGAGGAGGGGATAGAAAGGTCAAGGTTAGTTTCGCATAGAGCTAAGATATCAGGTGACTTAGTTTGGAGGAACGATTCTACGCTATAAAATTTAGTTCGAATGCCTCGTATGTTAGTGAAAGAGACACAGACAGCTTTGGGCGTTTTCAGAGTAGCTGGTTTCGTTTTACTATTTTGTTTGAATTTTCTATTAGTGTGTTTTTAGTTAAGGAGAGCGGTCTAGAGTAGAATCAGTCGGTCGCTGTTTGCAGCATGTGAGGAATGGAGACTGGCGCAGCCTGCAACATAATGTGGCCTCGGGGTTGCCCACCGAAGGTTCATGAAGGGACGCTCGTCCATGCGCGATATGGCACTACAGGAACCCCGATATTATTCAATTGTTGATCAGAGCAGACTCTCAAGACGCTACGCAAGTGTTCAGGCTCCTAATTACCAGTCTGAAGCAGCAACCAGGAAACTATCCACCCGGTACCCTCAGAATGGAGAGACATTGCCACCATAGTCAATAACCGCACAGAGTTTCAAACCGAGCTAACAGTAAGAGTGAAGGAAGAGGTAGATGAACCGAGAACCCCTTCCTAAATAAGAAACAAGGTGATCACCTCTACTCCTGTTCAAGAGAACGAGGTGGAGTGTGAGACCGGGCGATAGGAGGAACTATCTACTCCAATTAAAAAATAAAAAATAAAAATAAATAAAAGAGATAAAGAATTTACTAAGTTTTAACTTAGTATAAATACAAACGGAATGTAGGTCGGAAAAAGTTAGTACCAAAAACAAAAATAATAGTAAATTATTAAAGGCAGAGAGAGAAAAATAAAAACCGTTTTGGCAGCTTACCGGCAGGTCGCGCTGAAATTTGAGCGAAATATTACGGAAGACATTTTTAATTTCGACTCTATAATTTTCAAAATATCTCAGGCCGTAAACTGCTAGGAAACGCTTGGCGGAAGGGTGTTGGGAGAGATTAGCTCTCCTGTATTCTTAGAGTAATAGTCGCATCCACCAGTATATACATACACTTACATATGCACACACCATAATATTCACCTTTCAAAACCATATATACACATGTATACACAAAATTAATACAAACATACATATGGACGAATACATAAAAAAATTCATATGTTAAATATCTACATACATAAAACAAAGTATTTATACACATATACAGGCATATATTTCAAATAGAGTAATAATTGTAACCACAATTTCCCTCAATGCGCAAAACTTATAAAAAATAATGAATAGAAAATGAGAGTGAACCTGAATGTACACAGTTTTTCCTATATGTATATCATATTGCTCTGGATTATATCTAATCAGCTCTCTGTACAGATCAATCTTATATTTTATATTTGATAGATCTTTTTGGTTTATCCTCACCCTTGACGGACATGGCACCATTATCTATCTATCTATCTATCTATCTATCTATCTATCTATCTATCTATCTGTGTGTATATATATAAATATATATATATATATATATATATATATATGTGTGTGTGTGTGTGTGTATCTATGAATGAATGTATTCACTAAATATTACATTTAAAAAAATAAATGATATGAGATTAGATTTCTAATCTATTAATTTCTTACAAATTAAGATATATATATATATGTATGTGTGTGTGTGAGAGAGAGAGAAAAAGCGAGAGAGTTGGCTTCTTTTATTATGAATGGATGGTACCCTTTGTTTTACACTTATGTGTGCTTGCTTTGTGTAATTGTGAAGAAACTTTGGTAAGCAGAAAATATTTCATTTGTGTTTTCCTGAGTGCGATACTAACTCAGCCTTGCTGCGGGCGACAAGGCTACACTGACAATAAATTTTGTTGAGGCATGATTTTGATAGCGTCTCTGCTTCAGAAATTGACGAAACTGATAATGGTGCTTCAATTTACTGTCTTCAAAACCTTTCAACTTAATGAGACATGTCTTATGCCACTCCTTTGGGTTTGATGCTTGGACTTCCCGGAGTTTCCGATCAAAGTTGAGATATTTCAAGTTGTCTTTCACTTTGTCCTTGTAGCGTAAGAGTGTACGTCCAACTGAACGCTTACAGCTTGACAGTTGTCCATTCAGTACCTTCTTTGGAAGCCTATACACTTCCATTCTCATGACCAGCCCACCCAGTTTGAATCTTTGCTAGAATTGTTTAAGTGCCTGGAATGTTGTTACATTTATTCAGTATTGCACTATTCTTGATCCTACCATCCCATTTCATGCCACATGTGGCACGAAGACAGTGCATGTGAAAGGCATCAAGTGGGCTTATGTGCTTGCGGTATAGGGGCCATTGATCGGTATATATCGATATTTTCCTTCAGAGGCACGTCTTTAGTGTTCCATAACCTATGTTTAAGATTACCGTATTCTGTGCTGTCTTTGGCTAATCTGGATTTGATCTCTCTGCCAATTCTTTCAATTTGATTCTTTAAGTCTAAGAGATGTGAACACTTCAATAGTGTTAATACTGTACCATCTGGGTTCGTGATGTGCATGTATGTATGATTATGTATGTATCTATCTATCAATATCTATCAATATATATATATATATATATATATATATATATATATATATATATGTCTGTATGTGCGTGTGTACCTGAGTGTGTATGCGTGCAAAATTCAATTATATACGCTTATTTCTAAGTGTACATGTCTGTGTATGTGTGGGTCTTCGTGCTTACGTATTAATGTACGTGCATCGGTGGTTCAATATGGTCTAATGTTTCCCAAGCCTTTCTTGATAGAACAATTACGACTGAGTCGTGAGTTCAGTTACACTATGTAATTGCATAGGTGTGGGTATGTGTACGCCTTTGTGGACATAAATAAACCTTTTTGGATATATATAAATTACATAATTTTGTATGACATAATCAATGTTTCTTTATATAATGTTTGTTTAGCAATTAATATTGATATAAGTGTCAGCATATATTTTTAAATCCTTTCATCCCAAACAAGGCGTTAATTCCACTTGTACGCAATTGTTTATATGGAAGTTAACTGAAAGAAAAGACTAACAGTTGAGAGGGTAGATGAAAGAAGATCACGAAAACAGCTGATGATGGTTATGAGGTTCAGTTGAGTTTCTAAAAGAGATTATTTTTAAAAGAATAACTTTCGTGCGCAAACCGTGAATATAACTTCTTTATAAATTTATAAATGTATTGCAAAGTTATTATATTATCCAATACACGGAAATTCGTTCATATTTTATTATTTTTTATGTAACATGATTTCCCGAGAATTCTGTCTTTTAATCTTGTATTTGTCGTTTAAAGTTATTTCTAATTTAACATTAATAGCTGTAGTTTTTATTACTTCCTAGACATCGTGTCAGTATTAATATCGTTTCAATTCTAATATACTTCTCTTCTAATGATGAAGTCTCTATTTTCTCTTGAATAAATATCAAAAGGCAATTTCATTAATTTGATATCTTTAAAATATGCTTTCGATATAGTGGTTAGTTGAATAATAGCCGAATTTGTAAAATTTGAAATAATAATCTTTGTAAATGAAGTATTTCAGATTGTGTTTTGAGCTATTCAAAGTAGACTAAAACTGTTCAGATTTATTGAGACACAATCATCGAATCTAAAACGACCTATAAATTTATTGCTGTAAATATTATTGCGTTGTTTTCCAACTCAAAATTCTCATTGTCTATCGGTAATTTCCCAACACTGTATCACAGATTAAATCAATGACAATTACTTTAGTCTTCTTTTTACTCGTTTGTTAAAAATGAGGACAGAGTAATAGGCATTGTTTCTTGAAGGAATCAAGACGCGAGGAGGGTGATAAAGAGACGTGGTGACAACAGGACGACATACTATTTACGCCTTTACTTGATGGTTCACGTCACTGCTGAAATCACGACACACAAAGGCATCTATGCTGAAGCTTCGCAGGGACACAAGTCTTATTTTCTCAACAGTTGCTAGAGTACTCTCCACTTTGTAAACTTTCTATATCTTATATAACAATTTGAACAACACAAGCCTATCATTGCCAAGAAACCACACCCACTGAATTCGGGTTGTCAAATAACTGAATGTTATCTTCTGGCTGGCAAATTTTTCATTACTAACATTACTTGTCTTCACTCTATTTTTGCTGGTTGTTTTCTATTTTGTGTTGCTTAACTATTTCAATGAATGACACAATCCAATGTAGCTCTACATACATCACTAAAACTTCCAGTTGAGTAAACTGTTTTAATTTACTTCTTCGACAAACATTTTGGTTCTATTCGTGATGTTTACTGTAATTGCTTCATGCAATCAGTGTTAAAATATTTTGTATCTTTTCACTCTGTTTACATTAGCTAAACAGTTTCTTTAAATATATTGTTGCTAATTCGATATTCATTAGTTTAACTTTCGGCATTTAATCAAACTTCCTTTTGTAATATTTCTAAAACGTATATTTTTCTTGTTTATACCTTATTCATTTCGTTTGTTCATACATAATTCATAAAAGAATATACTGTAGAAGGATTTCAACGGTTATAAGTGGGTATTGGCCAGGGCTACACGAGATTGGACTAAAATCGAAAAAAGCTTAAAGTTTATCTAGCTTGATCTTAAAAATGATGTAACAAAGGTTCACATCTAAGCAATGCTTAACATTCATAGATTTCCCGGGTACGCTGTAAGGAAAACTACAACAATGACGTAAACGTAAAACAGGCTTGTTTTGCATTCAATGTAAACGTTTTATTTTGGGGATAATTTAAGTAATTACTGTAATGCATTTATTTGGTCAGAAGAAGCAAAAAAAGAAATCTTAGGTCATGGCCAGTAACAGAGTGTCTAGAAGAACGGGGTACTTGATGTAAGAAATGAAGATAAAACACTATTCAAAAGTAGAAATATGCCGGTACACAAAGCATTTATATATATATATATATATATATATATATATATATATATATATATATATGTATTTATGTGTTTCTACTCATTCTGCTGAATCAAATATATATATATATATATATATATATATATATATATATATATATTTGATTCAGCAGAATGAGTAGAAACACAGTAATTGAAGGAAATACAAAAACATATTTCCTAAAATATCAGTTATTTGTTTTCGTAAAATCTTTTACTCTCCTCTATCCAGATTAGATTTGGTCGACAATTCATCTCACAAAAAGAAAATGACCCAAAAATACTTCGAATATCACCTCAAAATTCTTAAAATATAAGAATAAAAATATAGTGAGATGGCATTCACTATCGCCTACCCTCCCAATCCAATTGAATGTTTTTGGCATGAATCGAAAATTACTGCTTATAAATGAAAGACATCGAACATGAAACGCTTCTGCATAGAAAATTCGAAAGATACCAGTCTTAGAAGTGCGGAAGAATTATAGAAAACTACAAGAAACGCCTATTAGCAATGATCTGTGCCAAAAAGGTTTCAACTGATTATTAGATGACAAGGACGAATACTTACGCCAAAATCATTGCAATAAATTTTTGATAATAATAATAATAATAATAATAATAATAATAATAATAATCTGTTATTCGTTTATACCCTTTTAGAAAGGAAAATTTGGCACTGGGATATAATCAAATCAAATTCGGAGAGATTCACCGGCAGACCTAAAGAAAACAATATATGTTTCACACAGTCGAATAATATTTCATACAATTAGAGAGAGAGAGAGAGAGAGAGAGAGAGAGAGAGGAATCAACATTGATTGATGACAGACAGCAGATTTTTGATTTTATTGTTATATTTATTTATAATTTTTATATTCAGTTATAATTTTTATTTGTTTTTTTATACATTTTTCGAATGTGTATTTTAGTTAAAACCCAACAGATGACACACAAACAAAGGAACTGTGAATGATTTTGGCAAATATATAGAGTTGTGTGGCAAATGATTGAACTATGTAACCGATAGTTACCATGCAGTGTTAATTCATACATACTCACTATCATGTCTGTATCTAAAAACGTTCAATCTTTGACATTGATTTTTACGTTATCATATCTGTACCGTTTTCATATCTGGTTTTGGTGGTCCTTTAAGGGAGCACCAAACTAGGTATGACAACAGTATTCAACATAAAGATGAATCGTAGAATTATAAATGTGCAAGATAGATTCTGACGAGAAAAATTCAAGCCAACACAGATATCTAACCTTCCTAGTAGTAAATGCTGCTAAACATTTAATATACTCGTTATATTTGATTTCAAAAACTGATATAGTGGTAAACTGAAAATGTTTTGTAGTTTTCGTTATTATTAATAACGCTTCAATTATTTATAGTCATTTTTACATGGGGGATGAGATTAGGAAATGTGTATTAGCATGTTGCTGATGTGATTTGGTTGGTCTCTATGTGTATTTAACTGAGACTTATTTGAGCTATGGTCAGAGAGATATACACTATTTACATTTTTGAGACTCAAATGTGTTGCCATATTCACGAAGTTTAGGCGCTAGTATGCACCCACCTTCTTCAAGTGATTGGATTTTTTAACTTTTTCTTTTTAATAATAGTTTTCTTTAATATTAATATTGATTAAATTTTATATATATATATATATATATATATATATATATATAGGAAAGAAAGTGTTAGGCACAAAGTCGAAGTTAATATTTGAGTGAATAGACATGACGTTATAATTACTTTTGATGAAAAGTTGACATTTTTGGTCTTTCAGATGGGGAGCCACAGACCGAATAGTAGGTGGTTCATCACATTTTTTATATGTTTCACTGGTCGATACACTGTATCACATTAAATCTGCTGTTTTCTCATCTACGATGAAATAGTTAATAACTATCTTTAAATTTCAAGAGAATGTTTAAAGTGAGTCTTAAGAGAAATCCTGTACAAATTATATTAATTTTCGAGGCCTCGAAATAAACTTTTCGTTCTCGTGTGATCTCTTTCTTATCAAAACGTATCGCAGTTCTCATTATTCCAAACATTCTTATGTTACTAAATCTTCGCCTGGTGCAAAATTAGCGGGAAATATAATTTGTAGATAAGCCATAAAATTTAGAGAATAGTCGACAGAATTGATAGTAACAGAGTTTTTTTGGATGCATAACTGTTAAATATCGTTTGTAGAAATGCAATAATTTTATTTTTATAGTAATAATGGATAAATATACACGATATATTTGAAAATGATATACTAAGATATACGCGACCATGGCCTTCTATATCTCCTTGTCCCTTACAGCTCTCAACACCGTTTCGCTTGTTACTCCTCCCAAAGTCTGCACTACCATCCAATTGCTTACGTCCATCAAGTGTGTCATGCGTTGCCTTCTCCCCCCACTCTCTCTCTCTCACACACACTCTATCTATCCTGTTAGTATCAGAGTCTTTAAGATTTTCTTCCGTCTTACATTTTCCAGAAACGTCAGCTTTCTTTTCTTCCACTGTTGTGTCGTAGACCCCTTTTCGTAAGTTTATTGAAAACAACATGGTGTTAGATTTCATTGCACAGAAATCCGAGGTCACACGCACCTATACCTTTCATGAGCTAATAAAAAAGCATATACATTTATACACTCAATAATAAAATAGCACTTTTTATAAACAGATGTTTCACTAAATTTTGATGATTGTAATAGGCTGACGATTGTAAAGATAACAATATACAATGTCTTATTTATTGGTCAAACAGGAGTTAGCCAAATAACCTAAATTTTTTCGTCAAAAAACGATTACAAGATTCATCTAAAAAGTTTAGTATAGAACTTATTTTCTTCAATAATTCTTCCACAATTCAAAGACACTTACGCAGACCACAAAAAAATACAACTGAAACACATCAGTCAGTTGCTTTTTCATATTAGACAGCAAACCTGCAGCAGCAGTCACACTTTACAGAAAAATATGTAATATTGCTCAACATCTCAAACTTTAACAGGAATCACTAAGTCATCGGTAAGTACGATTTACTAATACTGGAGAGAGCAGCATCTATAAGAAAAATCGACACTCAATTCAGATATCATCAAAAGTTCTTAGAACATATGCGTCGATACTCAGTATCACCAGCATCAGCTGAACAA
Source organism: Ascarosepion bandense (assembly GCA_037127315.1). Lineage (NCBI taxonomy): Eukaryota > Metazoa > Mollusca > Cephalopoda > Sepiida > Sepiidae > Ascarosepion > Ascarosepion bandense. Next base: position 1,319,532 of record JBBBDQ010002324.1, read on the forward strand.
TTTTGAAAACCAAAGCTTTTCCTAGCTGTTAATGTTTTCTATCACGAAGTTAATTTTACACAAACCAGAACAAATGGGCCTTCCTAACATAAATCAACTCAACATAGAGCACTGGAAAACTGTCACAAGATTTTAACAGCCATACCAACCAGTGGACTCTATATTTTTTGGTTTCAACGTAAAAAACTCTACCGAAATATGTTTCATAAAGCGCGACATTCTTACTCAATAGAAAATCTAAAACACCCATATGACGCAGTATTTCAAACAAGTATATTTTCGTCGTTTAATTACTCATATCGCAAATACACCTTTCGACTATTTTTCTTTTTAGCCCACATGCGACGAAGCTGAACGTTCTAAGCAATCGCGTTCAATGTGATATTTATGGGAAACCAAACCACAAAATTTTGACCGACTAAGAAAAATGAGCTAAAAATATCGGCTTTCCTCACAACAATGATAAATTCTTACGCGGGACCTAACCACAATGATGATCCATTCGCATAAACGCGAAAAAGCGACCCACCTCTGAACAACAAATGACCCGTGACTAACAAACATAATGGCGACTACAAACCTCCTGATACTCGGAACATGCACATAATTCAACAAGACATATTTTGCCCGTAAAATATTGTATTAATGTTGCGGAAGAAATTGTTTCATTAAACAAATCTGATATTAACAACGTGAGTAAATTTACTTTTTCATGCTTTACACTGCCATAACCACTTGGCTACGTACAAACATACATGAACATATCGGCAGAAACCAAAAAGAAAAAAAAACCTAATGATCTACTACTAATGGGCATCATACAATCATCAGATATTTTCAACAACATCTCTCAAACAATTTGTTCTAAAAAGTGTGGTACCAAATACACCACGCCTTACATTTACACTTCACCTGAGGTAACAACCAAATCTACTAATATTTTCATAACAATTTTCAATGTTTGTTCAATATTATTTGGGTGGAGTCGGATTTTGTAAGATTTGATTGCATTTAAAATCCGACCTTACACACACATATTCATTTTCATGAGCCAATATAAAAGCATATGCATTTATACATTTATCAATAAAAATAAACATTTCCAAAAAATTTTTGTGAACATCGTAGACACAGAAAAGAAAGTAAACATGTAAGCTCTTGACCTAATTAAACAATGTTTTGTTGATGGATGAGGGGAGAGTGATTAGATTTGGCAAAAAAATAACACTTTACTCAGAAATGAATGTGATGTTTGAAATTTTCCGTAAAATTACAATGGAAGCATTTTTGTGAGGATCGCACTCACCGAAAAGTAAAACATATGTAAGCAAAACTAATGAGCTATAGACCTAATTAAAGAAGGTTTTGTAAATAGATGACAGGACAGTGATTAAAATGATAAAAAGTTCCAATTTACTATGAACTAAAACTGAGTTTTGAAATTTCTATTAAAATTAAAAGGGAATTTTTTAAAAATCACATCGCATGACATAAAGTAAACATGTATGCAAAAATAGCGAGCTTGAACTAATTAAACAGAGCTTTTATAAAAGTTTTTATAAAACCTTGTTTAATTAGGTCACGAGTTCATTATTTTTGCTTATATATTTAATTTTGGTTCTGTGAGTGCGATGTTCACAAAATGTTTACATTTTAATTTTACTAGAAATTTCAAGCCTCAGTTTTAGTTCTTAGTTACGTGTGACCTTTTTGTTACAAATGCTAATTACTGTTCCGTCATCAATTTAAAAACCATGTTAAATTTAGGTCAAGGGTCCATTATTTTTGCTTACATGTGTACTTTCTTTTTTGTGAGTTCCATGTTCACTAAAATACACTTCATATTGAGTTTACTGGAAATTTTAAGACTCAGATTCAGTTCTTAGTAAAGCATGACTATTTTGTGTTTTAATTTTCCCAATTATGATTGCAGACAGTTTCTCGATGTTGGTCAGTTAAATCATTTAGTATTGTTTCTTACATTTTGATGAGTTTGTTCTTAGAATTTGTGAGAAAGGGATAAATTGAAATTCTTGCGGTTATAAGGGGGAGTTATTATGGCCTTCACAGTGATTTAATCGAGACGCTACTTAGTTAGTTGGCTATTAACTCTTAAAATTCATTTCCACTTGTCTGGACCGAAAGGAAGCCTACTTATTAGCTGACATTCTAATAAAAATAATATATATATATATATATATATATATATATATATATATATATGATCAGTTTAGCTGATTTGACTTTCTCGGAAAAACTGCACATGCTCACACAGAGTAGTATATCTTCTCAGTTCTAGATTCTTGGTATATTCATTAAACTTGCAATTTTATTTTGTCAAGGAACCGAACCTTCTAAAGAAATGTTCTAAATAACAGGTATATAGTACCTTGAAAAATGTACTGTTACTTTTATAATTGATTTTATACCGTTCAATATTCACAATACGGGATACTTGGTGCCATGTTCTATATTTACAAGAGGAGGATCAGAAAGAAAATAGGGCCTTCTACCATATCTAGGTTACAGTTGCCAATTCCTCTCTTTGCAGTTTTGCAGTAATTCAAAAAAATTACGTGAAGGATGAAATGTTTTCCTCCCTACAACCTCTTTCTCACAGACAACAATTGACAAAACTCTTGTACTTCTATCGTTATTTGCATGGAGACTTTTCAAACGAGTGACCATTCCATCAATTTAGAGTTTTACAGCTTAAAACTTACGGCACAAATAAGCCCATTTCCCTTCGTATACTAATATTAACAAGTTTGTGGAACAAACTCCCGATGCGTTTCTTTCCCGATCAATATAATTTTAATCCCTTAAATTTATGTCTTCCGTTATCAATTGTTAATATGCATTTATCGTCTCATCATCGTAAGTCCTTAATACAACATCAATCAATAACCCTTAATCGTAAGTGACAATTGGGTCTTGTATTGTCTGCGACTTTATATGTTTTGGCTCCTTTCACACTTCATAAATGCAATGGAGGCTGATTTTTCAGTTTACTGCGCATGACTTTTCTTTCCACAATAGCTTTATTACATGGATATAATCTCAGGTACCAAGGTCAGTTTAAGCTTGGTACCTTCCTTTGTAGCCAAGGTGTTGGAGTTTGGACGGAAAACGTTCCCTAACAACCAAACAGAAAAAATCTAAATAACCTTTTATTTAAAATAATTTGAAACATTACTGAAAAGAGCAATCTATGACTTCAACTATTGACAAACATAGATTGTCCTTACTGATACAGCTAAACTGGGAACACGGTTCAAAGAGCGTAATCCACCTAACAATTACGAAAATTTTTTCATTCTTAATCGTAAAATTATTATTAAACAGTTAGACGTTTTAGCTGGAATATTCAACTTAAAAATAAAATGAAAAAGCAGAATAAAAATGAAAATTTTAACTGGTTTTAAGTTCATTTAAAAGCTATTTAACAGGTGCTTTATGAATTATTTTAAAAACACTTGGGTTGTTTATTAAGCAAATGCGTCAACAATAATTCGTTTTTATGATTAAATGTTAAGTGCATAAAACCAACAGAACAAGAAAATGAAGAGATGAAAACAAAGTAAAATAATTATTTAGTAAAATTTAAAGAAAAGCTATTGACTAAAACTGTGGCTTTTATCATAGTTACCAAATGAATAGATCATTCTCTTACGAGTTCAAGCGTAGACTCTTTATTTTCTCCAGTCAAGACCAATAGTTATGCAGTCAATGGTGTCCCTGAAATCTGAGTCATAAGGTCACACAGGCCATAAATTTAACTCATGTAAACGGAACACCGCTAAATATACTGAGAAAATGGATGATTTTATGTAACGACACCAAAATACTTGACTCTTTCAGTTGAATTGTATCTTTACAAGAGCCAGACCAGACAAAATGTTCGATTGCTATCACCAGGCCTTGATCTGCCAAATTCTCAGTTCCTAGCTTTGCCAGTATACGAAGGCGTTCATGTGGGGTTTTAGGAGATGAGTTATTTTCCACTGTATAACTCTTTATCAATGGCAATACGTTGCTTGCCTCCCACTGCTCTATCGCTCTTTTCATAGAAAAAAGTTTAGGGCAGTTACATTACTATGTTTCAAAAGTGTAGATTTTCACAGTTCATGCCCGCTAGACCACCTAAAATGAGTCAACTCAATGTGATACGTAACAAATCCCTAAAATCATATCTCTTCATGTTCTCATAATGTGGTCACTCACCACACTTGAACGCCCTCATAAAATCATCCTTTTTTTTTACCCTACTACCTTGAGTCGACAATGATATAAAAATGTGTTTGAAACACAGAATATTTATAACGACACAGGAAAGTTTTATGATTAACCACAGAATACTTTTTGAATTTTAAATAAAGATTATCGATGCTGTCAGAAATTAGGTCAAGTGTTAGAAAAATAATACAAGAACAGTACAAAGCAAATATGCTACAAATGATGTTACTAGAGGAGTACATTTAAAATGATTGACTGATTGATTTTCTTTATTCATTTTTATAGTTCATCAACAAGTTGCAAGTTATTTAAAGCCATAACAATATTTTCAGTCTGTAAAAATGTTTTACGATTGTTTTAAGTTACTAATTGACACATATGGAAAGTAAGAAGTGGATTCATATAGTTCCCATGGGTGTTTACGCGTAAGCAAATACAGGCAACCAAACTGTCATTGGAAATCAGCTCTAAAATATTAAGATTATTACACCACATCCACATTCAAACGTAGGGCACTTGGCATTCCCAAGCGGATACCTATAATGGTAGTTGATAACTTTGGCCATCGTACAGTAACCGGTATTTCAACGTGCAGTATTCATAAACCAATTTAAAAGTAGGTAGATAGGGATTATTTCTAGATTCGTGGATGTATATTGTCAATGCATTAAAAAAATTATATACATTGTGAATCAGGAATAAAACGACTTTTTGGGTAATGTGTTTATGCAGGCATTACTAATAATAGATTTTAAATATGTAAATGAATTAAAAATAGTTTTGCTAAAGAAATGCATTGAGAATAAAGGGAAATGTCAGTATTCAGAGCAAGCTGACTGACTGAATGGGTGTATTTTATTTAAAATCTAAATGTATTGATCAGTATTTTATTAGGAAAATGCTCAGGAATTAAGAAAGAACCATTGTCACCACCCTAGAAATAATGACAGCATTACTACTAGAATGTATAATCTAAAAACCCTGTTAATGGGTTTCTATAAAAATAAATTGAAAATTACAAAAATAAGCCAATTTTCAGAATACAATAAAAACAGTAGTTGGTTCACTGTGTTGTGGTAGCCATCCTTCCTCACCAGAATTTATCTGAGATTTTTACACGTGTACATCAGCTGTGTATTTAGAGATCTGCAATTTTATTGGTCATGATCTCGCATTTCGGTTGCATGCAATTCCCTACCACCATAATATATTGTTCTGTCCCTTTTCCATAAATAATTTCATAGTATTTGTTCTGATGTACTTTCCTCTTTGGTATTTAGATTTATGAGTTTAAGCGTAACACTAGTTTTGCAGCAAGGTCTCATTGTACTGTTGAAATAGACATATGTAGCCGTAGTGCCGTAGTTACAATGTTGACACTGTCTTCTTTCACACTTCTCGTTTGTGGAATACGTTTTGACTTCATGCATGCCTGTCAAGTTTGTTCTTCATGTCAATCATTATCTTCTGTCTTTTGAATTCCTGCTTTTTATTCTTCTCTTTTCTTAATATTGCTTGCTTTTTTTCTTATATTGTTTCTCACTCAGTAATCTACTGCATCTTGGTGGCTTCATTGCTTTAGTTGGATTAGAATGATGAAAAAAAGAAAACAAACAAAAGAAACAAAACAAATAATAAGGACATAAAATATTAATTATTTGTAATGTTTTATTCTGTTTAATTTATTTGATTTAATGGAACAGCTTTCTCTCTGGGTAATTCACGTTAGATTCTATAAAGATGAATAATTATATCATAAAGTTCAGTTTAATGCACTGTATGTGAATATACTGTGCATTAAACATGCTCTGTATATTCATATGAAACTGCAATGATCACAGTGTATTTTACACAATTAGAGCGCATATCATATTTAAATCGTTCGATCCTTCTTTGACCTTTCCTGGTTGGTAGAATTTCATTCACTGAGTTACCTATTGTGCCATAACAAATGAATACGTCTATTTTAGAACATGACTCGTGTTATACTTAGGAATTGGTCAGGGTTTAACATTCGGCCCTAAAGAACGTCCCGCTACTTTGGTTTTCTGTCAGATTAACCTGCACAATAGTAAATAACTATTTAGAAATGCTTCCTGGTTCAGACTGATGTAAGTTTCCAGCAAGCCCCGGGTATACACTTAGCAATTAGATTATTTCTTTTCTCATTTGAAATCATATTTTATTTACCTGAAACCAATGTATAATAAATTTAGTTTCAAAGATGATTTTTTGGACAAGTTTTACTTACAGTAATCTCTGTTTTACTTGTGTTATCATCCCATGCTTTTTGTTTGAATCAAAATGTCTTTACTTGTTTTCCAGTTTTTATAAATTAGACGTTTATATCACAGTCGAAGCATTCTCTGGCAGATTTTAATGTGTTTTAAGATCATGAGTTATTTTTTAAATGACTCCATATAATTCAATAATAATCTCAAGAACCAGTCAAGGTAATAAGTTAATCAATGAGATTTGTTATATAAGAGGAAGTAGTAGATTTTAAAAATTATGAGAATATGGAAGGTAAGTAACTATTGATCCTCGACTTGAACTGGTTTAAGCCTCATGAGAGATGTCCCTTCCAAAAGAGAGTAATTATTGTGAAAAAGCAGACTGATAAGAACTTTCTCCTTACAATTGAAATACAGTGGGAACGATGGCAATTCTAATCGTGAAAACTGGAGCGCTCATGTAAAGATTTGCCATGGAATTAGAAGTGGGGACACGCTTGAAACGTTGTGTTTATATAGAAAGAAGTTGCAAAGTGGAAAATGTCACCCATTCTCAAGTACGCGTAAATGTATTTGAACTCTATAAAAGAATCGCATCTACAATTTTCTAATTTCGATTGATAGATATCGACCTCTTACATATTCGATATACTCAAACTTTTAATAGGGTAAACCAGGAAGTATTTTTATTAAATATTCACAAGGCCACTAAAGTTATGGTGTTACTGAATCAAATCATTGTGTGGACAGAAGAGGGAAAGTCTGTGAAGATTATGAGGATATGAGGGATAGATTGACCCTAGATTTTTCAAATAATTTCTCCATAAACAAGGTAATAACACAACTAAGATACAGGGGCTTACTCAGTATAAAGCAATAAAAGAAAAGGAAAAAATATTATTAAAGGGCGAGAACAATAATAGAGGACGAATTGACAGAAGATAACGATTGACATGGCATCAACGAATCATTGTCTGACAATGTAGCGATTCTCTTAAAGAAGCTGTACAAATGAAAGTACCTTCTTTAACCAGATACAAAGATTCGTGCCATTGTGCGTGGCAATGTGGGTATTGCTGTGAACGTCTGGAATGATAGAAGAAAATTAAAATATATATAATGGATACAATGGTTACTCGTAGCACTTGCAAACTTATATCCACTACTGGATTATTTTTACAAAATGAATAGTGATCGGAAAAGCTAGGTTTCAAGGTTTATTACAGAAAGTAACGGTTCCCCAGAAGCTATTACAATATCAATAATTTATTTGCAACGGAATACTAAAGAAATTAAGATAATTCAAACCTGTGTAAGTGGCATGATAGTCCTGGTCGTAAAGGTCTGAACTTGTGTAGCTAGGGAATGTGGATCATGGGAACATTTTTATTAGAAATGGCAATAGTGTAGCGATAGATTTGTGAAGTTGCACGAAGATGACTAAATATGATAAAAAACATAAAGAAAACAGTTTCCTCACCGATTGAGACGTAGAGATCAATGTAATAAAAAAAGAATATTCTTCTAAATAATTCATATTATAGACCAAATATTCAATACACGAATTCATAAAAAATTAGGATTACCAAAAACCTCACAGTTAGGAATGAATTAGAGACATTAGAAAAATATTATTATCACAAGAATGACATAAACGCGTAATCTTTTTACATTTAACCACATGTGAGAAGACTGGTTAAACACACACTGCTCATAAAAACAAGGATGACGATTCTGGTAAAAGGGTTTCAGCACATCATAAAATACTTTATTTTTTGTAGAAAAGTAATAATAAGATACAAAAGAAAAAGGAACGAAGCAAAATAATCGTTCGAGGGAGACGTTAACTAAAACCATAGATATGTGGATCAATCATATAAAACGCTTCACCAGGAATCAATGTTCTTTAATCTTTCCTAATCGATACCTACATTTAGATATCATCACTTGTCAAAATATATCATGGCTCAAATCTGTCTGAAAGCCATGATCAAAGAAAATGGGCACCACAACATACACGCACATACATATGCATGCATATGTGTATGCGGGTGTGGGAGAGAAATGAAGGAGAAAACGCATTTTTAAAGAATATATACATACATTCATACACACATGCACACACTCACATATACATATATATGTATACAAACATACGCACTTGCAGACACACATACACGAACACGCGCACACACACACACACATACACACACACACACACACACACACACACATATATATATATATATATATATATATATATATATATATATATATTTGTACGAGAACTATCCTTTCCCTTGTTGTATCATTTTAAAAATATACTTTTGATAACGTCAGAAAGCAAGCAATGCTAACTCGGGGTTAGGTATTTTAGAACAATAAAGAAAATACGTGGAATGAAAGAAAGACATGAATTAGAAGAACAAAAAAAGCAAAACGAAAAGAGGCATTCGATTCAATTTATGCTAAGTGTCGTTTTGACAATTTGCCGCCGAAATCATTTGGCCTAATCTATCACTGAAGGGTTCAGAAAGGCGAAGCACCACGACAGACATTTTAACGGACATATGTTTCTTGTTCTTGTCTGTAGAAACAGCATTTTGAGAGCGAGTTGTCTGTTATTTACAGCAGATGAAATAAATTATCTGTTATCAATTCGACAGTTAATATGTAGGTTACATGAAATAAAATAGAAGACCGAAAATAAAGCAATGAAAGGTTTGAAAACTTTTGAATAAATGTCACTAATGCATTCAAAGACTTGTATCACTTTCGTATGCAATCATTCGAACAGACTTGTCTGATCATTTTCATCATTTAATGATTTTTAGTAAGAACGAGTACCTGTAGTTCACAAGCGTAAGAATTAACAGCATTTCATTGCAATACACATTGTAGGTATGGCTAATTTTGACAGTGGCAAAAACAGTGCTATTGTCTCAAAATCAGAAGAAACTAAATTACAATGATTTGAGTGTATATATATATATATATATATATATTTTTTAATCATCTCACCCCAAGCAAGGCATTCCACTGCCACTATTGCGCATGGGGCTACATAGGGGAAGGTAAAGAGAAGGAGTGGATAGACATAGGGAATGTCAGGAGAAAGGTGATAGATGAGTAAGGATAGCGAGGATGAGTGTCGGGCAGATGGGAAGAGTGCTTGATAGAATGGGAGCAGGTTAGTGTGTTAGAAGGTGTCTATTGACCTTACATTTAAACTTCTGGAGATTGTAGCCGTCGGGGAAGCAATTGTTTGGAAGAGAATTCCACAGTCGGGAAGTGCGAGGAAAGAAACTGTTGGAGTAGAAGTTACGGCTGCATTTTATCGGTTTCACTGTAAAAGGGTGGGATCTAGTTGCTAATCTAGTATCTCGTGCAAATTCGTATTTAGGGGGCACCAGTGATCTAAGTTCATCGGAGCAGAAGCCGTGAAAGTATTTATAGAAGAGACACAGCGAAGCCACGTCTCGCCGGTGGGAGAGAGACTGCAGGCGGTCTGCCAAGTCGGTATCTATCACATTACAGACCCTCCTCTGAACCTTATCGAGAAGCCCGAGGAGAACAGCAGGGGCACCCGACCAGATATGGCAGCAGTATTCAATGCACGGGCGGATGGTAGATTTGTAAATGTGCAGGATAGATTTAGACGGAAAAAACTTCCGGGCCCTACACAGAGAACCGACCTTCATAGCAGCGGATTTAGCAATGGATTCGATATAGTCATTCCATTTGAGGTCCGCTGAAAGTGTGAGACCAAGGAGGCGTAGTGTTTTACTCTCTGGGAGGCAAGCCTGGTCCATGCTAATGGGAGGTAGGTGAGATTGTCGATGATGGTTAATTGAGAGTAGCTTCGTTTTAGAAGCATTAAAATTTACTAGCCATTTCTTACCCCAGTCCAATATGGATTGGAGGTCTTTTTCAATCTCGGCTGCGAGTTTAGCTTTGACGCCTACACCAGATTTTTGTTGGAGGCGAGAGTAAACTGTGGTGTCATCGGCGTACAAACCTATTTGGGTTCTTATGGAATCAGGGAGATCATTAATATATATCAGGAAGAGTGTAGGACCTAAGATTGAGCCTTGGGGGACACCTGCGTTTGTATGGTAGTTCTGAGAGGCATGTCCGTTTAATACCACTTTCATTGTGCGGTTAGAGAGGAATGACTGGATTAGTTCAAACAAATGTCCAGTTATACCATAGCTCCGCAGTTTACAAAGAAGGCCAGCATGCCAAACTCTGTCGAACGCCTTAGATATATCCAATGCAACGGTTCGAGCTTATATATATATATATATATATATATATATATATATATATATATATATACCTCTGTGTGTGTAAATATTCTTAGATATGCTGTGTAGAAAAGAACAATATGACTAAATGAAAAGGACAACAGGAAAACCTTTAGCCAACGCGTCTGCAGAAAAAACCTGGTCAATTTATACTCAAAGAACTCTAAAATTAAATTTGGATGAATCATATGTTTCTAATTAAAATCATTAAGAATTTGCATCCCGCAATATTTATCCATAGAACACACAGAAATCACATTCCAAAACCTACAATATTCATATGACTTTATCCACAACGTAAAATTAAAGATACATAAAACACATAACCGCAACAACAATACATTATCCATAATAATGAAGTAATCCAAAACAGATATATAATACTACTTACAAACTCCGTAATGTCCACTATCAGCTTATCCAATCTAAACAAAATTCAAATACACACAACCGCTTCAAAAATATTATGCATATAATCAAATCTAAAACAAAATAAAAAAACGGAAACTCATAACAATAATAACCTCGAAGTAGACATATATAAAATAAGTTGACAAAACTGTTCTTTCTAAAACACAGTAGAAACATGCATAAATTAAAATAAACGTATCTATGGGACTCCAGAAAACAAAATTAACAAATGCACTTGTCGTACAAAAAAATAGATTCAGCCATAAATTCGACCTAAAATGCCAGATTCATCAAAAAAGAAAATAATTTATTTAGAAGGAAATTCTTTGAGATTGTCACCATCAAATAGTACCAAAATATTGTCTTCAAGCTAACATACAACAAACATATAAAAAATTAAAAGAAAGCGATTAATTCCATCGTTTCCACGTCTTATACCATAACAATTCAAGCAATATACTTCATAAGAAAAATATCTACGACTATGCAAAATGACATAATTAATTATCTAATATTTTCAGTTGATCTAATGAATATTTATGAGAGCTTAATGTTCTAGTAACCAAAAATATTTTGCTTTTGTTTATAGATGCTTTTTTAAATAACTTCATTTTGTTTATTGCATCAATGAAATCCGTCAGTAAACGAAACGAATCGGCTAAAACTAAATACACTTTTACTTTTTTCTCTTTCTTTTTGTCATATATATACGTGTGTGTGTGTGTGTGTGTGCATGTGTGTGTGTGTTTGTGTGTGTGCTTACGGCCTCTTCGATGGAACCTAGAAAAATTGACTGCATAAGTTATAGAGTAGTAAGAACTGAATCAAAAAGTCACATACAAATTAAATGCTTAGAGATATAATTATGAAACGAACACTAATGGGTAAAAGTATCATTACAAAAGAATAATGCATAAAATAAATAATGTATAAAAGTTTGATATGTCTCAAAATATTTGTCTATTTTTCTGAGTTGTGTTAGTATTTACACTATTTACTTTATTCGGACTGTTGTCCTCGTCTTTGTTGCCATTTGTACGACAGTTCGGCCGTTGTACGCTCAGGTGTTTTTCAGTTGTTAGGAATTTCGAACCGAAGAATTTATTACAATCACCGGGCTATATCATTTTCATTCCTTGCTTCTGTTGGAAGATATGAGTTATCTCCCTTTAACCGGAATGTCTAAGTTATTTGTTAGCTGCTGTAGCCGTGTATTGAACTCACAACTCTTTGGGTCACGTTACTGAAACTAACCAACAAATATATCCACTGGGACAAAAAAAAAAAAACAGAATTTCTGGGACTTATAAATCTAATGTTCAATAACAATTTTTTACCAGATTTCATATTGCAATTTTTTATGTTAATGGTTTTCTCTAGTATTTTCTTACCAGAAGTAATTAGTGTCAAAATTGCAATATGAAAAAACATATGAAATTACTGTATTAATTTATCCCATGAAAGTCCACTTTATTTTATTTGAATAAACATCATAGTCTACTTGTTACAATTTTTAATTAGTATTGCTTAATAAATGCAAGTTTTAGTTATTCCATTAATTAATTAGAGCAAACAGTCCCCCATACGAATGGGAAATAGATTTAGTAAATACAGAAAAATAGAAAATGATGCATAAGGACAGGTTCATTCAAACATTACAGTGAGGCACTTCTTCTAAGGAAATTGAAACTGTAATTAGAATTTCTTATTCATGGCCATAAAATTAACAACATAAGATATTCAGGTGGACGACTCCGACAGAAGTTTGTAAACAAAAATGAGAAGAAAAAGTAAACATCAATTGTAATTATACAAAATGCATGGTGTTTGTTTGATAAAGAAATATCCCAATATGTAAACTACGAACCGTCGATGCCTTAATGAGGCAATTGCGAAAAGATAAATATCTAGATCATGCTACAAAGGAGGACAGAAAATCTTATTACAAAAATCAAAGGTGCAGAAGAATATGCTTTCAATTAGTACATGTTTTGAAGAAAGAAATTTATAAACTAGAACATATTACAAACTAATTCCAGGTCCGTCAACAGCAGTTGATATTAATAGAAGTTAAATCTCTTTATGAAAAGAAGAAATATTTTTTTCAATAATTATATCAGGGATTTCTCCCTGTTGATCAATCACCAGTTAGGGAGAAAGATAAATCTATTAGAGAAATTTAGGCGCAAAAACGAAAGTGAAAAAAAAAGCGGTTTCCTATCTCGCTATTTACCATGCTCGAATAATATAATTTAACAGAATGAAAGCTTATTTTTCAGGATTCGAAAGCAAATATATAAAATAATTTTGGTCCAAGTATTTAGAATATACAACATGTTGACTAATTAAGAAATAGTTGTCCATTCTTGACTCCGAAGTGATATAAAGACTGATATAAGATTTATCAGTTTATTCATTGGAAAATATATGAAATATTATAGCGTACGGCATGTTGAAAATGGTATAAACATCACCATGGAACCATGACGGAAGGCCAAGAGATCACTAATCGTTGTGAATTTACCATTTATACTGAAAAACCCATAGTAATGAAAATGACAATGTAAACGATTTTATGTAAACATGAGATTCATTGAATGAAAATTAGGTGTTATTGTCAGTGTAAATTCCCACAATTCTTCCCTAAAAACACTGTTTCTGGAAAATAGATTTTTGTTTTAATATGTAAGTGTTATATTTCTTTCCAGTACTGATGAGGACTTTAGGATTTTAAAATAACATGAAAAAATCGTTTTAAAGATAAGGAACTTTAAACTGAAAATGATAAAATGTGGCACCATAAAACTGCTTTTATTTGTATTGTAACCCTGGAAATAATAAGAATGACACAAACGAGGACATTATGGAAATACTTGACAACTACTATTTGCAAGAGATTAAAGAAACTCGCTCTATGTTGAACTGTTTAATAAGTGCGATATTATCAATGTAAAAAATACAAACTCTGTACAGAGAAAAAAGTTGCTACGCATTCTGTTTTTTTTATTTTTGTGTAAAGCAAAAATAAAAATATAAAGAAATTAATACAATAATGAGTAACGACTCAAGGTTTTTTGATGTGGCACCTTCGTATATTAAAGATATTCAATATCGAAAATTTGCACTGAATACAAAATGTGAAAAACCATATTTACTTATAGATACACTGTTTTTTTAAATAGTTTTGGCAGTGAAATCAGCCAATCATATATAAGTGTGTGTCATACGTAATTTCAATTTTGACGAACTAATTTCAATTTTAACGAACTAATCGTAATGACGAACGTGCCTTGTTAGCGACTAATTCAATGCGGCAGTAAAACATGGCAATAAAGAATACACTTGAAATGTAATTAAATAGCTTAGATTTGTCGTGATAGTGGCAATGTACGCACTGATTTATGGGGAAAATGCTGTTCACCTATATGAAAACTCAAAGCCGTAAACCAAAAAAAAAAATAATACAGGAAGAGATGTTGTCTGTTCTACCCAAACCAACATATTAATCAGACCGATCATTACATTTTATCATTGAAAAAGGGTTTTATGGGAAAAACAGATTCAAGAGGTCATCAAAAATCCTTTCCCCTCAAAGCTATAGGAATTTTACTCAATTTTAAATTAGCGAATAATTAATAAGGGAAAACAAGTCATTTCAAATAATAGAAAGTATCTAATTATAATAAATATTATTATACTTCACTTTTTAAGATAAAAGTTATGAACAAAGACGGAAGTTATGACTAAATCCAATTCAAATTCCGTTTACCGGTATTTCGTATTCAATTTATTCAAATCTCTTTGTGAGAGAAATCCTTCCGTTTTTTCAATAGATCACATGAGAGTTTTCTCCTTGTTAACTGATTCCCAGCTAGGCTTAAGCAAAAACTCATTAAGTTTCCTTTAAGATAGTAAAAGAAAAGGAAAAGAAAGGAATAAATATGAATTCTAAGAAGACATAACGTATGTTGTCAGTAAAATCAATAGTCCTCGATGTAAACCACGAATTGAAGATGTCATGATCAAACAAGCACGGAAATTCAAATATTTTTGTAGTGTTTTAACAATGGAAAAATATTTTTTGCCGAAATCTAAAGGTGTATTTGAACAGCTAAATATAATGTACATAATGTTAAATTCTTTACAAAATGACTAATATAAATCTATATTAATAGAACTATGCTGTTATAATTACGTATTTTTAAGATGGATTTATTTAAATAGTCGTTTTAAGACAGAGAGTTCAGAAGTCTTGCGTCTACAACTTGAACTAAATTAATTTTTTTGAATCGGTCGTCTGAACCATACGGAATAATTATTTTATCTACGATTTGAATATAAACATTTTTTAATGTTTAAGTCATTTTATGACAAAGTAACAGGAACATTTTATCTAACATTTTCATATAATAAAACCGTTTTAAAGATATTGTTTAAATATTGACTGAGGACTTCAATCAGTAATTTGGACATAATAAAAAACCTCACAAATTATTCAAGTTTATAAAATCATTTATGTTCATTGCTAAATATTTAAGAGAATAATTTTCAAATGTATAATTCATTATTATAGACAGATCATAGAACAATTTTGAAATTTATGATTACATCTAGAATTGTTGTTCCGTTTCAATATTTACTTAGATTCAAATCACAAACAAAAAGTAAAATATCTAACCTTAGAAAGTGTTGTAATTTTTAAAGAAAAATTGGCAGTCATCATTTCATCGTTTCATTTTTTATATTACAATATATATGTCATTATATACATATATCATTATATATATATACATATATATATATATATATATATATATATATATTATTTTATATTTATATATATATATAAATATATATGTCATTATATATACATATATATATATATATATATATACATACATTTGCATATGTATATCATTATAATTACTTTATGCGTCAAATATCGTTTAAATGATTGTTGTCATGTTCAGAGTTAATTTTATTAAAAAATAGAGATATTTAAATTAGAGAATGTGTGGAAAGCATATCTATTCCCGATGGAAACATTTAAAAATAAATGTATATGTTTTTTTGTCAGTTCCTTCCAGAAGATCCGTTATGATATTGGATACATGTTAAATTATTAAGTTAACTCTTTATATCGAAGAATATTTTTGAGCTTTTAAACAATATAGCGCCATTTTAATATATACAGTGTTTTCGTAAAGTCTCGTTACATGGGCAAAGGGACATGATTAAGAAATGAAAAATTCAACATCTATTTTAAAATAGAATATTAACAACTAAAATCTTTAATGTGATTCTCTCATTTGTTTTAAAATGTTCATGCGCTTTGCCTTATTCACATGAACTCGATGTAGTAACTTCACATTGGTGTCAATTCTAATACATTTATTATTTATATATTTAATCAATCGATCAATGATTTTCAGTGAGGTCATCTTTAGTATACCCCAGAAAATAGAATTTAATTCTTTTTTCTAGTGAAAAAACCATGTTTAATATTTAAAGTTAAAAGAATATATATTTATTAAGATTTCCTGTGTTTAGACTTTAAGAATACTCTATACTTTATCTCTCAGAAAATAGATTTTCTCCATATTACGCTCGTGCACCATTATCCTTGTAACCTAATTAGGTTACAGTTGTGGCCTTGTTGGTGGTAGAAATAAAGGCACAAATAAGGAATGACAAATATATTTAACAAGACAGTAGTACAATGAGAGATTATTTGCGTGACTGTTAGTCCGGTTGTTAGCTTCCACTCTCAATCTATGGTAAGCAGAACTGCTGTTTATATATAATTCAGAAGAGTTCATATGTCATATGGGTAAGTCATCATAACAACTTCCTCCTAAGTATTAACTCCACAGGGGTCTTAATATTTTTTTTCTTTTTGTATTTACGACAATAAATTTAATAATTTTTCTTTGTGAAGGTAAAGAATAATGATAGTCTTTGAATGCCGCATTAAGCCCCGTCTCGTTTGACTTCTTTATCACATAGACGGTTGGTGAAGCCCATTGACTGTACACAATTTTCGACAAGACACCGGTTCTTTCTAACCTTTCGAGTTCTCCATTTATTTTAGGTAAATAGGCGAAGGATACTTTTTCTTTTTTAAACACTGGCAGACTGTCATCTTTTAACTCAAATTTCCCCGTCAGCTTATTACACCGACAAAGGCCTACAGAAAAATCTTCTGGAAAAGTTTCCTTTAAGTCTTTTATTAGATCATTTGCCTCGGTGGTCAGGTTTTTGAGTTTTTGGCAAAAGAATTAATTGGTATGTCCCACAACTTAAATTTCTCCATCCAGTCGGTGCCAAATAAATTTTCTATATTTTTAGTTTTTAGTTTTAGCCTCCCTCATTGAAATATTACATGCGTGATAGGTTTTCCCGTTAAATTGAGTTTTCCCTATCACGGACCTGACCATTTTATTAGTTATTAGCACGGTTGATTTTCCAAATTTTCCCAAGTGTGTAGCTTTATGATCATTAAATCTGAACAAGAATCCAACTGTAGTTTAATATTCTTATTTAGGATTTGTACTTGCACGTACTTTCTAATGCTTAAACCGTCTTGTTCATTTTCATGTGTTTTTTTTACGTAGCTATTAAGCATTTTTTCTCGCTAGGAAATGTGAACTACTAAACCCGATACAGCTAAAATTTAGGCATTTTTTCCGGTGAAGGCAGGCTTGTAATGATCCACCACCGAAACCGTGATTAAGAATAAAATTTTCTCGTTTTTTTACTGTTATTTTTTGGAATGGTTTGACCTAATTTCAGCGTCTTTTGCTGAAACGAGTCCCTGAACAAATATTAGACACTTGAAGTTATTTGCACTCAATTGTGACAGTTTGAAATCTTCGCAATGCTTGTTCACGACCGACACGAACGTAGTGAAATATTCACTGTCCTTTCTGGTTAAGTTCATGTAAGTCCATCACTCAAGAAAGTGTGAAGTTTTAGTACTAAAATGTTATGTAAGAAGTTTAACCGCTTCAGTGAATGGATAAAATATAATTTTCAATTTTGGTGTGATTTGTGGTGGCCATTTTTCGAAGAAGGCGAACTTTCTTACAGTCATATCAATTTATAAAATCTGTGGCGTACAAATCCTTGAATTTTATAAAATAGGAGGTGAAAGTTATATAATCGCTCAGAAAATATCTAAAAGTGTCTGTTGCTCCCCAAATCGTGTTTTGAGCGATCGAAATTTTGTTTTCACTAATTTGTTCCTAGTTTGCCAATTTAAGCAAGTTTTTGGCTCTTGTTGAGTGTGAAGAAGATTTTCTTTGAGTTTCTGATGTCTGACATTAGTTTTTATTTTAAATTGAAGCCGTTCTTCTTCAGTTTACTTTAGTATTTCAAGTCATTCTTTCTCAGTTAGCTTTTGAAATTCAAGCCACTCTTTTGTAGATCCAGCTGAAATTTCTCTGTCCTTTTTTTGTTGTTGTTGAAGCTGCTTTTCTTGTCATTTAAGTTTCCGTTGGTTTTGCTTCTTTTGTTCCTATTGCTTCGTTGGTTTTGATCTTCCAGTTGGAACTTAAATAGTTCGAGCATGGCGGATTTAAATTCGTCCATGCTTATCCGTGTCTTTCTTAACACGAATTAAATTCGAATGAAAACGTTTCTTTTCTTTCAATAACAAAAACAAAAGCTAGTTTATTACTCAATCAGTAACGAAAATACATCTAATTGAAAGGGAATAATTTCAATTTCTTACTCACTCAGAAAATCACGTGTGCCTTTTTTCTCGGAAAACAAGAATCATCGTAGTTTAGCGACTCGCGTTCAAGTTCATTGTATGTTAGTTACAGTTTTCGTTCGGTTTTCTTTTCTTGATTACCAAGTAGTGTTGAGTAAAACAAAGTCTGACGGAAATAGAATTGTTAATTTTTTTCGTCAGGTTTCCTTTTCTGGATTGCCAAGTACTGTTGAATAGAACAAAATGTGACGTAAAATAGAATTCCGTGCGTACAATGTTGAACCAATATTGACAATTTTCACGCAGTCTTTTTGGGGTCCTCAAGGGTCCTTAAGAATTATCGTCGTCAAGTTGTTGTGGTCCTTAAGGTAATTAAGAATCCTCGGTGCCAAATTGTTGTTAGCTTCTTGGGACCAGAAATAAAGACACAAAGAAGGAATATTTAACGACACAAAGAAGGAATATTTAACGAGACTACAGTACAAATATAAACCAAGGAGGGAGTTATCTGCTGGAATAGATTCCACTCTCGATACCTACTATTGCAGACATCATGCCATGGATACGACACATGGTCTGTTTTTTAGGTAGGTTTATCGGCAATACCGTAATAAAATTCCCTAACCCCTCGGTAACTCCCCTTTTGGGGACACCTCAGGCGCCGGGCAATAAAATCAGCCCCTTCCCAAGAGAGAGGTAAAGCTTGGGACATGGCGCACTGGGGTTTGGCACGCCACAGTGTAATTTTTCTCACCTGAATGTCCGTCCTCAGACAGACATACAACCAAGACGCACTATGCCCGAGGACAGAGACGCAACTGAAAGGTTAGTCGAATTCCAGTCTCTGTTGGAATAGATGCAACGAATTCTAGCTTCTGCTGGAATAGATTCCGCTCTCATTCGCTGTTAAGAAGAACTGCTGCTTATATATAGTTCGGAAGAATTCATGTTTCATATGGGTAAGTCACTAACAGTTATTGAATAAGAAATAATCAAAAACGGAGGTTGGAATATGAAATAGTATTTTTTATAACATCAACTTTATATCAACTTTTATAACATCAATTTTATAACATTTTATAACATCAACAATCTACAATACTCTCCAGACGCAGGAAGTAGATGACCACTGCTAGTAGTAATCTACTTGACAACAATATAGTTATTTAGCTGCCTCCCAAATCAGAAAAATGTAGCACAAGGCCTTTTTAATGTAGGTAATCCGAGCCATACAGCTGGGGAAAAATTAATTGTTTAATATTCTCCAGACAAGACTCTACTCTTTGGAGGGCCTCGTCTGGACCCCTCTCTGACAAAAGGTAGAGAGTCCAACAGTTTCGTAATTGCTTCCGAGCGAAGTTAATTGCTAGGCGGAAACATAACTCCCTGATCTTAGTGTTCAACCTATTTATGAGAATTGAGACATACCCATTAATGTTCATAGGTATGTATATAATATACCACATAAAAAAAAACATTTGAAGGTAACAAGATTACAAGACTTTGAAGGAATTTAAGAGGATGCTAGGCAGCACCTGCTTGCTATCCCTCAAATATTTCCTTATATGGACAATGGATAACATTTGTGGCTTCAGAAGAGAGTTATTTCGAAAGAGATTAAATGTCGAATAGATATGTGTTCTTTTCTTTTTATGGCGCCAGTCCCCATACTTTTTTTATATAAGCTCGTATTCCTGTCAGTATTAAAAACAGAAGTGATACGAAGAATTAAAATTATTTTAATCTATTTTGTAGATCATGAACTGAAAAACTGAGAGTTTGTTAATGTGCGAGTAGTCAAAATTCAGTTATTCTACACTTTTTTTATATCAATTAAACATAAGTTAAATTTTGCTCTATTGTATGAGACAAGGAGTTTAAAACTTGTTAGCAGCTGTCTCACTCAGTAGAATAAATAAAATAAACAGGAGGAAATTGTTATCACTTTATGTACAGCAAACGAGCAATCATTTTATTTTTAATGACATGTCTAAAAAATCTATTTCCAATTCTATGCTTCCATGATCAGGTTAGATTAGTGATGTGCTCAGAATAGGAGTCAAAATGAAGAACTATTTTACACATCTCACTCTAATAAACATTAAACAGTATGAAAAAGAGGTTGACTGTCACCGTCAAATTGAGAGTAGACGAGAAATTTTTTTTTTCAGTCTAGTTTTGAAATTATTTTTGTCTATTTAATGATATTTTAAGTCTTCATTGAAGGAGCACAAGTTTTTCTTTGGCTACACAATACTTTCACCTCATGGGTACGTATTGTTTGCAATTTAGAGTTGTCTTTATATTAGACTGGATACAACCAAAAGTGAAGAGGCTAGTCTGTCCTAATACTTAATCTATAAATGCAATGAGAAAAATTACTTCATACCGTTCTCAATTTATTTGTGCAAACTGAATGTAATGGAACTCGACAGGAAATCGAACACAGCACTAAGATTTCGCGTTACACCGCACCTGCATCCGATTGTCAAACAAACGAAAAAGAAAATGTAGTTTCCCTATTGAAAAAAAAAACTTAAAATACAATATTTCAATCAAAATGGAATGGTGTATACTTTGCAAAAAAAGATTACGATTTGTGTTTTTTTTTTCTCATTCTTAAAGAATTATACAAGCAGACATAGAACTGCCTTTGGTGCGTTCTACTAGTTTTAGTTGCAACCAAATATTCCATATAAATGACGTAACTTCATGAATTCGAGAGTGGCTAATGAGTCATTTATACTCCAAACATGAACAAATGATACAGACATAGTTGGAGAAATTTTACACCAACAATAGATTATATCTGCAGATCTCCTATGTAATATCAGATGACGACGTCTGCCGTTTAAAGATTATATCGGATTAATAAGAACAAAATGGTAATTACGAATGAAAGATTTCAACAACTTTTATCGGATTTAGCGTACTAGGGACTGGTAACACACACACACACACACACACACACACACACACACACACACACACACACACACATATATATATATATATATATATATATATATATATTACATATACACTCGTACGTGTAACAATAAATTCACAGTTCCAAATGTAGATAGCTGTAATTTGATGTGAAACTTTTGTTTAAATTGTTTAATCTGAGGGATTTATATTTCTTGTTGAATTTGTAATTGAAATGAATTAACAAAGGAAGGGATTAGATTCAAAATAGATATTTCTTGTGTAAAATAAATGATTTTTGGTAAAATGCCACTGCAAACTTATAGATGTAGATATATGCTAGTGTAATATACTCTTACGGAGTAAGGTACGCATTATTTAACTTATAAAATATGTTACGTATTTTTTCATCGACCTTATCATTGAAATATTTGCTTCATTTTTCGTTTTCATTTATTTTCCTTATTCGTTTGCACGTATTATCATTTAATAAGAAATCAAACACAGTTTTCTAAAACAATTTTACATTATATATTAAAAGTTAAGCCTTATTGTCATAAAAATATTTAATCTTAAAATGCATATTTATTAAAATTACAAAAAAGATAGAAAATCAAAATATACGCATCTACGTATCCATGTTAAAAAAATTAAGTTATTATAAAGTATAGAGCCATACAGAAGTCATTCAGTATGTTATTGTTATGGTTTCATTTGCAAGTAGAATTGCTCCCAGTATATATTTTTAATATATTTAGAGATTTGCAATCACAACCTCGGGTACTTAATAAAAAAGGGATGGGAACAATAATAAAAGGATAGAAAAAATGACAGATGTGTTAACTTGTATGCACAAACACGTGTGAACCAAATCTTATTTTAAATTTCAGCGTTGCCACAACTTGAGTGTATCTTCTAGATGTGTATTTATAACCGACGCTTGTGTTTTAATAGACCTCATTCAGCACATACACTTGCATCAACATAAGCATTAGTTTAATCCGACGATGGTCTTCTAGATGAGGAAATGCGTTATGTAGAGGTTTTTTTAATTTTTCATTCGTCTTACTTTGTTTTGATATAAACATTCACATAGCATAGTGCATTCTCCACAAAAATACACACACATTATATATATATATATATATATATATGTAATGAATTATTTTGAACATTATTTTTACCGATACTCGTATTTAAGTAGATATTCTGTTTTTTTTAATTAAACAGTATTTTTATATTTATATCTACCGGCCTGATTATTTACGATAAATTTTTATTACGAAAATGTGTGCTACTCTAAATCTTATATAGATACCCATATTTAAGAAAACGTTCTTTTAATATTTTAAAAGAATATTTATTTTTCTCTGGATATTCGAGAAATCTTATTCAAGAAGAGGACACCCTGCACCATAACTCGAATTCTCATAACACTCTGCTGGAGAAACTGTCATTAAATTCGATGATTTAATAATCTTCGGCTACGAAGTTTGTCGTCGAGTAAACAAGGTTATACACTACTGTTTAAGCACACCCTTCTCGTTTGCATTTTCGAAACTTCGTAACTGTTCAATTTTGTATTTCTTTTTAATCATATCACCCCGAGCAAGGCGGTAAGGCCACTGGTGTGCAGGGGGCTACGTAAGAGTGAAAAGATTGGAAAAGAGAAAGCCGGAAACTACATCCTAAACAGGGAACAAGGGATGGAGTGTGAACCGGGCGATAGTTCAGTCTATCCACTCCAATTGAAAAAAAACAAAACAAAAAAAACAAAAAGGAAAAGTGAAAATAGACGTTTGAAAGTAAACAAAGAAAAAGAACTAATTGATTCTTATTTATTAATCAAAAATATTTTTATGACTTTAAAGGTAATTTTCAATGGATATCCATATTAAGGATAATGTTCAGAACCATAAAAGATGTCGTATTAATAATTAAAAATTTATTATTTCTTCAATATATATATATATATATATATATATACTTATCACTATACTCGTTTCGAAAAACCTTCCGAGTGTATGCGCAGAAGCAGAAAATGGTTGTAAAAAAAGAAAGTAGGACAAATGAGGACTAAGAAGTTATTCTACAGATTCTTACATGTTAAATAGTAGATACTTAGATAGCAAAAAGAATAACGAAGGTATCTATAAGGCTGGGATTAGTATATATATATATATATATATTCACATTCTTTACATAGTTTGGGCTGATGTCCTCGTCTTTATTATCATATTCACGATTTTTCGAGCGTTGTTCGCTACGTCATTCGTCTGGTAATAGACGTTGTAACTTTGAATCGAAGCCTTTATTTATCCCACAGTTTAAGTTTGTTCTAGTTCCACATGCCATTCCTGGATATCTGAGTTTCAATTATTCCCCTTTATTAACTCGATTTCGTAAGTTTTGTTCCGCTTTGCTGTGTTCAAGCCACTAGGTGTCATATATATATATATATATATATATATATATTACATTTGTAAACGAGTTACATTACGCAACACTGGTTTCTACCTTCGCCCGGTTCTCACTCTACCCACATTTATTGAAGAGGCTCATTCCTTGTTCCCGGTTTAGGATGTGTTTTCCGACTTTCTCTTTTCCAATCTTTTCACTCTTTTCTTATTTCTTTTTTGCTTTTCAATTGGAGTAGATAGACTAACCTATCGCCCGGTTCACACTTCACCCACGTTTATTGAACACGTGAAGAGGCTCATCCCTTGTTCCCTGTTTAGGATGTGGTTTCCGGCTTTCTCTTTTCCAATCTTTTCACTCTTTTCTTTTTTTTCCAATTGGAATAGATAGACTAAACTATCGCCTGGTTCACACTCCACCCACGTCTATTGAATTGGTGAAGAGGCTCACCCCTTGTTCCCTGTCTATTTCCCAATCTTTTCACTCTTACGTAGCCCCCTGCGTATCAGTGGCGTTACGCCTTGCTCGGGGTGATATGATTTTTAAAAAATCTGGTGTCTTTAGGCCACTTAAAATATCTGATTTTACCGTAGTTTTAAGAACGCTAAAGTAATAATTTATTTTAATTAAAAATTAGAAGTTATAAAGTTTTCATCCATTGGTGTATGATCCTAAAAAGTATTTTTTGTATGGTTACATTTAATTTCTGTTTTTTCATTCAGTATTTCATTTTTGTTTGAGAATAACATAATAATAGCTATCCTTCCTACCACAGTTTACATATTTTGCTACCGTTGTAAGGCTTAGCTCTTTTCACTATACTCTACGTTATGTCTGGGTTTTTTCTTTAACCCGGAACATTTAAAAAAACATCTAATTCCAAATTTCTAGAAACATCTACATCAACCTAACTTCGAAGAATGAACAAGGCTTTTAGAACCTCTATAACGTTACAAAATGTTTTATTCTTGCATTCGATACGGCATATTTAATAAACTAAAAAACTGTAGATAAAATAAATAAAATAGTATTTAAATGTTAAACGAAAACCATTTAGATTCTTTGGGTCATAGATATTCCTGGTTAAATTAATGTTTTAATGTGTGCGTACTTCTCTGTACAACCGAATAAATTTATCACAAATCACTACTCCTCTGATGTGTTTAAAATTATTCTCGCTAAAATAGATCTTCGAAGAATTTAAATTTTATACTTCATAATAAAATTGTTATCTATGTCAAGCCCATACCCCTATATATATATATATATATATATATATATATATATATATATATATGTGTATGTGTGTGTGTGTGTGTGTGTGTGTGTGTGTGTGTGTGTGTGTGTGTGTAGGATATATTTATTCAAGATTATCAAATGTAGGTTCATGAACTTAAACAAAAGTATACGTTCCTGTCTGAAAATATCTCTGTCCCATCCCTCATCCCTTTTCCTCTTTAGTCTTTCGCCGGCCGTAACATCGATAAAAAGCCCTTTTGATGAACAACAAAAATAATCTTCAGGCTCGGAGTTTAAATCGTCTCTTCCAATTCTATCTTAGATTTCTCGCTCAACCTTCCTAATTTGCATAATCAGAGTGACTGGTCCGAAGTCGATAGTAGTCTGCCGGAGCGCATTAAGTACAAGTCATAATAAAATGAATAAATTGCCTTAATGGTGATTTAATGACTCCCGTGTTGCAATCAAATCTCTTTCTGTCCATTTAGTCTTTTGTGTCAGCCGTCGAACAAAGGCGCAGCTTCTTTGCCAATAGAAAAATGATTAATAGTCTCCATTTATGCTTAGAGTAGGTAATTTTAAAATCAACCCTCCCGACCCTCAGCCTTCTCGGCATTATTAAAACTTTCTTTGTAATGTACAGCAAACAATCGAGACGAGGTCTACTCTCGAAATCACTGCGACGTTTCCAGAGTGTATTTTAGCTATGAATTGTACTTGTCCTGGGTTCAGTGGATTATGTCGAAAGGAGAGGCGTAATAAGATCAATGCAGATATTCAAATGTTCCTAAATAGAATAGCATGCACCAAACAAATTGAAACAAATATTAGATGAATTAACAAATTACTGATTTGATTTCCCCGAAAACAAATGTGATTAAAGTTGCTTTTTTCTTACCTGGTTAATTGTGATGGAATTATTTGCACGTCACCCATAATTACAATACTAAACCAACTCTACATGATTTGTTGTATGTATTTCTGATCCATTTTATTTTGAAGATTCCATCCCTTTTATGATCAAGTTTGCAAGAGTTTTTAAGAATATTGTTTTGAAGAGATGTTTTTTCTCAGGACAACAAGAATTACTTAATGACAGGCATTTCCTAATGTATTAAACAACAGACTGTAATAGTTTGCATAATACCAGCAACAATACGTAATTCATGATTTGATTTATTCTTAGCAATGTCAGCGGAAATGATACTCGCCTACGGTGTTAAATGAGGTTAATCAGTTTTCAAAGCTGCCTGCCACCAAATACATCAGAGCTACCTTTTCGATTAAACCATAGCGGAGTGAGAAAATGATTTTAGCTTCCTCAAAATTATTAGTGAGCAGATGAAAATAATTGAATTGTTAAGAATGTGAAATTCCCGCGTTGATTACCGTTAAGGCATCGATTCATTTCAGACTTCAGATCCTATGTTATAATCATTATTTCTAAAGGCATGGAAGTAAAATTAAATACAGTATCTTGCTAAAGGTAATTTTAATGGTAATATTAGCCGTTTCCTTATAAGGAAATATTCAGCATCCGTTGATCGATCAGCCAGTGATGCTGGCGGTTGAAATTTATAAAATGTTTCTTTTAGATTAACTTTTCAGGAAAACAGAATTCTCTATTTCAGTAACTGTTATCGGTTTTCCCCCATTCAAGGCGGCTTCCTTTCTTTTTATTCAAAGTAGTGCACAAAATCAACATAGTGGTTAAGCCATTAGTTACTCTTTGAGTTGGCCGTGATATCCATTTTAACTGTTGCTGCTGCTGAAAGTGATATGGTTTCTGTTAATTGGTACAGATTTTTGTTTCTCATTCTGTAGTGTCAGACCATATTGTTTGAATAAGTATAGTCTTCGCCAAAACCCACAGGCTCACTCAAAGCCATTTTAATCATTGAACATAAAAAGCGCTTGTATGCGGGCGACAATGTCTGAGTGTGCATAGCATCCATATGAAAGTCTCGATTTGACGAGGTTATTTAGGAACATGATTCCGGTTTTCAGCTTGATGTTTTGATTTTAAAGGAACTCGCGTGGTTAAACAAAACTAACTTTAGTGAATATTTTTCAATGTTCAATTGTTTTATCTCTTTTACTAAAATAATCAGTAATTTTTTTGTATCACAGAGGATACAAATATTTTTGTAATATTGTCTTTTCTACTTAGCTTCTTCTTTCATTCCATGCTTTCGGTAAGTAACTATACCGCTATTATTCCGGTCGTACGAATTTCTGTTGAGCTTGGTTAGATGCGACTGGAAAATCAAAACATAAATAGACAAAAAAAAATCTCATATACAGATTTTCGGAGTGTCAATGAATTATCTTATTGGTGCTTCAGTGCTCTGAACTGGTGCATTCTGAAAATATATGCGAGACAAGCAAAAAAGGTTTTGGTATTAGACAGATATATCTATTCATCAATATTTATATTAATTTAACATATAAGTAAGAAGTACCATGAAATATCAAATTAACATTTTAAACAAAGTTCCAATGATTACTCTTTCACTGAATCAGCAGCAACTCCTATTACTTATCTAACGCTATGCGTACTAATTAGAGCAATTTAATTTTTTTAGAAATGCGATATATTTTAGTTTTATATGAAAATAGATTGTAGCAAATTAAAATTTGCAGATCTGTGGTACATATTTTAAAAAGTGAATGCCTGCTTACAAGTTTCTAGAGATGATTTCAATAAGCATAGCTTTAGTAAGTCAGCGTTAAGTGCTTTACGGTACAATTGAAATAATTAATACCCTAACATAAATAAATAAAGATATATTTAATTTGTTCCGAATACTTCTAAAGTGGAAAGCAAAGGGTGTCTCTCTTTATCAGAAGAAGAGAGAATCAATACATATATGCAAGGGGATAGACTATAGATGCCTCCTTATAAATACTCACGACATATACCTCTTTATTTAATAAAAGTTTTATACACATATCGATTACATAATATGGACATAGCCTTGAATGTAATGATCATTTTCATAAATATTTATGTAAATAAAGTCAGAATTTGAAAAACATATATTAGGCAGTTTCTAATCTCCTATTTGACTGCACCACTGTCTACTTCTGTTTAGCTGAGAGCTTCAATGTATAAACTAAAGGTAGCTGAGTCGCATTAGACGTGCTCGAATTGATGCGTTTTTGCTATGAATGCCAATATGATTACAACCATCACCACACACACACACACACACATATATATATATATATATATATATATATGCGCAAACTACAGGACAACGGTAATCCTGGACAATTGTTCGATTTAATCCGATCGTTACAATCAAGTCATGAAATGTTAGTCATTTTGAACGAGGAAGCTTTCAGGTCCTTTCATATGAACGCGGGCGTCCCTCAAGGCTTTATACTTTATAAAAGATATTCATCGTTTGATCAGTTCACAAGTAGGCATCTGTGAAGATGACACCAACACTTACTCTTGTCTCAATAAGAAATCTTTCAAGGCTGACAAAGTAACCCGCGCTCCTGCTCTTGAACACGACCACCAATCTGTGATGGAATCAGGTAGGAATGGCTTGTAAATTTTAAAATTGCTAAACGAAACTGCTCTTCTTTAACAACCAAAGAGAATCTTATCCTCCATCAGTATAGGAGGCACTAGTCTCTTAGAAAACAAGACAATGCTCCTCCTTGACCTCATTCTTTGAACCGAATTCATGTGGATAACTACATCGAATCTATAGCTGCATATACCACTAAGAAGGTTAGGTTACTCTGTCGGGCCAGAAAGTTTTTCTCGTCAGTATCCATCTTGCATATTTATAAATCTAACATTCGTTTGTTCATTGAATAATGCTTCCATATCTGGTCATGGGTTCCTGCTATTCATCTCGAGGTTCTCAACAACATCCAAAGGAATATCTTCAATCTAATCGGTTTTGACTTGACAGCTCACCTTCAATCATATTCTCACCAATAGGATGTGACTTCCGTCAGTTTTTTCTACAATTATTTTTACGATTTCTGCTCTGACAAGCTTATTTTCCTCGTGCTCCGATTTACTCTCGCTACTAGACTAGCATCCTGATCCCACTCTCTTACAGTCAAAATAGTCAAATGTAACCACCACTTCTTCTGTAGTTGTTTCATTTCTTACACATTTTTTGTGGGACTCCCGTCTGTATACTTGGTTCTTTGATAGCTACAATTTTTAAAAGCTTAAATTTGACATCAATTATTCTCGTTTACCTCCCCAAATCCCATCCATCTGCCTACATCCAATCCTTTATTTAGTTTTCCTTGTACTCTCTCTATCGCTCTACATACCTACGCAGCAGTAGCATTCCTGCCTTTTTAGGGTGAAAACAAAAAAAAAAGAAAGAAAAATATATATAAATATGTAACGCGGGGGAGCAATGCATAGCTATTGGGACTGAGGAATCGGAAATAGTATTCCAGGCGAGGTAGCCTTACAATATATATATATATATATATATATATATATATATATATATGTGTGTGTGTGTGTGTGTGTGTGTGTGTGTGTGTGTGTGTGGTAATTCTTTATTATATGTTTATAATAAAAACATAGCATACTGCAACACAAGAGCGGTACAATGCTATTAGTACTTTGGCAGGCAGTGAAATATTTTTTCTGTTAGGAATCATTGTATATAGAATCTGGAAAAACAACACAATTTCGGAGGGTTTGTCTCAGTGAACCAAACGAAAGTCAGGTCATTATGGATAGAAGAAATCTGAATGTAAGTGTAAAGGGGGATAGAGAGTTAAATTGACTTAAGACTCTGTTATTTTCCATACCAGTGATAAAAAATTTGAATGATACATATGTAAAATTTAGCAAATCAGAAAAATTATCGCGTCTCATCGTGAAATAATTACATGATTTTCTTAAAGTTATTATTCGCCTTAAAGTATTGAACAAGAGACAAAGACAGTAAAGTTTTCTTTAATACACTGCACGTCAAACATGTGTAGTTAACTTAGTGGCTGATCTATCCGTTAAGCCGTAACAAATTAATTATCAAAAGATGGGAGAATCAATCAATATATACAAGATTATAGATATCTAGTCATATTAGGAAAAATGAACTGAAATTTAGGGCATATTTTAGACGATGATGACAAATAGAAGTTATTTCTTTACGTTTATTGAGTAACTTTAGTTTTGGAAATTTGATAATTTATCATTTTTCTTCAAAACATAGAACACATGACTCATGTAGAGATTTAAAATTCTGTTTTTTAAATATTATCATTTTACGGTAAAGGCTTTATTGGCATCTGTTAATTGCTAATAATAAGTAGAAATTGATGTACCATAGCGATAAGATTTTTATTAAAAGATAAGGTGTGAAAGTAATGGCGCGTTGAAGTAATGCCGAGCGCAAAAATTGTTGTATTTTTCAGTAGTTTTATTGATAAGAAGTATTTTGGCAACATGTACTTGATATCAGGGTGGACATAAAAACAGTTCCGATGAGTGAAGACTTCATAATGGTTTTTTTAAATCGTGTCACCCCAAGCAAGGCATTTGACTGCCACTATAGCGCAGGGGTTACATAGAGGGATTGGGTATAGGAAATGTCAGAAGGAGGGTGATAGACGACTTAGGATGTACATAGGGAGAGAGTTGGAGAGAGTGGATGTGAGTTAGTGTGTTAGAAAGTGTCTATTGACCGTACATTTAAACTCCTGGAGGTTGTAGCCGTCGGGGAAGCAAGCATGCGGTAGGGAATTCCACAGGCGGGAAGTGCGAGGAAAGAAGCTGTTGGAGTAGAAATTGCGGTTACATTTCATCGGTTTCACTGTAAAAGGGTGGGACCTAGTTGCCAATCTAGTATCTCGTGCAAATTCACATCTGGGGGGGGCACCAGTGATTTAAGTTCGTCAGAGCAGAAGCCATGAAAGTATTTATAGAAGAGGCACAGGGAAGCCACGTCACGTCGGTGAAAGAGATATTGCAGGCGGTCAGCCAAGTCGGTATCAATCACATTACAGATTCTTCGCTGTATTTTGTCAAGAACCTCGAGGAGAATAGAAGGGGCACCCGAACAGATGTGGTAGCAGTATTGAAAACACGGGCGGATGGTAGATTTATATAAGTGCAGGATAGATTCAGACAGAAAGAATTTCCGGGCCCTGCACAGAGAGCCGACTTTCATAGCTGCGGATTTAGCAATGGATTCGACGTAGTCATTCCACTTGAGGTCCGCTGAGAGTGTCAGGCCAAGCAGGCGTAGTGATTTACTCTCTGGGAGGCAAGCATGTTCCATGCTAATGGGGGGGAGGTGCAGTTGTCTGTGGTGGTTAAAGACTAGTCCAGGGATTCGAGAGATGTTACTCTAGCTAGGGGGAGGTGGTCACTGACATATACACGAAGCCCACGCATATGGACGTTGGAGTCCTTCCTGAGGAGGGGAAGGTAGCCAGGAACATAGAACTCAAAGGAGAGATAGACGGGTCAAGGTTAGTTTCACATAGGGCTAAGATATTGGGTGAGTTAGTTTGGAGGAATGCTTCTACGCTATAAAAGTTAGTGAGGATACCGCGTATGTTAGTGAAAGAGACACAGAGAGGTTTGGGCGTTTTCCGAGTAGCTGGTTTGATTTTGGTATTTTGTTTGTTCTTTTTCATGGTGTTTTGGTTGAGGATAGAGGACTAGGGCAGAATCAGTTGGTTACTATTTGCAACATGTGAGGAATGGAGACTGGCACAGCCTGCAGCATAATGTGGCCTCGGGGTTGCCCACCGGAGGTCCATGAAAGGACGTCCATGCGCGATATGGCACTACAGGAACCCAGATATTATTCAAATGTTGATCAGAGCAGCCTCTCAAGACGCTACGCAAGAGTTCGGGCTCCTAATTACCAGTCGGGAGCAGCAACCCGGAAACTGCCAACCCGGTACCCTCAGAATGGAGAGACATTGTCACCACACTCACTAACAGCAAAGAGCTTCCAATTGAACTACCACTAAGACCGAAGGAGGAGGTAGAAGGACAGGGAACCCCTTCCTAAGCAAGAAACAAGGTGATCACCTCTACTCCTGTTCAATAGAAGGGGGTGGAGTGTGAAACCGGACGATAGTAGGTACTATCTACTCCAATTTTGAAAAACAAGTGGTGAATTAACTAAGTTTTAATTTAGTTAAAGTCCAAAGAAATTTCTTTGAAGATTACAAAAACATTCGTTCAAATGAAACAAAAAATAGTAAAAAAATACATAACTCTAGCGAGTTTCAAACAAATAAATAAATCTTTCCAAGCCCTCTCACCTTTACAAGCCATTTGGTAAAATAAACTTATTTTGCCATTTTGGTCGTAGATGACTGTGAGAGGTAGCTATGGCGGAAAGAGGAGCTTAGTAGTAAAAAAAAAAATAAAAGAAAATGAAGAAAAAAATGGAATAAATTATAAAGAGCTTAAAACAAGTCCAAAGAAATTTCTTTGAAATGTTCATTTTGGAGCTTCCGGCCCAAATACAATGCAGTACAGCATGCTGTTTTCAAATTTCTGGCGATAGGAATTGCGTCATGTTGCTTTTTTTCTCACAGACGGTACTCAAATGACCATACTATATTGTGAACGTGACAATACGGAAAAAAACATTCTTTTTCTGCCTTGTTCTTTCAAGACGTAAGGCGATCATTTGTAATGATCCCTGTAGCTTTTAATATATTTTGTCTTGGTATTTCTCCCAAAGATTGCTCTGCTATTCATTTGCTTAAGCCCATCAAGAATGACACGCGCTGTGTTCCCTTGTCTATTTTTATCTTTATCCTCCCTTTGAGTATAAAAATTCTAAAAACCCTCCTTTCTCATTACGCGTCCCAGTAACTTAAACTCTCTCTTATTGATGTTATCCATGTTCCCTTTTTGTTTCCATTCTCTCCAAAACCTCGTCATTGCTCTCACATGTTCCGTCCATGGTATCCTCAGCTTCAATCTGTAGAATCACATTTCTGCTGCTTCGGCTCTCTCCTTTATTCTTGAGAAGATTGTCCAGAATTCTCCACATACAATAGGATAGATTTCACGTAACAGCTCAGTATACTTTTCTTTCTTCCCACCGAAATTCTGCTATTTCTCAATATTCTGCATAGCTTTTGGAATGTGTCATTAGACATACCAATAGAACTTCGGAACTTTGAAATTTCTGTACTTGCTTGATTTAAGTATCGCTGACTTAGCATTTTGGGTCATCTTTTCTGCTGATGACCATGTATCCTGCCTTCTTGTATTTTATGCTTAGTTCTTTTTTGTCGCTTTCTTTCACTAAGTTCTGCAGTATTTTCCCACCGTGTCTGCTATAAACAGTGTGCCATTTGCATATCATATATTATTAAAATGGAAACCGCTAATAACGAATCTTTGCAAGACTTCTAGTTTTCTCAGCATTTCCTCACTGAATAGACTGAATAATTCCGGTGAGAAGATACATCATTGTCTTACAACTCTTTTTATATTTTTATATCTGCTAAACTAATTTCCTATTCGTATGCAGGCGGTTTGCTGCCAGTATAAGTTCTTGAATGTTCTCTGTTTTCCAGAATATATGAAGGAATATATGTGGCGTACATTTACAACGCCTTTGCATAGTCTATAAAACACATGTGCACGTCCTTCTGTATTTGTATTGCGCTTTCTGATAATACTCTGAGGAGAATAACAATTTACCTAAGTTTCGTTTAGAATTGAAAAATGAAGGCTCTGCCGGATGAAATGATAATCGTCTTCATTTTGTTTCTTCTTAATAAATCTACTTAGCATCATCATTACGAACACCATTTTTTCTGTATTGAGTGAGAAGAGAATCACTACGACTTTGATCTTTTTTTTTGTTTCACCACTCAGTGAACGTTTCTACAATTTAACAGATTGTAACTTATGAGGTCGCTCATCATTTTATTGCTATTTGAATTGTCAAAATTTTAAACATTCAAGTTTTATGTTTGCATTTACTGCATCATTAAATTTATCTGATATAGTTTTAAAGTAACTTCTGAGCTTTTAACATCGGTGTTTGTAATTCTCCTTGTTAAAACTTCGTAATCCTTGATGCGTGATTGTATATCCTACATTATCTTAGCAATCGACCATTTATCTTTGTATTAACTTTTTATGCCTGTTTTGATGTATTTCCCCAATTCAATAATTAAATATAACAAATAAATAGTGTTGGCTATTTATGGGACAACGGCTACCATTTTCACCAATAAGAGTATCAGTTTTTCGAGAAACCATACGTAAAACTAGCAAGAAACAAGAGAGTACACTTTGAAAATTTTTCTAACATTATTCAGTGATAGTGCTCGGGATACTCACATCAATCACTTTTCTTGTTATTTTTTAGGGGTGTTAATAACACAATTAATATTATTTTGATATCAGCAAAATATCAATTCTCTAATGAAATAAAAACGATAGTTATTTTTTATTCTAAAGTTATTTTGCATATTGGATATTTCATGGCTCAGCAGTTAATCGATACATTGATCGCTGAAAATTGAATCCTGATTAGTTAAATGTATGGAGCGGTGAAATATGAAGCTTTTTGACAAAATTGTTTGTAATAAAAACTTAAGATTAGCAATGGTAATGATTTAAAATCATGTAGAATTCCTTAGATATTGGGAACAGCTATACGAGAGTCGGAAGGAATGATCTTAGATTCAGCAATAAATATTTTTATCGGCAATCGAAATGTCGTTATTGATCAATTAAAATAGTAAAAATACTGTTTGTTTCTGAAAAGCAGTCAAATCTCATTATCAAATAGAAAAATCGATTGTTTACAATTAGTATGGAAACCAGTGAAAGACACTTAATTGAAAAATGCGTTTTCTTTTTCCAGAGAGAGAAATTTCATTCTGCAGTTATTAATTGAACAAGTCAATTTTTGACAGAATCGGTTATGAGATGAATGCATGTGCCTTGCCCTTGTTGTGTTCACATAGCACCAAACCTATCAATTTTATGTGTTATGATCAAATCTAGATCGAACATTGTTGTTTTCTCTCTGTTGGTAATGGGCAAGCTAGATAGCTGGTAAGGCAGAAGCTTTGAGAAACGAAGACGTATCTGGACAAATTATCGAAGGGTGATGGTTCTGGCTAGGTGTATGCTACATTCGTCAAAAATCTACAAATTATGCTTTTTATGTCTGAATTCAGGCCAAAGAACCATTCAAAGTGGACAGTTACTGGCAAAACGGTCCTGATTTATGATGTGAGTTACACGTGTGAAAGAGGGGGTAGTAGAAAGTACAGGGTGATAGGAAGGAAAGGTAACGATTGACCCTTGACTTGAAGAGGTTCAGATTTTAGTTTTCAGGTATTAGGTTTGTATGGAGTTCTCAAAATCAGTTAACAACAATAGCTTATATATTTTTTTCCGTGGTTTGTTTACGTTCTGGTCTTGCTGGTAAACATTCTAGCTTTGATAGGTTTTGGTCTATATGCGTTAAATAGAGTTCTATTGCTGTTGCTAGCAACCAGTACGAGAGAAGAAAATCTCTGAATTCTAAAACATGAAATGACAACGGGAAATCAATACACTGTGTGTCCCAAAAATGCAGGGGAGATACTTTCTGACGCCAATTCGGTCGGGTTTCAATCTTGGGTAAAAAGCAATCGGAGTCTAACCGTACAGATGAACTGTGATACAGCGAAACATATCTGTCTGCGGATATATATATATATATATATATATATATATATATATATATATATATATATATACGTAAAAGTTTTAAAAATAGTTATAGCTCACCTGTTGAACAAAACGTACAATTTCAGTTTAGCATCATTCTCCCATTGCAATTATTCTAAAAGTAGAATACAAAAATAATCGTTTGACTACCGGTAATAAATTCATAAAATTATGAAATAACAAAATTCGTAGAAAATAGATCGATATTTGACTTATGTAATGACAGACTGACAAACAATAAGTATATTTGGTGAATATTTCGTATGGTGACTAAAATTATATCAGCTGAAAACTTTCTGATGATAAGGCAAATTGACCAGTAAAAACAATATGTACAGCAATAAAGAACTTTATCTCAAAACTCTGAGCAGCTTAAATATTGGACAATGTAAGCTACTGTGAAACAATATTGATCCTCGAACGAAAGGAAAGAAGTTGGGAGTTTAATACTTTTAATTACCCCCTAATCTGACGAAAGGTTAAGTGGTGTCCAGCTAAGCAGTTTCAACTCAAGAGGGGTCAGCTTTAAACTGACAGCAAACAAGATAAACAAACAGACATCTATCTTGGAGCAACAGCCAATTAGGAGTCAGCGCTTTTGATAGGATTACCGCTGACAGGTAAGACTTTTAGGTTTCAGTGTTGGCTTTTTAATTCTGAAGCGACTCAACACGTGAAAGGGAGCAGATATTTGCCCTATCTCGACCCGCGAAATCTTCAAATGCCTAAGTAGTAATTTGTCGAAATAGTCTTACCAAGTGGTGTTTTAATTAATAGTTTGTTTGCATAAAAGCTTAATCGGATTATGTGGATTGTGCTACGTTGAGAAACTGACCAGGGTTAATTCGGAAAAAACCTTTATAGATGCGTAACTCAATGAAAAGTTTAATATTGAAATATAAACCACATTTGTGTCAAAATGTGTTTAACTAAAAGTAACTTTATTTATATCCTACTTAATACATCTGTATACTTCAGGTTGTGTAATTTTCAGAGGCTTGGTATGAGAAATCGGAGTGCCGTCTTTTAATTCTAGCCGAGTTTTTTATATTGACTTTCTAAAAGATATGAATCTACAACTTTTCTCCTAGCTATGGAATAAATAGAAAAGAAAATGGACTTTTCCGCTGTGATTAGCAGCTGGTTTAGAAATAAAACGATTCTGAATTCAAAACAAGATGATTAGAGAGCGAAAAACTTCATACCTTAAAAATTTACTTGCTACAATAACCACAACAACGACGTTTTGCGAGCTGTAGTCTTGTAGTCTTGTACTCCCGTCAGTGGAGTCTACATGACACGAGTAAAGGAATAATACATTGATTCTTATACATGCTTTTCATACAATTTCAATATTTACATTTTTCAAACCAAGCAAAATAACTATTCCAAACATTTTATTAAAGCAAGAGATTAAATCTAATTTAATAAAGTGAATTACTCTTTTGCGAATATTAAGCACGAAATTGCAATTGTAAAAACAGCTGACTTGAACGGAATTTAAACTCAGTTTGAATCTTCTATTCTGCCTGTCTGCCTGCTGTTAAATGTTACGGTATCGGAATCTACCTGATATATTTGATCAAAAGCATTTAAATGGTAAAATCATCGCTTCTTAAATTAAAAATTACCAGCAGGAAATTACTGGCAGGAATCGAAGGATAGATAGATAGATAGATAGATAGATAGATAGATAGATAGATAGATAGATAGATAGAAACTTACAGAGTGAAATAGATCAATAAAGAGATAAAGAAGATTAGAAAGATAGATAAAACATGAATTAGCATTATGTACAATTTATGCTTCGTGGCACCACTATGAAGCTTACGCTGGCATCACGTTGAAACACCGAATTCCATAAAGTTACGTTAAGCAAAATCAAAGTTAAGTAACGTCAAACATTGTCAGTAACCATTTGAGAATACCAGGTGCTGTCAGATTGGTTCTGCGCGTGGTGTAATGGATCATAGTTTAGAATTGTTAATCAGAGAGTCCAGTTGCAATTTCCAGTTGGGGAAAGTATGAATTCATCTATAATCTTCCCCCAGCTGTGGGCTGTAACACTAAATAATTCTTATCTGCAAAAACTAAATAAAATTGCAAATAAAAGATTTAGATTTCGGAATTAAATAAGAAACACAGGTTAATATACTGCTAAAAACAAAAACAAAAAAATCGATAGATGGGGGTTGGAGAAATAAACCATTTCAATATGAATTGTTCTGTCGATCAGTGTGATACCGGCTAGGTAGCTCATATTGGATTAACGTAAATGTGCAGAAATATTCATCTGATTGCTATATATATTGAGGTTCGATAGCTTTCAAAAATTGTTGTTGGCTTGCGGTCATATCCCGGTGAAACACCCGTTGAAACACCCGTTGAAACACCCGTTGAAACACCCGTTTCTGTACGATATCTGAAATTAAGCAAAGTCGATCCTGGTTAGAATATCAGTACCGATATGGGTGACCACTCATATTAAATTACCGTACACTATCGGAACTGTGACGGGGAATCTATGAAATTGTGTGGACAGTTAATATCCCTTGCTTTTTGTTGTTCTGTGTCTATCGAGAATTACTCCTAAGAGCAAAAAATACATTAATTATCGTAACAAGAAACGGATGTCTTGAGTTGTCTGCTGTAACAGACAAACGTCAATTTGTTAGATTATATCCAATTTAAATGCAAAAGATACCAAACATAACCACTAACTCAGTTTAGCGTTCCTTAGCTTCCGTTAGATATGGGTAGAGAAAGCCCATCTGGGTTCTCTCGTTGTCATCACAACATTGGAAACAGTAATGTTTTTGAGTATGTAGAATCGCTAATTGGACAAGCGTGGTAACGAATTTTAATCCGCTGTTCTATCCGAACATGTAACTGATATGCACATTACATTAGCTTTCTGAATATGTGAATCCATTCAAGTTATCCAAAACTGAACTGAGGCGTATTCTGAAGATTTTGGATGAATTGAATGGTCATCATGTTTATCCAATTCGAGGCTAATTAAACATTAATGGAATACGGTGGAAAGGTTCATTCGCTCTCAAGATACGGCATCCACAAATATTCATGAACCATGAATAATTCTAAAAAGGCGTGCATTGCTCATCCTTCCAACTTTTGAATTGATTCAAGTATTTCACAAATTCCAATGTGCCACTATGTAACTAGTATTTGTGCTACCGGTAAAAAACAATGTATATATATATATATATATATATATATATATATATAAATATATATATATATATATACCACACACAAGTATATATATATATATATATATATATATATATATATATATATATATATGCCGTATAACAGAGGAAAAAGTATATATTACTAAATACACATATTATCCTACGTTTTAGGCACCACTCGGAGTTTCATGAATTATGCAATCATCAGGGGCATATTGTCTGAATGATATGCACCTGATGATTGCATAATATATGAAACCCTTAAGTCGTGCCTAAAAGGTAGGATAATATATGTATTTATTAATATATATATATATAAATATAAATAATATAAATATATATATATATATATATATATATATATAAATATATATAATGAGAGAGAGAGAGGGGGAGAGAGAGAAGTGTGTGTGTGATAATAAACAAGGCAATGAGCCTCTCAGTTTCAATCCTCAGGTTTATATTGTTGGTTGGTTTGGTTCTTTTGGTTTGGTTTGTTTCGTTTTGCGGCATATCATCCAGAATGATATATTTAATACTGATTAGATTTTTACAATAGATTCGTATGAATAGAATATGTATTCTTAGTAAGGAATCAAGTTGTAGATCATGTTTCATTGGAGAATTTTTGTAAATAGGGTTTTGTCGAGAGTAAGATGTATTACTTGTATATATGTATTTTCTTCAAAATTTATTGCTGTTAATATTTATTTTCTTCATAAATATATTGTTTGTAATATTTTGCTTTATAAATATATTGCTGGTAATATTGTTTTCTTTCAAAAATGTATTGCTTGAATATTGTTTTCTTCAAAAACGTATTGCTAGAATTTTCAGTATAGAAAACTAATTTTATACTTTTATACTGTTTTAACTCCAGTTTAGGGGTTTTACTATTTGCATATACCTGGGATACTTACAGGTGCTGACACCCCGCTCCTCAATACTCCCGAATTAGACGCCTTGTGTCTGGATGCATTTTATAGTCAAACGCAGGATGCAATAATTTTAGTGTAAAGATCGCATTGTGACGTAAAAGTGATAGTCGAAATTCAGTGTTGATTTTTATGGCCGTACTGTTTATATTCATAGAAGATCTGTATCTTGAGCACCTTTCGTCTATAAATACAACACATTTAGAAAGAATCAATACACTCATATACATATATATATATATATATATATATGTGTGTGTGTGTGTGTGTGTGTGTGTGTGTGTGTGTGTGTGTGTGCGTTGCTGTATGTGAGGGTGTGTGGGTTTAAAATTAAAACTACTACAAACCGTTATTTTGTGAACACTGATGTTTGAATAGACGCCTACATTTATTTAATTTTACTTTTTGTAAACAGTGTGATTACACCTACCGCAAGACCTTAATGTACTCTTCGTAATTTAGACCGCACAGCTAAACTGTTAAAATGAAAAAAAAAATAACCACACACAGGGCGTCTGCTTAGAAATGCGTATTCACAAAATAACGTTAGGAGTAATAAGAAACAATTTTAAACCAAGATTCAAGTATTATTTATCTATGAGAGTTTAATAGTTTGAAAGCAACTTTAAGTGAAATAAAGATAAGTTAAGCAATTTTAAAGTTCCACTTTCAGCATAAATCTGCTTCATGAACTCCAAAATCTTTCTAAAATCGTTTAATTTGTTCCTCTTCATTGAACTACTTGCTGTTTATCAGCAGATCTGTTACCAGTTATGAAAATTTGCTTCTAAATAATTATATCCAATGATAATGACAGATTTTTGCACCTAAGAAAAAAGGAAAATCCATCAGTGAACCTTCATTTCATTCGAAAAGTCTTACTTTGTGTTTGGTGGGATATTACGGTTTCATCTGTCGTGTTTTGTTAAGCGAAAAATGATACAGATTTTGTCGGAAAATAAAATCATTAACTGCACAAAATATACAGAAAAAACTATCAATCTTTAATCGTCCAAGGCGTATTTCTGCGATACTGGAAGTCGACAATATTCCCAAGTCACGTAGGAAGTGTTTAGGGTATTAAATATAGAAGTTTTAACTCATCAATTCTATGCTCCTGAGCATACACCCTCTCCCTTTATCATATTTTTAGATCACTGCAATTTTTCTTCTAGGAAACGTGTTTATTAATTAGAAGAGGTTAAATGTGATAGTGTATGATTCATGGAATTGAGATCCGATGGATTTTATGTCAAAGAAATTGACAATGTGCCTATTTCATAGGGTGATGTTTGTTAAATAAATTACGACCAAAGAAGCCTTTGTTTTATTTCCATCATTTGATGCAACAAGATATTCTTGACAGCCAAATAGATTAAATATTATTACTTCTACTATTAACAAGATAGTACACAATAAATAATAAAATTATTGTATGGAGAAGACTTAATTATATTCTTAGTATATTAGTTTCGTTTCATCAATTTCAATGACCAAATCAGTGATAACTACGTCCATCTCAGAGGATATTTACGCTTATGTCATTAGATTTCAAATTTGTAATTTTACCATACTGAAAACATGTGACGACGTCCGTAAAGAGTAAAAATAATAACATGAAAGAAAAACAAAGGCACGGCAAAATGAAAATAAATATGCAATGCATATGCAGTAAAAGACTAACATGTCATTTTACCAAATTAAATAATTTTAGAATTATAATAAAGCGATGATGAAATTCTTATTTACATTTATAAGTATGTAAAATTTTCTTCACTCCTGATGCACCAACGTTGGTTATGCATTTATTAAAAGAGCTGATGATGTTGAAAAACGATGAATTTGATACCAAAGTATTTCTATTTTAGCCCTATTTTTGTGATCAGGTGACACTATACCATACTGAAGCTAAATATGTCCATCTTCTCGACAACAGAGTAAATTAATTATTTAATTGACTTATTCGAAAGAGAATGCCGAAAGCCTCGCTGATACGGACGAGTGGTCTCAGACCTGAAAACAGACAGGGAGTCAGAAAGACGGATGAATTCTTTTAAGTAATTAATTAAACTCGGTTGTTTTTGTTTGAATGTCCGATTCTTTATCTTGCCATCTAATTGATAAGTTTCCCTTTCGTGGTCAATTTGAATCAGTCAAATAAAAATAGAAAGAAAAATGGCGTAAATTGATATGTTTGGAGTCAGTTCAGAAATATCCAATTCCAGTATATTCTTCATTAAGTCTTTCAGTAAAGATAGAAAGAAGCTTCTTTCCTTTTTTTTAATAATGGTCATTCAGAAAGCATGCGCGTACGCCTACATAATGGTCAGTAACATGTTTTTTTAAACTCAATCAATATCGGACGTTCCACTATTGACAGTTTCTCATTGCCCAGAAATAATCTGGTGATACTAACCAGAGACAGCTGTTTGATAGGTTTTTAGTACGTTCAGCGTCCGTTAAGTAACTCACACCAAAGAAAATAAATTCAGCAATTATCTAAAGGTTCTCGCCGTAGACAGATAACTGGTTCCTGTCGAGGTCCATTAACTAGTAATTTGAGTAACTGTGATTTACTTCTATTATTGTTCTCTAGTGTTATTTGTAAAATACAATTAGTTTTCTCATATCTTGGATTGTATTGATGACATCATTTAAAGTGGCGGTGCACTAAACAATAAGCTCCACGGATCATAATCGCGTAAAAGGGAAAGCAGTGAACCTAATTGAAATGAAATCTGTTCACTTTTTCACTAATACCATCGGGAAAGGAATGTATCCCTTCTTTACTTTCCTTTCTTTTCTTGCGAGATATCTTGTCAAAAAGTCACATCACTGGTATACCACAGTGGCTAACCCTGAGAAGTTTATGTGAATAAAACAAGGGTATAACCGGCTTACATAAGTATTTCATCTGTCAAGTCAACAGGAATAAATGACTGACTTATTTTTCTAAAAAAGGGTCAGCGTGTATTTAGTAGACTTCATTAAAGTATATAGACAACTGAGTGTTAAGTGAAATGACACATCTTCAACACTGACTTAGCTTCCTTACCTTAACAAATGTTATTTATTTCATCGCAAATAAAATCGGGAATGGTATGAAATCACCAAGGAAACACAGCCATGAGTTAAATAGAAGGACTGTTATCTGGAACAGTTATTGTTACCATAACAATAATAATGTAATAATCACTCAGAGAAAATAATTATTCTTATAATCCAAAGTAAATTCCAGTTTCAAATAATACAGAAAGTGGTGACAAGTTGTAAATAGAAAAATCAGTTAATCAAATATAGATTTCTCTAGTAAGCAAAATATGCTTGAATACCTAAGATACACGGCGGTATTTACTTAGTTTATTCGGTATCACGTTTTATGTAATATTTATCCTTTTAATAAAACGACTTGACATAATCTTTAATTAAAATTCAAACGTTCGTTTTTACATACAAAATCTTTGAGCTTTATATAGTAGATGCATTTTTTATAACGTACGCTTGCAGATAAAATATAAATTAAGATACATGCAAGTTAATGGACCTGTGAAGATATCCTTAATAATGAGAGCTTTTGAAAAAAAACCTAGTCCAAACCTAATTACACAGAAAGAAATATAATATTTAAAAATATATTTAAAATATTATATATTTTCTTAAATACCTATGTTGAAATTTCTGTAAAGTTTTAAACGGTTAATCTCGATAAATTGGCATATTTTGCGTTGTCAACAACCAATACGATACATTAAAAATGCTTTCATATACGTTTTTCAAAATTATAGAAAACAATAATAATAATTTTTCTCCATTTTTGAAAAAATAAATAAATAATATAATTTTCCTAAAATATAAAATCTTTAAATGATAGAGACAGGTATATTTTAAAAAAATTTTCCCAGTGTCTCTTCAATTAATTAATGACGGATAACATATTAATCCTATAAACAATTTCGTGAAAAGCCCTATGCGCGCCAGGCAAACCAACCAGTAATACATAGAATATGCGCTATAGAAAATATTGGTTGTTGATAAGATTGCTGCA
This sequence comes from Ascarosepion bandense, assembly GCA_037127315.1. Taxonomy (NCBI): domain Eukaryota; kingdom Metazoa; phylum Mollusca; class Cephalopoda; order Sepiida; family Sepiidae; genus Ascarosepion; species Ascarosepion bandense. Next base: position 1,363,928 of record JBBBDQ010002324.1, read on the forward strand.
AAAGAAATGTTATATTTATATATTTACATATTTGTTACATTTTGAAAATACTATTATGTCTGAAGTCTAGAATTGCTTTTCTTACTAAATGCGAGGAAAAACAAAAAGGTGTAAGGTCCACGCAAAAGATTCTGAAGACATACCATTTCATATAAATGAAGATTTCTGATTTGTTTTAATCTGAAAGACAAAGCGATGAGAAAACCCGTGATTGGATAATAAAAGAACAGATTTTCTTAGATTGCCCGTCGAACAGAAATTTGAAATAATATTTCTTGAAAGGAAAAAATCTCTTTCTGAAGGAAAATAAAAAAAAAACAGATTATGATTGAAAAAAGTACAACTAAAAGTGTCTTGTCTCTAAAAAACAAAAAGAAAGTAAAAACAACACACTAATGACCACTTTGGGATAATTAAACGATGAAATTGAAGAAAATAGTAACTTCTCTCTATATCGTACGCCAATAGTAGCAATAATATACTAAAAAAGAGTAGAGAGGTTCGCCTATCGTCCAGTTTACACGCTTCTTCCGTATTCCTTTACAAGAGTATACATTTATTTTTCACGCTTTGGAGTAAATTAATTAAAGAAAATATATCTATTTATCTATCTATCTTTGTACTGGGTGCGATAGGTAAAATGTTGCCATATTTAATTTTTAACTTCAAGCATGCGCTCTGATTGTTTTGGATTTGGTCGACGGTACAGAATAGTTGGGTCATTTATGTATCTTCCGTGAGAAAAAGTGAATCATGACGCAATTCACACAGCCATAAATTTGGAAAGGTATTGCTGTATTGCTTGAAATTCATTTGAGAAGAAAGCTCTGTGTCTACGACCCTTTTTTGATTTTAGGCAGTTGCTTAATTAATTTTCTGTTTATATGCACTCATTTTCCTCAGTTTTTGGAAGCTGTGAAAAACATTGCCAAAAAGGTTTGATGAATAATCTGTAGACGCTTCTTACATGAATAATTACTAATACTATTACTAACTTATGAATAATACGAACAAAAGAATTGTTAACTGAATGATTAAAAGGAATAATTATTTGTGGTCATGAATTGTACAACAAACATAAATGTACAAGGCATGCAAAAATCTACACATGTACATACATACACACACACAAACGCACACACACACACACACACACACACACACACACACACACACAAGAAAGTCTTAATGAGATCTCGGCTCGACTGAGATTAACTGTAGCGGGATTGACCTTGCCTGGAAATGTTTTGGTAAGATCTTTTATCAAAGGCAATAAGATCTTACATTTTGTCTAAAATAAATATTTTTATTCAAATAATTCGAGAATTCTGCGAATATATTTATTATTTTCATTGCATTATCCTTTACTTTTCTGTCAATAAAAATCATTTTGTATTGTATATTAATGAGAATCTCTTGTCTCGAATATCGTTCAATGATTGGCAGATAAGAGAATGAGTGCAGATGTGCAATTCACCCGCCCGTAACTATAATCTAAACATCTATAAAAAGAACAATTAAGACAAAATTCTCATGACGTTTTTAAACCCCTTGTTGAAAGGGGTAGTATATATATATATATATATATATATAGTTATAGATTAATTGTACATAGCGACACGGAAATTTCTATGTTTCGAGAGAGATTCTCTTCATCAATCGCTGTATGATGTTTGCTGTACAGATGATTTATATTTAAATTACAAAAGTTTTGGTTTGCTGTGTATGTATGTGGGAAGATATAAAATTTACATGTGTGTTTCTTTTAACTAATCAGAGCGAAGAGTTATTTTGGGATTCGGCCCCAAAGAATACATACTGACCAACGTATTCTCTTTTTTCTCCTTTTTTCCATTTCTTTATCTTACTTTTCTCCTTTTTTTCTTTTCCCTCCTTAACGGTCAAGATGTCAACCTGCCTTTAACCTAACCTTATCATTTTTCTTTTTTTGTTTTTGGTGAGATATGCCCATTCAGTAACAAGGCTGTTCTTTTCACTTTGTTATCACTTTAGTCTCCTAGCTGTAATTTCCTCGGAATCCTTGATTTATAAATAACATTTTTGTTCTTTCTTTTTTCTGGTTTATTTCCTGCTATCCTTATACAATCTTTCTAATATCTATTTATTTGTTGTAAAGCTTTTTTTATAAAAAGAAAAAACATTTATATAAAAAGTTTATGTTTCAGTTTACTTTATTTTGATAGTTCATCGGTAATTATTTTACTTAAGCACTTGTTGGTTATATGCATGTTATTTCATTTAGATTTTACCCATTTTCTAATGTGAATATTTTGCAATGTCTACATATGACATTTATCTCATTGCGTTTATTTAATGGATTTTTATTCTTAAGTGATTTAATAATATTTTTTCGTATAAACATAATGACTATGGTTCATTTAAGGAACTACATGTTTCAGCTTCTTTTAGAACTTTTCACTTATTTGTGTGTTTCTTTCCCTTACATACCAATGATATTTCTATAGGGATGTTCTATTTTTGTATTTGTTATTATTACATGTGCTGGTAAATCCGCCGTTTAAGAGTATTTTTAGTACTCCCTATGTAAATTTTTATATTATTTGGGTTTTCCTTTGAAGATATTTTGCATTGATAGAACTTTGATTCCATTAGGCATCTATTTTCTAACGGGCAATCTATAGGGTTACTAGTATTACATTCTTTCTTGTCTAAATTGTTATTTTCTATTATCCGGCTGTTTTTACTAATTTTCTTAAAGTTCTTCTAAAATATTATTATTGTGATTTTTTTATGATTTTTTTCTAGATTGTTCATACTGCTGTAACTTAATTTAATAGTGTTTTTACTAAAGGTCTTACTTAGTGTTTTTTTCCGGAAAGAGTTTACAAATTAACGCAAGGAAAATGTATCCACACTGATGCTATCGTGGTTATTAACAGGTTTTCCGCAATAGAAGACCCGTATTTATTGGTCGGCCTATCTGACGACAAATATTTCAAATTTTTGTAGGCATCTGTTGTGTAATTCTGGAATCTAGTCTTTCCGTAGTTCTCTCTATTTAGTGCAATCCACAACTACATTGAAACATATAAATCAAAGAGTTATTATGGTGTAGGTAGAGAACGCAAGCTAGAAGGCTATGGAATAACTAGGCGAATGTTTGATCTAATCCAGTCATTGCTTTCAAATCGTGTAATGAAGGTAATATTGAACGGTCATGCTTATTCTGATCTTCATCAACGATCTCCATGGTGGAATCAGATCCTAAGTAGATATCTACGTTGACGACACCACCTCTATCAGAAACCTGCTGATGCTGACAAAGCGAATCTCGCTGCTGAGCTTGAAAAATACCTCCAATCTGTGGTGGACTAAGGTAAGAAATGGCTCATGAATTTTAATGTTTCCAAAACGAAGCTGCAATTTGTTAACCACTAGTCTCTCCCTCCCTCATTAGCATAGATCAGCCTAGTCTCTCTGAAAGCAAAACTTTGCGCTTCTTCGGCCTAACTCTCTCAGCCGACCTCAAGTGGAATGAATACATCAAATTCATAGCTAAATCTGCTGCTAGGAAGGTCGGTTGACTGTGTAGGGCCAGGAAATATTTCCCGTCTGAAACCATCCTGCACATGCATAAATTTGCCATCCTCCCGTCACATCTGGTCGGATGCTCCTGCTATTCATCTCTGGGTTATTGACAAAATCCGGCGGCGAATCTGAAGTATGATCAATCCTGACCTGGTAGCTCCTTTCCAGTCACTTTCTTAACGGCATAATGTGGCTTTCCTCTCTCTCTTCTACAAATATTTTCATGGCTTCTCCTCCAACGAACTAGATTACCTGGTTCCCCTTCTGCAAAAATTTACTTGAGCTACTAAAATAGCAACTAGATCCACTTGTAATATAACAATCCCGCCCCACCCGAGGAAAGGCTGATGCAAGCGGGGGTGTTTTCCGGTCGTTGAAAGGAACGGATGTTTGTTTGACCTTATTTCCGGCAGTAGCGGAACTGGCTACAAGAGGCAGACAGAACAGGTGTCTCTGAGAATTACGTGGGCGTGCGTGGGCGAGGCAAAATCCGGAAGTACCGGTTTGGAGATTATAAAAGACCTCGGCGCACGGATTTCAGACGCAGAGAGACAGAGGCAGACGAGAGAGCCAGACCAGACCAGAGGAGCAACAGATACGACCCCCCCCGTCAGCCCCAGTAGAGGCGCGCTCTCTCACTCTCTGTTCACTAGGCTACACGGTTCATCGTCATCAATAAAAATATAACTCATATTTTTATATATATGCGTGTTTGTTGTTTATTGATATACAACACACTCTTTTACAGTGAAACAAATAAAATGTAACCGCAAATTCCACTCTGGCAGCTTCTTAACTCGCACCTCCCGCATATAGAATTTATTTCCGTATACTTGCTTCCCTGTCACCTACAATCTCCAAGAATTGAAATAAAAGGTCAATTGCCATCTTTTACCTCCTTCACTCGCATCCTTTCACTCATGTTTTTCCCCTGTTCACTCTAGTCTCATCAGCTCTCTTCACACCAGTGTTCTCATCTTTCTCTTAGTCATTTTCTGACAACCCACTATGACTTGTTCCTTTTACTCTTCACTCTCCTTTTATGTAACACTCTGCGCACCAGTGACAGTACTGCCTTGCTTCTGGGGAAATGATTATAACACACACACACACACACACACACACACACACACACACACACACACACACACATATACGGATTACGGATTTAAAACTTATAGGCACCCGCCATACTCAAAAGAGTTAGAGGCGTTTGAGAAAGATCTAATTAACATCATTAGAAAAATTAAGTACAGAAAGTTAGGGCAAAACCCCTTTCAAAAACAATTAAAGGACACGGTAAAAGAATGTAAAAATACCACTAAGATTTACGTTAAAGGAGATAAAAATACTAACATGTACGCTTTGCCTAAGGAGCAATTCAACAAAGAAGTTAAGAATTCGGTAATTAGGCACTATAGGAAGATAGCACCAAGTGTTATGGCTAGTATAAATAGTGAGGCTACATCGTTAGTAGGCAAGTTTAACTTGCATAACAAGGTGGAAAAGATAGAATTGAAGAGCTGCTTCCTAACAGTTAAGGATCACAAAGATTCATTTCCAAACCATCCTGAGTTTAGACTTATAAATCCTACCAAAACAGAACTTGGTAGAATAAGTAAGGTTATAATTAAAAACATTTGTAGCAATCTACGTATGTATCTTAATATTAACCAGTGGAAATCCACTGGAGATTGTATCAAATGGTTTAAAGATATAAATCCCGATAAAAGATCTGCATTCATAAAATACGATATTAAGGAGTTCTATCCATCAATAACGGCTAAGTTACTCTCAGAAGCGTTAGAATTAGCGAAAGAGTATAACGAAATAAAAAAGGAGGAACTAGAAATAATCTGGCACTGCCGTAAAACGTTATTATGGTTCAATGATGAAATTTGGATAAAAAAGACTGATGCCCAAGGGTTTGATAACCCAATAGGGGCATATGATGGTGCGGAAGTGGCTGAACTGATAGGGTGCCTATTACTACACAAATTAAACCAAATAATAGATTTCCATAATCACGGTCTGTACCGGGACGATGGATTGATAGTGATAGAAAATTGTACGCCTAGATTAGGAGACAAAATGAGAAAAGAAGTACAAAAGTTTTTTAAGTCCCATAAGCTTGAAATAGAAATAGAGCATAACGTGAAAATAGTCAATTACTTAGACATAACGTTAAACATTGCCAACGGGATAATAACACCATACATCAAAAGGAACTATGCCCCAAATTACGTTAATAAAAAGTCTAACCACCCTAGACATATTCTGCAAAGTATTCCTAGAGGTATAGAGGTTAGATTGTCTACAAACTCGTCAAATAGTGAAGTTTTTGAAAAACACAAAAAAATTTTTCAAATGGCCTTAAAAAAAAGTGGGCACCAAGAAAAGTTAGAATTTTCGAACCAAAGTTTAAATAAAAAAGCCAGTAAGAATAGATCAAGAAAAATTATATGGTTCAACCCCCCCATATAATAATGAAGTTAGATCCAAGATAGGAAAAATGTTTTTTAATTTAATAGATAGACATTTCAACTCAAATAATAGACTTAAACAGATATTTAACAGGAATACTATTAAGTTGAGCTACTCCTGTATGCCTAATATAGGTAAAATCATTAATAACACCAACAAAAGTAAACTAAAAGAGAATACTGCGGCCTCCGGTAATAATAACGTTAAGGAGCATAAGTGTAATTGTAGAGCTAAAAAGGACTGCCCGATTGAGGGTAATTGTAATCAGACAAGTGTAGTTTACAAAGTTAAGGTCTATGTTAGCGAAAATGACAAAAACCCCCAGACATACATAGGATCTACACACGATAATTTTAAAAGTAGGTTTTATAACCATAAAACTTCTTTCAAAAACGCGAGATATAAACATAGCACAGCTTTGTCTACATATGTATGGGAAATAAAAACCAAAATTAAAAAGGACCCAATTCTGAAATGGGAAATAATAAAAAAGTGCCCTAGCAATAATAAGAATAATAAATTTTGCAAACTTTGTGACGAGGAGAAGCTAGCTATAGCTAAATTTGAACCCGCTAATAGGCTTATTAACTCTAGAACTGAGATATTAAATAAGTGTAGAATGCATAAAATGAAGTTTCTTGCTTAGAATATCGAAAGTTATAGTAATCCCTCTCCCAGGTTTTTTTTTTTTTTTTTTTTTCTTTCTTTCCTTCCATCCAACCTCTTCTGCAAATGGGTTAGTCTTAGTAGTGTGTATTTATTTGGTTAGTACTTGATCTGCCTTTGCCCTGACGAGCCGTTGTGCGAAACCGCGGTAGGTCTTGGCGATCTTACTATTTTATTAGTGTGTTTGCTCTGCGTTACTGCCTTTTATTTTACTATTTTATTAGTATATATATATATATATATATATATATATATATATATATATGCATTTACAGGTATAACGTGCTTGTCATTTTAACTGACCAGGTTCATGTCGACTGCAAAGATTTTTGAGCACACTATTATGATGTTCTCACTAGTCGAGGATTTTTATTTATGCTGTTATCACTTGTCAGGGCAATTATATCTACGGTAAATAGCCCTGACGAATGAGACATCATAACAGTATCCTCACGAAACATCGAATCTATTTTGTTAAAGAGTCAAATTCTTTGTACTTAACAACGGTTTACCTCCACTCCGATATCGAGCACTTTATGATAAACATCTGCTTGCCAAAATACATGTTATCAGTAAAACCACAAAAAATAATAATAGCAACCTTGTCGCAAAAAATTATCACAATTAAACACTATATATGTGTGTGTGTGTGTGTGTGTGTGTGTGTGTGTGTGTGTGTGTGTGTGTGTGTGTGTGTGTGTGTACGTGTTTGATCTTTTTTATCTCCAGCTCGAATTTTTATGTATCTGATGGATTCATCAACGCTTCAAATGAATTTTGGTGTGATGACTTTTGTGCAAAATTTGCGATATTAGTTGTGTTCATTTAAATGCAGTTTGAGTAGATGTTTTAAAATACCATGATAATAAAGGGATTAAATTTGAAATTGTTAGGCCTGTGATTAAATAGTAAATACTAATGCTTAAATAATTTTAGCACTATTTATAGACGTGATGAAAATTGTAGGCGATATTGATGTTTGACGGATAATTTTATGGAAATTACGGGTCGCGTTCCAGTAACCTACTTGTCCTTAGAAAGACGTAAATAAGTCAGCATTATAACCCGATGATCTTTGAGTTTATGAAGTAACCCCCCCACACCAAAAAAAAACTATTTCAAGTTACTTAGAGAGCAGAAGAGCCATTTACTAACAATTTCCCGACTCTTTGGGTGTAACTAATGATCTGGTAAGATAACCTGAACATCGGAATTATTGAACCAATCATTAAACTATACGTTCTTACCAATGTATAACAAAATTCATACGTAAAATAGCTACTTCGGGGAAAAATTTAAGCGAATATTAATTTCCTCCGATTACCTTCACCGACACTCATGTCATCACTGGTAAATAGTTCTCGGGCGTTTTCTTTTATTGAGTTATCTTCTAGCACTGACTTAAACGACGGCCAAATTTTAATTTATTTGCAAATTAAGGCCACGATCTGACCAGAAGATTATATATGCATGATGTAGGGGAAAATCCAAAATTGCCTTTCAAACCTGAAGGTGAATTTTTTTCTGATTTTATTTTCTACGTCTAATTATCGGTGTAGGAAGTAAGGCTAATTTGGGGATTTCCCTGCACGAGGAAATAGGTAAAGCTGAATTTTGTAGATTTATTTGTCTCTCTTCTATAAGCCGGCATTTTCCCCGTTATGTCTATTTGAAAGCAAGTCTTTACTTTGTTTGATACCAAATACCAGTATCGTCTTAAGTCAATCAGTCAGTCAGTTAAGTGCCATACGTGATACACGCTATGGGCGATCATGTCTCGAAATAGACATGACTGACTGGGCAGAAGATTATCCCGCAGTCGGTTGCCATTACTTTCTGCGGTAGACTGATTGCCAGCCAAGGCTATAGAACCCAATATGTCTATTTATTTAACCCATAACTGGAGGGAAGAGACGGATTAATACCTTTCCCAAGGGTATTTGTGCGTAAGTGAATGCAAGAAATTTAACTTGAATTTGAACTCGGTTCCCCCATTTGTCGTTCCGAGTCGATATCCACGCCATCACAACGCACATCCATCGTCTTAAGTATTTGGGGATAGCTCAATTCATATGTTAAGATTTAGAAGTTAAACTAGAAGAGATCATTTAGGGCATCATTATTTAAAATACAATAATATTTAAAATTTAAAAATGCAATATATATATATATATATATATATATATATATATATAAGCTACTTAATGAAAAGTCCGAAATAACGTTGAATCTTCATTTTCGTCCAATCTCATTCGATTCTACTCTATGGCTCATCTAGTTTGTTATCGTTTTTGGAATACTATCTGAATAATTCTTTTTGATTGCGTTTGAATATCGTGTATCTGTGTGTGTGTGTCTTAGGTTTTTCATGTTGTTTTGTTGAGGGAAGGCTTGTATTTTTTATAAATATTTCTTTCTGTATCATGAGCTTGTCATAATCTGCATTTTGGTAGTTAGGCATTGCTCTGAATTTACCTACACTACATTTGTGTACATGTAGGGAAAGGTACAATTCTAGTTATTGGCTAGTTTCAATGTTATTTCTGTGCAGAGCTATTCTTTTATTAAGGTCTTTTGTTACTTTCATGTATATTTTTCGCAGTCATCGGATTACGTTTTTAAAATTGCAGCTCAAATTTGTTCTTATTTCTAATGTAGATGTATTTTCGAACTTGCAGTTTGTGACCCCACCCTGCGTTATGTGTTGCTCGAATTTTGTTGAGGTTAGTATGTTTTTAAATTTGGGGGTTCGTGTTTGTTTTTAATTATTTTGGTTGTCTTTAATATTTCTTCTATTTTATCATTTTTATTAAGTAATTCTATGTGTTTTTATTTTTGTAAATAATTCTGGGTTGCTAGAATGTTTTCTTCTTTTTCTTGTTCTTTTTTTGTTTTTGCTTTTTGAATTCCGGAGAGATTTTAATGGTATTTCTTCTGCCAGGTGGAAACCCTTGTTCATAATTGGAGTAGGGTATTCTCTTATTTGTAGTGTTTTTCGTAGTTCTTCTTAGCGTATTTTACGAATAGTTTCGTCAGCTACTATTGTGAAAATTGGTCGTGCTATGTGAGTAGGGGATAAGTTTTATACTACTTTTAGGGTGGTGACACTAGAAATGAAGTTATCGTTGGGCGTGATGATTTGTTTTTTTTTCATGCATATATATACGTGTGTGTGTGTGTGCGTGTGCATTAAAGTCAACACCCAGTAACAATTGTCAGGCCATGATATTCAATGTGTACTTTTATATTTAAATACGCTCTAACTTTGGTATTGAGCACTTTAGCCCTTAAACATAACATGCATTAAAACTATTTTTTCTTTTATATATATAGCGTGTATCACGTATAACTTGTAGCTAACTAGTATATATATATATATATATATATATATATATATATATATTCATTTAGATAGGTGTGAGTTTGTGACCCTAGGTTTCACCGTGAAAACCAGGCTCACAAACTCACACCTATCTAAATGAATATGTAAGCTCTGTCACTATATTGAGTGCTTTCAAATAAGTACCGCGCATGTAAAATATATAAACAATATAATATATATATAAAAATTTGCATACATGTATATATATATATTTATATTTTTATGCATACACATTTCACACAGCCACACACACATACACACACACACACACATACACACACACACACACACACACACACACACACACACACACACCCACACACACACACACACATATATATATATATATATATATATATACACGTCAGTAAAATGCTACACATGATACACACTTAGGGGATTATGTCTATTTCGAAACATGAATAACCTGGTAGAAGATTTTCCCACAGTAGCTTGCCACTACTTTCAGCGGTAGTATGGTTGTCAGCCAAGGCTGTAGAACTCAATCTGTCCCGTTATCTAATCCATAGTAGTTTTCTAGTAGAAATGTATTTTAGGCTAGCAAATTACTTTCTCATCACGTGTTCGGTATCAAAATAAGGATAGAGCGTTATAAAATGAATATAATGAATTTTGTCCGTGCACGAAAACGTGTGTCTGTTTACATATTCTATTAATATATATTGTATATGTTGAACCTATTTTAAAATTTCAGCTTTCAGTTGAATTCTAGGATATAACTAATGAATGTGGCGTACCACATGGCTCTTGCAAATGACCTAGCTGATCGAAATTACTTGAATAAAATAATAGAACAACGCTAAACTTTAGCTAGTTTATCCACAATGACTTTTCTATGCACAAAAACACGCAGATCGTATCGGTTTTATTTAATAGAACAAATCTACACACACACACACACACACACACACACACACATATATATATATATATATATATATATATGTATGTATGTATGTATATATATATGTATATATATACACCATTATATAATTTTATGTTTTCAGGTATGCTAAAAGTGCTCAATACTAGGGATAGAACGTATTGCGTATTTAAATAAAGGGATATTTACTGATATCAGAATTTAGCGATGATAGTGTTTCATACTTGAATACAATAGGTTGGAGATTACGCTCAAGTATGGAACAGAGTGTCGCCGCTTGGTGATGGTGTCAGTGACCCTCACTATATATTACACTTTTTTGATTTTATGAGTCTACATTGTTGTGTGCGTGTATATGTGCGTGTGTTCGTGCGTTCATGCCTGTATAGATAGATAGATAGATAGATAGATAGATAGATAGATAGATAGATAGATAGATGAAAAATGAAAAGTACAAATCATTAGTGGTTACCATATAGAGGAAATAGAATGGAATAAAATACGATGATAATAAAATTTAAAGAACAGTAGAAGAAAAAAATAGGCCTAAGACAAAGAAAAAGTTAAAGAAAATAGACATAAAGTAAAGAAGAAAAAAAGATTGGAAAGAAAGGAAAAACCTAGAAATAGAAGCGGAAAAGATGACGAGACAAAACGATTTCATTGGGACACCATGTCTGTTTCGATTGTAATTCTAATTGAATCTTTTGAACACAATGATCTTTTCGGCATTGGCTGGCGCTCACATGACTTATATTAGCTGCAGGGATCAAACAAGTCTCGTGTTCATGATTATCAGGTATTTATCCTGGCTGCCGGCCCATATTTTCGATCACTCACAATCTTTTGAGATGAATGAAAATTGCATGTATACGACCGACATGGAGCCGGGCTGTCTCGATAAACGCCCAAATTTATAGACTATTCATTGATCACATATAAATCGTCAGACAGTGTGTAAAAGTGAAAATCTTCACTTTCTTTTTTACAGCTAACGTAAGGCGTGAATAATAGAATGATTTTAGGCAGATAACATAAAAGCCTTACGTATCTATCATATAAAATGAAACAAACTTTTTCATCCTGGCTCTGGGCAAATGTTTACCTTATATGCATTATACAAACTATGCCTGATGTCTTGCGACACAAGTTGTCTTTTACTGGAATAGAACAATTTCTCGAGTTATATTAATTGAAAATAATCAAGTTCAGCTATTTCCTGAATTTCTGATAGAAAGTATTTCCTTATCCCAGATATATTTGAGACGGTCATAATATTGGTTTTTCTGATGTTAATATTCCAATCAATATATTATCCATCTTTGTCGTGTCATTTTAAAATTTCATATATTTTTGGGGCAGCTCTGATATTTAGAACCAATTTGCAGTTGATATGTTTTCCAATCTTCCTATATTTTACACGTCTGAGGTTATATAAATTCTACAATATATTGTCCGGACTGCTTACATCTTTGCTGTTATGATTATTGGACTGTGGAATTTTGCGAGAGAACCTAGGCCACAAAATACAGATTGAAAAACCCTATAATATCCATCAGAACTTTGACGTTCAAAACTTTGAGATGGTAGTGAAAACCCAGTTTGTGGAATTTTAACATTGACAGCTTTAAGTTTGATAGTGTTGTGGATTCTTGTTGAGAAACTACACAAAATAATAAATAAGAAAAGCAGATATGGAGATAGAAAATGTAAGTTATATTGAACAAAATTATACAACTGGAACACGGCGTAGTCAATTCAGAAATACTAGAAATACTGTTTGTGGAAATCATTGTACACAGTCTTGTAGTGAAGAATATGACCGGCTAATGCGTCTATATCCATACTAACTCTCTGACAACCAATCAACCACTGCCGTACTCTGTATAGGCAGGATTATATGTACACATCAGGCGAGTCCATTCTTATGTGTAAAAAGGGGTAATTCCCAACACTTCCCTCCTTAGATTCTTTTTGGGGGGAGCTAGCTTTTTTTTCGTTTGGGATCTAATATTCTCAATAGCTTCCAGAATATTTCTATTTTTCATCGCGCCTGATTCTTCACTCGTTTGTCTGTTGGTGTGTCCCATTTGTTTGCCTGTTTTGCAAGTTTTTCCAGTAATTATCGTTGTAATAAATACAGGTTGCATATTTGCCTTTTGCGCGATTTTTGTTGTGAATTTGTTTCTGTCTGAGAATACCTCTTTTTTCAATTCTGAAGTTTCCGCCTTCACGCTTTTTATTTTTTTACTAGACGAGTTAATGGGTAAATCCCGAATATTAAATCTCTGGATCCAGTCCGTTCCTATGAGATTATGTGTGTTTTTCGTAACTTAGATTTTTAGTTTTTTGGTCTTTCCTTGAAATTTTACATTCACGATAATTTCGACTTCCAATTGTCTTATTTATTATTTTTCCTGTTATCGATTTTGCAATTTTTTGATTGTATAACAGGGTCGGCCTGTTCAACTCCCGCCATGTCTGTAAATTTATTATTTTAAGTCAGACCCCAAAACCAATTACAATTTAGTCTTCTTATTCAATATTTCTAGTTCTACATATTTTCTGGTGTTTTCATTGTTATATTCCAATCTAGCAGATCTTACCCTATTAGATTTGTTTTTATTTCTACATACCGCTGCTTTGTGGCATCTTGCCACACGCTCGGCAATTTTTATATTTGGAAAAACAATCTTTACACCAATGCCACCCACCACATCTGTAACATGCAGAAGTGGGGGGATTGTTTTTTATTGGATTCTTGTCAAACGTAGTTTTTTTATCTCTTTTCTTTATCATTATAATCTTGTTTTCCTTTTAGGGAGGGTACAAAACTTAACATTCTTTTTACCTTACGAATGTGCGCGACTTCTAACTCTTCGATGTCCTTGCTATCTTTCTTTATAGCGAGGCATTTTTGGCAAACCTCTGTCAGTTTTTGTAGTGTTAGACCTGGTGCGTTTGGAAGTTTGGTCAGCATTCGTTTTCTTATTTCGCTGTCTTTAGCAGCAACTATTCCTTGGATAACTATGAGACACTTGAAATTGTCTAGGGTTAGCTCCGACGATGTTTTTTGACGATAGCTGCGAATGTAGAATAGTCTTCGTTTTCGGTTTTTTCTGAGATTAAGGCATTTCCACATTTTATGGAACAACAAGATTTTTGGGCTAAATAGCTCAGTGAGGTCTGTCACTGCCTCGTCGAACGTTAAATCGTTCGTTTTTATTGGGAGAATATAATCTACAAACTTAGTGTCTTCGTCCGTTCTTAATTCTCTGAGTAAAAGCCTTAGGTTTTACTTTTCACTCCAACGCTGGCAGTCAATATTTAAAATATCTTTATATCGCCTGTAGTATTCTCTAAAATTTTTGTCTTCCTCGATTGAGTATTTAAAAGTTTCAATAGCGTTCCACACAGCATCTTGCGAAAACGTATCATCCTTTTCCGTGTTCCTTTCTGGTGCTCTACTTGTTAATTTTAATAATAGTTCTTGTAATTGTGATTCTCTTTTTCATTAGTTTTTGTATTTCCATTTGTCTTTCATCATTTTCCTTTTGTATTTCCATTTTTTTTTTGTATTATGGCTCATTTGCTTTTTGCATTGCCAATTGTCTTGCTTCTAGTTTATATTGTCTTTCTTAAATCCTCTTAATGATTTCCAGTGTTCCTTTCTGAAATTCCTCCATGATTTGCTGTTTTGATTCCGTGAGGGGTTTGATTCTTTTACTATTGCTTACTAGCAATTAATTTTGACCGTTTTTTTTCTATCTCTCTGTGATAGTGTCGCCAAGTTGTTTGTAATCGACTTGTTGTTCGGATCCTCGTAGCGAACTTTGTTAAAGTGATTCAGGGAAAGTTCGTCACAAATTTGTTGTGCGATTTGTGTACGAATCTACTTCGCCAATTTGTTGTTGTCGACTCCTCTGTATGTGAGTTTCGAGTACCTCGACTCTAATTTGTTGTTCCTTGGTGTTATACGTGTGTTCGCGTTCTTTTGCCGCTATTTTGTTTTTGACGACTGATGTGAAAAACGTATTTTTTCTCCGCGTGAACTTGTTCGAAATCCTTCGTTGCCAATTTGTTGTTGGCGACTGACGTGAAAAAGGTATTTTTTTGCTCCGCGTGAACTTGTTCGCATCCTTCGTCGCCAATTTGTTGTGGATTCTTGTTGAGAAACCACACAAAATAATAAATAACAAAAGCAGATATGGTGATAGAAAATGTAAGTTATATTGAACCAAAATATACTACTGTAACACTGGTTAGTCAATTCAGGAATACTAGGAATACTGTTAGTAGAAATCAATATATGCAGTCTTGGAGTGAAGAAGTATGTCCGGGTAATAAGTTTACACCTTTACTAACTCTTTGACGACCACTCAACCCCCGCCGTACTCTGTATAGGCAGGGTTATATGTACACATCAGGCGAGTTCATTCTTATGTAAAACGGGGTGATCCCCAACAGATAGTTTTAATATTAACCCCCCCCCCCCGCCAAAAATCAGCAAAGACTGTATGTTGACGTAACAAATTTTTTGTTGATTCAGCAAATTGAAACAAGTTAATACGTTGTGATGACTGAGATCTGTCTTCTCTCTATAATTATCATTCTCTTTTGCCCCAAGAAACGATACTACTACATCCGTTTCTCTCATTGTAAGAAAGGCAACTTAAGAAACTCAAGAAAAATGTCCGTTGTTCTTTCAGTGTGTAATTCATCGAAGGGGATTAACAAATTGATGACACACTACAAGAGGTAAAAAAACAACTCACAACGCAAAAAAAAAACACAACTCCTAGCGGGAAGTTTAAACAACGATAAGAGAAGCGTTTCTTCTGTTTAAAGTTGCAGCATATTAATTTTGTTCTTATTAGAACAAATAGCAACAGTGTAATTTTAGAAGCCAGTAATGGCAATGCAGTATTGTTAAAAAAGACAAATATTTAAGACAGATATTATTCAATTTCGGTTCATTTATACTGCATCTCACAAATTATTGAGATCATGGGTTCTAGCCCAATTGAAATAATGTTTTGGACAATAACGTGCAATTCATAATATTTTACTTGGTAGAGCCCATGACAAAAGGAGAGGAAAATTGTGAAGAAAGTTCATGTTCTCCAATCTTTTAAGTCTTTTTTTTTCAAGATTCCATCATCGGAATTGATAATCGTTCATGAGCTCAAATGGTGGCATATAATATGTATTTGGAATTAAGTAGATTCTCTCTTTAACAAAATACTTTTTCAAATATAGTGACTGAATTTGGAACCAATAAAATAAGGTGAAATTTTGTTTCTGTTCGAGTAGCTGGTATGTGTATTTGTGATTATTATATCCGGATTAAAATCTTCTTTGTTTTTATTATGCCAAAATTGCAATCATTGCGACTGTCGACCTGCATCACGTGTTTGCTGACCTGAATATCATTCCAGGAATTTCAAACTAAACATTTTATTTAATCGACATAGGTTGCTTTTTCTCTTTCTGCTGTCCCTGTCCCAGTATATCTCCTCTAGTTCTTTTTTTAGTATTCATCAGTTGTGTTCTGCCTGTTTCCATTGAGCCTAAACCTTTACTACTCAATCCAACACCTGTAGTCACAATTACTCTGTCAAAAAATCATGAACCAAAATATACAAGGCAATAATCCTGTGGGATAATAATTATTTCAGGTTAAGGATTACTCCTAGTTGTTGGTACCAATTAACTCAAATCTTCCCTGTGGAATCGCGAGGATATAGCCGTCGCCAAGTAATCCCCGTTTTCTTAATGAAAAGTGATGGCACATCATGGTATCCCAACAATCACATAGGTTCAACTTGAATGGACAATGAATATTTTTCCGAAAAAATTAACTGTAGCATTTGGAAAAAGAAAATAATAATCAATTCTTGCTAAATTTGAAAATGAGTTTTAAATAAGATCTTATTCCCAACAAAAACCAAATGATGGTTATTTCAAAGCAGCAAGATGGAATTACGACAATTATTCAAGCTAAGAGAGTTTATCTGTCTACCTTATATACTTCAATATTCGAAACAAGAATCATTAACACTTATACACGTATACCCTATGTTAAAATCGAACACAGTTCCAATATATGAATGTACCAATGCATACCAAAATACTTACACGTATTAAACGCTTGAACAAAACGTTTCCCTGCCATTGAGTAACGGCATCAGCTTGCCTATTTTATCGACTTAATATTAGCATTGGAAAGGCTAAGATAATGACTTTAATGGTCGGTTAACTCAAAAAACTTACTAACCCTGATTTTACGGCGGCCTTTAACACACAACATACAGACTAAGTATTGATTCATATGTTGTATCGACTTATACACGTGTTTGTAGTGTAAATAGCAAAATGAAGGAAACAGTAAAGAATCAATGGATTCTTATGTGGTGACGAAGACAAAAAAACAGACAAACAAACAAAGACATGAGAATCTTGAGTAAGGAATGTATTAATTAAGTTTAGTGAAACAAAACAATTCTTGGAAAAAGAGTCCCGAACTGATGGGCGCCAAGAAATTATGGTAGGTAAACTGTAATATCAACAAGAAAGAGATTTTAATTAAATCACAAGAGTTAAAAAATATTTTCAGTTAGTTTAGCAACAGGAAGGAAAAACGTGGGGATGAGTTTCAGAGTTGGAGAGGGAGAGAGAAGAATATTGGTCTTTTGAGAGCAAACAATATAAAGAAATTTCTCGGGATAGACGCAAGACATGATCCGAAAGTAATGCCATCTGTTTTATTACGTTAGACTCTCGACGCGAGAAAAGTAACCTCCCTGCTATTAACTCATGATTTCCTCACTCTAGCTACAAATGGCAACTCTGCAAAATAGCGCAGGATGCGGAAATTCGTCGGTAAATCCCTCCACACAAAATCATTTCAGCCCTTTAGATACATTGACGCTAGATGAACGTTCACAGAAATCAAAGAGAAGATTTAAGCGTAGTTAGGCTTAGTTTGGTGAGTTTCATGACTGGCAAAAGCAATGTGCGTAAAAAACAGGTTTCCTTTTCGAAACAGACATCTAATTTTGGTCAGCAGGCGAGAATATGTAAAAATACAGTTTTGAAATCTTATCTATCCTTAGAGATTATTGACTTTTTTGTTGATTCAAGTAACTTTCAGGGAATTTTAGACTGAGTTATTTAATATGAACTAACGTAGATTACAATAGCCCAACTCTTCATGCATAGGTGTAACTTATTTTTTCTTTTAATACGGCGAATGCCAAGTTTCTATTAAGTCTGAGTCAATTATACCCGTTCCAGCAATCGAACGTACAATCACTATATTACCAGATACACAAGCCGATGCTTTCATCCACAAGGTGATTATCAAACTCGTTAACCGAGAACATGGAGCCATAAAGGTAAGCTTGATATTGCCAGTCTGCTGACGCTATTGCTGCTGATGTCACGCTTGGCCTTCTATTAATGCTTCTCTTTTCCCACTGATTCTGCTCTTAAAGCCTTGCTGTCAATTCTTTTTCTTTATTATTGTCTCTTATATTGTATTCGTTTCTGTGCTATGCCTACTGTACCATATACTAGCACATAGTCATAATTTCTTTTGAAACCTGAGCCTCATCCTATAGCTACAGGTATACAGAATATAGAATCCAGCAATATCTTGTCCTGTTTTTTTATTATCTTTTAATTATTTTTTTGGAATTGCCCGATTACTTCTCGACTAAGTTGAATCTATACGACGTGATGCAGCAATAAACAAAAAAGAAACCCAGCAAAAGAGATCAAGCGTGACAACAACAAACGGGAAGTACGAACGTCAATTTTAATTTCT
Organism: Ascarosepion bandense; assembly: GCA_037127315.1. Taxonomy (NCBI): domain Eukaryota; kingdom Metazoa; phylum Mollusca; class Cephalopoda; order Sepiida; family Sepiidae; genus Ascarosepion; species Ascarosepion bandense. Next base: position 1,382,762 of record JBBBDQ010002324.1, read on the forward strand.
GCACTCAGGATTGCCCCTTGGGACAAAAGAATAGTGTATTAAACCATAGAAATTTAAATGTGATAGTACAAGTCGAGAACTATGTAAGCAGTAACGGCTAGCCGCACTTATCCGGCTATGCCTAGCTCCGCTAGCCAATCCCTAGTACAAATGCCTGCGCATAGTTCGAATTGCTTAGCGGACCTTTGTTATATTATCTGGCGTGATCAACAGGCTGAAATACCTAAAAACTCGCTGATGACCCAAATATATCGGACCCACAACCCTTGGTTGGAAAGCGAATGTTCTAACCACTGGGCAAGTGAACAGTACTAAACGGAACTGTACTAAACTGAATCTTTCTCTTAACGGATTAACGTAGATTAAATACATAAGACATAATCTAATCTCTGAGGTTGATATATTTTCGATGTTATCATAGTTGAGTTATTCACGCATTTGAGTCGGGTTAAAATGAAAAATATGTGAATTTGGATTTCAAGCTTCACTGCAGTTTTATATATAAAAGCATGACTATTGTCCACACTTATTAGTCAGTTTGTTTGTTTTCTTTTTAGAATAGTTCAGAAAGTTATAATCTTGACTTTATCATTATTTACACTTCAAGTGCTACCCGTTTTTGTTGTTAATCCTGGAAGCTTTTAAGTGATAACTTTTATCTAGTAAAGCTCTTTATGAATCTGTAGCGTCAGTATAAATAGTTTGACGAAGGACAGAACTGTTTTTAGGACCTAAAGAATTCATTTGCTTGAAGTCATTTCTAATTCTGGATTAGAACGTGGACGGTTTCATAGGGATTGATAATTTTGACAATTCAGTATGAGCTGGACTTCATGAATGACGTCCAGATGAGGGAACTATATGACGAGGATTTTTTCGGAACTATTTGTTTAAATATATACTAACGTTAATGTTTTTCGTATGAACACTGTAAAAATCGAAACAATTACCAACTTTGAAAAACAGTGAAATGCAAATTTATTTCTGAGCTTGAACTTCTGCAGACATTATGTACATAATTATAGCTATATATAAAGAAACTGGATTTACAATTTGTTGTCAAAATCTGCAGCGATTACAAAATGTGTCTCTCTTCCCAGAAACTTTCAAGTAAAAAAGAAATACATAAATTAAGATTCAAAAATTTTCTTTCAAATCTACCATGATATACCGTTTGATGTCTAAGGTGGCCATTTTAGATTTAAAATGTTATAAAATATGATAAATATAGAGTAAAAAGACAAACAAAATTAAAAGACAGTTTATTTTTGGGAGGTGTATTATGATTTGCACCTGTTAGGTTTGCAGAAAACGGTTTTATTGTGTTACTATTGTGATTGATAATATTACTGCGAGTGTAATATTAGTGTGCGCAAAAGAATATGACAATTGTTTACCAGTTTATATACTAGTCAATGCATGTTTATCATTTTAATATATTTCAAGAATGAAATCGAAGCGAGGTTTTTTTTTCTTCGGATATGATGTGTTTCGTTTCGATATTGAAAATATATTTTTAATTTTTATTCTTTCTGGTTTTATTTCCTGATAATTAGACGATAAATTTTTAGATATATAAATTTCGTTTAATTCTCGTTTACTTTTGTTGATATATTTTCATTTTTTCAATTTCCTTCATTTCTCTTGCCATTGCTTATTTTTCAATATTTTTATCGGTTTCAACTCTTCATTTTCTAAACGATTTTCTCTAACTTTCAAGTTTTCAGGCTTCCAGGCATGTACTCAACATTTCTTCTTAATCAAAAGACATTCGATCGCCATCAACATTTTTATTCTTTACCTTTCCTTCATTCGATTATTTAACAATTCACATTTATTTATTTCTTCAAAACTTTTATTTCATCCGAAAATTTCTTTAATTTTTATGTTATATTTCTTTCTCTCTTCCTTTCTTTCTTTCTCTCTTCCTTTCTTTCTCTCTCCTTTTATACGTTTGTTTTGTTTTGTTAATGCGTTCTTTCTTTAGTTCTTTTCTTTTTTTTCATTCATGAATTATGTCAGTCCCACGTATTTTTGCTATAGTTATTGATTTTCCTCATTCATTTATATATTTATTTATTTTCTTGCTGTCATTTCTTCTTTTTCTTGTCTTTCATTTATGCGTTCTGCGGTTTGCACGTTCCTTTTTTTCTATTTGCTATTTTTCATTTGTTTATTCACTCATTATTTCTTGCTTTTCTGGGTCTTTTGTTCCATATCCCATATTCCTTTCATACTTTCCCCATCTTTTTCATCATTAAGTGATAATTATTTACCTTACACACCACTCTTTCTTCATCCCGTATTTTTACCATCTTTCTTTCTTTCTTTCTTTCTTTCTTTCTTTCTTTCTTTCTTTCTTTCTTATCATCATGCTTGTTTCATTATTACTTTCTCCTTTTCTCTTTCTTTACTTCTATACGTGTTTCGGTTTTTATTGACTTTTGTTTTAATCTTTCCAGTTTCCTGAATCCTTTTTGTTTGTCTTCTGTTTTTTCATTCAATTATATTTTTTTTCATTTCTTCCAACCTTCAACGGTTTTTTGTTATATGTGTTTTGTGTTTTCGATTTCACTTTCGTCTAATCTATTTTTCATTCCGTCTGCTCCATTGATTCTCTTCTTACAAGCTAATTTCCTAACTGCATATTTCAGCTTAATTTCTTTCTCTTTTCTTCTGACATTGCTCTCAGTAAATATCAACAGACCTTCTTCTTTAAATCTAAACTGATACTGGAAAAAGAAATTTCTTTGAATATATGTAAGAAAGAAGAAATAAGCCATTTTCATTGCAACTATATTTTTTTCTTTTCCCCTATCAATGCTGACTTTACACGCAGTACTGACTATACGAATGCCTAAAATGCCCTGGCGAATTCTCAGAAAAACATCAAAAGATATTTAATTCGCATGAAAAAGCGCGTGAACATCATTTCGACGCGAAACGAAACGCCATTGGATAGATCTCGTTCACAATAAATGTCAATTGAGTACAATAGAAATGAATTATTTTTATAGTTTTGCTGGTCTAAAAATATTTTTACTTTTCAAAATAGACTTTGAATTTCAAAACTATTTTTTTCCTTTTTACATGGTGAGATATTAATGCAAGCGCACTCACACGGACACATTCCACCACAGATTGGCTTCTGTAAAAGTGAAGACGAGGAAGCAACATTTAAAGAATTGATACAGGACGGCAAGAGGGAATTTAATAAGTAATACTTACTCTGGTACAAGGCTACAGTAATAGAGAAAACGATAAATATCTAATTCCATATATAAGACAATATATATGAAAAACTGGTTATCTCTCCCCCCTCTCTCTCTTTCTCTTTTCCTCTGTGTGTGTGTGTGAGTGTGTGTGCGTGTGTATGTTACAAACGATTCCACACACAGACTGGAATAGAGGCGTATCTGTTGCAGAGTAGTGATTAACAGGCCCTTCCTACAAATTATTGCTTTAGTGGAAATGTGTTCACTAATCGTTGCTCTTTTGTTGCAAAACAATGAAATTTAGTACTTTATTTACCAAGTTAATTATTTCGGAATATATTTGTAAATTCACGATTGAAAATGACTAATTTTAATCCCTAGTTTTCACTGTAACTTCGAAGCAATCATTACGGTCATTTTTTTATCACAAAGTGTACAACTCATCCGCTCACAAAGAGTATCTTCAAAAACTATACTGCATCTGTTCTGTCTTCAACTGTTAGACACACACACATATAAATACATACACAGACACACGCAAACACAGTCAAACACACATACACACATTTAAATATATTTATTTTATGAATGGTCTGATGATCTTTTGACGATAAAAACTGACAATCACAATGCAGTGTTATTATATATATATTAAATTTATATTTCATTTTTGATAATTAATTAAATATAAAATATTTGTGTTATGATATTAAGAATTGTATTAGAAAATAATTATAATAATAACAATAATATAATAGATTTGATAAAAACAATAAAATGAATTTAACTTTTTTTAAAAAATAAACAGATATTTAAAAACATTGTTGTATTAAGCACTTTTTTAAAAAAGTAAATGCTAGAAAACTCGGAATTGTAAAACTGTTGGTTCTCTTCACCTGGATTTATATATATAAGTATTCCTACGTTCACCATATGCCAATACACACAGACACACATATATAATTAATATATATTTGAGTATCAACCATTCTTTCAAACATGTTTCATTAAGTACGCAACCCAAACGGTTTTTGATTCGATCTAGTCGTTCCACTTCCGGTAGGTTAAAAAAGTAAGGCCAACTAGACGTGGTGTCTTCATGTTGATGGCGAGCAGGTAACTTTCTCTATAGTGGTTGAAGGAAAGCAGTTTTGATTTACAGACAGTAAAATGTACAAGCCATTTCCTGCCCTAATTTATCACTGATTAAAGGTTACAACCAACCCAACGGCGTCTCCTTGAGTTTTCATAACAAGAATATGCTCTTGCACATGCATATGCTACATTCTCTTATGTATCTATTTTCATTGATATATTTATATCAATCCTTATTGATGGATATTAATTGTATATTTACCATTTACTTTTCTTTTTTAATAACTCTTTTTTTCTCTTTTTCATGATTAATATGTTGTTAATTTTGATATTGTTCCTATTATTATGACAATGTGTGGCATATTGTCATCGACAATATGCCACATATTTTATGTGCCTTTTCATCATCATCTGTTCATTTATATTCTCGAATATACACTTTAAATAACACACTAATGAGACAATGGAGTAACGCTTTTTATTTACACAGCAACCATCCTATATTGGGTGACATCTAACCGGATTTACAGACTGCCGGGTTGTGGGTATATAGAATGTCGGAAAAGCAAAAAACAAAAAAACAAACAAATAAATAAATAAAATAATAATAAACAACTAATCAATGCTTTTCATATAGATGTCATTAGAGTCCGTTAGATTTTATATTTGTCACAGTTAGATAAGACGGTTCAGACTGCCAATATCTACAGAAGTACCCATACGTTAAGTAAATAACAAATATTTTAAAAATATATGAAGGATATTTTTGTCATCAATATTATGTATAAATATTCATATTCATTGATATCTTCTACCAATTATCGGGAAAGTGTTCGAGGCCATAGTTAATGCTGAAATAGTTCAACAGCTTACTGCCCACAAACTCTACAGACAGGCAGTATGGCTTCCGCTTTGCCAGGTCCACGGCCGACATGCTAACAACCGTTCCGGGCGCTTGCTTGATCTAATCCAATCTTTTTTAAATAACCGCAAAATGAAGGTCGTTTTGAAGGGGCATGCCTCTTCATCCTTCAGCACAAATGCTGGTGTCCCACAGGTCTCTATCCTGGTCCCGACGCTCTTCCTTATTTTCATCAATGACCTCCCAAATGAGATCAAGTGCCAAGTAGGCATCTACGCAGATGACTCCACAATTTACTCCCGCATCAGTAAGAAACCCGTCCTGGCGGGCAAACATAATCTCGCTGCTGACCTTGAAAGGGATCTACACTCTGTGGTGAATTGGGGCAAGAAGTGGCTTGTCAATTTCAATGCGTCTAAGACCAAGCTGTTGTCTGTCAATCATCACAGGCAACCTCTTCTGCCTCCCATAAGCATGGACCAAGCGCTTCTCCCTGAGAGCAATACACTGCGCCCCCTCGGCCTTACCCTCTCTTCTGATCTCAAATGGAACCACTACATCGAGTCCATAGCTAAATACACTGCTAAGAAGGTTGGGTCACTGTGTCGGGCCAGGTTGTTTTTTCCGCCTGAATCCATTCTCCATATATAGAAATCAACCGTTCGTCCATGCATGGAATACTGCTACCATATATGGTCAGGCACCCCTGCCGTTCATCTCAGTGTTCTCGACAGGCTCCAAAGAGAATCAGTAATGTGACAGGTACTGACTTGGCGACTCGACTACAGTCACTTCCCCACCGACGAAATGTGGTCTCCCTTTTTCTGTTCTATAAATACTTTCATGGCTTCTGCTCGAACGAACTTAAGTCACTGATGCCTCCTCAACAGGTTTTTACTCGTGCAACCAGATTGGCAACTGGGTCCCACCCATTGACAGTTAGGTTAGCCAAATTCAGATGACAATTCTACTCCTGCAGCTTCTTCTATCGCACTTCCCGCCTGTGGAACTCACTCCCATATTCTTGCTTTCCTAAGGGCTACAACCTCCAGGAATTTAAATGCAATGTCAATACTCATCTATTGACCGCTTGACTCTAGTTCTTTCCCCACCCCGTATATCCTTTCCTTTCTGTCCACCTTTGAAGCTGTCATCACACCTGTATTCTCATCCTTCTATTCCTCCTTTCTAACTGGTTCGTCTTCCTCTTCACTCTCTTCTAATTAATCTTTTTTACACTTATGTAGCCCCCTGCACATCAGTGGTATTACCGCCTTGCTCAGGGTGATACGATTAAAAAAAGAAACTTTCTACTAAGACAACTAGCTAATCCCCATTGAAAACGCCTGCTGAGGCACATTTTTCTTTGTTCAGCACCCGCAGAGCGCACCTGTGTTTTTTACTACATCCATGCAGAAGGTGCCCAGAAGAAAGCGTTATCTAACGTGAACAAGGTCAGGACGCTCAAAGCCTCGGTCACGATGATCTATGACTTCGTGTTAGCACAAAGCCTCCCGTATACCCAATTTCACTCATCCGTGGTTAGGGTTCAGTCACTTCTTGAAGGTGCCGCACGCTGGGATCGCCTCCTTCGGATGGAAAACATCAATATATCATATTCTTGAAAACCGAACATGTAGATTCGAAACCAAGCAAACCAATTGGCCATGCGCTTATACACATCTATTACATTTCTAAATTACAAAAAATCAGTATCATTTACGAATTACATTTCATTTAAGGAAGAGTGGTCTTGATTAATCCCAATTCGTAAATAATTACATTGGATATATTACAAAATATTTTTAACAAGAAGACTCCCGTTACATTCCAATAAGTTTCATTTAAATACGCATAAGGACTCGTTGATAATACAAATATAATAGCGTCATCCACTCATCCACTTGTAAAAGAGGCTGAAAATAATGGAAGCATTATAATTAAAAACAAGAAAAAAGCCAAGACAGTAACATCAACTATGAACGCGGCTCCAATGCACTGACCGTGTTTGGAAAATAAAATATATCGATAACTCAACATACATGCATAACATAATCTATATATTAAGTTAAAATAAAAATAAAATCCATCTTTGATAATGGCTAAAAGTATAGCCGAATGTGCTTACATAAATAAAGGAACGGACAACTTTTATAACTTTTTTTTATATTCTTTTTTATAATTAGTGTACTGAAAAGAAAAATTTATAGGATCATATGAAAACTGACATAAATAACCACAAAACCTTGTCTGTCATTTTTAACGAAACTTGAATAAAAGAGAAATTACTGACTGAAAACACAATACATATATATAATCTTTCTAAAAAATTCAGGTATGTCAATACTATCACTTGCAACCATTGTATATAACGTTTTTAAATATAATATATATACAAATAACTACTCACTTCATTCAATGTTGCAGGCTTCTGCCCAGAAACCTTTATTGTCCTTCAAGAGCAACATATATAAAATGTTGTTAATACTGAAAGTATGCTGTTCAGAGCTTTCTGGGGAGTAGCACAAAATATTGTCTGGTCACTAATTTACAAAAAAGCCAGTCGGTGTTCAACCCTTTAGTTTGTATGACATGTGACTTTGTTCTGGCACAACCAACAGTAGTTTCTACTAGCAAATTGAGCAGAGAAGTCTTGAGTCACGCCGGGATCACTAACCAATGTGAAATGATCAAGTTACCTCACTGACATATTCAAGAGTGCGGTTCGAAATAGGGGTCAGATTGTCGTTTATCATTTTTGTTGTGGATTCTTGTTTAGAAAACCACACAATATAAGAATAACGCAAAACAGATCTGAGAGGAAAAATGTAACTATATTGAACAAAAGATATACAACCTGTACACGGCTAGTAGATTCAGGAATTCTTGTTAGTAGGAGTCAAATATACACAAAAAGTAAGTCCGGGTAATAAGTCTATATTCTTGCTGACCAACGAGCGGCGGTTTAACTGCTCTGAAAACACCAACACTAATAACAACAACCCGCTCTGAAGGAACAACAAACAGACACTACTACAAAACATTTAACACAAGAATAAATGGACGACACAATAACTACAAATCATACTATCGAAATGTACTCACCCACCCAAGATCATCCTGATATGCCAACATCACATTTTCAAACCCAAGCTCCTACCACACAGAAATTACAAAACGTATAAATAGAGATACCTCACCAACTAGAAAACATTTTATAGCATCCGATCCGAAGGAAAAGACCAATCTAAAAAAATTAAAACCCATTATTATTAATCTTTCCTCATATCCTTTAAAAGATGAGGAAATAAATAATCTAAAATTAGGTCTAAAATTCTACTCCACCCCAAAAAGTAACATTAAAGACCTAAAAAAAAGAGAATTTGAACAGAAATTCAGACGTATAGAAACATTACAAAACAACAAAAATATTACCGATAGCTCATTAGTAAAAAACATATTTAAATGTTTCGCAAATAAAAAAGATTCAAATGTAATGAACATATTTTTGACACAGACTTTCAAAACAATCACAACCTTCATAACAATCTTACACACACAAAAAAAAACTAGCATTAATAAACAACCGTGAGAACAATAACATAAAGGAAGCAGATAAAACAATGCTGTAGTCATTATGGATAAAACTTACTACAAAACAAATATTCAAGATATGCTAGGACATAAAATAACTACAGATTAATGAACCATAATATAGATTAAAACATCGCATCAAAAATAAAAAAGCATCTGCCTGACACACAGTAGAATACTAACGAAAAAAGTAAAAGATTTTCTTACATATTTTGTTTAAAAAACCAGTAATTTTTATGGACTCCAAAACATACACAATTCAGACACAGTTAAAACAGCTATTCAGGAACAAAAATCGAAATATATTCACAGAGCAAACCTTAGTTATCTTAAATTCAGACCAATTGTAGCAGGGCCAGCCTCCTTAACAACCAGAGTGAGCAACGTAATAGATAAAATATTACAACCATACACCACAAAAATAAAAAGCGTCATCAGAAACAGCAAACATTTCCTAAGCTTCATACCACAAAAAGTAGACTCAGGTACACTCACAGTAACATTTGACGTGAACTGCCTTTACAGCAACATACCCCATGAACTAGGGAAACATGCCATTACATTTTGGATTCAGAAACACCCAGAAATTCTTGCCACACGCTTCACAAATAATTTATTATACAAAGTATAGAACTAATTTTAGACAACGATTCATTTCAATTTAACAACCAGAATTATATTCAAACAATAGGTATCGTTGTATACAACACTTACACTAGTACGTCTAGAAGGAAGTCTACACAACCAAATAAAACATAAATATGAGGAAGACATAAAAACAAAATTCACTAAATTATAGAAGAAATATCTAGATGATTATTTTATCATTTGGAAATCAACATGGGGAGACAAAAAGTTACACAATCTACTCCAAAATTTGCACCCAAAAGTTAAGTTCACACTAGAATATGGTTATAATGAATTGTCATTCCGAGACATACTCATAAAAATAAAAATAATTACATCATCACAGACAATTGCCATAAATCTACAGACAATCAACAATACCTCCATTTCAAGAGTCATCACTCTAAAAGTTGTATAAATCCATCCCCTACTCTCTAGCACGACGAATTTGCAAAACAGTATTTTACGAAACCGTTCGTAAAATACGCCTAGTGGAACGACGAAAAACACTACAAATAAGAGGAGACCCCACTTCACTAACAAACAAGGGTTTCCATCTGACAGAAAAATACCATTAGAATTGTTCTGGAACCAAAAGAAAAAAAAGATGAAAGAAAAAGAAACATTCTAGATAAGTCTCAACACACAGCAAAAGCAGCTCAGAATTATTTACAAACATAAAAAGATATATAAGTACTCAACAAATATGATAAAATAAAGGATATCTTAAAGACAATTAAAATAATTAAAAGCAAAACCCAAACCCAACATTTAAAAAAATAAAACATGCTAACCGCATCAAAAATCGAGCAATCCACAACACAGGGGGTTACAAAATGCAACAAAATGATGTGGGGCAAGCAACATAATAATAGAAGAAAGATACTTCAAGTTCGAAAACACATCCACATTCGAAATTAAAAACAAATCTGAACAGCAGTTCTAAAAACGTATGCTCTAAAATGTGATGAATGCTCAAAAATATACGTGGGGACGACACAAAGCCTAAATAAAAGCATATTTCTGCACAGAATTAACATTAAACAAGCCAAAACAGGAAATTGTACGTCTCCCAACATTTACACGAATGTATTAGCGGTAAATTCAAGGTACTGCCTATCTATCAAAATACAGATTATGACAATGTCATGATACAGGAAGAAATATTTATAAAAAATACAAGCCTTCCCTCAACAAAACAACATGAAAAACCTAAAACACACACACACACAGACACACTAAATTCAAATGCGATCAAAAAGATCGCGAAACTTTGCAAAAAATAGAATCAAAAAACAAAATTAACTCGATTACCTTTAGATTAGAATTGAATCAAAATCGCTGAAAACAATTTGGAACTATAAAGACGAAATCAAATTTCGCATGTCAGTATTAAATAATTTTATGACCAAGAATAGGTGAAGGATGCTACTTAACGTGCGTGTGTAAAAAAAAAACACGCACGCACGTGAACATTCTGAATTGTTCACGACTTATCTCTATGTAAACGATATTTCGGCTATCAAAAAAAACAAACTGATCTTGAGATATAAAGTCACTTATTTATTCGCCTGAAGAGAGTTAACTTTCGTGTCGAAACTAATACAATTATGGTTACTTAATATATTATACAAAAATCAAGTAATATTAATAATAATAATAGCAATAAATTTACACTTTAAACAAATCTTTCGCGTCCGCTTGAACTGTTTCTTATATATATATATAGATATATATATATAGATATATATATATAAGAACGAAGAATTCTTACAACGTCCAAAACATTAATTTAAAACAGTGCTCGATATATATATAGAGCTGTGAATATTTATTATAAATTATATTTTAGTACATAATTATTCTATATATATTCGCTACGAAGATACGTTAGTTTCAACATTGGAACTTCACTATCTCATCAGGCAGTTCTTAAAATACTGGAAATCCTTTTTCTTTATATTTATTTAGTTTAGTCAAGGGTGTTGGTGGGTGGAGTTACTGATAGTGGAATAAGTCTTTGACCATTGGAATTTTTGGAGAAAGTGCTTTGTTAGAGGTGTTGGTGAGGCTTAGTTATATTGGACTAAGTCTGTGACCGTTGGAATTTTTCTAATAGGGTGTTTCTTAAGTGGTTGATTAATGAGAGATCGTGATTTCTAGACATTTGAAAGTTTTGTTTATCTAGTGACTAGACTATACCTTTATAGGTTTCTTAGGAAGGCAGATAATAGTTGTCGCGGATAGTTTTATCTAAGCAGAGTGTTTATAATTAATTTAAGTTTGTATATTTAATCTTAACTTTGGATTTAGGAGATATAATTTTTCTATTAAATTTTTAATTTTTAATTTTTAATCAGATCATAATTTGGAAAATGTTTTCTCCTATGGTTATGTTTTTAACCTTACTCTAATTTTGGTTATGGTTATTCTAATCTTGGTTATGGTTATAAGCCTTACTCTAGTTTTGGTTATTAACCTTACTCTAATTATGGTTATTAACCTTACTAATTATGGTTATTAGTCTTACTTTATAATTTAGTAGATCGATTACTTCTATAAAATTCTAAATGGCGAATGATGCATTCCAGAAGTTGAGTAATGTATTAAGAAACAGGAGAATTTCGCTAGAAACAAGGAAGAGATTGCTGGATTGCTACGTGCTGTCCTTCCTTCAATATGTCAGTGAATACTGGACAGTATCATCGAAGATGAAGAAAAAACTGGAAACAGCTGAAATGTGGTTCCACAGAAGGATACTGCGAATATCATGGATCGAGCATTTGAGCAATGATGAGGTCTTAGAAATGATGAAGACAAATAGGAAATTAATACTGAGCATCAGGAAGAGACAGCTGACGTTCCTGGGACACGCAATGAGGAAGGAGTTCTTGGGGAATCTGATACTAACAGGCCAGATAGAGGGAAAATGAGATAGGTGAAAGCAACGGATAACATATTTGAAGGACCTGATCAGGTGGATGACGGAACGGGGATTGCATGAGTTAACAGGAGAAAGCGTGCTCAGAGCCACCAGGGATAGAGAAACGTGGAAAGCCATGATCGCCTACGTCCTGAAGGGACAGGGAACATAGAAGAAGAAGAATTAACAAAGCTTATTCAGTCAGAGAGCTAAATGTAAGTAAATTTATTTATTTACAGAGCTAATATTTATTAAATGTAACTACTAAAACTTATCCAACCAGAGGGCTAACTATAATTAGATTTATTTATTTACAAAGCCTAAATTTATTAGATGTAAATATTAAAAATGAGACAGATTGAGTGATAAATGTAATTAATTTGTTTTTATTTATACAGTCAAAATATAATAGATATAAATGTTAAAACTATTATTAAGACTATTAGTGTTAAAAGTCATTAGGAGATTTTTGAATAAATGTCCCTGAATTTTCAATAGTCGTTAGTATTACACAATAAATGGAAAATAAGTGAAATGGCTGCGCTAACCATAATGTTACAATTACTAAGTTGCATAAATAATTGAGCTACTATACAGCTCAAAGTTCCTGGGAATTGCGTTTAAGCATAACAAGACTGTCGTTATCAAGCACTGATTGATCTCTGTGTTCAATTTTTTATATCTACACACGCTGGTAAGCCCATTTAACCATACAAATGGCATGCCTTAAAGTTAAGTGTTATATATATATATATATATATATATATATATATATAGTATTATTATTATCATTATAATTATTTTGCAATATTTTTATTATAAGATTTTATAATAAAAACATTTTACATCATAACACAAAAGCTATCGTGTTTTAGTAATGTTAATAGCACTTTGTCATGCGATGATTGATTATTGGTATCAAACACTTTTAAAAGTAATTGCTATGAATTGTGGATCATTACAATATTATTCTTACATTTAATAAAATATTTCTCTCTCATCACGGTAGAGCACTCCATTCATGTATTTTTAGCAACATGGGAAAAAAACCAACTTTGATATCTCCCTTAAAAACATTCTTTTAAAGTCCACTAACCAACCATCGCCTGACGAAGTACAGTTAGTAGTACTAAAATACGATATCTTTTGTATGTCGCTGCAAAATGTTTTATTATAACTACTTATGATAAAAATACTGCAATATTACTCCACTTGTTTTCACTCTCACTAAAATATTCATATATATTATTGCTTTTTATACAGTGGCAATGGACGAATTATATATATATATATATATATATATATATATATATATGTGTGTGTGTGTGTGTGTGTGTGTGTGTGTGTGTATGTTCTGCTCAAATACGGATTAATGTAGGTTGTTCAATGTAAAAATTTTAACATTCTTATTGTTATTAATTTCTTTTATTTTCCCCTAACAACAAATAATCCCACTTACCATTTAGCCTCAAACTATTTTCCCCTATTAATTCAATTTTTAGTTCAAATTAAATTTATTTATATAATCAAAAATTAAATAATAGCATCCAAGCATTATAATTTACAATATAAGACTACCATGAAAAACACGAGAACCAAAAATAGAAATAACAGAACGATCAGTTGATAATATGCACCTGACAATTGCATAAAGCAGTTGTGCTCTAGTAGCATTATATGTATATTTATTTATATATAATTAATTGTTATGTTATATCATATTGCGCACTCTTTTAATAACAACAGACAAATATTTATACATGTGCATGTACTTGTATATATATATATATATACATATATATATATATATATATATATATAATTTTATCTTTTATTTAAATTTAATTTAATTTACATTGCGAATCGAAAATGTCTATGTTTGAAGAGTTTACCTCGTCATCAGGCAATGTTGGCTCATTGTTGTGAAAATTATTTACATTTGAATATAAAAACAATAATTATTTAAAGTGTTAATATGGATGGGGAACACAGAAAAATTTATGTGTGCGTTTAATTTAACTAACCAGAAGGAAGTTCAACTTTTAAATTTGAAAATATAGGTTATATATTTGTAGAATACAGGTTTTCTTCTTTCAACCTTAACCGGAAACTGTCAATCTACTGATCTACGATCTAGACTGCTCTTTTTCGGTGGACAGATAGAGTAATGAATGATTTAAAACAACTTTTAAAAAATTTTATGAAATAATTTATAAAAACATTAACAGAGACAGTATGTTGAGTGAGATATGATTTCATTCGTCAAATATTCATCCATTGTTTTATTACACCTGAAACATATCTGACCATAAGTTTTTCGTCTATATTTAAAACATTCATCTATTGCCTTAGTACCCGTAACACGCATCTAATCAATGAAATCATGCCTCACTCAACATACTATCTCTTTGGATCTTTTTAAAAAAGATTTTCTTTAAAAATTCTAGAAAGTTTTTTTTTTTTAACCATTAGTCTTTTAAAAAATCACTGAATAAGCATGTTAAAGTGAAATATGTTAGATTAAAGACACTTTTTTTCTTACTTGATCTTTAATTAAGCTATTCATCTTGTCTGACTTTGATCCATATATTAATCAATGTAGTGATGGAAAGTAAAATAAAGAGAAAGAAGAGAGTTCCGCATTTTAGGGGTCTGTACAATGGCACTTATGTCTTAGCGATTGTAAATACTTTGTCTTTGTCTCTATGAAGGAATTATGCAGTTATTCGTGGGAAATACTAAACTCGTAGGAGACTAGATATGTCGAGAGAACAAGAAGGATTATGAGCAGAAAGCAGAAATTTAATCCAACAGATTTGCCTCCCTTGTCAGACGGAGTCAGAAGTGTCCAATTTAGCAAGAAGGAAATCTTAGTGTATTCGACAAGGCAGCTAATCCATAGTCAACCATATTTCAGAAAATAATTCACTATTCAAATGGCAAGTAAAAGCCTTCCATCACTTAAGTAAGATCTTCTACAAATACAGACACGCACGCGAATGAAACACACATACGCACGAGCGCGAGTGAGAGTATAGCGATAATCATCACTGTAAATGAATTTGCCGACACGAGTTCACCTAGCAAAGAAGGAAGTGCAGGAGTTATTTTACTTGCTCTTTTTCTGCCTCTAGATTGCTTGACAAATAATATCTCTTAGATGGTATATAGTTGATACGGAAAACAATGAGATATACACATAAGCGCATTACTATCAAAAACTATCACTAAATAATAAGCGTAAACATTCAGACGCTCATTGACAATTTAATAGAAAGTTGCTTATTCACACCCATTATTTGTGAGAATTATGCTCCAAGAATCAATGCTTATATATTATATATTTATATATATAATTATGTATCTTACATATATAGAGGGTTTATTATTGTCATTAATTATTTTATTTTCTAAATTTGCCATATAATCATTAGAAAAGAGGGGACCTGTTGTTATTTCAAGTTATTCACGTTATGTCAACACAAGATAAAATCGTCGATGTTAGTGGATGTTTTTGTGTTAACGTCCTTATAACCTCTCTGAAGATGGTTCATGTGAGCCGAAAGCTTAGAACTAACTTAATAAACAATTATCCAAATGTTGGAGAATTTTTTTCTTTAATTTCAATTGAAATTAAAGCCAAAATACGATGTTTAGAAAGGCTCTGATTAAACATAATAGACATTCATTGTCTCTTATATTTAACAGTATATGTTTAGAAAATTATTTGTTTCCTCGATACAATATATATATATATATATATATATATATATATATATATATATATATATATACTGATAAGAATTTTAATCTATAAATCAAGCCCAATAACATACAATAATGAATAATTATATAATTATAAAATCTTCTACAGATCAGTTTGTTATCAGAACGGTTGACTGAGATTTATAGTCAGGCGACAGGTCGAGAAATTCATAACCAGTTAGAAATCAACGGAGAACCAGTCCACTATATTTTCTTAGACTGCAATTCACAGATAATATAGAAAAGATATATTCAGGGATTTTATTGTTTCGTATTTTCTGGCTGGGAACACATCAAAAAGAAGAATCTATGAAGGGGCATGATAGTCTATGCCCTGAAGGGACACAGCGTTAAAAAGAAAGATTTAAAACCGTTCTAAAAGAAAACTGTTTATAAAAATAATCCAGATAAAGGCTATATCAGAGATATAGGTAAGTCATTCCCTTAACAGTTGATCTTAACAGCATCATCAGATATTTTTATCAATGTCTAAAAATGTTTCAATTTTATGAAGTATTTAATTTTATAAATGCTAATTTTCAGTATCATTATATTGTTGCGCTATAATCATTATAAAGTAGAATTTACGATTTATTTATTTATAGGCTAGGGTAACTAAAACTTAAAAGAAAAACCAAAGGATTCTAAAGAGTGAAGATATTACAATAATGTCCTCACGAAACTTTGAAGTCAGCATGGCTGAAATAACATCGCTCACGTAAGTGACAATTTTCTCTTGATATCGAGCACGTTATGACAAAAAGCTGCTTGCCTAAAATGTCTTTTTATAAACTACTGAAAGAAAACAACAATTTTGACATTAAACATTTTTGCAATATAACACTACAAACACAGACAAAAACACACAGACACCCCCCCCCCACACATATATATATATATAGAGAGAGAGATATATATAGAGACACACACGTATATATATAAATATGTATGTGTGTGCATTTTTACTTGGGCCACAAGAATATAGAGCTATTAAATGTACATATTCTTATTTCTACTCAATACTGACCAGAAGGTACACATTGGTAAAAGAAAAAAAAATTATAAATGACATGAAGAGATTCTTGACATGATGCAAAGGAGACAGAAAATGATGCCAAGACATGGAATGGAATACAGGAAACTACACAAGGCAATACGGAACAAATGCAGACAGGCTAAAGAGAAATGCCTCAACGACAAATGTGCATAAGTAAAGAGATTGAGCAGGACAAATAAAGCAGAGATGCATAAAGAAATAAGAGAACTGACAGGACAAAAACCTGCTCCTCAACAGGATGTATAAAATCCAAGGATAGAACGATAATATCGGCGAAAGAGGCAAATACACCAACGATGGCAAGAATATATAAAATATCTTTTCTGCAACAAGAGAGAGCAACTGATAATACACAAAGGTGAAAGCTTCAATGGCCAAACTGAATAGAAACAAAGCAATTAGACCAGAGGGCATTGCAATAGAGCTGGTGGTAGCCCCGGAAGAATTCAGCATAGAGAAAATTGAAGAGATAATAAATGAAATCTATAATAGTGGTGTCATACCAGACGACCTAAGCAAGGCAATTATTTTAGCACTGCTTAAGAAGCCAGGTGCAAAGGAGTGCGAACTCGACCGAACAATCAGCTTAATGAGTAATATTACAAAAGTGATCGTCCGAATCCTTTAGCAGAATCAGGCCAGAGATAGAACAAGAACAGTTTGTCAAAGACACTGGAACAAGGAACGCCATATTTATGATTAGGATGCTCTCTGAAAGAGCAACACAAATAAAGAAGAACTTGTACATGTGCTTTATCGGTTATGCAAAGGCGTTCGACAAAGTATTTTGAGGACGCTAGATGTTATGCCAAGATTTTCATCGGATGTCACAATTTTAACAACATAAGGTACGCAGATGATACAGTGCTGATTGCAGACATGGAAACGAAACTACAAGACCTTCTACAGAAGGTAGCTGAAGAGAGTGACAAGAAAGTACTACAAATAAACTGCGAGAAAACTGAATTCATGGTCATCAGCAAAAAGAGCAGCCCAAAATATCAAATACAGGTAGGGTATACTAAAATTAAATAGGCACAAAATTTAAATATCTGGGAAGTTTTCTAACAGAAGACGGAAATTGCAACACAGTATCCGAAGGCGAATTCGCACGGCAAAGGACACTTTAAAGAAACTGAGTAAAGAAACTGAGTAAAGTGACAGGACAATTTTCACTAGAAACAAAGAAGAGAGTACTGGATTGCTTTGTGATGTCAGTTCTTCAATATGGCAGTGAATGTAGGACAATATCTTCGAAGATGAAAGAAAAACTTGAAGCAAGTGAATGTGGTTCTAAAGACGAATTCTGCGGATATTATGGATCGGGCATGTGAGCATGAAATATACTGAAACGCTTGACCCAGTAGATATAGACGTTGGTTAGTTCCTGTGAATTTTTTTTTAATCATCTCACCCCAAGCAAGGCATTCCACTGCCACTATTGCGCATGGGGCTACATAGGGGAAGGTAAAGAGAAGGAGTGGTTAGACATAGGGAATGTCAGGAGGAAGGTGACAGATGAGTAAGGATACCGAGGATGAGGGTTGGGCAGATGGGAAGAGTGTTTGATAGAATGGGAGCAGATTAGTGTGTTAGGAGGTGTCTATTGACCTTACATTTAAACTCCTGGAGATTGTAGCCGTCGGGAAAGCAATCATTTGGAAGAGAATTCCACAGTCGGGAAGTGCGAGGAAAAAAACTGTTGGAGTAGAAGTTACGGCTGCATTTTATCGGTTTCACTGTAAAAGGGTGGGATCTAGTTGCTAATCTAGTATCTCGTTCAAATTCGTATTTAGGGGGCACTAGTGATCTAAGTTCATGGGAGCAGAAGCCGTGGAAGTATTTATAGAAGAGACATAGGGAAGCCACGTCGCGCCGGTGGGAGAGAGACTGCAGGCGGTCTGCCAAGTCGGTATCTATCACATTACAGACCCTCCTCTGAACCTTATCGAGAAGCCCGAGGAGAACAGCAGGGGCACCCGACCAGATATGGCAGCAGTATTCAATTCACGGGCGGATGTTAGATTTATAAATGTGCAGGATAGATTTAGACGGAAAAAACTTCCGTGCTCTACACAGAGAACCGACTTTCATAGCAGCGGATTTAGCAATGGATTCGATATAGTCATTCCATTTGAGGTCCGCTGAAAGTGTGAGACCAAGGAGGCGTAGTGTTTTACTCTCTGGGAGGCAATCCTGGTCTATGCTAATGGGAGGTAAGTGAGATTGTCGATGATGGTTAATTGAGAGTAGCTTCATTTTAGAAGCATTAAAATTTACTAGCCATTTCTTACCCCAGTCCATTTTGGATTGGAAGTCTTTTTCAATCTCGGCTGTGAGGTTAGCTTTGACGCCTACATCAGATTTTTGATTTGACCCAAAGAGTTGTGAGTTCAGTACCAGGCTACAGTAGTGGTAAACAAGAATTCACAGCTTTAACGGCCGAAACGTCTTACAAATGGCAAAAAATGAGGACAATAATCCGAATAATGTAAATACTGCAAATGAAAATAGTGCTTTTGATACCAAGAAATCTTTGAATGCATTCTGGGCATCTTCTTTGCAACGGAATATATTTTGTCTTTAAAAATATCAGGATGCTTGAAAAATTGATGTCTGTGGTAGAGAGATCAGAATATGGTGTCTCTTATCTTATGTTAGTGAACTTCTGCAGTGCCCTTCTGGCAACATATGGATAAAGATTGTCTTGAAGCAGAACTGAACTTCATTGATGAACTAGTACCAGTTGCCTTTTGCTTAAGCAAATGTATATTTCATGCAGTTGCTGGAAGTTAGCTTTTACAGTGGTGCTCCGATTAGATTCCACAAAGTTGCAATAAATAACACCAATGGTGGCTCAGAAGATCAGTACGTAATCTTGGTTTAATATCGAATGAGTTTGGGTGCTTCCTCATGACTGATCTGTCGGGCCGATCGTTTATAATTGTCATAAAGGTTGCATTTCTCATCCCAAGTCACTATTCAGTCAAAGAATATAGCATTTGAATTTCGCAGATGCAATTGAACACACTTCCAAATTCGAATTCTTTTACTTTCATTGCGTTTATGTGGATCCCTTGTCAGTTTTCTGATCCCTTGTGGATCCCTTGTCAGTTTTCTGAAAATTGTCCGAAATTTATTGAAATGACATCCATTATCCGTGGCATTTCTCTGACACGTGGACATGGGTTTTTTAACTGGTCATTCCAGATGTTGATTATTATTTTCTCTGCTATTTTGACCTTCAAAACTCGTATCCCCCCTGAGGAACTTAAAAGAAAACACTACTTCACTCCATACTTTTTAATGCTGGTAGCAGTTTCGGAAATATTATGACCAAAATTGAACTCATGTAACAAAAGTAAACGCCTCACTTCTTTGTATATATACAACATGAGAGCTGTATAATTTTCAATTTAACAAAGATAATTTTTTTTACATTAGAAATAACTAATAAATTTTTGTGCAACTATTATAATAATATATTCAAATACAATTAAAAATATGATTATTTTCTCAACTTCCTAATGGATGTACGGCTACAATTTGTTCAAAACTTAAGATTACATGTACCCGTATTTTACTTAATGAAAAGTCTCTTATACCAGAAAAGAATGCGCCCCTCTTTTTGGATGTCGGCAAAAAGAACCATGTCTTAAATCTTCCAAGTAAAAATACATACGGAACCGTACAAAAATTCTCGTACAAAACATACTACGAGACGCACATTCAGGCTTTTTAATCTTTCACGGTTTACCGGTTATAGCCTAGGTTGCAAATTCTCAGCATTTAAATATTACTGAGTACGTAATGGATATAACAGGATGAAAAAATAGGAACTTGTCCATCCTGTCCAATCCAGTCATCATATATTACTTTGGGCGATTTACAAACTTAAATGTAAAGTTTCCGTACTTGGCGCCACTCTGTTGTCACAAACAAAGGTGGAAAAGTTCATTATTGATTTACAATTCTCCTGTGACCGCAATGTTCAGGTTTTATTGCTTCTGCTTGTGTATGTCTCTTTGCGATATAAGAAAAGATGAAACGACTGTTTAATTTCACGCAAATATATTATGCATTGCGAATCGGTCATCCTTGTACATATTCTGAAATTCTTCAATGAAGAGTCGATTGATTTACAGAACCGTGAAAGTTGTGTTAGTGTTATTAGCTAATTGTCTATAAAAATGTTGTCTAATGTGAAACACCTGGTAACGCAATAAGGTAGTAACTTCAAATAGGTAACAACTAAGAAAATTCTAAAACAATTTAAAATGGAAATTGATATTTAAGATAGATGGAAAGGCTCATGCATATATAATACAAGATTCCCGACAGTAAATACCAGAGGTTGGAATGAAATCTGAAATTAACTCAAGATGCTACAAATTCAAAACATTAATCTAAGAACAGGAGTCTTTTGCTTTAACAGCCTCGTCTGACCTGGACTCTGATTTCCAGAATAAATGCCTGAAATATCATCGACATAAAACCGTTTTCTCAGATCCATGATTAAGATTGTGTCAATCGAGTATCTCCTCCCATTCATAAAAAAGACAGAAACCACAAATCTGAATACTTCTAACAGCAGAAAAAACAAAATGGGTAGAAAGGACAACAATAATAAGTTATTAATTTTCCATATTTTCATAAGCAAAGATGTTTGCAAAGAAATATTAGGAAAATTTATTAAGTGGAACTGAGAAAATCTATTTCCTTAAAAAAACTATCTTTAGAGAAATGTTTTCTAATCTTCAATTGACAAAAGAGCTAAATTTTCGATTAATGAATATCGTGTGGTTCTTGTAGCGAAACAGTTGCTTTCATCATTACTATTAAGATAAAAGATATTCTTTTTCAAATAAAAAACATATATAACCCTTAAAATTTTTCATGTATCCCTACTTGTAAGATTAACAGTAAAATAATTTCTGTAAACGCTGTCTGAAAATAACCTTTATAGCAAAAAACCTAATTTTCTCTTGTGTCCCTAAATAAAAAAACTTTTGAGAATAAAATGCTTAGGTCACTAATTTAAAAACAAGTTCGTTTCAATGTAAATTTTCAGCTTCATTACCGAATTCTGCCATATGCAACAGAGAAACAACCCTGTTATACCTACTCAATATTTATATTATATATATATATATATTGAAAAAAATAAGTTAGTTATCAGTTACTCTCTACTAGCTTCTCAATTTTTCAACAAATAACAATATAGGAAAAGTCTAATAAAAACAAAAAGATAACATATTCAACGAATGAAAATAGCCTGTTCTAAAATGACAAGTGTAAGAATAAATAGACATATGCAACAAAGCCGAAGAAATGTTGCTGGATGAATTAACATTGTCAGTGCCGTACGCCAAATATTGATCATTTTTACACTTCATTTTGCCAAAGCTAATGTAAGAAGATGAACGGCGTCTTCTTTATTTACTAATACTAATTTCAGGGAAGAATTTGCGGAAAATTACGATCGCTACAATAAACACTTTGGAATAATTCGAAAATTGCAGAGAAAATAAAGTTAGTGCATGCGCCAATCGCCAACTTTAGATCATGGAATATTTGCTTCGTCATTTGGAAGAAATGCTAACAAAAGTGTTGATAAACAATAATGAAAGCAAGGTAAAAAAAATGCGACCGGGCGATGGATTAAAATGTTAGAAGAAATATGAGAAAACGTACTATGGAAGAAAAATGAATAATCAAAAACGCTTCATTTAATAAAATTGTGAGTAGCAAACTAATTTCCCAGACAAATACTTACAATCTTATTCCTCTCTCTGTCTCTTTCTCATTCACTCTCCCTCTCTCTTAATATATATATATATATATATATATATATATATATACATAGTTTATGTATACTTATTATATTATTCATATATATATATATATATATATGTATGTGTGTGTGTGTGTGTGTGTGTGTGTGTGTGTGTGTGTGTGTGTGGAGGGGCGAAACATGCATGACAAACTGGAAAAAAGTTTACGTTAGATTCCTTTCCTCTTTTAGGACTTCATCCAATTAATTCTGTTTATGTTGGTGCAACTGAACATGGACACTTAGAGAAACACTGGAATTCTTAATTTCATATTTTAAATGTCTTTTGAGTAAATTATATCTTCTGTAAAATATACCACATTGCGATAACAGATCTGTCAAGATCGCATACACACACACACACACACACACACACACACACACACATATATATATATATATATATATATATATATATATATATGCGATCTTGACAGATCTGTTATCACAATGATCTATTATCACAATATATATATCCTGTATCTGTGGCACGACTCGTAATTTCATGCACTATATTCACGTGAATATTACAAAAATAACTGTTTAAGAAATTTGAATTTAAGTTCACTCGATGTTCATGGGCATAAATTTTGCCGTCTAAGAGAACTATTTATTAATTTATCAAGAGTATAATGTAAATAGACAAGAATTACCTGAAGATAAAACAAGTAAAAGATATAAAAAAAATATTAAATTAAATCCTGGGAGATGGATTCAAATGGAGGTAATTCATACTCATAATTATTAATAAGTAATAACTATAGTGGAATGTGTGTTAAGTATATTTTTATAGCAGCTTATCGCCATATATATATGGAAACTCAAAAGTATTAAATGAAAACACACATTAAAAGGAAACATAAAAATAAGTAAAACCGCTGTTTCCTAAAGATAATTGTCCATCAAGCATGTCATGCGCTGATATCACCTATACCTCTTTCGCGCTATCTGTCCAGTGAGTGTCAGTATGTCCAAGTTCTCCTTCTTCATCTCGTATCCCAGAAATTTCAAATGCCTCAAGTATAAATTATATTTTTGTTTCCATTCTCTCCAAACCTTCGTCGATGTTCACATGTCCAAGGTATCCGAGGCATCCTTCACGTTTACAAAAATGATACAAACTCAAAAAACAAAATCAGATTTAAGGTGGAAAAAAGCATGAAGAGAAAGTTACACTACATAAGAAACAACCACCGCATTATTCAACAAAGTACAAAAATGTACTATAAAGTAAAAGTAATAACAAGTATTTACTAAACTAATCACCGGTGGAAAAATAGTATTCAATAAATAAACTTGACTTCAGAATGAAGTCAAGTTTATTTAAAAATGAATAAAAAAATAGTTCAAAATAAAATGTTTTCGCATATTCCATTTTCAATAAGTCATATTATTCAATAAATAAACTTGATTTCAAGAAAATAAAGAATTGAAACATTAGCTAAAAACGAAATATTTTCCGCTTCCTCAGTTTCTCATAGGCTCTAATAATTAAACTTGATTTCAAATAAAAAATGTTAAACTATTACCCCAAATAAAATATAGGATTTCCTTTTACACCATTTTACATGAACTCAGAAATTTAATAAATAAACTTGATTTGAGAAAAATAAAAATAGTTAAAATATTAGTCCCGAATAAAATATTTCACGTTTGTCTATTTCTCATTAGCCCTAAATTTATCAATAAATAAAATTGATTTCAAGAAAATAAATGTTAATACAATAACTATAAATAAAGTATCTATGATTTCAGACAAGTTCATTACTTATAAGCCTTAGTATTAAATACATAAATTTGATTTCATGAAAATATAAATTGTTATACATTTCCCTTAATTGTTACTACTCGGTAAACATACTTGAGTTTAAGAAAATAGAAAGTGTTTATTAATAAACTTTAAATAAAATAATTTTGATAATTCTTCATTTCCCATTAGACATTATATTTAATAAATAAACTTGATTTTAATAAAATGAAAAGTGTTAATACATTTGCCTTAAATTAAATATGTTCCATTTTTCTCCATTTCTAATAGGAACTATTATTTTATAATAAACTTGATTTCAAGAAAATAAAGAGTTAAAACATTAGCCTTTAATAAAATATATTCTTTCCACTTCCCCCATTTTCAATAGGTCAAAGCATTCAATAAATAATCTAATTTCTGAAAATTAAAAAAAAGTAAACATTAGCCCTAAATAAAATATATGTTTCTGCATACTGCATTTCCCATAAGCCCTCCTATTCAATTAATAAACTTGATTTCTGGATAATATTATAATAGGCTCTATTATTCAATAAATTGCACAAGAGCATAGCGTAGTGAAGTATGAAGATCACCTGAAAGAATGAAATTGTCACTCATGAAACAATTTTTATTTTTCTGTTTCCTTTCCTCTACTCTCTCCCTCTCTCGCTATATATGTTTATATATAGATAAAGAAGCAGAGTGTGTGAGATTGACAGAAAGAGAGAGAGAAACGGTGAGAAAGAGAGATATAGAAAAAGGAGTTAAGTTTTATTAGATGTTTGGTAACAGCACGAGGTTGCCTCATCCCATGATTTCAAATGCTATTCTCATGCAGTCAAATAGGCAGACAGAGGCTCCTTACTTTGACGCCAAACAATAATTTCCTCCGTCATTTTTCCCGCCTAGATCCGACCTCCAAACTCAACTTTGTTACACAAAGAGCGAGATATTTATCGACAAAAACAAATGTTGTTATGCCTATCTTTTATTTAGACTCTAACTAGACTAAGATGTCCTTTCAATTTTGACACAGTAACCTTTATTGCATTGAGAAGTAACATTTGAAAGTTAATTCGTCATTTTATTGACATTTTACTAATAATTGGTGCCTTGCTTTACATTTGCATGAATATAGACGCGATCTTTGACTTATACAATGTAAATTCTATTCACTTCGTTTTCAGTGACAAAAGTCTTTTTTGTTTAAGATGGATAAGAGTATATAACTCGAAATTGTTAATGGTTTCTTTAAAAATGATATGAAGAACTCTTTCGTAGGCCTTGCCTTGAAATAAATGCGATGACAGAAAATCGTCAACAGCAGCAGCATCTATAACAAAAAATAAGAAGGCCATCAGCGATGGTGGTCAAGCATTAGTATGCCGGTGATGTTTAAGGACCCACAGATTTTAAGGGACAAATAGCATCGTGGATTAAAGTGTAGTATCGGGAATTTGGTAACACAGTAAATGTGTTCAAATGCCTGGGTAGGGCTGTATGTATTTTGACAGTGGAAATAGTGCAAACTGTAAGTAAGATATCCCGAGCTATGCTGGACAGTGAAACGAGATCAGGCTAACCCCGTAAAAGTAGTCAAGACAATAAGAAAAATGAAAATAATAATCTTAAGAATTTAAGTGATCATGACTCTCACAAGCTTCCTAGCATTTATTTTCCCTGAATCTTTAAGAAAATTAAGGGAGTAGTTTTCATTGCTTTTTGAACAGTTTGAAATTGAGAGCTTTCCTTCTTTTAGAATGGGTGCTAATCGGGGCTATAAATTCCTGTTTTGACTGCAAATCACCGCCTAACTGGAAAAGTAGAACCTGTTTTGCACACTTTCTAAGACCATTTTTGCGTAAGTGAATGCAATAATCTAGAGTGGAATCTGAACTCGGATCCGCGATTCTAATTTTCACACCAATAAATATGCATGTATCTCCACATCCCTATTTAGAAACTATCGAAGCAAATCACAGTTAATGTAAATACATAATTGTAGTCCTAATCATATATTGTGATTAGGAAAACAATGATGCAAGTTCAGTAAAAACAACCTACACAAGTGACATCTATAACCTGAAATGTCTAAAAATAAGAAATAGCAGAAAGTAAACATTTTCATTCTCCCCATTAACACAAGGTAGGGTGATAGTGTTGAAAGAGTAATAAGGAATGAGGTGTGCGATTCGTATGAGAAGGTGGTTGGAAGTGAAACTCATGAGGATAAAGAGGATGGATAACAACTGGTCAATGATTTGAAGACGTTAATCTACTTTTAACTATAACCAGACCAGCGAGACGAACTTGATAATATATGGTAGAGCAGGAACGCAAAACTGAATGTTTTCTGACATATTCAAAAATTAAATTTTGTACAATACATGACATGGAAGTCATTCTGTGTTATGGTCATGATGATTGTAGGCTATGCAGGAACAATAGGTAGCGGGAATTAAAGATTATGGGGAGGATAGATAATAATTGACTTTTGAGTTGAATAAGCTAGGATTATATTATTCAAGGAAATGTTCACGAGGCTGTCTCTTTCATAATGCAGCTGTTATTAGAAAAACACTGTCAGTTGGACGTTTTACTTACATTTGGAATATGGAGAAAATAGGTATGATCGGCCACATTGAAGTGGCACGTTCTAAACATCTGAATTAAACTCCCTGGTGTAAAGAAATGGGTAAAGCAGTAGTGTAGTTGCAGTAGCAATAAGACGCGAGTAGGATTTAACAGTTGCATGGTGGATGGAACTAGAGTGATGGCGGAAACTGCTCTTCTTTTTTACTAATAATATCCAATGCATAGCAGGAATTAATTAATTACAGGCAAACATCATTGGCACTTAAATATTGCAGACGTTAACAAACTGCTCCTGCTGGTAACTATTTAACTGACGAAGAAAGATTTTTTCATCAAATACTTATTGAGAATTTGAACGGCTCAACACATCAGTCAACGTACTAAACTGCGTATACTGTATTCAGTCGGGTTTCTATTTCTCGGCGAGCATAAGTATGCTTATGGAGACTCACAGCATACCTGCGCTTGAAACAGAGATCATCGCCCTTGTAACGAAAAAGACTGAATCTCATTTATCTATGTAATTATATTTATCTGTTTGCACCTTGTTTATTTGAGGCATATGTTTCCATTAATTTTGAAAGAATCATTTATTTAAATTAAAGACATCATAAACTTCTAAACAAATTATTTTTGGTTATATTTCCCCGGTAGCTTAAATTCTATATTTAATGATGAATAAAGGATTCTGAATTGACGCAATTCTTTTATATGATTGTTTTGTGTTTACGCCATTCTACGGAATAGAACGAAACAAGCGGACACCTGAATATTATAAGTCTGCAGAATTTGCTGCACATGGAACACTTTCTAATCTTTACAACTGCTTTCTTCGTCTCATTTGCGATGTAAGTAAATGCTTTGCTCTACAGCCCAACAACTGCGTGTGCCCATTGCCGAGAATATTATACCTGTAACAGGGATTCAATAAAACAAGTCAATTCTCTCTGTGATTTTATGCAGTAATTTCTTGACGCTGGTTAACCAATTTGTAATACAATGTTTCTTTTTCCTCTCCTCCCATACGCATAAAAAACTCGCTCACATTAGTTTAAGCATGGAACCCGAAATGTGAGATTAGTCTGTCATTCTCCAAATAAATCTCCGCTTGTCTCTCTTTTAGGAAAAAAAGGACTTTTATTGTGTCAAGCCAGAAGAGATATACATGCATTTAAACATTGAAGGCTATCTTTTTCTGTAAGATTTTGTGGATATCAATTTCCTAATTTCATATGACTTTTCCAAGGTTTTTAAACGATATACGAAAGAAGAATTAATGCACTAAGTATCACGTATCAAGTCAATTTCCAAAATATTTATATCATTGTCGAAAACATTGACATTATAAACATTTGGATATAAATATATATATATATTCATTCAAATCTGTTTTATTAAATAATATAGACATATTGTGTTTATACTGACCCTTTTCAGTTATCTAATGAGTGTCTGGATGTTAAGATGATATTTATCCAGGAAGACAGCTAATTTCTTTTTAGTCCAAGAACACGTCGCCCAATAAGTTACAGGCCTGACATATAAATGGCAACGGTAACGAAACATCCATATAAGTTTTTAGGAAGTACTAACTTTTTGGGCCTAATCGGATTACTAGTTTATAAATTACAGTTATTTAAATGAAGCTACTGTTATAAATTTTCAAAACAATTGAAAAACTTGAATTTCATGCGTTGATAAATCATTGCTTTCTCACGAGAAAAATACTTTTCAAGCAAAGCAATGGCTTGATAAGTGTTATTTGGACTTTGTTCCGTGGAAAACAATGGTTAACCGATGGTATGCTGATTTTGAAAAAATGATGCTGATTGCTCAGATCGACAAAAATAGGCTGCTGTCTCGTTTTGACCGATCATAAATTGAATTTGCGTGAGATAGAAGAGGATTTGAACATATCAGAAAATACTGTAGTCACCATTTAGCAGAAATATTTATCAATGAGAAAACTGTGTTCAAAGTGGTGCTGCGTTTGCTCACAGTCGATCAATAACAACAGCATCTCCACGATTCAAAGCGTTGTTTCCAACTGTTTCAACACAACAAGAAAGTGTTTGTGCATAAATATATAATAATGGATGAAACATGATCCCCAACATTAATCCGGAGTCAAATCGGCAGTCAGCTGAGTGGAATTTGGGATGTGCAAGTTATTTTGTTCATCGATTACCTTGAGAAAGGAAGAACCATAAATAGCGAATGTTGTATAGCGTTATTGGTGTGTTTGAAGGAAGAAACCGCCAAAATGGCCACAATTGAAGAAGAAAAAGCAATGTTTCACCAAGCCAACGCACTGTGTCACAAGTCGATCGCATCGATAGCAAAAACACATGAATTGCACTTCGAATTGCTTCATCCTATTCTTCAGATATGGCTCTCAGCTAGTACTGGCTGTTTGCAGACCTAAAAATGTTCCAAAGAAAAACAATTGGCTCCAATGAAGAAATGATATTGGAAACTGAAGCGTATTTTGTGACCAAAGACAAATTGATCTACAAAAGACAGCATCGAATTGTTAGAGAAGCATTGGAATAAGTGTATCACCCTAGAATGCTGCTGAATAAAGTCGAAATTTGCCTAAAAGTTGTTTTATAAGTTACGACCGGGATTTCTTGAATGTTGTATTATTTTCGAACTCTCCTAAGATAATCTTCAGCAGTAAATTACAAAAACAAACTTATGTTAACTGCCATAAAATCTGCAGTCTTAGTTATGATAGTTTTTTTTTTAAATTCGCTACCCATGTGTGATTAGATGTTCTCTATATTTTTGTAAACCATGAATTACGTCTATTGGCGTATATATTCGAGAGATTTCATTAGAAAAATTTGCTTTCTGGCATTCTTTAACAAATTTATAGAATGCACAGGCTGCTAATCATAATATGCAGTATTATGGAAAACACAACACGGGGCATCTACTCAAACATATGTATTCAAAAAATAACGCTGATGCTTTAGAAATTACTCTCTTTGTCTTTCTGTCTGTCTGTCTCTCTCTCTTTATATATATATATATATATATATATATATATATATGTTAGTGTGCAACTATTCTCATATGAAACGAAATATTAATGCGATATTTTTTGCAGTTCAACATATAATCAGAATAAAATATGTCTATTTTTTTGTTCGTCATTGGAATTGTTCCAACATTTTCAGACAAGGCTGATTCTACTCCGATGAGAAAGATTTCAATTTATATGCATTGTTCCTTTCATGGAAATTGTTCCAAAAACATCTCTTTTACAAGAATATCTCATAGACGAAAAAATACAACTATTATTTGAAACTGTTTTCACTTGGCGAATCAATTTCCTCAGGAATGGCAGTGAGAAAAAATACGTGCTCCTTGTATATGTTTTCAGTGTACTTGAAAGAATCTAAAATTGCTTTCTTCGTATTTCATAAAATATACCTAAAACAGGTAATTCTTGAAAGTTGTCAAGAAATTAAATCGCTGTGTTGAACAAAATAATTATCAGGTCGAGACGTCAAGAGTAACACTTATATCGATAAACATGCATTAGAAACATAGTCGATTATTATTGGACGCGGATATTTATAAAGGCTGGAAACAAAACATATGTAACGCAAAATTAAAGGAATATTTGCTAAGTGGTTGAAAGTCGCATCTTTAATAAATTCCGGTTTTAAATTGATACAAGACCAGCAGAGATTCAGATTATTTTATTTCTAAGCAGAAAACCACGTCTTGGAAAATTAGTCAAGCAACTGATGTAATGAATAGGAACATCTTGGTTCCTCCTTATTGGACTATGATTTGCTGGTGTCAGCCATAAATACAGACGAACGCAAGGACTTGTCTTATTAGGTACATTTCACAAAAATCTTTAAAATCATCTGACGTGAATTGTGTACCATTATCTGTAAATAAAACGTCAACGACGCCGAACCTCGCAAATAGTTCATGCAAACAGCTTCTAGTATTGTCGGTTGTTGGTTGTTTATAGCTAAAATCTTCCGGTCAT
Source organism: Ascarosepion bandense (assembly GCA_037127315.1). Taxonomy (NCBI): domain Eukaryota; kingdom Metazoa; phylum Mollusca; class Cephalopoda; order Sepiida; family Sepiidae; genus Ascarosepion; species Ascarosepion bandense. The sequence continues at coordinate 1,414,090 of JBBBDQ010002324.1, forward strand.
TTACTAAAGCTGTCTGCTACTATGAAATAGTAGTAGCCATTTATAGGTCCTGCGTAGTCTGCGTGTATTCTTGTCCACGGTTTGTCCGCCTTTGGCCAAAGTTTTGTATAAGCGGTGGAAATTATGCTGCTGGCGCACAGCCATTACTCTTTTTCACCTTCTGTGCAATGTCCTCATCCATGTTTGGCCAGTACACATAGCTTTTCATTAGTAGTTTCATGCGATTTTTCCCGGGATTTCCAACATGAAAGCCTTTCATGTCTTTGGTATCACGACCCTTTCACTATACACTAGTACATTGTCATAAATTGAGAAACTATCTGCCAATTTTGCGTCTCTGTCTTCAATTATTTTCTTTGTCGTGTTAATAAATTCATCCGCTTCTGCGTTTCTTCTTATCTCTAGCAATGTAACCGGTAGTTCTTTGACCGTTTTACTTCATACTTTGCTGATTTCATCCTCAGCGCTCATCGTTGCTATCACTGAGTCTTCCAAGGGTTCACTTCCCTTAGGAATCTGAGTGCCCTATTTCTTTCGATGGTAAATATTCTAGTTTCAAATTGTAGTTTATTAGTATTGTGTCCCACCTCAGGTGTCTACTCGCGGTATATACAGGTAGTCCTTTCTTGGATCCAAATATGGTAAGAAGCGGCTTATGGTCCGTTTGTAGTGTACATTCACTACGGTATGTACGTAAGCCTATTTCATATATCTATGAAATGGAGTTACGGCGAAAGTAATTTCGAGATCTTCTTTTTCTATTTGTGAATAGTTTTTCTCGGTCGGTATTAATGCTCTCGATGCGTGACCTACCGGTTTTCTAGTACCATCCTGCATTTTATGTAAAATGTATGCTCCCACAACGTATGAGCTTGCATCACTTGCTACAATAATCTCCAGCCTTGGGTCAAAATGTGTCATGGTTAAATCTAATGTCAATGTATTTATAATTTCGTTAAACGCCTTTTTGCACTCCTCCACCCAGTTCCACTGGACATCTTTCTTCAGTAATTCGTTGAGTGTTGCCCCTAATTTATGCATCCTATCGATAAACTCTCCATAGTAATTAGCAAGACCGAGGAAGCATTGCAATTCTGCGACATTTTTAGGCACAGGCATGATTTTGATTGCTGAAACTCTGTCTGGGTCAGGTTTCCTGCCATTCTCATTTATGATGTGGCCTAGATATTTTATTTCTTTCAAGAAGAAATGACATTTCTTCTCTTTAACTTTTAAACCAAAGTCTTGTAGTCTTTTAAACATTTCCTTGATGTGTGTCGCATAGCCTTTTAAATTATCGCTTTTAATTAAAATACCGTCCAGATAAGCCGTGGCAAAATTTTGCCCCGTCATAGTATCCATCATCTGCTGAAAATTCGCAGGCGCTATTTTTATCCCGAATGGTAACCTGTTGCATTTGTACGTATTTATGCACAGTAACTTATAACTTTCTTCTGAAATTGAAATGTGCAAGTATACTTCGCTTAGGTCAATCTTTGAGAAAATTTTTCCACCATTAAGTTTAGTGAATATTTATTCTGGACTAGGCAACGGATAGTGATGGTCTTTAATTACATTATTCGGTCCCGTGAAAAAATCGGCAAACACGCGGATTTATCCCGATTTTTTCTTAACATAAACAACCAGTGCCGCCCATTCACTGACGTCAGTTTTCGAAATAATCCCAGTTTGCTCTAGCCTCTCCAATTTTTTGAAGATTCTTTTCAATTGTGGTGAAAGTTACGTTTCTCTTTTTCCTAAATACAGGTTGAACATTCTGTTTTGCTTCAAATTTGTTGCAGCGTCCTAACCCACTTGAAAATAATCCTGGGAATTATTTGCGTAATTCCTCCTTCAGTTTTGTGGCTTCCGAAAACATACAGTCTACTCTTTTACAAAACGAACTAATTGGTAAATCCCATACATTGAATATCTGCATTCCTACTAGGTTTTCTGTATTTCTCATCACATAGATTTTTAATTTTTTTTATTTCTTCCTGGAATTTTACGTTCACTATAATTTCGTTTTCGAAATTTATCTTTTTCCCCGTTACGGATTCAGCAATTTTTTAGTGTGTAGCATGGTCGGCCTATTTAACTTCCGCCATGTTTGTAAGTTTGTAATCGTCAAATCAGATCCCGAATTCAGTTGCAATTTTTTTTATTCAGAATTTCCATTTCAACGTATTTTCTTATATTTTCCCTATTTTCATCCTTCATTCTATTAGACCTTACCCTAATAGGTTGATTTTTATTCCTTTGTGGCCCATCTTACCACATGCTCGTTAATTTTTGTATTTAAAAAGACAATCCTTTGACTAATGACATCCACCAGATCTGTGACATGCAGAAGAGGGAAGCTTGTTTTTTACTGGATTCTTGTCAACCGTAGTGCTGTATTTTTTTCTCTTTGCCATTATAATTTTGTTTTGTCTGTGGGGCAGGTAGAAAACGTAAATTTCTTTTTACCTTTCGAATGCACGCTGCTCCTGACTCTTCAATGTCTTTCCTATCTTTCTTTATGTTGAGGCATTTCTGGTAATTTTCGGACAATCCTTGTAATGTTAGACCTGGCTCGTTTTGGAGTTTGGTCAGCATGCGTTTCCTCATTTCACTGTCTTTAGCAGCAACTATTCCTTGGACAAATATGAGACACTTGAAATTGTCATGAGTATGTTCTGACAATTTAAAGACTCACAATGTTTATTGACGATAGCTGCAAAAGTAGAATAGTTCTCGTTTGCGTCTTTTCTCAGATTAAGGCATTTCCACCTTTTATAGAACAACGAGTCTTTGGGCTAAATAGCTCTGTGAGGCCTGTCACTGCCTCATCGAATGTTAGATCATTCGATTTTTTAGGGAGAATATAGTCTACCAACTTGGTATGTTTATTCTGTGCCTACTTTTTTCTTCTCACTCCAGTGCTGAGGTCGATATTAAAACTATCCTCGTATAGCCTGTAATACTCTCCTAAATTTTTATCTTCCTCTACTGAATATTTAACAATTTCAATCGCGCTCGACACCGCACCTTGTGAAAATGTCTCCTCCTTCTCCGTGTTCCTACCCCGGGCTGTGCTTTTTAATTTTAATAACAGTTCCTGCAGTTGTGTTTGTCTTTCTTTTTTTGCCATTTGCATTTCAATTTGTTTTTCTTCAATTTGCTTTTGCATCTCTAATTTGTCTCTTTTGTATTTCTGTTTGTCTTTTTCGTTAGCCTTTTGCATTTCCCTTTGTCTTATTTCATTAGCCTTTTTATTTTCATTTGTTTTATTTCTAATTGATATTGTCTTTCTTCAGTTCTCTTTATAATTTCGATTATTCCCTTTTGAAAATAGTTTGTGATCGACTTCTTTGAGTCAGTTTGTAGCACACTTTGTTCAAGTGATTCTGTGGGGAGAAAAAATATTCGTCACAATTTTGTTGTGCGACTTGTGCGCGAATCTCTTTCGCCAATTTGATGTTGTTGGTTCCTCTTATGTGATTTTCGAGTTTTTTTTCCTCTTGGTGTTATGTGTAAGTTCGTTCATTTTGTCGCCAATTTGCTCTTTACGACTGATGTGACAACGTCTTTTTTTTCTCCGTGTGCACTCGTTAGAATCCTCGTTGCCAAATTGTTGTTTGGCGAGAATGTATTTTTCTCTGCGCGTGAACTTATACAAATGCTTCTGGGCCAAATTGTTTGGCGACTGACGTGAAACACGTATTTTCCTCTGCGTGAACTTATACGATTCCTTCGTCGCCAAATTGTTGTGGCAACTGACTTGAATTTTTTCTCCTTGTGAACTTCTTCTAATACTTCGTCACCAAATTGTTGTTTGGCGACTGACCTGAGAACGTATTTTTTCCTCCGCGTGAACTTCTTCGAATAATCGTTACCAAATTGTTGTGTATTCTTGTTTAGAAAACCACACAATATAATAATAGCAAAAACATATATGAGAGGAAAAATGCAAGTATATTGAATAAAAGATATACAACCTGTACAAGGTTAGTAGATTCAGGAATACTTGATAGTAGGAGTAAAATATATACAAGAAGTAAGTCCGGGTAATAGTCTATATTCTTGCTGACCAAAGAGCAGCGGTTCAACTGCTCTGACAAACACCAAGTCTAACAACAAAAACAACCCGTTCTGTGTAGGAAGGATTATTTGTATACCATAGAAGAGTCCATAGATTGCGTGAAAAGGGGTGACTCTTTAGCAGATATATATCTAATCCCGAGCATATCAGCAACTTATCACCTGTCTCCACAAGGTTCCACAAATTATTTAATGTTTAGAAAAAATTGTATAGAATACCTCATATACATTATATACAGTTACGGAGAGAATTATTCACCCCGCTTTTATAATTACATGTAATCATGCATAGAGTTAGTGATTGTAGGTTTCATGCCAAAATGAAACTTTCAGACCAACTCAGTGTTCATTGACTATGTTCACGCTCTTTATACCTTTCTCCAAATATATGCTAGTTTAAAAATAATAAAGCTGAATAATTTCGTTTAAGTTGAAAGAAACACGGAAAGACGGGGGAGTGTGGTATTAGTGCGTATTCTCCCTGTGCCATTAGCAGAAAATAGGATATACAAATTTATAAAAATCTGTAATCAGAATAAGGTATTTGAAATTCATAGAAAAAATCGGTTTGTAAAGTTTAATACACAGAGGGCGTATTGTGGGACGGGAGGATAAAAGAAAACAACGAGCATGAGTTTGTGAGACTCGATTGGAGAAAAGTAATAATGAGGAAGAGTAAAAAATTAGACATTTTTCGTACTACAAGTGGCAAGTGAAAATCCTGGAAAATACTAGGAGAAAAACGGCTTGGAAAATGTAATACCTGCAGGGCGTACTGAGTGAAAAAGATGTAGCAAAATAGCAATAAAAATAACTTATGAACTGTGTTGGAATGCATAGTAAAGTAAGAACAAGTAGCAACCGAAAATGTTAAATATAAATGAGTTCAAAATGAGAGAAAGTTGTGGAGAGACAGGATTGGTTACGTCACAAAAAAAAATGTGTAAACTATATTCTATATAACAAGCAATCAAAGAAATTAAGAAACTAACACGAAAAGAAAAAAAACGTTGCAATAAGCTAAAAACAAGTATAATAAAAATATAATATATCAAGATATTTTCCAAAGTAATACATATATTTAATTCATAAACCTTTATAACAAACAGAAAATAGTAATAGCGAAATTCTAGGAGTTTGTGGAATTTGAATTATATAAGAAATGACGATTACTTCAGTGAAAGTCACAGAGTCACATATGCAGGCTGTGAGAAAACTGAAAGAATAGAACCTGTACTAGATCAACGCATGACGTAATTTGTTTTGAGATATTTTCAATTGTTTGACAGAATTCTTCTGGTTAAGTTGAAAGGGCAGCCTGTTAATATATCCATTGTAATGACATACGAAGCGACAGCACGAAGCACGGATGGAGAAATTGATAAGTTTTACAACACGCTGGAGAACACCAAAATCAATGTACCTCTCAGGAAATTACCATCATCATCGAAGCAATACATGCGAAATTAGGAATGAGACGAGGAAATATTTGGTAAATACGGACTAGTAAAGAGCGCAGAGAATAATTGATCATATAGTGCAGAGCAAACGATCAAATAATGACCAACATATGGTTTCAAGAACATTCGCAATTCTTGTATACGTAGAAAAGCTCGCAAGCAAACTTGCAAGAACAAGATCAGCAATATAACATCCATAAAAATTCAGTAACTTACGTTTAGTGTTTGTCTATATTTCTGAGATGCGGTAGTATTTGCTGTATTTACATTATTCGGACTATTGTCCTCATCTTTGTTGCGATTTCTACGATGTTTAGGCCGTTGTACGCTCCGACCTTCTTCAGGTGCTAAGCATTTCGAACCAGAATTAGGGAGTTAACTGATGACTTCCAACTGTGATATTACTACTACGCAAGAAATGATTTACCCACGTGATTTTAATAAAGGGTTCAGTTCAAAATCCCTAGCTCCTGAAGAAGGTCGGCGTGTACAACGACCCGAACGTCGTACAAATGGCAACAAAGATGAGAACAATAGTCGGAATAATGTAAATTCTGTAACTGAAGTTTACATCATAAAACTTATACAAGTAGGCAGTGTAGGAGTGACCACCTTCCAATCAGATGTAAACTCCGAATAAAATTAAGGAAATTACAGAAAGCCAAACACCCAGTAGCATAGTTTGCACGGATTACCGTGATTAGCAGTCACAATTCTAATCTATTGTTCATAATATTCGGAAAGTCGGATGGATTGCAGTTTATGTAGTCACAAATCGACTTGATATAGTATTAGGCTTGTCGTCCTCTGCTTGTTCGGTTACATCACGAACAATTCTGTCTGTAGCTCTCGAGCAATACCTGTGATTTCGACTCTAATGGACAAATGTTCTCATACGATAGTGCATTGGTCCGATAATCTGTCCATGAGGCATTCAAAGCCACTCTTTCCATGTGAATGTAGGCTTCATCCAATCTTACCAGGTTTAAAAATTGAGTCATGTCCAACAGCCATACAATAAAATAGAAGAGCACCTCAGGATGGTTTAATGGTTAGCCAGCTTGTCTGAGTGAGAAATGAGTTCGATTCTCAATGAGTGATCTACACTTTCGACCTTGTGCCACATCAAATATACGTATACAAAATCACCATACAATAGAAAAGAAATAATAATTGGTTGAAAGTTGCTTTTTTTCTCAACTTTCACACGACAGATAAAGCGCCCATCACATTACAGGTTTTACCAATGTGTGTGTATACTTAGCTTAATCAATTCGTTACCTAGATAAGTAAATTATTTCACACAGCCTGGTTGTGTACCATTTGCAGTTTTTTATTATTTCATTGAGATTTAAGCTTGTGTTCTGTTTTGTTTGGTTTAAAATTGAGACCGTTTGCATGTCAATTGGATGTGGTGCGTATCTGTATCTAAGATCTTGTTTGATGTTCGCATTCATATCTCCAAATTATTTTGTGAATATGTCTGGGCATGTCTCTGGTTATGTCTGAAGTTTATTATAAAATTTAGTGAAATTATCTAATAAAGGAGAAATTATATGACGTTAAGACGAAATGATTGCATGATTTAGATTGCCAAGAAACGTTGCTAATATAATTATAAGGTGAAAGTTTTCAATACAGCTTAACGCTTTCATTGCGCGAGAGCTTTATGCCATTCTTACACTACCAACTGTTGATTTGATTGGATTCTTTCATGCGGAGGTTGCAACAAGTGTCCATTCTTTTTCATCAATCTTGATACTTGAGATCATGATTTTCATGATATATATAATGTTTCTGAATAAAATTTGCTGTAATCTGTATGATGTTATGTAGATGATTTAAGTTGCAACATTTTTTGAACACGAAAAGTAGAAATATTGACTGTTTGCTTGCATCGAAGATGATTTTGTGGCAATTCTGAACCATGCTCTGCATATATACGAGCTGCTCTTTTAACTTGTTCAAGCACACTGCCTCTGTCCCATTGAAGTCATGGGACTGCAACATGGTGGCTTTTTAAGCGTCGTCGTTAATGTTTCAACAGTGCTTCTTACATTGATGCTGTACGGGGAATATAAGAATATCAACGGCCAGGGTCATCTTGCTCTAGCAGTAGAGTTACTGCAACACATCGATAGGGGCAGGTTAATCAGCTATTAAATGATTTAGTATGACTCGAGTTCACAATTTAAATACATACCCTATTATTTGGAGTACGGATCAACGAGGATGTTCATCTGTTGATTTATTTCCTCGAGCATCGGTATCCGAAAATTCATCTGCACAATCAACACAGTCAGTCAGTTAAGTACCATACGGGATACACGCTTGGGCGATCATGTCTAGAAAGAGACATGACTGATTGGGCAGAAGATTTTCCCCGAATATGTTGCCATTTCTTTCTGGGGTTGATTGGTTGCCAACCAAGGATATAAAACCAAGTCTATCCTGCTATTTTACGAATAGACGTAGGGAGAATCAGCGGATTCATACCTATTACAAAGGTATTTGCGCGTATGTGAATGCAATGAATTCAACTGAAATCTGAATTCGGTTCTCCGATTTCTCATTCAATATTAAACTGTTATATATTTACGAAAGTATACTATATTAGAAACCGAGATTTGTTGTTTTTAATCAGTTTATAATGTTATATATATATATATATATATATATATATATATATATAGTGTGTGTGTGTGTGTGTGTGTGTGTGTGTGTGTGTGTGTGTGTGTATGCGATTGTTAAATTATCACCATTTTTTAATTTCGTGCATGTAAGTTTTTTCTTTTGATTATTTTTGGGAATGCACAGTATAGTATGGCCAGTTAGGCACCTTATGCCAGAAGAAGAGCAACATCACTCGGCTATAAATTTGGACATGGGACAAGCTTTACTGCTTGGCATTCGCGCTGAGACACCAATACGGTTATTTCATAGTATTTGGGTGTCATTCTAAGTACAGTGCAGAACATTCAGAAAGAGTTGGACGATAAATCCAATCAAAATCCCGGTGTTTGGAGTGATAACTAGTGTTGCCGATGTTATGCCTCAATTTGCTCACAAAGCCTCAAACCCGACACGGAGACTGAAATCAATTGCATGGAGGAGTTAGTGCACCTCTTGGTCTAAAGAAACTATATCAATCAACAGGGTTATGCACAATGCCATACAAGCAGGAGAACCCAGTCATGTTTTCAGACAATTTTTGCGACCAAATCTGGCCACTTAACTCGTCAGATAAGTGACCGATGAACGCAATTCCTTCTAATACTAAAGATGAACTGCAGGCAAGGATTATGACAGCATTCACCAACTCAAACAAGGAGACCACCCAGAAGAGATACAGGAGATTCCGAAGTAGTCTGCAGAGTGTTTTCTAGAGCCAACGACGATTTTATTGAATACATTGACTCTTTACAATTTCAAGATATTTTTGTGTAATTTTATTAATATAAGTTAAAAACAGATGTCAGTGTTATTTAAACGTTAGTGTAATTTTGACGACAATTCATCCATTGAACCCTGTGTGTATGTAATTATTGAAATACACAGACAAACCCAATTATCTCCAAAAGGCCCACACTTAAAAAGACACTCATGAATGTAGACGGCTCAATACTGTAATGGTAGAGCGAATCACAATTAGACATGCCAGATTAACTAAATTGCAAGTATTGTGGTGACAAAAAAATTTACCACGACTCAGATCTCTAAAGATGAACTCGGAAGGAGATTGAAAGTACTTGGCAACATCGAGAAATGAATGATAAAATCATCTGGCAAAGTTACAGCTCATTTTTACATCTTTCAATTATAATATGCGAAACATCTACGAGTACGAACGGATTTTATTTTTAAAAAAAGCAGTCAAAACATTTGCAATTTTTTTAATCTGACATGTCTAAAAGAAAATCTGCTGCTTAAATACACACACACTTATATATATATATATATATATATATATATATATATCTGATGAATGCTTAAACATCTCAACATTTCTTTCTCTAACATCGTCAATTATTACGGTGTGGAATTCTTCCACATCTTAACTCACTGCGCGTCCAAACTTAACTCTACATCCACTCCTCTGATTTCTCCGTACTGCTTACCTTTCTTTCTTTAGAAAGGACTGCAATTTCCACATGCATATCCTGAGAGTTTATGACCGCAAACATTTTCCTCTGGTTAGGGTGATCTTTCTTGAATATCCATTCCACTCTTATGTGACTCACTTTCAGCCAGTTATCATTTCTTTCTCTAGTGATATGTCTACTCAACAGGGAGAATATGAGTATAATCTTTCTCATATGTAGACACAAAAAGATTTTGCGATTATTTGAACACAATTTCCTGTGCCCATTTTTTGCATTGATAACCTGTAATTTATCCAACACTTTTTAGTTACTTGTTAGATTTATTAACTATTAAACATCGCATTAGATATTTACGAAGCTTTAACGCACAAGGATATTAAACGTTAAAATCTGACGTTTCTATTATATATATATATATATATATATATATTTAATTATGTATTTTTATGTAATTATATAGTTAATTAAATCTGATGTTTCTATTATACCCCCCTATATATATATATATAGATAGATACATACATATATATATATATATAGATACATACATATATATATATATATATATATATATATATATATATATATATATATATAATTATAATTAAATATCATTTTATTTAAAATTTAATTTACATTACGACTCCAAATTTCTTTGTTTCGAGATTTAAAGCTTTTGATCTCGTCATCAGGTAATGTTCAACATACTTTGGTGAAAATGATTTGCATTTGAATGCAGGAAACAATGCGTTTGCTTATTAAAGAGTTAATATGGAGGTGGGAATACAGAAAATTTTTATCATATGTGTTAAATTGAAATAATCAGAATAAATGTCCGCTTTGAAAATTTAAAATATAGTTTAAATGTTAGGGGATGTGGGGTGTTCATACATGTCAGATAAAAACTATCATTCGGCTAGACTGCTTTCTTCCGACAAGATGTATACATTTTTGCTAGTAAATGTGCTTAGAGTAATATGCATCCCTGCTCTCTAAAAACTGCTTTTGAGATTTTTGGTAGGGTTAATGCATTTTTACATTTTCTTTAGTTCAGAGTACATTTATTTAAAAATTCATTATATATTCTTAACTTATATCTATCCCAAAATCCATTAAATTAATATTATTTGTATCATAATACAAAATAAAAATAAAAAATATATTTAAGTTAAGCAATATGCTTATACACTCCTGATCAAAAATTTAAGACCACGTGAAAATCTTTAAAAATAATTTTTTTTTTACAGATAGATTTTAAACTCCTACTACTTAAGGTTACCAATACTACAATCTAAATGGTTATGGAAACAAAAAGCTACATTCCAAACATTTTATTTAGAAATGTACATATTTATAAAATGAGGCGATTTACACATGATCAAAATTATAAGACCAGAGACAAAAATTCTTGGAATTCCTGTTACTTTCATTTAGGTTTAAATTTTTATTTAAAATCTTATTATTACACTTTTATAATATTTTGTAGATTATCAGTAAAACTATGACTTAATTTTATTGTATTTTTATTGAAAATCTTACTTAATAGATTACTGTTTGGAAAATGTCTCTCTATCAAAGCGAGAAAATTTTGAACTACTTTACTGCTAAATATTACGCTCTACAATGTATGTTGTATTAAACACTTTTTCAAAAATTAAATACCGGAGAACTCTGGATTCTAGACCTATTGTTTCGGTTTATCTGGATATATATATATATATATATATATATATATATATATATATATATATATATATTATTAATTATTACTATTATTATTATTATTATTATTATTATTATTAACCAATTATTGCTCAGCTGTATTAAGTGCACATATAATGTAGGAATTTTAAATATTTTCATTTGTATGTCAGTCTATTATGCAACCTTGGTTTAAGCCATTCGGTAATTTTAGGTGTTTTTTGTCAACATTTTTTATTTTATTGACATAAAACTTCTGAACGTAGCTAAAGTTTGAAAAACAGATTTCGTAATCGTCTAACTTCCAAATTAATACACACACACACACACACACACACACACACACACACACACACACACACACACACATATATATATATATATATATATGTATATATATATACGTTTTTGACAGTTAATTAATATATATATATATGTATATATATACGTTTTTGACAGTTAATTAAAACAAAACGAATATTGTCTAACTAGGATCGTTCACATTTTTCCTAATAACGTATACATCGTCTCTTCACGTTGTTTTTTTCTTTTCCAACTGTATATTCTTTTACGTTTTAAACTGATTGATCTAAATTTTTTTTTCGCCTTAATGACATGGCTGGTAAGTGAAAAAATGCCTCCAACAATATACACGATATCTCTGTAAGGCTTGCCAGTGTGTTTATGCAGCGTTACAATTTTCGTACCCTTCCATGGAGTAACCGAAAATATACCAACAAAGAAGAAAATATAAAACTTTACTTACTTTTCACTTTTGCCATAAGTTACGAAAGAATGTCGTTTCAATATTGAAACAAGTGATAACAGTTCTTTAAAATTTGTTTCATTAGAAAGAATTCATAAAATCCAACAGACAGTAGTCAGGCTGCTAAATCAGTGAATGTTGAATTGTTCTTACAAGGAAATGGTTAATATTACCACTATTATTAGAAATGAGGAAAACATGTACTACATATTGATCCCATTTTAATGGCCAGTGAGTGAAGAAATTTGTAAATTATGATTTCACGGTCAATGAAATCTGAATTTTTCTACAAGAAAACGGCTAATATTAACATTGTTTTACATTTATATTCATTTTTTTGCATTTTATTTTTTCCTTCCGATCGTTTTACAAGTTTTTATTTCCTTTTCCCTTGAATTAGTTTTAATTTATTTCCGTTTCTTTAACATGAAATGTTTTTCATTCATTCGCATCAACTTTCCGTCTTTTCCAAGATACTTTTTGAGATGTTTTCTCGAACTCTTTCGTCAATTTTTTTGGTATCTTAATTTTTCCTTAATTCATTCTTTTTTCTTTCTTTTTTACATACGTAAATTTCCTTTTAAATTTTTCTTTTCTTACTTACTTTCAGTTATTTCTGTTTTCTTTTAATACTTTTCTTTTTTCTGTGCTTTCATATTAATCTCACTTTTTCCAATTTCTATTTTTTCTTTCTTTGTATTTCCTTGTTTTTCAAATTTTCTTTGCTTTCTCTTTATTTTTTACAGTCATTGTTCTATTTTTTAATTTCTCTCTATATCATATTTATTTGGTCACCTTCGTTTGTCACCCCCTTTCATTTGTTAATTTCTTTTTACCATTTATTTCTTCACATTTTAACGTCCTGTTCATTTCGTGTTTTGGTTTTTCCTCATTTTTCTTTTCTTACATTTTGTAAATAACCATTCACACTTCTTAACTTCATGTAACCAACGCACGCATTCATAGTATTTTAAGTTTCTCTGAATTACACACGTCAAGCAATGATGTATTCATTGGAATGACACAAGCGATATTTAACTTAATTTAGTACGTGGTACAAAATCAAATTTGGAAAATAGATAAAAGGAGGTTATGCTGCAATAGTTTCAAGCAGAAACCATATATGTTTTCACTTTCATCATAAGAATTCAAAATGTTGGCTTTTATTTGTTCTTCAACGTTGAGCACTAGCATACATGAGAAGGTTGCTAATATATTCCTCGTAATCTACTTCCAGTGCCTAAACATAGCATCATGAGTTGGCATTAAGGCTCCTTTTTTCTCAGATTTTCAAATACTAAAGTTCATCAGAGATAAGACTCGAGATCCACCCATGATAGCATCTTATTGTAAAAACGCCTACGATAAATGACCTATGATTTGTATTAAAGTTGGTTAATAAAATGTGAATATTAGGAGGATAAGGAGGATAAACAATTTTTCACTTTGGAGGCTAAATTCAGCCATTTTGATTGTAGACTATTCAAGTAACATTTTGTTTAGGCAGCTAAAACACTCAAAATAATTCGCTGATTGGAAAGAAATGGAACGAGATCTGGTTATTATTTCAAATGGCCACTCATTTGTCTTTTAAATGAATCCTGATTTTAAAAACCGGTTTATATCCTGGTTGCCATGTCATGATAGCGTGTGTCACAAAATATTTGTCTATTCTCCTCATAATGTTTTTTTTATAAACGTGTCGCCCCAAGCAAGGCATTTTACTGCCACTGTTGTGCAGTAGGTAACATAGGAGGAATATTATGAGGAGTGAGTGGTTACAGGGGGTGTGAGAAAGACAGTAGGAGAGGGAAGAGATTACTGATGAGAGTAGGGTGGACGAAGAAAAAGCATGAGAGAGAGGATTTAAGTTAGTGAGACAGGAAATGACTATTGACTTTACATTTAAATTCTTGGAGATTGTAACTGTCGGGAAAGCAAATATGCGGAATTCCACAGGCGAGAAGTGCGAGAAAAGAAGCTGTTGGAGTAGAATTTGCGTTTTTAATTTATTGGTTTCGCACTAAAAGGGTGGATCATAGTTGTTAATCTTGTGGCTCGAGGAAATTCGTATATAGGGGCACCAGTGAGCTAAGTTCATTGGAGCAAAAGCCGTGAAAGTATCTGTAGAAGTGACATCGGGAATATTACTTTTAATATATTTTCTGCTCCCTAATTTTCATTTTAATCAGTAAGTATCTTTAGTCTTCTTTTTCATTTTTTTGAGATAAAGATTCCAGATGTCAATCATATTTCAGACTGAACGATTCCACATCTGGATTTCACAATAAAAGTATCTTTTCGTATTCTTGTGATTCATGCGGCAAGTGAAAATGTGAGGTATTCATATTTTTCTCTTTTGATATTATAGTAATGGAAGCAATTTTTACCAGGGATTTCTCTATTAAGCATCTAATATGAAAGTATAAAAACATATTTTTTATTCGTTGTAACGATTATGCCTTCATTTTCCCCAGTTAAATGACCCCATTTCTTTCCCTCTTAGAGTTTTTCATAATAATCCTCGACATTTTCAGAGACGCTTCTTCGACGAGGAAGCAATATAACGATATTTCCTCGTTTTTTTATTTTTAGAAATCTACGATAGTCATCGTCTCTGTTTTTACAATGACTGTTTCTCACAATGGCTGAATAAGATTCAAAGTCAGTAGGTATCGCGCCGACAAATATCGGCGAACAACACCCACTGTACACCATCCAGACACATCGAAATTTAACCATATGGGCTCTGACTTGTTTCTTAGGATCCTGTTTCCTACCAAATTCGATATTCATTGTTGTAGACACAATAAGAATCGATGGAGATGTACGTTAAGAAAGATGATAATCTTTAGACTAGGTATTCACTTAATCTATTGATTTCAAGTTATATCTCGCCGTTTCACATTTTATTTTTCTTAAAAACTCTTGCAATGGGATTAGTGTAAAAAGTAGTTAAACCTTTTTGTTTTGCTGCACGTAATGGGAGATATTGTTTGGAAATATATGGTTTATAAACAAACATCTAGAATTTAAATCAAATTTTAAATGTAGAAAAGTAACTCCGAAAAATATCCCTGTATGTAATCAATCAGAATTCATTTCTGGCTACATATGCTGCAAGAATGTTCTCTTCTTTGTACCGCTTCAGGAAATAGTGACTACTTCTAGACTAGAATCAGGCCAATAATGAAGTATTACTGTGTTATCCTTACAGTACAGCCTAGACAGGGTTACAAAACCATTTAAGCAGCTTTATAGGCGATGAATTCCTATTCACCCTACAATTCCATTACCAATGTCAAACATTACAAGCCTGTACTGTTACTTTCATGTTAAATGTTCAAACATGTTATATTCTTTAGTCCCACCAGAATTCATAACTTGGGCTCGCCATGTCGCTTAGACATGGTCAATTCATTATCACCAAATTCGTATTTCTTTAGTAAGGAGGAAGTATCCCTCAGAATGATTTGAACTATCATTGCTTCACTTAACAGGGGAGGGGATTCTGAAATGTATGCAAAATCTATTTGACACAAAATTGGTTGAAAAATTCTTTCTACTTCAAATGCATGATGTTGTTTATCCAAATGACGATGACTTTATCTGGCATCTTCTCTGGCATTTTTCACGAGCTGACAACCACAACCTTCAATACAGGGCCGTTTCTTACGCGCTTCTTTTTGTCTTGAACTCTTCGTCCTTCTACTTCACCCCTTCAATACCCATTTGTGTGTTGTATAGATGAAGTGTATTGTACGGGTTCTCCTATCAAGGTCAAACATTTAAAAATTAAAGGGGTCACTTTAAACTAGTTCACTGTATCTAGCTACAACCACTTTCCATTTGTTGATTGCGGCAGTCAGGTTCAGAGAGTGGGTTTTTGAGTTGAGTAATAATTTGAGCCTCTTCAGATATGTAGTATTTCATCAAGTTCGAGAATTCCAAGGTATTTGGATCCACTTTCATTATGCTCCCTCATGACTTCTTTAGATGTTAGTTACAATAAAGCAGATTTCGTACACTCTTCAGACATACCGAATCACATTCGTACATCATTACGACATTCAATAGGGAATCGATTTGATTATCCAATCAAACAGCTCCAAATCATCCATGAAAACAAATTATTATTATTATTATTATTATTATTATTATTATTATTATTATTATTATTATTATGTCATTTTTTCATCATATTTCGATTTCTGCTTTGGTCTCACTACCAACCAAGTCTGCGGGGAGACCTAAGGCAGGTCGTGGCGCGTTGTTATGACTCCATTTCATGTTTTTCTATCTTCCCTATCATCCATAGCATTACATAAATAAAGTTTTCCTTAGTGTGTGGGCTGTACTTAATAAGACAATTTTTTGTATATCTCTTAACCTGGGCTTTCCAGGGATTTTTCAATGTGTTGTTTTGTTCCATTTTTTATCATTCCAAGTGCACCTACTATCACTGGCACAACTCTTGTTTTCAATTTCAACATTTTTTCTATTTCAATTTCCAGGTCTTTATATTTTGACAGTTTTTCAAATTCCTTGATTGCTATGTAACAATCCGCTGGACAAGCCATATATTAATTGATATAGACAAGTTTTCTCCTTCTGGTTTTTAACAATAATGTCTGGCCTGTTTGCTTCAATTTTTCTGTCTGTGTAGATGGTGTAATCCCATAGAATGGTTACATCTTCTATTTCTGTAACCGGTGCTGGGTGATGTTCATACCATTGTTTGTTTACAGCTTTTCCATAATGTCTGTACATTGCCCAACGTAAATATTGTTCAACTCTATCGTGGCGATTTTTATATTCATTTGGGGCAAGCACAGAACAGCCTGATATTAGGTGGTCTATTGTTTCTTGGTGTTTATCACAAAACCTGCATTTTGGATCCATATTATTATGCATAATATTTGCCTGAAAGTTTCTAGTGAAAAGACTTTGGTCTTCTGCTGCAAGAATAAAGCCTTCAGTTTCAGACTTTAATCCAGATGCACGTAACCATCGATGAGTATTAACTTTGTCAACATTGGATTTATTGGCACGTACTGGATATTGGCCATGCAGAGGTTTGTCTTGCCAGCGCTGTTTCATCTGTTCAAGAGCGTTATCTTTGGCTTTCATTTTCATATGTTTTGCTGCAATAGTTGGTTCTTGGCTTCTGTTTTGCTTTTCTACAGAATCTACTAACTGTAAATCTTGTTTGTATTTACTGCCTTCTTTTATTATTGAATATTTTTTCTTTCTTTCTTCATGTTGCCTTACTAATTGTATCATCCAATCCTTTGTTGTTTCTATGCATGTTAGTAAGCCAATAGTTGTTGTCTTGTATGACAATTCCAGCTGAATAAGACCTCTTCCACCTTCTTTACGGGGTATGTATAGACGGTCTACATCAGCCTTTGGATGATGCATCTTATGCTTAGAAAGAAGCTTTCTTGTTTTAGCATCCATTCGCCTGATATCATTTAGAGTCCAGTTTAAGATGTTAAAGCTATATTGGACAACTGGGATTGCAAGTCTATTAATGGCCATAACTCTGTTCTGTGAATTTAATTCAGTTTTTAATATCATTCGTAGCCTTCTATAGTACTCTTTACGCACTATTTCTTTCATATTTTATGGTGAATGTTTTCGCTCTCATTTACACCTAGGTATTTATAAGCTTCTTCTGGTTTCAATTCTTTTATTGTTACAGCAGGGTCTAAGCTAATTGAGGATGTTTCTTGTATTGATCCACGTAAAACTGTAGCTTTAGCACATTTATTCAAATTAAATTTCATTCCAATGTCTTTGCTGAAGCATTTTACTGTTTGCAGAAGACCTTCCAGCTCATTATCATTCTTAGCATATAACTTTAAGTCATCCATGTAAAATAGATGGCTTATTTTCTTTTGGCCTATTTTATAACCACATTCTGTCTTATTAAGTTGACTGATTAGTGCTATTAATGATATGCATAATAGTAAGGGAGATAAAGAATCACCTTGAAATATACCTCTTTTGATGTTTATTTCATCAGACTTATAGGTTCCATTTATATGATTGAGGTAAAGGGTTGTTTTCCATATAGACATGCACTGTTTGATGAAATTGATGATGACGGGCGATATCTTGTATATATTTAAAGTCTTTAAAATCCAGGAATGTGGCACACTATCGAATGCCTTTCGACAATCTATCCAGGCAGTACTAAGATTTTTCTTTGTACTGTAGCAGATTTCCAGGATCATTTTGTTAATTAGCAATTGGTCTTTACATCCATAACAGCCACGTTTGCACCCTTTATGTTCAAGCGGTATCATGTCATTTCTTTCTAAGAATAAATATGTCTGTTTTGTTAAAATAGATGTTAATAGTTTATATGTTGTCGGAAGACATGTAGTTGGTCTGTAGTTTTTCGGGTTGTTTGTGTCACCATTCTTGGGTAGAAGAAATGTAATTCCTTTGGTCATCCATGCAGGAATTTTAGTGGGATCGTAAACCATTTCTTGAAGTTCTTTGGCTAGTCTTTTATGTGCTGTATTTAAATAATATAGCCAAAAGTTAGGAATTTTATCTATACCTGGGAATTTCCAATTGTGTGCTTTTTTTAGTGCAAATTTAACATCCTCTTCTGTAATTCCAGCTCATGTCTGTTCTGGTTTATTTTTCATTCGTTCTATCTCTTGCGCAATCCAATGTACGTCCTTGCTATGTTCTGAAATTAATCTTGGATGAAGACACTCATACAAATCTCAATGAAGCAATATATGCATCAGCAATAGCAGCAACAAAAAAATTGAATATCAAAATAAAATCAAGGCAGTTTCGCAGACATGAAGATCCACCTTGGAAAAGAAAAATAGAAAAAGAAATCGAACAACTTAGAAGTGAACTATCAGTACTGGATGAACTGAGTAGAGGAATAAATGTAAGAAGTAGGAAAAGCAGAAGAGCCGAAAGAAAATACAACATTAGAAATGAAAATGAAGTCTTATCAACTAAAGAAAAAATAAAGCAAAAAATCCAACTGAAGGCTCAAAGAATAAGGCGCTATGAGAAAAGAGCAAGATTTTACAGACAAAACAAGATTTTTCAAACTGATACAAAGAGATTTTACAGGGAAATAGGTAAAAAAAGAATCGAAATGACAGTCCCCCCCCCAGAATGGAAGAAATCACACAGTTCTGGGAAAAGATATGGGCTTGCATTATTATTATTATTATTATTATTATTATTATTATTATTATTATTATTATGTCATTTTTCATCATATTTCGGTTTCTGCTTTGGTCTCACTACCAACCAAGTCTGTGGGGAGACTTAAGGCAGGTAGTGGCATGTTGTTATGGCTCCATTTCATGTTTTTCTACCTTCCCTATCATCTCCAGCATTACATAGATAAAGTTTTCCTTAGTGTGTGGGCTGTACTTAATAAGACAATTTTTTGTATATCTCTTAACCTGGGCTTTCCAGGGATTCTTTCAATGTGTTGTTTTGTTCCATTTTTTATCATTCCAAGTGCACCTACTATCACTGGCACAACTCTTGTTTTCAATTTCCACATTTTTTCTATTTCAATTTCCAGGTCTTTATATTTTGACAGTTTTTCAAATTCCTTGATTGCTATGTAACAATCCGCTGGACAAGCCATATCAATTAATAGACAAGTTTTCTCCTTCTGGTTCTTAACAATAATGTCTGGCCTGTTTGCTTCAATTTTTTTGTCTGTGTAGATGGTGTAATCCCATAGAATGGTTACATCTTCTATTTCTGTAACCGGTGCTGGGTGATGTTCATACCAGTGTTTGCCTACAGCTTTTCCATAATGTTTGCATATTGCCCAATGTAAATATTGCCCAACTCTATCGTGGCGATTTTTATATTCATTTGGGGCAAGCACAGAACAGCCTGATATTAGGTGGTCTATTGTTTCTTGGTGTTTATCACAAAACCTGCATTTTGGATCCATATTATTATGCATAATATTTGCCTGAAAGTTTCTCGTGAAAAGACTTTGGTCTTGTGCTGCAAGAATAAAGCCTTCAGTTTCGGACTTTAATCCAGATGCATGTAACCATCGATGAGTATTAACTTTGTCAACATTAGATTTATTGACACGTACTGGATATTGGCCATGCAGAGGTTTGTCTTGCCAGCGCTGTTTCATCTGTTCAAGAGATTTGTCTTTGGCTTTCATTTTCATATTCTTTGCCGCAATAGTCGGCTCTTGGCTTCCGTTCTGCTTTTCTACAGAATCTACTAACTGTAAATCTTGTTTGAATTTACTGCCTTCTTTTATTATTGAATATTTTTTCTTTCTTTCTTCATGTTGCCTTACTAATTGTAACATCCATTCCTTTGTTGTTTCTATGTATGTTAGTAAGCCAATAGTTGTTGTCTTGTATGACAATTCCAACTGAATAAGACCTCTTCCAACTTCTTTACGGGGTATGTATAGACGATCTACATCAGCCTTTGGATGATGCATCTTATGCTTAGAAAGAAGCTTTCTTGTTTTAGCATCCATTCGCCTGATGTCGTTTAGAGTCCAGTTTAAGATGTTAAAGCTATATTGGACAACTGGGATTGCAAGGCTATTAATGGCCATAACTCTGTTCTGTGAATTTAATTCAGTTTTATTATTATTATTATTATGTCATTTTTCATCATATTTCGATTTCTGCATTTGTCTCACTACCAACCAAGTCTGCGGGGAGACCTAAGGCAGGTAGTGGCGTGTTGTTATGACTCCATTTCATGTTTTTCCATCTTCCCTATCATCCCCAGCATTACATGGATAACGTTTTCCTTAGTGTGTGGGCTATACTTAATAAGACAATTTTTTGTATATCTCTTAAGCTGGGATTTCCAGGGATTCTTTCAATGTGTTGTTTTGTTTCATTTTTTATCATTCCAAGTGCACCTACTATCACTGGCACAACTCTTGTTTTCAATTTCCACATTTTTTCTATTTCAATTTCCAGGTCTTTATATTTTGACAGTTTTTCAAATTCCTTGATTGCTATGTTACAATCCGCTGGACAAGCCATATCAATTAATAGACAAGTTTTCTCCTTCTGGTTTTTAACAATAATGTCTGGCCTGTTTGCTTCAATTTTTCTGTCTGTGTAGATGGTGTAATCCCATAGAATGGTTACATCTTCTATTTCTGTAACCGGTGCTGGATGATGTTCATACCAGTGTTTGTTTACAGCTTTTCCATAATGTTTGCACATTGCCCAATGTAAATATTGCCCAACTCTATCGTGGCGGTTTTTATATTCGTTTGGGGCAAGCACAGAACAGCCTGAGGTTAGGTGGTCTATTGTTTCTTGGTGTTTATCACAAAACCTGCATTTTGGATCCATATTATTATGTATAATATTTGCCTGAAAGTTTCTCGTGAAAAGACTTTGGTCTTGTGCTGCAAGTATAAATCCTTCAGTTTCAGACTTTAATCCAGATGCACGTAACCATCGATGAGTATTAACTTTGTCAACATTGGATTTATTGGCACGTACTGGATATTGGCCATGCAGAGGTTTGTCTTGCCAGCGCTGTTTCATCTTTTCAAGAGCTTTATCTTTGGCTTTCATTTTCATATTTTTTGCCGCAATAGTTGGTTCTTGGCTACTGTTTTGCTTTTCTACAGAATCTACTAACTGTAATTCTTGTTTATATTTACTGCCTTCTTTTATTATTGAATATTTTTTCTTTCTTTCTTCATGTTGCCTTACTAATTGTATCATCCAATCCTTTGTTGTTTCTATGTATGTTAGTAAGCCAATAGTTGTTGTCTTGTATGACAATTCCAGCTGAATAAGACCCCTTCCACCTTCTTTACGGGGTATGTATAGACGGTCTACATCAGCCTTTGGGTGATGCATCCTATGCTTAGAAAGAAGCTTTCTTGTTTTAGCATCCATTCGCCTGATGTCGTTTAGAGTCCAGTTTAAGATGTTGAAGCTATATTGGACAACTGGGATTGCAAGGCTATTAATGGCCATAACTCTATTCTGTGAATTCAATTCAGTTTTTAATATCATTCGTAGCCTTCTATAGTACTCTTTACGCACTATTTCTTTCATTTTTTTATGGTGAATGTTTTCGCTCTCATTTACACCTAGGTATTTATAAGCTTCTTCTGGTTTCAATTCTTTTATTGTTACAGCAGGGTCTAGGCTAATTGAGGATGTTTCTTGTATTGATCCACGTGAAACTGTAGCTTTAGCACATTTATTCAAATTAAATTTCATTCCAATGTCTTCGCTGAAGCATTTTACAGTTTGCATAAGACCTTCCAGCTCATTATCATTCTTAGCATATAACTTTAAGTCATCCATGTAAAATAGAATGGCTTATTTTCTTTTGGCCTATTTTATAACCACATTCTGTCTTATTAAGTTGACTGGTTAGTGCTATTAATGATATGCAGAATAGTAAGGGAGATAAAGAATCACCTTGAAATATACCTCTTTTGATGTTTATTTCATCAGACTTATAGGTTCCATTTATATGATTGAGGTAAATGGTTGTTATTATTATGTCATTTTTCATCATATTTCGATTTCTGCATTGGTCTCACTACCAACCAAGTCTGCGGAGAGACCTAAGGCCAGGTAGTGGCGTGTTGTTATGACTCCATTTCATGTTTTTCTATCCTCCCTATCATCCCCAGCATTACATAGAGAACGTTTTCCTTAGTGTGTGGGCTGTACTTAATAAGACAATTTTTTGTATATCTCTTAAGCTGCGGTTTCCAGGGATTCTTTCAATGTGTTGTTTTGTTTCATTTTTTATCATTCCAAGTGCACCTACTATCACTGGCACAACTCTTGTTTTCAATTTCCACATTTTTTCTATTTCAATTTCCAGGTCTTTATATTTTGACAGTTTTTCAAATTCCTTGATTGCTATGTTACAATCCGCTGGACAAGCCATATCAATTAATAGACAAGTTTTCTCCTTCTGGTTTTTAACAATAATGTCTGGCCTGTTTGCTTCAATTTTTCTGTCTGTGTAGATGGTGTAATCCCATAGAATGGTTACATCTTCTATTTCTGTAACCGGTGCTGGATGATGTTCATACCAGTGTTTGTTTACAGCTTTTCCATAATGTTTGCACATTGCCCAATGTAAATATTGCCCAACTCTATCGTGGCGGTTTTTATATTCGTTTGGGGCAAGCACAGAACAGCCTGAGGTTAGGTGGTCTATTGTTTCTTGGTGTTTATCACAAAACCTGCATTTTGGATCCATATTATTATGTATAATATTTGCCTGAAAGTTTCTCGTGAAAAGACTTTGGTCTTGTGCTGCAAGTATAAATCCTTCAGTTTCAGACTTTAATCCAGATGCACGTAACCATCGATGAGTATTAACTTTGTCAACATTGGATTTATTGGCACGTACTGGATATTGGCCATGCAGAGGTTTGTCTTGCCAGCGCTGTTTCATCTTTTCAAGAGCTTTATCTTTGGCTTTCATTTTCATATTTTTTGCCGCAATAGTTGGTTCTTGGCTACTGTTTTGCTTTTCTACAGAATCTACTAACTGTAATTCTTGTTTGTATTTACTGCCTTCTTTTATTATTGAATATTTTTTCTTTCTTTCTTCATGTTGCCTTACTAATTGTATCATCCAATCCTTTGTTGTTTCTATGTATGTTAGTAAGCCAATAGTTGTTGTCTTGTATGACAATTCCAGCTGAATAAGACCCCTTCCACCTTCTTTACGGGGTATGTATAGACGGTCTACATCAGCCTTTGGGTGATGCATCCTATGCTTAGAAAGAAGCTTTCTTGTTTTAGCATCCATTCGCCTGATGTCGTTTAGAGTCCAGTTTAAGATGTTGAAGCTATATTGGACAACTGGGATTGCAAGGCTATTAATGGCCATAACTCTATTCTGTGAATTCAATTCAGTTTTTAATATCATTCGTAGCCTTCTATAGTACTCTTTACGCACTATTTCTTTCATTTTTTTATGGTGAATGTTTTCGCTCTCATTTACACCTAGGTATTTATAAGCTTTTATTATTATTATTATTATTATTATTATGTCATTTTTCATCATATTTCGATTTCTGCATTGGTCTCACTACCAACCAAGTCTGCGGGGAGACCTAAGGCAGGTAGTGGCGTGTTGTTATGACTCCATTTCATGTTTTTCTATCTTCCCTATCATCCCCAGCATTACATAGATTATTATTATTATTATTATTCAAATTATTATTATTATTATTATTATTATTATTATTATTATTATTATTAATTTCTGTTGTATATACATTTCCATGCGGGTTCTCATCAGAGACCCATGTTTAGAAATGTATATTTTCTAATCATCATTTTTACAAGTAAACAAAAAAAAATCCAAATCACCCATTGGTAAAGCTTGTTGTAATGTGTGAATTGTACTTGCAAGGCATTTTTTCTATTTCTCTTAAGGTGGGTTTGTATTTAATGTGTTTTCCTGTTTTTTTTTATCATTCATTCCAACTGCAGCTATAATGACTGGCACTGTCATTGTTTTCAATTTCTATACTTTTTTCTCTTTAGATTTCTTTGATTTTAAAATTCTTTGGTTGCTATTTTACAGTCCACTGAGCAAGCCATATCAATTTGCAAACAAGTTTTACTTTACAATTTTTTGGTAATTAAATTCGGTCTATTTGCTTCAATGTTACTGTCTGTAACAATTGTGATGTCTTCCATTTCTGTAAATGGTGCTGGTAAGGTTTATACAAATGTTTGTTAACATCTTTTCAAATGTGTTTGCACATTTTTCAGTGTAAATATTGTCCAGTTCTATCGTGACATTATTATTATTATTAGCAAAACCAACAGTCGTTTTTTCTCACCAAAGATGCCGAAGGACTATCGCTAATCATCGAAACAAAAGGATTATCATGAGTTTTTCAGAAACCTACTCATCCTTATGCATTTTATCTATCTACCTATCTATCTATCTATCTATCTATCGTAGTAAACTAATTTACTAATGTAAGTGTAACACTTAAACTGTTGTTTTATGTTCTAATATCAATAAAACAAAAGTTTACGTTTCTAGTAAAACTCCTTGAAAACCATGTGTATTGCAGATCAAATTTAGCATTTACCTTTGCTTTTCAGGTATTCAAACGTTTTCTCAGACGAATGACTAAAAATATCTTTAAGCAAATGCATCCTGTTGGTCTTAAAGTAAAAAGTCCTTCATCATATTTAATGAATTGGTTACAAATAAACGACATTACCACATTACTTGATGACATCCAGCAGTAACAAGAACTTAAATGCATAATAAATAAATGGTTAGAAACAAAACTCTATCACAAAGAGAAAAAGTTTGAGAAGAAATATCATTCAAATTTAAACTGACGTCGCGGTAATGAATGCAAAATATTTCCATTTTAATGAAAAGGCTACTCTCAATATTATCCATACCATATCATTAGTGAGAGTTTCGTTGATTTTTAAATAGAATTATAGGTTAAATGTCTTTTACTTTTAACTGAGTGTATGGATTGTTTTATGTACGTATCTGGAGCTTTAGAAAGGTTTATTTTCCAAACACGGCCAGCATTGTTCATAGCTATTGAGCTTTGTTTTTTTACTTTTTATTAACAATGCTTTGGACAATACAGACAAGGGCATTTCCTCTCATCCATTTGCTAATACATTTGTGTTCGATGGCTTTAAAGCCAACCATGCCAAGTTGCTAGAAATTTCTGTCAGAGATTTTGCTGGAGTTCATACCATGAACTTTGCAATCACTCAATCTCTTACGCAAGTGGTAGATTTCTCCACGCGTTTCCCTAATAAGCGTGATGGACTCAGCTCACTGCTAGATCTTTGTTTAACTTCGATCCCTGACTCTTGATTCTTGATATGTGATGCAGCTCTGCTTTCTTGGCAACTCTGATGACACATTCTTCCCCTTGTTTCTATCCTGCTTGCTCCACTACATAATAATTTTGAGGTTCTCACATCCACAGTGGACAAGGCTGAGTGCTTTGCCAACAAATTCACTTATATTTTTACACTCGACTCACCTTGAGTACTCACACTCTGATTTTTAAAATTATATCTAAGCTTGACTCCCATAAAACAAGTGGGTATGACGATATTCAAGGCATCGTCCATTCATAGTCCTTAAACTCTTTCCTGTCCTCTTCAAAATCTATAACTGTTGCATTGCTTCCCTGCTTATTGGAAGTTTCTTTCTGTAGTTCCTCTCAATATAAACTCTGGAGAGCCCTCCGGTTTTTCTGACTATCGACCTATCAGCATACCGCGTTTTGGCAAAGTCCTCAAGGCTATTATCAATGTTGAAATGATTCAGCATATCACCCCCAACAAATTATTTTCTGATAAGTAGTATACCTTCTGCTTCACTAGGTCTACTGCTGATGTTCTAACGGCCATCACTGAGTATATACATCAGGCTCTTGGCATGTACAGCAAAAGCCCGGGTTGTTGCCTTGGATAACTTGAAAGTGTTTGATTGGGTTTGGCTTCCTGGATTTTGGGAAAATCTACAAGACTACGATATAACTGTACAAATGTTTGATTTAATCCAGTCGTGCCTGTTAAATCGTAAAATGTTGGTCATTGTGAATGGTCATACTTCCAAATCATTTCATGTGAACGTGGATATCCCTCAAGGCTGAATTTTATCAAATAACCTTTCTGATCTAATCGGTTTATCCTTATCATTAGCATATTTGCAGATAACACCACCATCTATATTCGTATTAATTTAAAATCTCACAGGGCTGAGAAAGTAGATATCTCTTCTGTTCATAGAAATGACCTACTATCTGTGATGGTTTGGGGTAAGAACTGGCTCATAAATGTTAATGCTTCCAAGATGAAGCTGTTTTCCTTTAACTACCATAGATAAACGTTCTTACCTTCAAAAAATATGTCTCCCCGAAAGCAATACACTGCGCCATCTCGGTCTCATTCTCTCAGCCGACTCAAGTGGAATGAAAACTTTGAATCTATAGCTACATCTACTGCTAAGAAGGCTGAGTCGTTGTGCCGAATCAGGAAGTTATCTCGTCAGAAACCATCTTGCACATTTATAATCTACCATTTCTCCGTGCATTGAATATTGTCCCTATGTCTGCTTAAGTGCTGCTACTGTTTATCTCGGTCTTGTTGATAAAATCCACAAGAATATCTGAAATGTAATTGGTCCTGATTTGCCTGCATGCTTTCAGTTTCTTGCTCACCGACGGAATGTGGATTTACTCTTTCTTTTTTACAAGTATTTTTACGGCTTTTGCTCTGATGAGTTTTATTCCCTGGTGCCTCGCCCCCATGAGTTTACACTTGCAACTAGTTTAGCCAGAAGA
Source organism: Ascarosepion bandense (assembly GCA_037127315.1). Taxonomy (NCBI): domain Eukaryota; kingdom Metazoa; phylum Mollusca; class Cephalopoda; order Sepiida; family Sepiidae; genus Ascarosepion; species Ascarosepion bandense. The sequence goes on from JBBBDQ010002324.1 coordinate 1,441,555, forward strand.
TCTACCATTTTTACTGTCAAAATAGTTAAATCGAACCGCTAATTCTGCACTAGCAGTTTCTTTTCTTTTGCCTCCCGCCTGTGTAACCTTCTTTCCAATACTTGCATCCCTGAAAGCTACATAAGTTAAGTACGTCAATTGCCATATTCTATCTCTGTGACTCCCACCTCTATCTGACCCTTTGTACTTGAATCACCAGTATTGTTTTTTATTGTCTTAACTCATCTCATTGTAACCCACTGTGCACCAGTGCCAGTACTGCCTTGCTTGAAGTGAAACAATTACAAAATTAAAAAAATAAACATTTCTTGTTTTTGTCATCTGATGTTACCCATTTCTTTATTAAATTTCTAAATTAAAATTAATCTTGCTTTTAGTTACTATGCATTTGATGTTTAAAGAGAATGTTACTGTTATTGTTTCTTTTCTGTAAAGTCTAATATGGTAATCCATGAGATGATTTCGAAGACCGTTGTTAAGAATCGTTTGTTTCACGTTGTTAAGTTCCTTAAAGAAAAGTGGGCGAGAGGATGAACTCTCGTGTGTTCTCATAAGAATATTTTAAGAACATCTATTTTATATTTAAGAACAAGTTGACTAATAAAATTACGGTGGCAGAAGGTTTTACGTGTAGATACTTAAATAATGAAGTAATGAATGCATTATTACTAGACTCCACAAGAATATCAAAGAATGTGAGTTATATTTTTGCCTAAGTTTACTGTTAAAGTTGGGGACAGAATTTTTTTCGAATGTAGTTTTAAGATTAATTTTGTTCTCAGGTAAAATAAAAATAACATCGACATAGCGAACATATATTTTCGATGTAGTAACTATTTTAAAAACCTTGTTTTCTATATTTAATAGTTTTAGCAGGAGAGACCGAGAGTATTTACTTCACTAGTTTGAATGTAAATATTGCCATAATGGTCGTTGAAGGGACGTTAGTAGTACAGCCATGCAATTATTTTTGAGAAAATTGGCTTTGAAAAATGGAGGTAGAATTAAATTTTTTATATACAGAGATAATGATTATATCAATATATATATAATTTATATATACATACCTATATGGAGAGGGAGTTGGAAACTAAACTAGAAATAAATTATTCCTTAAAATTCGCTTTTTATTTTATCATTCACTGAGAGAATCGTTTTAGACGATTGTACAGACGAGACGTTTCTGTCTAATGTTGAATTTTAATAAGTAAACGCAACGTCGATTGTTGTCATAATCAAACAGATGAAGCATTTAATAGCCTTTAATGTGCTTCCTTGTCTAATTTTATCTAATATGCAATATTAATGCTTTCTTGAACACGGCGGATGTTAAGAATTCGATGAAAATTTTCTTCTTTTGGTTTTCTCATTACATCTGTATAAATACAATAGTCTTATGAGATTGCGTTTATTTTAGAAGACAAACAGGATATTTAAGTGTGTTTTCCTCGATGATTTTCATTTCATTAGGAGACACTTAAAGCAAAACAGGTATTTACATATCTATATGCATAAATTAGAGTAGTTAATATGAACTTGATAAATTGTAGCAACGACCGCATTTTAATAGTTTATATATTTACGTTTTAATTTTCTTTAATTTTTTGTTTGAAAATAACAAAGAATAAGAAGTCAGAAAGTAACAATTATATTTACGTAGTTCGAAACAGTTTTTTCAGTTTTATCCATTACAATTAAATTAAAGCATGATTAATATCTGGCGACACCAACATTTTAAATCTCTATTCAAAATAAAACTTAAAATATGTGTTAAATATGTAGTGAATTCCACACAGGTTTATTCAGAACTGAATCAGCTTACGTCCTAAAAATCTGCTTCCATAAGACACACTTACAAAAAGTTGCAGAAGTTGATATATTCTACAAAGACGAAAGTATTTTGCCAACATTGAAGCAATCCCATATAGCAGAAATTACTCTAGTTTAATCATAAATAATGATCTGGGTAAAGAGAATATACATTCTCGGAATATCTTTCCATGTTAGTCACAATTCTTTTCAGTGTAAGAGATTTTTTATTATATTGTTCGATAGATCAGGTATTCTCTCCTGTAGATAGTTCTCCTGCTTAAATTATTAGAACTAATAAACGACAAACAAGTGGGGAACATGCATGGACACAAGAAGAAATTAAGACCTACAAACTACATGACAAGTAAATGGCAATTGTATTTTAGTCTTTTCCTTATGATGAAATGTTTGACATTCATTGACAGCTCAGTCAATGAATTCAGTTGAAATTCATAAAATCTTTCTCTTAGATTGTTCGGTGAGATAGGTTTCGCAAGGCCAGTAGCTACTATCACAATTTCTAGTGTTGATGGAACTTTCATTCCTAATTTTTTATTTGATATAGGGTGAAATGTAAACATACGTTTTCCAAACATTTGCAAAAAACAAACTCAGAACGGATTTATGTTGTACATGGAAATTTGTTGCTAGTAGGATAAAAGAACAACACTATTTATTCCCGTTGCCATGGAATAACGCCAGTATTATGTGTGATGTTCGATAACTTACGAGTTGAAATAGGTTTATTGGTGATCCAAAATTTCCATCGGTTTATTTAAATAATAATAACACTTAATATTCGGCAGAAGGGATAGCAACTATTTAAATTACTGTCAGATACTGAAGTCGCGTATGGAAATTTTGACAGCCCTACAATTCGCACAGCAACTGTGAAATAAAGCAAAATTTGGAATGGAAAAAGCCAACGCTTTTTTTATGTAATCACTGATTTCATTTAGTGTTCGTGCAGCCAAATTACAGTTTATGATTTCCGATTTTAAAATTTGAAGTAACGAGATAGTGTTAATTTGAAAAACAGCTTTAATAAAAGCTTTTTTACTCTTTTATGATTTGCCTTGTGTCGTACGAAGCTAATATGTACCAGTAACATTGATGTAATAAAGAACAAATCTATTTCGTCAGATATGCCTTCAAATACATTTGGTTTAATGAAAAAGTTATTCAATAAAATAAGTAATTGTAGCCTACTGAAATATTGTTGTTTGGTTCATTATTTTTTTAATCGGCAATGAAAACGTGGCTCAGTAATTAATTGCTGTTGGATTACATTTTGAAAATCAAATACAGTATATCGACCTTTAACGCAGCACTGTCTCTACCAAACAAATGATTGTTTCGTTTATTCTGTTTATATTGCAGTTTATATTTTAGACATTGATGGTTAAATTTAAAGAAAATTTTTGTAAATTCCTTCCATTGAAAAATGTCTTCGTCCATGGGAATGAAACAAAAAAACAAAAAAGAAATTAGCAAAATTGTACGCTAAAAAACACACATGTAAGATTATTTAAAATAATCTCAGACAGTAAGACTATAAAGACAGACTACCAACGCATTCACTCAAGCCTAATGATAAAAATAATTATTTGGAAACTACTAAGAACAACAAAGCAGTGTCAATTGCTCACCTCAGAATTTAGTACAAATATATTAAAAATGTAAGAGAGTCAGTCAATGTCTTTAGCATTATTTTTCATTACAAATATCCACACGTTTGAATATGTGTTATTTTAAAAACACATTAAATCTTATAGAGGCCAATGTAGAAATAGTAATATACTATTTATATGCGGCAATAATAAATTCGTTTGAATCAAGAGATATGACATGAAACTGAAATTTCTTCGAAAGTAATTATTTAATTCACTTCTGTTATATAACAAATGCCTGAAGCTCCGAGATGAAGTACTTTACTTATTATACACTTTATCTTGTCATATTTCATAAGTGTTAAATAAGATTATTATTATTATGTCATTTTTCATCATATTTTGATTTCTGCTTTGGTCTCACTACCAACCAATCTGCGGGGAGACCTAAGGCAGGTAGTGACGTGTTGTTATGGCTCCATTTCATGTTTTTCTATCTTCCCTATCATCCCCAGCATTACATAGATAAAGTTTTCCTTAGTGTGTGGGCTGTACTTAATAAGACAATTTTTTGTATATCTCTTAAGCTGGGGTTTCCAGGGATTATTTCAATGTGTTGTTTTGTTCCATTTTTTATCATTCCAAGAGCACCTACTATCACTGGCACAACTCTTGTTTTCAATTTCCACATTTTTTCTATTTCAATTTCCAGGTCTTTATATTTTGACAGTTTTTCAAATTCCTTGATTGCTATGTTACAATCCGCTGGACAAGCCATATCAATTAATAGACAAGTTTTCTCCTTCTGGTTTTTAACAATAATGTCTGGCCTGTTTGCTTCAATTTTTCTGTCTGTGTAGATGGTGTAATCCCATAGAATGGTTACATCTTCTATTTCTGTAACCGGTGCTGGATGATGTTCATACCAGTGTTTGTTTACAGCTTTTCCATAATGTTTGCACATTGCCCAATGTAAATATTGCCCAACTCTATCGTGGCAATTTTTATATTCATTTGGGGCAAGCATAGAACAGCCTGAGATTAGGTGGTCTATTGTTTCTTGGTGTTTATCACAAAACCTGCATTTTGGATCCATATTATTATGCATAATATTTGCCTGAAAGTTTCTAGTGAAAAGATTTGGTCTTGTGCTGCAAGAATAAAGCCTTCAGTTTCAGACTTTAATCCAGATGCACGTAACCATCGATGAGTATTAACTTTGTCAACATTGGATTTATTGGCACGTTCTGGATATTGGCCATGCAGATGTTTGTCTTGCCAGCGCTGTTTCATCTGTTGAAGAGCTTTATCTTTGGCCTTCATTTTCATATTTTTTGCTGCAATAGTTGGTTCTTGGCTTCTGTTTTGCTTTTCTACAGAATCTACTAACTGTAAATCTTGTTTGTATTTACTGCCTTCTTTTATTATTGAATATTTTTTCTTTCTTTCTTCATGTTGCCTTACTAATTGTATCATCCAATCCTTTGTTGTTTCTATGTATGTTAGTAAGCCAATAGTTGTTGTCTTGTATGACAATTCCAGCTGAATAAGACCTCTTCCACCTTCTTTACGGGGTATGTATAGACGGTCTACATCAGCCTTTGGATGATGCATCTTATGCTTAGAAAGAAGCTTTCTTGTTTTAGCATCCATTCGCCTGATGTCGTTTAGAGTCCAGTTTAAGATGTTAAAGCTATATTGGACAACTGGGATTGCAAGGCTATTAATGGCCATAACTCTGTTCTGTGAATTTAATTCAGTTTTTAATATCATACGTAGCTTTCTATAGTACTCTTTACGCACTATTTTTTCATTTTTTATGGTGAATGTTTTCGCTCTCATTTACACCTAGGTATTTATAAGCTTCTTCTGGTTTCAATTCTTTTATTGTTACAGCAGGGTCTAAGCTAATTGAGGATGTTTCTTGTATTGATCCACGTGAAACTGTAGCTTTAGCACATTTATTCAAATTAAATTTCATTCCAATATCTTCGCTGAAGCATTTTACAGTTTGCAGAAGACCTTCCAGCTCATTATCATTCTTAGCATATAACTTTAAGTCATCCATGTAAAATAGATGGCTTATTTTCTTTTGGCCTATTTTATAACCACATTCTGTCTTATTAAGTTGACTGATTAGTGCTATTAATGATATGCATAATAGTAAGGGAGATAAAGAATCAGCTTGAAATATACCTCTTTTGATGTTTATTTCATCAGACTTATAGGTTCCATTTATATGATTGAGGTAAAGGGTTGTTTTCCATATAGACATGCACTGTTTGATGAAATTGATGATGACGGGCGATATCTTGTATAGATTTAAAGTCTTTAAAATCCAGGAATGTGGCACACTATCGAATGCCTTTCGATAATCTATCCAGGCAGTACTAAGATTTATCGTTGTACTGTAGCAGTTTTCCAGGATCATTTTGTTAATTAGCAATTGGTCTTTACAACCATAACAGCCACGTTTGCACCCTTTTTGTTCAAGCGGTATTATGTCATTTCTTTCTAAGAATAAATATGTCTGTTTTGTTAAAATAGATGTTAATAGTTTATATGTTGTCGGAAGACATGTAATTGGTCTGTAGTTTTTCGGGTTGTTTGTGTCACCATTCTTGGGTAGAAGAAATGTAATTCCTTTGGTCATCCATGCAGGAATTTTAGTGGGATCGTCAACCATTTCTTGAAGTTCTTTGGCTAGTTTTTTATGTGCTGCATTTAAATAATATAGCCAAAAGTTAGGAATTTTATCTATACCTGGGAATTACCAATTGTGTGCTTTTTTTAGTGCAAATTTAACATCATCTTCTGTAATTCCAGACCATGTCTGTTCTGGTTTATTTTTCATTCGTTCTATCTCTTGCGCAATCCAATGTACTTCTTTGCTATGTTCTTTTGGGTAAGCCCATATCTTTTCCCAGAACTGTGTGACTTCTTCCATTCTGGGGGGTACTGTCACTTCAATTCTTTTTTTACCTGTTTCCCTGTAAAATCTCTTTGTATCAGTCTGAAAAATCTTGTTTTCTCTGTAAAATCTTGCTCTTTTTTCATAGCGTCTTATTCTTTGAGCCTTCAGTTGGATTTTTTGCTTTATTTTTTCTTTATTTGATAAGACTTCATTTTCATTCCTAATGTTATATTTTCTTTCGGCTCTTCTGCTTTTCCTAATTCTTACATTTATTCCTCTACTCAGTTCATCCAGTACTGATAGTTCACTTCTAAGTTGTTCGATTTCTTTTTCTATTTTTCTTTTCCAAGGTGGATCTTTACGTCTGCGAGACTGCCTTGTTTTTATTTTGATATTCAATTTTTTTTGTTGCTGCTGTTGCTGATGCATATATTACTTCGTTGAGATTTGTATGAGTGTCTTCATCGAGTATTAATTTCAGTGCTGCATTGTAGAGTTTAATAGTTCGGAGGTTATGTTTTGTTGGTTGTAATTTTGGGAGCTGTTCACGTTCCTCCATTGTAATATTTTGTATTTGACTTAGATGTTTTTTTATTTCTATCTTGGCTTCCTGTATATTGTTCTTATTTTCCGTCAAATAATTATCTTCGATGTGTTCTGAACTCGTTTTATTTTTGTCTTTTAACTGACTCAGATCACACCTTTCCAGCACTTTTGAACTTACATCATTATCTTCGCAGTGATTTGCGTGTTTCACGGTTTCTACATTATGACCTGTGGCTTGTTTGATGTTATTACTTTTTATTTCTGATTCCTGTTCCTTTTCATATTTTGTTGATTCGTCTCTTCTTGTTACAATTCTTTTAATTTCATTAATTTCAGCCTCTGTCAGTCGGTTATTACGAATAATGTGCCTACGTACATTGGCTAATTTATTTTCGTCAATATACTTTCTATTTGCTTGACCAACTTTTTCACGCCAAATGTCAGATGTTTGGCGAGTCATGTTTTTTTGAGGTTTGAGTAACGCTTCATGAAATGCAGTCATAACGACATTGTACTCCTCACGAGACCATTTTATTTTTTCTTTCTTTAAATATACGGTTGTAGATTTAGCTGGTGAATTTTCAGGACCATCATTAGGATTATCCTGGTTGTGTGGACCTGAAGATTCATTCTTTGTGTAGGAGTTTGTTCCTATGGCAGATTTTTCGACCTCAGGTTCCCTCCTGAAGGACGGGCTCCCTGTTTATCCACTAGAAGAGCCATACTGGACTTTTTATTTCTATTTGTATTTTTCATGTTTTTCCCACGAGTGACGCACGGGTCCAAAAGTCCACCCAAAGTTGCCCGGCACGTTTGGTAACGGTCTTTTACAAACAGGGTCCTGAAGCCTGTAGGGGATCGTTTGTGACCTCATAAGGCAGTAGCCATTCACTCCTCGGCACGATTAACACCTTGAGTTGCGGGTTGTTGTTCGGAGTTTTCCTTCTCCTAAATGGGCTGCCATTATTATTATTATTATTATTATTATTATTATTATTATTATTTTACACAGATATAAATCATTCTGAATCAGAACCGTCGAAGATAGACACCTTACCAGAATGCCAGACATCCGCCTACGCAAACAAATTTTCTTTTCAGATTCCGCATCTGATGAGAGAATACCTGGGGCCCCATATTGTTGATTCAAGGATCAGATCAGAAATACATTGCTGAGGATAGAAATTGATCCGGCCAATTGGGAGACGAGAGCTGCAGAAAGACCAATTAGAGAAGAGCAGCTCACGAAAAAGAAAACACCAAAAAACAAAAAAAAAAAAACAACCCTTGAAAACACCAGAAAACAAATACAAGAGATGAAGAGAGTCCAAATAAAAAACATTCATCCATGAATCCTCTTATCCTATCATGCTGTGACTGCGGACGTCTCTTCAGATAGGACTTATTTCATATGGAGGGAAATGTCTATGAGCAGCCTAATACTCGGTAGGGAGTTTCGCCAAAGACTTTCACTAACGATTTACACCAACGACTAACGTCACATAATTAGGATGATTATATTGTCAATTGCGTTTTATAAGATATAAGATGTGGTATTATTTGATAATTCTTCATAATAGTTCATAATAGTTTTTATAATGCAAAAGTAAGTCAAATGAGTTTTTCTGCTTTTTTTAGATATGGTTTTCATTTGAAGTTCGAATAATGGTAATACTAATATTAACAATTTTCTTTAAAAATCAACATTTGTTATATACGGTTAAGGTCGCAAGACGTTGAAGGAACGGCACGCGTGCAGTCAACATAATCAATCGTGCCTAGCCAGTACCCAGATGGGTGACTGCATGGGAATACCAGGTGTTGTAAGTGTGCATGCGCAAGCGGTCTAATGGAATTGGAGATTGGAGAACCGAGTTCTAATTCCCGTTATATACGTTATCTTCAATTATAAGTAAATATACTTGGTAAATGTCTGAATCCACCTTTTCCTCCTCTAGCAATGGGTTAATTATCAAGACTTGTATTATTAAAAAAATATTTTCTTTAGAAATATATTTACAATCTAAAATATTTTATAGCATTAAATAACATGCACATGGTTGATAAGCAATAAAAAAGAATCAATCAGTTAATAAGTCAGGTGATATCCATTTTAATTGTTGCTACTCTTAAAAGTCTGCGAATGTTCTGATTTCTATTATTTGGTACAGTTATTTGTTTGTGATTCTACAGCACCTCTTTATAGTGTTCGAATAAGGAAGATTTCTACCAAGACAAAGGCTAATGCTATAATGATAGTTTAACACGCCTCGAATATCTGTGGCCATCAAATAAATTTTAAAGCCACAATTTTTTTAAGTGATTTATTCTTGATAAGGAAAGAAGAAAAAACAACACAATACAGTTCGATGCTTACGATCAACATAACCAGAATATTCTAAAGAATGACTGTTATATGTGTAAACTGAAATATTATATCAAAACTTACTTTCCCGAACAATGCGTGAAATAACTCTTTCAATTAAATATGCATTGTGGCTTCAAATTTCTACTCGCTTTTAACAACAGTAATGTCGGTAGAGACATGTTTTTGAAAATCACCAGCGAATCATTAATATTTTTTAATTTTATTTTTTTAACATCGCATATGACTGAGTAATTACTCGCCTTGGAGTTAAAATGATCGTAATTATGATGTTTAAGTTTTACAAAAGGAAGAAATTGACAAATCACTAAAATAAAATAGAAGAGCAGTAATTTTAACAACTCGATAATTACATAATCTGGACAAAATCAGAAGAATATGTTTTAATGGAACCAATTAAGGCTTAATTAGAAAATAAAATAACGGATTTATAATATCAACACTTCACCTTCTTAGATATTACGGACATATTGATCTCAATAAAATTTGAAGTTTCTTAAATGCAGAACCGCTGCATTTTTCCAAAAAAAGAAAATATTTAATCAATTTTCATATCGAAATTGTGAAAACGTTCTCTTGAATATTATGTATGCTCCAAATAAATAGAGGAAATATATCGATGGACGATGAATTGGCATATACGGCACTGATGTTAGAAATGAAAGACTTCACAGGAAAGATTACCGTCCTTGGATTAAATTTACCGCTTGTGCGGGAGAGTGATAATCTTATCACATGACGAGATTGCAACGCATAATTCCGAATATTGTTTTGCTGACAATTCATATGCAGGTCAGGGTTAGCGCACCTCAACGTGGTTTAATGTGTAACAAGGTTGTCTCACAATTACGATTCTGTATTGAATCTGGTCGTCACTAGTTCTCCATACTTTCAAGTTTATGCGACATCTAAGCTACGCTTACAATGTCACCATATGCAGCTATCAGCATATTTTCAATGTAATGTCCTTACATACGAAAACGTGCTGAAAAGTTCTCGTCATGACCCGTTTCCATAATTCTCATTCACTGACAAAACTTTCCTCACTACTATATAGTAATATGACCTAGTTTTTTAAATTGACTAATTTCTATTATTTAACTTCTTTTTTGACAGTAATCGCTTAAGCATCGGCATCTTAATCTACTGCAAAAACTATCTTTATCTTCTTAAGGTTTTTGTGAGATACTTTTACATCAGACACGTTGTGATACGTTTTGTGATGGAACTGTGTATTTCATAATGCCTAATTAGGTAGTGTACAAAATGAAAGTGGAGGAAATTGTGTTACACCAATCTTCTAAGTCTGATAGCATTTCCTTTCTTAAAATTCAAAAACTGAAATCTAAGCATTGTTCCAGAGTTCACACATACGCATATAATGCCGTATGCATGAAAGAGTTTCCGTCTTTAACAAAATGTTTTATTTTAAATATGAGATCTGAAGTTAGAGCCAAATGAAAATATGTTTCCGTCTGTGATTCTGGGATGAGAAGCTGTCATTGTTTACAATATATATGTTTGACTATTATCCCAGTTTTTGTTGTTATTATCATTTCGCTAGTTATACCCGTCCGCCTTCAGACCGCCATTGTCAGTTCGGGTAACATTTAGAGAATTTCTAACTGAACACTGTAATTGATCTACGGGGAGAGATTGATTTCATTTCACTGACTCTGTCTAGGGATATCATGTCGTCTTCTTATTTAGTACTGCTCAGTCATTAATCGTCCTATTTTCACTGAGTCCATGTACACACTGTCCAGCTAGGGACGTATACATAAACCACGTGATAGGAACAAATGCTTTTATCACATTAAACTACTATAGACGCCTAAAGTTATAACGTAATGTTGAATAAAATGATAACAAGGCAATACCGACACCCTCTCAGCGATTAGCAAGAGATGATTATTAACATGAAAATAATTGCAATGAACTTGAACGCTCTCAAAAGTAAAAATACAAATATATATATATATATATATATATATATATATATATATAAAGTGAAATATAGAATTAAGCTGCCAAAATCGTGAAAGTGTTCGTTTTTACATTTTATTATCCCAAAAATGTATTGTGACTCATAATTTTTGTATATTTTATCTTTTTGGGGGGTGGGGGCTTTTGGATAATAAACATTAAATTTATATTATAAATAATTTTGTAGAAAAATAGTGGGTTCAGAAGATGTAATGATGTAAAGGAATCTAGAAGAGGCAACTCAGCATTTGACAAGTGAAACGGACAAGAAAATAAGACTAAAAGCCGGAAAAGTAACACAGAAACTTTATTCCGTACTGAATCGAACCTTAATCTAATAAGTTCGTGCCAGTCATGAAACTGATCATTCCTGAAAGTTTAATCCGAAACTTTGCAGTGCATCTTGGGATATCTTGACCACATATAGACAAACAGACACACGTGAACGAAAACAGCACGTAATAACACGACAACGCACTGTCGGTCAGTCAAAGTTGAGATTATAGTCATTTTGTACTCCATTATCTTGTTTATAACTTCATATTATAACAGCATAGTATGAGCTATGCCAGAGCTCTGCACACTTTGGAATTCGTAGTTGTTTTTTTCTAGACTGGTTGTTCATGTCTAGAGAGTTTAGATTTCGGTGAAATAAGTTGACAGTTGCATGTGAAGGGAAGCAATACACTCCAACAGGATTCGAAATTGATTCACCGATTTTTCTTTCCGAGCCGAATAGCACACCATCGATCATATTATAGCGTAAATTATTTTACTGTCTTTTGTTTAGAATATAATTTACCTTGTTTCTATTGAATAGGCTTCTGAAATTTTAATATCTTTAAATGCTATCTTATTTACTATTAAAGATATCTTAGCACCTCCGAAATGCACTACATTTAATACAATTCAGCAACATGAGCAGTTTTCCAGTTCTCTTCCGCTTAAGTGCTTGACTGCAAATTTTTCAAATTTTGATATAGTAAATTCTTTTCTTTGTAAGTGTCGAACAGTTGGCGACTGGACCGATTCTCTATCCTCTTTAAATTAGGTGGGAAAAGGGTGTAGCAACTATACACCCAAAAGAAACCTATCAAAGACCTCATGCAGTCAAATGAATCAAAGGAAAGCAAGCTAAACGGTTTATATCAATACAATCACCGTGCTATTGGTAGCTAGAAACTCCTCCACTATCCTTCCTAAAAAGAATCATTGTTGCATGCCAAACTAAAATTAGAAAACTTTAGATGAGGCAGGCTATTTTTAGATTTATTCCTGATCTGGTAAGGAGGCACATGCAAGACAGCTGTAATTAGGCCGTCATCCACTGACTGTTTGCAATAAAAGAAAAACTGTAATCGAGCGATAGAATATTAAGAAATTTTTCAATGTAGAAAAGTAGAAAACTTCAAACTAGAAATTGGAAAAAGGCACATCAGCATTGTAAGAATATGTGAATCTAGATGGATAAATAATTGGACCGTCACAAGCGAATATAGAATCATATACACATGAAAGAAATCCTGAAATGCAAGGTATTCTAGGGAAGGTAGGATAAGAAAGAAAAAGGAATGGATTAATTATTGACAGAATATATATTCGTTAGTAAGGTCAAATGTGTTAGTTTGTAAGTCGGACAGATTAGAATCACGTAGGTACAAAAACGTAATATCATGTCGAGCGTAGCAGATAGATGGTAAATGTAACTCATAAATCCGAAGGTGCATAAGAATAGCGAATGAATGGAGATGTCCAGCAAATAAGGGAAGAGATGTGAAACTTCCGTTAGAAAACGAGAAAAGGCGAACCTGTGAAGAAGTCAGAGACTGCCAAAGTTCCTTAGATATGAAATAGTGAGTTGAGTCAAAGGGAAGTTTTAATGACAATGAGAAATAAAAAAGATACAAATTTAAAATCAGAATGCAACAGTTGAAATTTCAAGTATTAGAAAATTTAAAATTGAAAGTGCATATAGAGTTGGCAAATGGAAACACCAACTAACCAAACTAATGAGTTTATGCAAAAAGGAAAATGATCGGAAAGAAAGAGTGATGCTAAATCATCAAACAGTATGTAGAAATATAAAGGACAGGAAAATGATTAGAGTGATGATTTCCTAAAACCACCTGCGGTACATGGCACATGAAAGAAGAAGTATATCTTGATATCAAGAGAGAAAGAGAGAGAGGGAGAGAGAGAATGTGTGTGTGTGTGTGTGTGTGTGTGTGTGTGCGCGCGCGCGTGTGTGTGTGTCTACGCGCGTGTGTTTTAAATCATTTCATGTCAAGCAGCATGATAATGTCAATAGAACGCAGGGAGGGTTTTACAGAGAGGGAAAGGCAATGAGAAGACGCTAGTGAGGCAAGGTCATGAAAGGAATAGTGTCCAGTTTGACAGAATATGGCGATTGAGGTGTATATTTTTTATTTTTGTAAATTGTAGTTGGCAGAGGAAGCAAGTAATCGATAGAGTTACTCAGACCAGAAATGCAAAAATAGAGTAACAGACGATTGTTCAACTAGTTACTTCAACAGTAAAACGATGAGACCTAGTTACCAACCAAGTAGCACACTTAAATGTATGCATGTGAAGCACTGAACAATCTAGTCAAAAGTTCTTATTAATGAATTAATAATGTATAAAAATTAAAAAATTTCAGTTTTTAAAAATGGGGCAAATTCATAGCGTATGCTAATTTTGCCAACCATTTACACAAATTCATAACATAGATTATTCGCTGTTTTCTTTTGCATCTTACTCTCAATATGACCTGTGAGTGTCAGTTTCTCTAAACTTTTTTCTCATATCTTTTAGAAATTGAAATTTCTTGTTTTTTCTTCTAAGTATATACCTCTTTTTTGTTACTCGTATGTTCAGTTCTTGATACTCTCGGAATCCTCATGTAAAAACATATCACTCTTGGCTCAAGTTTCTTCGTCATCTTTCTATATATCGTCCAGTATAAATTGTCATGTCGGGGGGATCGCTATTACATAAACATTCAGCACACCTTTCTTTGTTTCTAACGATTTTTCTCAATATTTTCTTAGCTTTTTTAATGGCCCCATTCGCTATTTCAAAGCGCTTTCGTATTTCAATGTTATATTTTCCGTCCTCCACTAAAAAAGAACTGCCTAGATGTTTTCGTATTTACTTGATTCGGTTGTTTCCATTCCGGAGTCCGTATCCTGGCCTGTTCCTTATGATGACAACTATACATTCTATCTTCTTACATGTTGTTTATTCTCACTTTCATTGACTGCCTTCTGTGAAAATTATTCCAGTTTCTTGCCATTGTTTGCCATCATAACTGAGTCATCCACATATTATATTTTGTTAAGACTGTGTCCGCCAATAATATATCCTGATAGCACTTCTAATTCTCTCAGAATACTCTCACTGTATGGGTTGAATAAATCCAGTGAGAAGGCATAGTTTCTTTTTTAAATATTTACTGAATTAATTCTTAATCTGTATATAGGCGGGTTGCACTCAGTATAAGTTCTGGATTATTCTAATATCCCTTTCAAATAAATCAAGCTTACCTAGGAGTGTCAGATCTACAAAAACGTAAAATACATTTTCCTGCTCACAGATGTAGTCATAATTAAAGCATTAGTTTAATTAAGAATTTAGGCACTAACGTAAACAATGTGCGGACGAACCGTCAGTAAAATAACAAAAGCAGAAAAATAAAATTAAAAATTTATCGTTTTTCCAATCACCTGGAAGATCGAGAATCTAGAACTTAGGTCCAATTGATTCTATCTCAACCAATATCCGCACAGTAGAATTAGAATTTAGCGCGGTAGCGCGAAAGACGAAGAAAGCAACCAAATCGACGGACCAGGAACGACACATCTGCACGACACATCGACTCTGTAAAATTGCATTCACTTCTTCGGGACGGGCAATTTAATACGAGAATCAACGCCCGCCTATAGAAAACTGGATTTATTTGTAAGTACGAGTGTCGCATACTAAAACCAAACTCGCTCTCGAAAAGATTGCATACGTGATTTATAACCGATAGTTGGCGTTCCCAAAACGAACTAATTGCTCTGAGATTGAGACATCTTTTTTTTAACTCTTCACAGCGCCAGTGTTCCACTTAATAAATAGTTGTTATTGTTATTATCATTTTTTGTTTATTTATGTTCCTGTACTTAAATTCGTTGCTACCTTAGGGCTGACTAAACACATCATAAATATATCGTACTCTCTTCTAACTTTCAAATCGCTTTTTTGTCGCTTTTGTGATGTCTACAAGATGTCAGCAGGCATCCTCTTGCATATATATTGCTATTTCTAATAAGATTATGAACGTTAATATCGCATTCCTTGACCTAGTATTTTTAAGAGCACTGAACTCTTCTTACTTTATTTGCGGTCTAATATAGCTTCGCGCAGTATTCATTAAAATTTGAATGTTAAGTTCCGTTAAGCTAATTGTTTGATGGCGCGTGAATTCATTTGCACCTGATTTATTAGAAAATGCTACGAACATTGGAAATGAGAATAAAAGTAAAAACCAGTTGTACTATTCAAAGTTTGCCGTGGCATTGATCAATCGACAGCTCATGACAATGCGTTTATCACGATTTCACCACGAGGAAAATGATTTATTCTGACGCCGTCTTCTTAAAAATATTACATTACCTTAATATTAGCTTATTCTCGCATTCAAAGGCTTTTGTTAAAAACAATGGCTGACCTCAGATATGAATTGCGTTCCTGTGATCTGTTACGATTCCCTAAAACATTGTTTGGCAGCAAATATTGTATCGTATATGAAATTATCCTTCTCAGAATAAGTGATTACAAGAATGAACGAAAATACTTTATGTATCCTCATCAATATCTCTGCGGCCTAATGATTACAAGTTCTGATTTTGTCGAAGAAAGTGCATTTTTCAACATATCTTCCCTTGTCATTTCAATTCTATCAATAGTGTTTAGTAAGTATATGAGAGATGCATATACAGTAAAACTTTGAGATACTGGCTTATTGATTAACCTCCGTCATCTAAGTAAATATTTTATTTATTTATTGTTGTAACCCTAAAAGGTTACTGCATGAGTTATTACCTAAACGGAGTTTGGGAATAATGGTATATCAACAAATACAAGAATCGCACGCTGCGTGGATTAGATACACTGCTAGTGAAGTGCTAGTCAGTATAATCTCTCTCTCTCTCTCCTATCTCTCTCACTCTCTCTTCGTTATTTACTTCCTCTCTACAAAGGCGGATCTGACAATAGGTCAATTAAAGTGGGGTTTCTGAGCCCTTAATATCAACCAATAATATCTCGTAAATCCAACTAAATGCTGTGTCAGGCTCTTGTTTATTCAACCCAGATAGGACTTTCCCCTTCGATGGAAACTTGTTTAGGTTCTTCGTCGCCCGTAGTGAGTGTTTGTATCGGAATGATCACCCACTGTGCTCTCCTTAAATATTGTGCAAATATTTTAGAGGATAGGAACTTTCCACTTTTGTATATAGGTAGGTCTACAAAATTTATTTAAAAGTGTTCTGTGTGAAGATGGATGAAAATATATTTAAATTTAATGATAAAATACATGAAATATTCTAATGAAGCATCTATATTAGGTACCTCCAGTCATTTTTCTATTTCTAAATTTAAATTAAAATTTTAAAAATCAATAAGTTATATTCAAGCTTTAAAATTAGCTTTAATTGAAAGCCAAGGGATTAAATATAGTAGTTCCAGTAAGCAAAATACACTGGTGTATTTTAAGCCAAAATTATATTGAACGGAATTAAAACTTTTTTAAATTTAAAAAAAAATTTCAAATTTCAAATTTTTTCATCGATTGTAAACAGAAACAAATTCTCGGTTTTAAAAAATCTTACAAAAATAAAATACACCTCGCTAACACACTTTTTCTTTAAATGACCGAATTTAAACTTTAAGTTGATTTGAAACATGAGATACTTGCTTACTGCCTGAAATGTTTCAAAAAGCTTTTCTCAATTACGGTAGCCTTGTTGTCACACCTTCATCACCTTATCAACAGCCGACAATAGATGATTTACAGTATCCGGTCAACAGTATGGAATACAAATTTAGTATAAATCTTATTTATACAAATCTTTTTTTTAACTATGTTAAATTTAAAAATTTAACACAGTTTTCAGCAGTTATCCCATTTTTTTTTTTTTTTTTTTGAAATTTTAGTTAGTTTAGCCTTGTGGGCTTACGTCTGAAGATATTTTATAAAAAATAAAAATAAAAATAATATACAGTTTTCTTTTAAAATTTTTACAATTTAATAACAGAATAAACATAACGGCAGAGGTAACTCAATAATTTATTAAATGTTATGGCATTTATTAATTTTTATTTTTATATCTATTTTTCGTATTCCTTTTACGTACCTCTACAAATTGAGAATTTCACAAATATTTTTATCAAAATTAGAAAATTAGGAACAAAATGTAAAAGTTGCTTTAAGTGTTTAAGGAATGACTTGCAAAACGGGCTGTTGAAATTTATAAGCGTCTTGAAGAGACTTGAATCAGCAGCAATGTGCGGTTTCTGTCGTTTTCAATTTAAGGGAACTAATCCCAAACACTTGTTATATTCTAAAATAAACACGACCCCTATGGAAACTTGTTATGCCCCCTGTGGAACATCGTACTTAAATGAACATATTTATTTACACACACACACCCAAAAATTCCTTTTTTAAAATATAATTGGTGAAAAGTTTATATTACATTTTTCAATTTTTGTTAGGTAATATGATCATCAATTCTTAACTAAAAAACGGGCGACACGTCTTTAAAAGGTTTTTAAAATATTTTAAAACTTAATGAATTATTACAATAATAAAAAAATGAAAACACTTCTTTTAAATATTTTATTATTATTCGAAAAGTTTATTTTTCTTCAGACTATAATGTCCTTAATTATTATTATTTATTCCAGCAATTAAAAGCTTATCAAATTATATTATATCAGAGTTTTATTGCATTTTTTATTTTTCTCTTCGGAGCAGATTTTCGGATAGTGCTGATTTGATTTTTGCGAGAATTTCCAAATTAATGTGTTTGTCACCGAAAAAAGTGAGTTTCGTAAAAATACGTGATTGATTGTAAACAGTCCTAACATTTTGTGTAACGCTAACTCAAATCAAAACAAAATTCTTTGCCAAAATTACAAACATGTTAAAAGGGATTAATTTTTTTTTAAAAACAAATAAAAATTAATTTGACTTTTTCTTTTAATAATATTTAAACATCTTGATGGAAAAAGTTCGTTTTATTAAGTTTTGGACCTTTTTAATTCACACTATGCTGGTTTTTTTTGCGATTTATTTAAATACCTACTTTATATTAATTGTAATTATCATTTTTTTTATTTGATTACACAGGATAAAAACGACGAAAAGAACGTGTAGGACTTTTACCTGGCACGATTCTGTAAAAAAATAACATAAAAACGACATTTGATATAATGTTTAATCATCATCTGAGAATGTGTCGTAGTTTGCTAGTTATTATATTTGCATAGAAGTCTATCACTATTTCTTTTCAGTAAAGGTTTATTTTACAAGACCGAGATAAGACTAATATACCAGTGGTTACTATTTCACACCTTAATATATTATGATTAAACAAATTTGATATTAATATCTCAAAATCATAACTGTAACATTTCTTATTATAGGGTCAAGCGTTCTTAAAAGGGTTAATAGTTACGGCTTATATTGGGAAGATTTGGCAACAGATCATTTTTTTCACCCCAGGAAAATCGTGCAGATATAAAATTAGGCTGTGGTACATCACCGGAAGACATTTTAAAAATAGTGCGTGGGTCGTGACACAAATAATAATGATTTGGTTCTATTCAACCAGACGTGAGTTTGCACATGCGCAGTACAGCGTTGAGCATTTGAGACTCACACGAAAGAAGAATTACCTTTCCGTTTAGTTTGTGTTTGGCAGAGAAACAGTGAGGATATGGACTATTTTGATCGAGATTTATGAAAAAAGATTTGGTAAAAACGTCGGCAGAAATACGAGAATAACGGGATAAACGAAAAGGAAAAAAGTAACGAGTAAACCTAGAAATATCAAAAAGGTATAAAGTTGTAGCGGTAGTCAGAACAATATGGCAGCTTCGTTTGAAGAAAGAATAGGAGAAAGAGAAGGAGAAAGATAACGTTGAAAGAAGAATATGCGATTGCAAGAAGAAGAAAAGGAAAATAAGAGAAACGCATAAAAGAGAACTTATGCCAACAAAAAGAGGTGGTGATGGTCACTAAAGTGAACGGGAATAATTATAGCAACTTCAATTTAAAAGCTTAATCATTATAATCGTCGTCGTCGACATCATCATTATAATCATCATTATCTTTCATCTTGTTGCTAATATAGTTATGTATACACTACCAACGCTAATGTAAAATTATAATTTTAAAAATGACCTGACGAAGAAGAAGAAGAAGAAGAAGAAGAAGAAGAAGAAGAAGAAGAACTTTTTGTTTGCATGAATAGATGGTAGACAGAGGACAGAGACAAATGTTGAGGAACAGGAAGAAAAATGTGGTGTATCATGATCGTGTATGTCTTGATGAAACTCGGCGCATAAATAACGACAGAATACGGCGGAGGAAATGAAGAAAATTCAAACCAAAAAGCAAGCAATAAATAAAGAATGTATGAAATAAAGAAAGAATGAAACAGGGATATAAAGACCAACGAAAATAAACCGACATGAACTGAAAGAAAGTAATAAACAGATGACTTGAGACGATAAAAAAGATCTCCATACAAAAATAAAAAAAGGAAAAAACAAAGTTTGCGGTTAAAAGCACAGAAGAAGAAGATGATGATTATGATGATGATGATGAAGAAGAAGAAGAAGAAGAAGAAGTGACGGAGACTAGGATGTTAAAATAAAGTACAAATGACAAAATTTGATACGAAAAATACACCACTTTCGATGGAATGACATGCATTTATACGATTTTTGAACATTTTGTAGGTTGAATAAAGCAATGTCTTAATAATTAACCTATAGTTAGATAAGATAGAGACTCATCCATTTCCTTGTACGTAAATGAACATAACGAACCTTAATTGAACTGAAACTCTGCTCTCCGATTTTTATTTTTTTAGTCGTTATTCATTATTCTACCCACGCATCCAAAATTGCAGAATCTGGAATTTCTAAGCTGTTACCCTTTCAGGCTTGACATTGCTAGATTTCGGTTATTGAAACAGAACCACTGTTTCAACATGTTTTGTTCATAAGACACTAGACTGGAACAGGGACAAAATAATTATGCTGCAAGTAGCGAACGAACTTGCTTCGTGGTTTACTTGATATCATTCTATGGCAAGCGTCTCTGTCAGTAATTATTCCCTTTGCTTTTTACTAGTCTCCAAATGAAAATCGAACTCTACCAGAATAGCTCATGAAAATCACAAGTCAGACGGGTGAAGTCCGATTAAAAAGGTGAAAAAATTCTGTGTGAACGATAATATGAATAAGCAATTGAACGGGACAGTTTTTCATTTCGCTTTCATCTTTCACTTATCTGAGCTGAGAAATGATCTCTAATGGTCTCCGTTATTAATTTCATAACTTTCATGCGAAAGCAACGAAGCAATGTAAAATATATACTCGAAAGCCTACATAATTCTGTACGAGAAACGATCTATTTTAAGAGGCTAATCCGTGATAATTGCATAAGACCAGGAATCATGAAAAAGATGAATCGATTTAACGATCGACAGATTGTCGGTTTAGTGTGCTTCAGTTTATCTCTTTAGCACGGGATCTTAAAATGTTTCATACCTTCGTTAATCTTTTTATAGCAGAACTCATTTTCTATTTAAAGAAAGGGACATCAAACCAACTAACCAATATGACTGGGCCGTCTCTATTTATAAAAAAATAACTGCATAAAATTCTTATTCTTAATGTTTTGCCAGTAAATTAGTATTAATAGAGAGATTCTTTAAAAGGGATACCTGTGTCTTGCCGACCTGTGTCTTGCGGAATCAAAGCAGAAGAATAAGCCATAGCAGTTTTTCCAAACCTAACAGTGGTGAACCCTTTCTGATTCGTTGGCCATAAGCGTTCCTGTTACAAGTATATTCTACCTAAATCTACATTCGTTTAGCTAAAAATGTGTGATATGTTCGGAATCACTCAAAAATAGATAAACCCATTATCTATAAATTTATCATTTGTCAATGCATTGAATACTGTTGCTAGATCTGATCGGTTGTCCTAGCTATTCATTTATCTGTTCTCGGCAAAGCTCAGAGAAGGATCTGCAATGTAATCGATCATGATTTAACATCTCGGCTTTAGTCACTTTCTCAGCGACGTGACGTGGCTTCCCTCGGTTTTCTACAATTCTTTTCATGGCAACTGCTTTTCCAGGTGCCCTGACCACATGAATTTAAGCGTGCTACGAGACTGACATCTAGGTCCCACAGTTTTACAGTTGCAAAATTTGAATGTAACCGCCACTGCTACTCCAAAAGCTTATTTCCTCCCACTTTTCGCCTGCGGAACTCCCTGTCGTTAACTTGGTATAATTTCCAAAAATTTAAATGCAGCTCGAATTGCTATCTTTTATCTTCTTGAGTCCCATTCATCTTTTATTCTTTCTTCAACACTCTTGTGTACTAGTGGCGGTTCTGCCTTGCTTGTTTTTTAAATGATTGAATAAATGTTTCTTTCTATATAGAATAGATGCACGCCTTTGCATATATATATATATATATATATATATATATATATATATATATATATCACCAGTATATATAAAATACGATGTATACAACTTTTACCAGTCTATTATAGGAAAAATTATAATGAAGCACTTGGTTTCGCCAAGTAATTCATAAACATCACGCCTGAATCGGGTCGGATTCATCTGCTACATCGCTACGGAAGCCATATTTCATAAACAGGAAACAGCGAGTCTTAAGGTTTTTATTACAACATGGGCACCACGAGACAGAGATAATTTCTATATCTGGTGAAGACATATTTTCATATAAAAATCGCTAAAATCCCTTCAGCTGCCAGGAAAGGTAGAATTAGTTTCAGACCGGGCTAAAAAAAATAAATGATTGATCGGTTAAAATCATAGAAGCTGATTGGCTGGAGAACTGACTGAATGTCCCCATCTTCACTATGCAATGACGTCACTAAGCGGTCATTACGTGACCCACATGACACTATCAATATCAAATATACACTTTTGTATCCTTACAGTCCCATTAATAAATAGATTATTAAAATACAAATATCAAATGGAATGATTTGTTCATTGTAGTTTGCAGTATACCCAGTTCGTCTCAGCACGAACACAAAATGTTACATATTGGACATTTTAGCCATAGTAACAGCTTTGAGGATACTGAAAGGACCTGTTGGATGCCCGCTCCAAAATACATTGTTTGGTGTATTCTAGCGGAGTTTGTGCCCGGCTGGGCGCAGACCAGAAGTCTGCTCGCCAAAAACTAAGAATTAATTACTGCATAGCTTACGCACCTTCTTGTATGTGTGACTGAGAACACGGTTGCAGCTCAACACATGGTGGACCTATCTCTCGGATTAGCTGGTTTTGAACTATCGCAAAATATTTTACCTGACAGCGATTAAGAAACATCGTTATCCACATCTTTCTTCAAGCTTGTAAAAGATATACATATGTTCATTATTATGCTACAACACACAAGATCAAGGGCTAAGATGAATCTTGGGTTCTGAAAGAACTCCTAACATCAGCCATTTACCACATACCGTTCGTTTTGTAGGTTCAAACCGGCGTTCACAATATTATGTAGTCATATAATAATTTAACAGTAAGTCATTAATTCTTGAGGTAGCTAAGCATCTCCTTGCAACTTTCAAGCCTGCTAGCTTTTATGGATTTAGGATGGAGTAGGATTATCAGACTGGTGCATTATTTAAAGCCCAGATCGTCATATACGACAATTCTGACAATCATGGGCCACCTGCTTTCTTACGCATGAATGGGGCTGGTTGATTTGTATTCCTGGTCTTGAACAGTTTAATGAATTTCAAATTCCGTTCCACGTTGACACTGCCACTACCCGTCTTCCACACAACTGAACAACAATTTTGGTGATTACCTCTTGTCCTGTCATACTCATGACAAAGATTTATGTAGAGTTGACAGCATAATCTTTGTTCTGTATTTGGTTAGCGGTGAGTTTTAATTTAAATATTACAGCGATTTTTGATTCTGTCTTCTGTACAAAAATGGCGATTTAAATCTATAAACAAGAACATAGATAACTAAATAGCTAGCTAGCTGGCTAGCTAGATAACTTGATGGCTTGATAGAATGAAAATGAAAGAAAGAGATAAGAAAGAATGAAAAATAGGCAAAAAGAAAGAAAAATGAAGAAAAGAAAGAAAGAAAAATAGAAAAAGAAAGAAAGGAAAAAAGAAAAGAAAAGAAGGAAAGAAAGAAAAATAAATAAATTCTAAAAGAAAGTCAAAGCTCCGTCCTGTAACAGTCGTTTAATTGGTACCAGTAGTTAAATTTCCTGCTTTTTGGGGGGAGGTAACAAAATCTCTGAGCAATGTTGTTGGTGACAAAATTCTTATCCTTTAAATGCGTCCCGAAATGAGCAGGTTGTTAAAAGATACATATGAGCAAATTACAAGAGACAAACAGCTTAATAAATAGCTTATGACAACAATAAACCTAGTGACAAGTGTGAGTACATCTTTCTCTCCTTAGTAAGTTAACTAATTTGGACTTTTCTGTGTTTCCTCGTCCATCAGAGAGTGGAGTGTGTGAAGAGAAAATGAAAGAGAAATAAATGGCAAGGTATAAGAACGTCATTTTGGGCATGAGTGCCTATATATTAGCGAATGTACAAGGTGTTCAAACACGGGGCCTAGATACGTGAGTGCGATATTTTTTTACTCTTCCATGTCATTATTTCTCTTGAAAGTTTCCGACATAATATTGTCTGGGACAAACCAGAATCGACACGAGACGGCAGTGCGCAAATCGAAATGGATATTTATAATGTGGAGTTTAATTACTTGAAGCTTATGTCTGAATAGTCAATACTTGGCAGAAAACCCATTGTCGTCATCCAGGGAATTAGCCAATTTTATACAAACCTAACTGAAGAAAAACACAGAAAGATTTCAATACTGTCGGTCAAGTGAATATCCGTGACGAACAACCATGTACAAAATGAAACTCCTTTTAATGCATGTATAGCTGAACACTCGTTTTCTGAAGTCGTGTGTACCCCTCTGCTAGAGTTGCTAGCTAATATCTATTGCAAACGACTACTCAGACAAATTTCTGTTCAACACCCAGAGAGCCAACCTTTGATTTATATTGCAACTAAGCTGAGCAGATACCTTAGTTTTTGGGAAGGGGGACATAATTTGATCAGAATATAATTTTTCGGCTAGTACAACCCATCGGCAAACATATATAAACGTCAACAACTCTTCCCAAGGTTATTTGATAAGTGGAATCATCTTACCAGGCCGATATTATCAGGAGAATAAATCGAACATGGTGAGGTTCAAACACCGCTCTAATGGTTAGAGTGATCTCAGTGTGATGTGCAGTGTTAAGATTCTGTCACACCTAGCGTTTTGCATTAAGGACAAAAAGTTCAATCTCGGTTTCAACTGCCCATAGCAACTTCTTTCACTCATTTGTTTTGTCTCTTATATGTCTTGTGGCAAATTGCAATTGACTTTCTTTTAAAAATAGTTTTCTTTTTGCAACTCGTCAATAAAGGCTAGTGAGCATGATTAATAATTGCCTTATTTGCAGATTATCCCACCTGAAAAGTGGATCTTTGCAGTTCCTGCAGAGTTACCATGGATCTCTTGATTGATTCTCTGATTAATGCTTTCTTTTTGAAGAATGTCTCTTTAGGTGGATGGTCTCGTCTTGGTAGATTTGCGGCCTTATATTTTTTTCTATTTTTGAATGCTCGATTTTATATTTCTCCGTTATATTTTAAAAACACTCATTAAACTATTTTTAATTGTGTGGGCGTAACAAAACATAACAACGTGACACAATATGGAAATGTACAAGCTGAGTTAATACATCTGCAAATGTTTAACTATATGGTAGTACAGCAATCCTATCACTCCAAATATCATTCTCATGTCCTGGTGCCATTGTACGGTCACTGCACAACAGAGCTTTTGAACAGTTCGTTTCACATATACTAGATGAGAGTAGGAGTGGTGCTCATTCTGGTTTTGTGTTATATTTCTGGCTGAGCCCAATTTTCACTGCCAAAGATAGAGTCTATGTCTTCTAATATGAAATTCCGCACTGGTGACAGACACTGGACCATATATTCCATCAGGGGAACACTTCCTCATGACTGTTGACTTCAGTCTAGAAAAGCGTCTGCCCAGTGATGACTTGTCATCACCACACTGGCTACTCACATAGCTAGGAAGCCCGATCTATGCCACTGGGCTAAATATCCATCGCCCCGACAGGGTGGTTCATGCGCCTTTTGAAAGACATGTTTTTAATCCTACAGTGGTTTTAATTACACTTCTCAACAGAAAAAGTTTTATTAGAGTACCGTAATTAGTCACCGATGCGGCAAGCATTAATGGGTTATATGGTAAAAGTAACACTCATGAAATTGACCTGATGTATTAATACACCAACATAGAGCTTAAAATTGGACCTAACTTACAAACCAGTTTGTAAAACGCTGTGTTATTGGTTATGTATATGGTATCTCAGTTCAGTTGTGAAATAACGAACGTTTTTCTTATCAAGAATAAACTCAATGGAATCATGAGTCAGAGCTCGTTAGCTTTCATGCTCGTTTCTTTCATGCAAACAAGACAGTCTCAGTTTTCCTAACGACGACAAGAGTTTTTGTTTTCTAGCAGGTGAGAAATGTCATTAAAATGTCACAAAAAACAGAATTGTATTTCCTGTTTTTGGTTACGCAAGACGTATGTTATCCGTGTAAGGTTGCGTGAAATCATTGGTTTTTAATATTATTGTTTCTTCTATGCACTCACTGCATCATCTTTTGTAAAAGGTTTTAGAAATTCCTAGACTTTATAGCTCTTAGTAACGTGGGTTTTATACCAGCTCTCCAAGTCCCTCTTCGGCCATTCATTTACTCAAGCTTATAAGGCAGGTTACTCGCTTAGATATGAATCCTGTGGGTGTCAAATTCTCAAAGCTCTCTTTCTTTATTGTGTGTTCTACAAATTCCGAGTCTCTCTAAATGTAAGTTTAACTGTTCATTTTATTTCTATTTTTCTTAAAATATCCTAGATTGTAACTAAATCACATTAAAACACCAGTTCAAGTACGATCACTGCATTTAAGCAACGTCGAACCTAGAAGGGTGACCGATAGGGAATACCAAGTACATTAAGCTTGAATTTATATCTGGTGTAATGGTTAATGTCTCAGGATTGTTAATCGGAGGGACGTGTTTCAATTCCATCTGAGTTCGTTATATTCGTTTACGCACAAATACCACTGGGAATGGTATAAATCCAGCTCTTCTTCAATTAGCTGTTGGTTATTTGGCAAGACCTGTAACACTAAACCATTATTACCTAATAAATACATTCTTACAATTAAAAACAAATGGTTTTAAATAACGTGCAGAGTATTGATAAGAATTAGAATTTCCTCTTTAATGACATCTTCATTCCATGGCATTCCCACCATCTTTCTCTAGACCCACATTTATGCTGCCTCGTGACTTTTCTTCATCTGTTCGGAATTTGTCTAACATTTATCCCCATCTATTATGAATGATTTTTCATAAGAGTTTATTTCTAGCAACATATACCAATTTTTTAATACATTGCTTAAATTTTAGAAAACAACTTTCAATATTTCAATGTA
Organism: Ascarosepion bandense; assembly: GCA_037127315.1. Classification (NCBI taxonomy): domain Eukaryota; kingdom Metazoa; phylum Mollusca; class Cephalopoda; order Sepiida; family Sepiidae; genus Ascarosepion; species Ascarosepion bandense. The sequence goes on from JBBBDQ010002324.1 coordinate 1,468,725, forward strand.
CCTTCCTGCTTTATTGTTTTATATTCCGTCTTCTGTTCCCAGATATTTCATTTTTCGTACTTTTCCTTTGCCTCCTTGAATACTAATTAAAAGTAAAACTAGTTAGCTTATGTTTAGGGTATCCATTGTAGATCAAAAGAAAAACAAGATATACATAACAATAGAAATGGAGATAGTATAGTTTAAACTGTGAACCTTAAGATAAATTAGAATAAATTAGTTAATTTTATAACTGGAACGACAATTCAGTTATGGCAAGAAATCCCTACCTGACTGTATTTCTCATCGATAAGCCGCTTTTTATAAGGAATTTAGGAATGAAACAAACAAAAACGATATAATTGACTTTTGATGTAAAACATGATGCAGAATTATAAGAATTCCTTCAAATGGGAATTGGGGAGTTCGAAGCATAATACATCAAAACCCAAATATTTACCAATCATAAGTATGATATTTTACGCTGAAATAAAAGAATACTTAGCAGAGATATTGTAAATTCAGTTTGACGTATTAGAATATATTACTACTGTAATAAAGCAGGTTTTATAAATAGTGCTTCATTATCTTGACTGAAATAGATTAATGGCAGGAAATTTCCTCTTTGTTCATCGTTTCGATGTTATCATTCATGGAGAATGTGACACGGAATGAAGTCCATAGATATGAATTGCAGATCCCCGGGTCAGTCATAGACGGTTGTTGTTCGTCCACTTCCTCTTCTTTGTCATTGAACCAAATTAATCTATATATACGTCTAGTTAGAAAGCGAGCTACATAGATACTGACTATAAGTGGACAGCCGGACAGACATATAGATAGATCGACAGATAGGTAGAGAGAACTCTAACACGAGGAATAACTGAATACGACTAATAAAGATGACATAGATTAATATACGCAGACAGGGCATTAGAGATACAAGCAAAGGTAAATAAGAAGAATTTTAAAATGATAAGGATATTTAATATAAATACAAGAAGATAGAGAAAGACAGGAAGAGATTAAGAAACACAAACATGCACATGCACACACACACACACACACACAGACATACACACATATATATATGTGGAGAGACAGAAGGAATAAGAGAGGCATTGTTAACAATGAATAATCTAATTAGTATTAAATTTAAAGATCTTTCTTCCTTAATCTATGACGATCCTGTAGACGGTATTTATCTTTCTTTGGGTAAGAATAATTCACGAGGATCACGTCACGTCCGTTGAAGTACGTGATTTTGTGGGATGACAAATCCCAGTTGCTATGTAGAACACGAAGAAGCAAGACTTGTTTGCCCACAGCAGTTAAGAAGAAAAGATGAAACGATATGGTCTTAATAAAGAACACATAGTCACCACTCGCCTGGTGGTTTTCATAAGACCAATAAAATTTACATCTGTTAACACTGTCTATTTCAAGCAAATATATTATAGTTTCTCTGTGTACAATAAATAATTGCGGGCATAAGTATATTTGGATTTAAATGTCTTATGCAACATACGCCAAAATTTCGATGAGCACAAGTCACATGTGTCATTCTTCTATTTCAGCCATATTTCCATATGAATGTGCTAGTATAACTCCGATGAACTAAAGCCTATAAATATTATCATGTACTAAGCAATCATATAAATATATATGGTCGAATATCGATTCATAGATTAAAAGTTGTAGAAATACAAACATATATATAAGTTCCTTGTGCCTGATGATTTCTCACGTTGAAACCACGGTAGCTTAGTGTATTATTGAGTATATATATATATATATTACGTGCAAGTATCTTCGGAAAAAGTATTAATCAGTCTCTTCTCTCCAGTTATGGGTTAAACAACTGGACATATAGGGTTCTATAGCTTTGGTTGGCGACTAGTCTACTACAGAAAGGATTGGCAACCTAATGCAGGATAATTTCTTGTCCAGTCAATCATGTCTCTTTTGAGACATGATTGCCCAAGCGTGTTTCATGTATGGCACTAAACTGACTGAGCGATATATATATATATATATATATATATATATATATATATATATATATTACTATACGTACCAACAATACAGTAGCACTAATAAAGACCAAAGTCAGAAACTACTAACGCTAACAAATCAGTAACGTAAGTCGTCAACAACCCAACGAGGATTACCAAGTGGGTTAAAGGGGAAGAAAAAAAGAAACAAACAAAGACGAAAGTAGAGAGCGGAAAACGGAAATTCTTAATAGATGTATTCATTTAAAAAATCACTTACTTTAATTTTTTTTGCTGTTGTTGATGTTGCTAATAAAGGTTTTTTCACCCTATGTTTTTGTTTTGGTATCTTCTAAGGAGTACTATTTATTTTGCTATTCTGTCTAATTTGTTAGTCAAGTCCTGACGATCCGTAGAGTGAGATCGCGGTCGACGTTTGGCTCACATTTAGATTTAGTTTATTATATATATATATATGCACACACACACACACACACACACACACACACATATATATATATATATATATATATATATATATATATAATTCATAGTAAAGTAAAGTAAAGTAAAGCCATAAGCGCTTGGTTAAATAAAACATTCAAACAATTAATATATAATTTATGTACTGCAAAGAACAATATTATAAGATAATATTAGAAATTATAAAAAATACTTAACCACACCACATTGTCTGTCATTTTTCACGAAACTTGAGTAAAAGAAAGATTTCTAACTAAATACAATATATATATATATATATATAGATAGAGAGAGAGAGAGAGAGAGAGAGACAGACAGACAGAAAGAAAGAGAGAGAGAGAGCGAGAGAGATTGTTAAAACAATGGCACATTAAATGTGTATCAAATTCAATAATCCATTTCACGAATATACGATATAGTTCGTAAATGTGGTTTCTAGATAAATTTGCCAGATTAATGATTTATATTTCCAGCTTTCAACTGTCATTAGGCATAATCAGTATGTATGAACGAAACAAAAAAGAAATGTGATTTACGAAGTAGAAGGTATCATTATTGTTTAAATAAATTATTTTCATAAAAAATCTCATGCGGGAACCTCATGTAGCATGAGACATCACCATGTAGCAACAGAAAAAGTAATAATTATTTCTATTTATATCATCTCATTTTAACCGATAAAGTTACACAAAAATATCTGGAATTACTAAAAATTAAATTTACTCTATAAAATAGCCATTAGCTACAACTAGACAACTTTGGAATGTCCTGAAAATCTCCTGCATGATTTCTTTGTTTAACTTGGTGAATGCTGCCATAATCCCTGCTTTTAGTTCACATTTAAAAAGAAGAAACATAAATCTCTTAGGTCTTTACTCTTTTAAGCAGAATGAAAGAAAAAATATAAATTTCTTTTTATTAATAATAAAAGGAAATTTATATGAGCTTAAATATGAAATCTACTTAAATTTTTAAGCAGAATGAAAGGAAAAATATTTTCTGTGGGGTTTTATGAATTTACTGTTACCGTTATCGAAGTAAGAATTATAAATTCCGAGAGTCCAATCCAAAAAGCAATCTTTATTAATATTAAAATAACATTTGTAGTACAAATTCACTGCTTAAAAGGTCCTTTATGATAAACGTGTTAACATATTTTTATAAATGTTAACGAAAATGAATAATACAATTAGTTAAGAAGAAAGACATACTGAAAAGTTGTAAGTTATTTCCCTTTGACTGGTTGAAAAATAATTATTAAACTTTTCCGTTAATTACACTAAAACGGAAACAAATTTCGTTATATTTACTTATCAAAAAGACAGTATTATTAAAAGCTCAATATTTAATTTTGAGCTATAATATATTAAAGATTTTACACATAGAAAAAACTTTACTCATGTTTTTTTCTAAAATAATATATACATAAATTAAATACGCATAAATGTAAGCAATGGGTTAAATTCACCCTATTATAATATATTTGTGACTTTTATATTATAGGCGGAATGTCTAAAGAGCCAAGAAAGGGTTATACACAACCTATTATATTAAATATACTTGACTTTTATATTATAGGCGGATAGTCTAATGAGCTATTTATATTCAAGTTAGGAAAACACTAATTTTAACTTGAAATAAATTACATATTAACACAGTTAATATATATAAATATTGATATAGAGGGTATTTGTAACACGTCTATAGCGATTTACAATACAATGCCACATCTATTAAAAATATTAAATTGCGAAAATAAATATTTTGCATCTTAAAAAATTATGATTTCATTCGGTATATATTAAATATCTGAAACATGTCCATTAGCTTGTTACGCTCAGATTATTCTGATTTTATATTGACAAGCTGACTATTACGAAAAATTTAGCAGATGCTAATTTTTTCTGCATTGCGACAGATTTTGAAATTAGTGCATATGTCCACGGAAGCGTTCAATTCTAACGACATATTCAAATTTGTACTTAAGACCAAAAAACGCTCACATTCCAAATAAGAAACATTTGGAATAAATTCTTAAACCGTCAGGATTAAGCGTTTATAATTTAAATACAAAATTTTCGCTTTAATAATAACGACAAAACTTATAATTGAAAATATTCAACCGTGAAAATATTTTTCAATAAAATATTAAAAAATAATTACCATTCAGTTGAAATACAGAAAAATAATTTTTACACATTTGTGTTCCAAAGAGTTTCTTGTTCTCTCACTCAACTGCGCCTCACACATAATGTTCTTTCACTCAACTGCGCAGTTTGAGGAGATAGGTGAACAAATGTAAGGAACGATGTTGGTCGCAGTAATTGTCTGATAACCATGATTGAGTTCTCCTGCATGTTCAGCATGGCATAGAATCTTGTTTATAGACATAGGTTCTTCGAGCAATCACCCTCTTGTACCAGGGAAACAATACCTTCTCAAACCACTTGATGATTGGATTGTGTCTGAGCCCCGTATGAAGATGAATGGAGACATTATATCTCCGTTTTTAATGGTAACTCTAAGCACCTTCTTTATCACCATCAGACTCTTTCCGACAGTATACCGTTGCTAAATTTCTGGCAGAGGGAGTTGCGTTGTGGCGATCTTCTCACAGATGCTCTCCAACGATAGTATGCAGTTGACAAAATCAAAAACAATGTCCATGAGTGAAATCTAAAATTTAAAATGACGGCAATTTTCCCATCGGAGACTGTATATGTTTAAAAGAAAAATCGTTTCTGAAATATAACGACGATATATATATATATATATATATATATATATATATATATGTGTGTGTGTGTGTGTGTGTGTGTGTGTGTGTGTGTGTGTGTGCGTGTGTGTGTGTGTGTGCGTGTTTTCAAAGAGAGAGAAAAATATATGCAGAAACCTACGAACATAGTGTAATGGATACTAAAAACGTAGAAAAAACACACAAATGTCAAATAAATATAAATGAAGAATTCTAGCGAGATTATTTATTATGATTCTTTACACGAATTTAGCGGAGAAACAGCGTGTTTACAAAGTTAATTAGCAGCAAAACTTTTTTTCGCAGAGAATCATTTTGATTCTTTTCTTCTTTTAATGACATATAATCTTTTTGTTTATGTTTGTATATATTTTTTGTGTGCATATGTGTGATGGTTTGGTATTCATTCAATGTTAGAGTTCCACTGAGAGACTTTCACACTTTGACAACTTATTAAGTTTGAGAAAAAATGAAATTATCGTCATCACATATACACACCCAGGTATGTACATTAATCATTATCAAGCCGATTACATCAGTGTTTCTTGAGAGCTTTCTTTGATTAAAGTGATTCTGGCCCTCAATACAAATACAGATGGACACCTGTGCATATATATATATATATATATATATATATATATATATATATATATATAGTAAATATATATATATATATATATATATATATAGTAATGGTTGTTACAATGTTTATAAATTCATACCCACAAAATAACAAAATAAATGCAAAACAAACTCAATAATCTATCAATGCAACATAACAACCATCGAAAATCCAACTATAAATAAAGTGTATATCGGATCAACTAAGAATACTTTTAAGCAACGCTGGTACTTGCACCTAACCTCATTTAAAAACAGCTTATACCGAAACCTAACATCTCTTTCCACATACTTTTGGAAGCTAAAGGATTCAAAACAGAAACCCAAATTAAAATGGAAAATCCTAGAAAAAACTAGAACTTGCAACTCACTTAATGACATCTGCCCTTTATGTCTAAGTGAAAAACTACACATTCTCCAGTACCCTAACAGCAACGATTTATTAAACCGTAGAGACGAATTAGCAGTAATATGCAAACATCGCAAATATTTTTCGCTTAAATTTAAGTAAACAAAAAAACAACAACCAGAAACCCCACCAAAAAACACAAAAAATACACACAACAAACCCTATAAATAAACAGAAAAAGAACACAAACCCTATACAATACCAACAAAAAATTAATGCAGTTGCAACAGAATAGTAGATAAATAAATAAAAAAATATATTTTATACTTATTAAAACATGTTGTATAAAGGATAGATTTTATAAAAGAAATATATTTCTTAAATATTATAAAATATTATATTTTATAATATTATAACATAGTGTAAATATTATGGAATATTATAAAATATTTTTATGAAAGATATATTTTATAAAAAATATATTTTATACAAAACAAAAAAATAAAAAAACAAAAAAGCACACACCCCAATACAAAATAACATACATTAAATTAAGGAGAAACCAACCCCAAAACTAAACAACACCTACCAATCCCTAAACCAAATAACAACACGCAAGTCGCCAGCAGCATCAGCCCTCTCAAGATTAATAGATTAACCTATTCTGAACTCTGCCAAAAACAAACACTTAACCCTAAGACCCTCTAAGAAGGGCAACAGAACTCAAAATATAGACCAACCCCTCTAACACCCAAAAATAACAAATCCAACACAAATAAACTGGCTTTTCAACTAGATAATTCTCATTTCTAAAAGATCACCTGAGGAAGAAGCCCAAAACATAATGGGCTGGCTTCGAAACATGAAAAATTTTGTGTAGTGATAGTATGAATTTAAAAACATTGTAACAACCAGTACAGTATAACGCTGTACATTTGTATCGAGCACTCTTTATAAAAGTAAATGCATGAACAAAAGGTTAATAAACCTACGAGTTCAACAACTTAGTTACAATATATATATATATATATATATATATATATATATATATATATATATATATATGATGTTTCCTATATATATGTAGATGTGTTATTCGTCTGCAGAGAAAGTGTTGTCAGGGTGGTACAGTGTGCCCGTCAGTTGTTATATCAAGACACAGTGTTACATCCACCAAACACAAACTTGTCAGACTTTCTGCCTTCGGTTTGAGAGGAATCCAGATGTCTATGCGGAAGGGTAGAATTTTGTCTCGGGTAAAAATACAGACAAGAGCCCAGCCTCACTTATACAGTGTGTCCGAGGAACTTTTGCTCGAGTGTACGCTCTTGAAATGACCCATGTAAAAATCGGCCTTCTGTCACATTCCACCTTTGTGAGAAGGATCGAGGAAATACCGCATTGAATGCATGGTCACCTCACCAGAATTACTGCCTGAAAAATAAAAGTGGATTCTCCCCACAAACATTGGCTGTTGTTATTTTTGGTGTGTTCAAGTGTGTCTTTGACCCGATTTCATCCTCTTATGTGTATACCTCGACCTTGGCAATATCGACGAAAACCTAGAAGCCATCTTTAAAACAAGAATAACGAAAGGCAAGGCGGGATTGCTTGCTAATTGGTTTTATTCCCAGTCTCGGAGGGTTGACTCCCAGCAATGGGCAAATAGTGAATCATCACACACCCTGCAAATAAAAACAAAATATTATGAAAGTATAAATATAACTTTTATAATGAAAAGAGCCGAAATACATTTTTATATAAAAAGATTACCAACAATATATGTAGTAAATTTATCAACAACATACACATAATAAAAGAATGAATTGTAGCGATTTCATCCAAATCCGTTTAAAATAGTGCCAAACAAACATCATAAAAAGGGTTTGTGTATAATGTATCATTTATTTAATTTGAAAGCAGAATCACTTATATAATATTTTTATTACTTCAAAGCGTCAAAGAAAATAAAAGTTTGGCATTTAACGACTTATAAGAAATTGTCATGCAAATGACTACACGTTTCTCTGGTTAGTTTCTTTTTTGGCTGCCGGTTCATGTAATTTACAGATTGTGTACTGAGAAGCAAAACACACAATTTTAAATTACATTACATGAACAGCCACAAGCAAAGTAATCATACATTTCTCTAATTTTTACCGAAACTTGCATAAGAGCTATATTACTGCTTAAAATACATTAAAACTCATTAAGACGACTTCGGTGAACTGTTTCCCAGGATATAAAATTGGAAATATTATTAATATCAATTACTAGGTCTACTGCTAGGAAAGGTGGTTCATTTGTTTCGTGATAGAATCTTACACATATATGAATTATTTTTTATTAATTTTGTTATTATTATTATTACTATTATTATTATTTCTTCTTCATCCTCTTTCTTCTTCTTTTTTTCTTCTTCTTCTTCGAAGTATTGTTTTTAATAGTGTTCTCCGTCTTTTAATTCAATTTTTTAGTATTTTTAATCAATTCATTTCAAGCAAGTAGATACTGACAGTAAAAGAAAACAACCTTTTTTAAGTATCCAGAAGCCAAATCCCAAACAAGAAACTTTCTTCTCAAAAGACCAGGAAGGAAACCGGACGATAGGCGAATTTATTTTAAGTTAATTCTTCTTCATTATTTTCAAACATTGAATTCTTTTGAAAGCCAATATTTTATTTATGAATGTATTTTATTAAATGTTTGTGAATTTATTATTAATATTAGTAGCAGTTGTAATAGAATAAGTTGTAGTATTATTTGTAGTATTCTTCATAGAAATGTTCCGCTCTTTTTTCTTGATTTCAGCATTTGAATGTTTTAAAACTGACATTTTCTTATAATAGTGTTTTTGCTTTAGAACTATGACTCAGAAACCAATATTTCTGTCCGTTGTTTAAACCTAGATGTCTAGTAAATACGCTAAATATATCACATCGTTCTATACAGAACAAAACTTAGTAAATACTTGTATTTTTTATTATGATTGAACAGAAATACCCTTGATACTTAGAAAGTGTTACCAAAAACTTTTAATTATACTGCAAAATGAATGTTTTTTTTAAGCTTCTCTGTGGTTAATAATTTTAATGATATTTCTTTGAAGGTAATTTAGTTCGTCTTTAGCAGATTTAAATGTCTTGCAAAACACCGATTTGTGCTTAAGTAATTATCAATAGCTTAAAAACACGTTATTTGCTGACGATCCTATGTTAGATTTTCTTTGATAATGTATATCTAAATCAATTCCCATTTTATCAAAGGTAACCAGAGCTTTCTAAGATTACTTTCAATTGACTATTTAGACGTATTTATTGCTCCTGTACTGACGTGGTTAAGCCTAGAAAGAGAAAGACAACAAAAGACTCTTGCCAACTAATACTGTATGTCAAGTTTCTCTATACGTGTTGACTAGAAAAAAACAACTCGCATTTTTCGACGAACAACAAATGAAGAACAAACATATATAAATACGTGTGTATAGTATGAGTTCGTATATATATATATGCAGCAAGCTATTTTTTTATGAAGGTATCTTTAAAATGATAAACAAGGTGTGATGGTAAGTTTTTTACGTACTTTTTCATGCTATATTTTAAACTATTTTCGAAATGAATGTTATTTTACGTGGAACAGAATGTATGCAATGTTATGTATGATGGAGAGTAGTGCTACGTGTTATGTACCGAACACTGTAAACATATTGTTAGCGTGTTCGTAGTTGATATTACTGATAGACAACTATAGAAATCCTATTCTCAGAGAATATTTCTTGAACTTCAGTTATTTTGCTTTGTTTAATGATAGGTCACTTCAGGACGCATGCAACCATGCCCCCAACAGCTATCTTGTTTTTGTACCAGTGAATTATCATCCTTCTTGTGAAAAAAGATATAATAATTTTCCTTTGTCTACTCCATGGTCTGAAATCAGCATCACGCTTCTCATAAATAGGTTCCAATCAAGGTTAGAGAGCCTAATGTATTATTTTGCTTGACACATAACTGGGACAGTGGAAAGAAGAGGTGGACACATCTTTTCCAATGGCATTTATACAAAATTGAATCAGCTGTGCTGGTATTTCAACTTGACACCTCTATACCGATAACTGCTTACTTCCTCGCACATTCGTCATCATTCAATGAATTTTTAGCAAAATTTGCTGCAACCCGGACAAACGCCATGCTACCTAACCGTTGCTGAATCACTCGAAAATGTAACGAGGAAGATCACGCCGCCAATAATTCCACGCCAACTGTGGAAAAGAATAACGCGTGGGTACTTCCCTGAAGACGATATTTTAAACTCTTTGCCTCAAGAGTCATTCATTATCTCTATCACCTTCATCCAAAATATCTCTCCTTACGCCTCCTCCTCCATTCCTATCTCATACAACATTTATTATTTTCATTTTAACTGTTATCTAACTTGAGTAGCTTTCGAGTCTTATGGCCCGATCAAAGTTAAACATAGGGTCACCTACGGAAGTTAATCAACGCTCAGCCTCGTCTGTACCTAGACAAGTGACGCTTGGGAATACTAGGAGCTACAATCATAGATGTGGTGTAATAGAAAGTGCTTGGAATTTTTAATCGGATAGTAGAATTTCCTTACCAGTTGCATTCGTTATATTCACTTATGCAAAAATAGTCGAGGGAAACATATGAACCCACCTATTTCCCCATGTATGGATTAAATATTTATTCATTTATTACTAAATCATTATTATCTGAATAACGTACAATTATTAAAATGTAAAAATATTTTTTTGCTTTAAATAAGCTGAAGTAAATGAATCATGCAATCAATTTAGAAAAAAATCACTGATGAATATAAGTATAGTTCTCATTATTTTATTCTTATAAATAAAGGAAGGTAATTAATGTGAAGTTCGAAATCATGTATGTACATTTTTTCTTACATTCTTTAAAACATTTTCTCTGAGTGGCATTTTCGGAACTGAATATTTGCTGTTGTCTAATTAAATTTTAGGTAAAACATCACTCAATAAATCCTGGGCATAACTAATAAAACAACTTTTAGACAAAATTCAACTTTATTCATCAACATAGTCTACTTCTAGGTTGATACACTGATTCCAACGCTTCCTTCTCTAACAATTCAATGCTTTTTTGTAAAACGATTAGCGTTTGGCCTCAACATACACCTTAGTTTCCGATATCACTTTTCATTGAAGCGAATCTCTTTCCCTGGAACATTCTTAAAAGTCTGCAAGCAGTCAGTAGTCACTTAAGGTCAGATCTGAAGAATACGGTGGATGCGGAAGCAATTTGAAGTGTAATTCATGTAGTTTTCCAATCGTTGCGATCGACTTATGACACTGTGCGTTGACTTGGTAAAAGATCACTTTTTTTCGTTTTTTGGCGATTGCTTCTAACAAGCGCACCAATATATACTATAACAATATTCGATATATATTATTTGCCATCGATTGTCATTTATTTCTCAAGGTAATCGATAAAGAACAAACATATATTGCGCTTCCCAAAATACGAAGGCCAAAATTTTTTCCTGCTGATGTTTGCATCTTTGGTCGCTTTGGACGGTTTTTACCTGCTGCTGTTTACTCAGCTGATTGCCGATTTGACTCCAGAGTGAAGTGTTGAATCCATGTTTCATCCATTATCAAGTATTTACAAAAAAACTCAAGATTCTTGCGCTGAATCCTAGACGCGTTATTGTTTTTGAACGACTGTGAGCAAACACGGCAACCACTTTGAACACAGATTTTTCATTGTTTTCATGCAAAATAGTGAATACGCTGCCTTCTGATATGTTCACCTTCTCTAAAATCTCACGCAACTTCAATTTACGAATCTGGGGATTTCTTTGGTGTGATTCTCGACAACTGCCGATTTTGAGCGACTTGAATGTTCAACATCATTTGTGTTTGTACGACCGTATTTAAAGTCAGTATACAACCTCTTAACCGTTGTTTTTGACGGAGCAGAGCTTATTAAGCCATTGCTCTGCTCGAACAGTATTTACATTTTTGTACCTATTTGATTTTAGTATCCCTTGCCTCTATTTGGTATTTTGGTCTGCTCTTTCCGCAAATGACCATGCATTCGGTTTTCTTGCATTTTATTTTAATCCTTTCTTGACACTCGCTCCAGCTACCTTCTGTAGGAGGTCTTGTAGTTTTCTTTCTGTGTCTGCTACCAGCAGTGTATCATTTACGTATCTTATGTTGTTCAAAATGTGGCCTCCGATGACAAATCCTGGCATAACATCTAGGTTCCTCAAAATAGTTTCGCTGTACAAGTTGAATAGATCCGGTGAAAGACACATCCTTGTTTTACGCCCTCTTTCTATCATTGTATTTCTGCTGATTTCGTTACCAGTAGGTGTACTATAATGTTAGTGTTAAGGAAAAGTACAGTTTAATGAATGGGCATGTCGGGGGATTATCATGCTACTCTTTCAGATTGTGCGTTGCGAGTTTGGAATATAGATTTGTAACCCCTTTTGATTCATTTTTGACTTGCGAGACTGATTTATAACATTTTCATGTTCGACCCAGGATTATTGAGCTTTCGATAGGAACTATTCATTGCTAATTTCTTACATGAAGTCAATAACTAGCGAACGCCATTTGATGAAACAATAATTAGTATGTTAAACTGGCAAACAATTTCTACGTCCGTGGATGAACGCACGAAATCTGGTATTTGATCTGAAATATGTGACATTCGTAATTTCGAAACATCTCCGAGGAAAATGGTTGAAAGAATTAATAAATTAATATGACAACGAGTTCGATTCTTAGCATTTTCAGCCTATTTGTGAGCTTTAGTCATACTGAGTAAAGCCCGATTATATCTGAAAATTAACATGCAATATGAAAGTGAAATATGTATTCCAAAAAATAACCAGTGTATTCTATTTGGGAGTGCTGTCGCTCCTCAGCAGGGGAACGGTCATTGCTCTCCAAATGATCCCATTTTCGTTACTCTTAGCAAGGTTTGTCTTTTCGCTATATCTTAGTCGCTGTTTTGCTATCCATTATTGAAAACTGGTTATTCGGTTCTTTCTTCTTTCTCCCTTGACTTCAATATGTCATGTAAATGTCAAATTTTCGAAGCTCTCTTTCTTCATTAAGTTTCCAAGAGATTATATTTGTCTCTTTCTGATTATAATTTTGATTGTTCAAAAATATTGCATTTTTTTATCAATTTCTATTTCGTAAGGTATATCCTTTATTAGACAACTTTTAAATATTTTAAAATCTACATAGCTATGCTATCTCGCGAACAGATGCATTATCCTGCAAAATATATAATATGTTCACAGCGTCCCATGTGAATTTATTTATTGTCTTTATTGATCAGCAAGCAAAGTTAGAAAATTCAGGATATCATCTGAGTATTAAGTTATCCGAATCACATTGTGCGCCTTAATATTTAATTGTTTAAGTTTATTCTAAGTTAAGGTTTGTTTTTGTTTCAATTTTCTTGTAAACTGTTCTTCCTCTGCGAGGAGATCGTCTATCATTCACAGACATATAGATGAACTGATATTAGATAATAGTTTAGAAAATCTTTTCTTTATTTGTAACGCTATCTTGTTTTACAATATTTTGTTTTGCATTGTGAAAGAATATTTCGGTATTTCAATGTGATTTCGGATTTTGTTCCCACCTTTTCCGCCTTCTGTTAAAGCATTTATCGGGTATTCAAGTATTCGAACTTGTTTGATGTTGATATCTCCAATTCATACTTCTCATCTTGGGATTTTTTGTTGATAACCATAAATTTTCTCTTGTTACAACTGATCTCACGTTCTTTCTTTTTGCTTCTATTTACTGCATTCTGTATGCTTTCTTGTAGTTTAATTTCTGTGTCTGCTATCAGCATTGTGTCATACTGATCTCCTCTTTAGTTAAGATTGTTTCAGCTAATTATAACCGTGGAAGGACTTTTAATTCTCATCGAATCGCTGTAACATTTGAATGTCTGACGAGAAGACTTCCTTGTTTTACACCTTTCCCTAATTTGGTTTATTTACATAATTCATTTTCGTTCCTTCTGAAGTTGGTTTGTTTCTAATATAAGTTACAGATTATTCTAATATCTTTCCCAAAGAAATCAAGCTTACCTAGAAGTTCAAATAGTTCTTTATTTCATATCTTACAAATCTATCTTGTATGGTCTATAAAAATGGATCTACATCCTTCTGCATTTTTATTAATCTTTCTGTTATTATAAGCTTTCCTTTGCCATTTCCGTAAATCCTTTCATGGTAATTCGTCTAATAAACAATCCATTATTGTATCTATACGTTATTCATTTAAATGCATTACTGGATTAGCAAGAAATTCTCATCCTTGTACAGTTGAAATGCTTACATATAACTGTTCTACGCTAACAACTTCTTTTTGCTTGTGGATAACCCTTTAAGTTTTCATAAATTTAAATATTGTGTTGAAATGTGTCATGAAAAATTAATTCCGTCTGTCTTTTACCGCCGTAGCGACGCGCACAGTCAATGCCTTCTCGAAAAATTGGACTGCCCTCTCATTCAAGCTCTTTACATAGAGCTGGTACCTCATCTATACAAAACATCACGCATTGCATAGACAAGCCAGCTACGAATCACAATTTCCGCGCCTGCCCAACTGCAATCGCTTTGTGGGTGTGAGATTGACCGACCGACTCATTACACACCCCACTGATCTTAAGATCACAAAGCTCCTCAGCAGAGAAGGTCGCGTCAGCCTGGTGAGGATCAGAGGATCCGATTTTAGATACACCAATTGTGCACTATCTTCAGAGTCTCTTTCATCGTCTGATGACGATTTTGACCCAACAACTGGCCGCAAGTCTTTAGCATGACGAAGCACGAATCGACCCGCACTGACTGCGGGCTGATAATCTCGGTAACATGCCCCATTCTCAGCTTGTCCGTACACCTGCTGTGCGAGGTCTTAACCCACACTAAGTTACCAATTCTGTATTTTGCTTGCGCGTCGGAAGGAGCCATTGCGATGTCGATGCCTCGCAGCCGTAAGCAATAGGCGTGCAACATGTTAGCCGGTGCTGCTCGGTGTCGCATTCTACGAGTACACTGCTCCTGGGACCGAACATGGCTCCCTGGCTGTAATCACTTTTATATTTTACTCTACTATACCGTTTCCGATCGGCACCTAGGCACACTGGAACAGAAGCTGCACACTCAGCTTTCTCAAGAACTGCGAAAATTGCTCTGAAGAAAAAGCTGCACCATTGTCTGTTAATATTTCGGCAAGTGGACCCTGTTGTAAACGATGGACGTATTATGGCGTATTATACTGGCGTATTATGCTGGCAGTGTCCTGACAATGCAGCAGTCACCAAATGACGAAGCGGGAAGAACCACAGTCGATAATAGTCAAATAGATATGGCTGCCAACATGCGTAACGTCTATCGCCAGCCTGTTTCAGACATGGGTAGTACTCAAGTTTCTTTTTAGCCATTGCACCAGTGCTGGGTCGATTGACTGGCGCCGCCTCGCACCGTTGCACTACCATCCTGAAGTCCGCCTTTTTAACTGCTGGGTCGACCATTTTTGAGAAGTAGAGCATTCATTTATTCCCGGGATGCCCACACTGTTTATGTATGCTCATGATCCGCTCTAGTTCTATACTGAACGCGGAAGCAGTACATGGCAGCTGCAGAGGTTCAGACTCGTTCCGAGCAGCAGACGGCTAATGCTGTGGAACGCAAATCAATGCATCTGCTTTTTCACTGCCGATTTAAACGACGCCACATCAACGAACAGGTTGTACTCTTTGATAGTTTCAGTTAGCATGGCGAGCTGCCTTCGTACCAACATCTCGCTCGATGCCTTGGAGGTAAGATCGCGCATTTCAGGTTAATGCATCTGATATCCAACACTGGGTGCATGCTGAGTCCGTGATGATGTGCAGCATTGTTGATTGTCATTGGAGCACCAGTAGAGTAGCGTCTAGTTCGAACACGTTTATGTGCCGCGCGTCATTTTCTCCGTCCATCAACATGCAGTTTAATCACAGGTAGCAACTTAATGTTTGCTTGTCCGAGGAGGATACCGGCGCTGTCGTCTTTTCCCCTGAGTCGTTTCCTGGGTATTTCGATGCAAAGCGATCCATCCTTTGGCATCTGAAGCACTGTAAGTTTCGGCGCAATCGTCGTACTTGGTTGTTCGTCTTCGTGGCACGTCCCTGGGTGCAGCCATTATTGGGGTTGGCGCACGGACATCATACCTAGTTTCTTCCTTTCTTTTCAGCAATCACCTTCACTGTATCTGCACGTGGCTGCTGAGCCGCGGTGACAATTTGGTTTACAGGTATATGGTTCTCAAACAGGATGTCTCGAGCTCCCGCACAAATTTAATCTGATATCAACTTGTCCATTAGCGCCGACGCCCGAAGCTGCCGCCTGATATGCTGTGGCAACCCCAGAACAAACGCTTAGGCTATCTATTTTTCAGGTGGTCTTTCTTCAACATGGCGAGCCAGTCTTTCGAGTGGTGCCAGGAATTTATTGACTGTCTCTCCATCGCGAATTCACCGCGTCGTAAACTGTTCAAATGCCACGAACGTATCTACAGTAAACGCAGTGGTGAGGGAGTGCATGATTTCCGCGCTCGAGCCATTTGACGTAGCCCCTTCAAACTCAACCGCAGGTCGAAAGGCCTCCTTGCTATTGCCATTGCTCCTGGATGCAAAAAAGCGTGTCAACGTCTGAGGTTTGCCGAAATAGCTTGTGTTGAAATGTGTCACGAAAAAAATTAAGTCAGTCTCTCTCTTACTGCCCTAACGTCGCTCACGGTCGACACCTCAAGAAGTATATTTATTTTGCACAAAAAGTACAAAAAAAGGCCGAAAAAGGAGGTGTAGAGGATGGTACTCATTAACTATCCTATATTTAGCTAAACCCTTTCACGAACTTATCACTCATTAACAATTTGCACATTCACTACAAGAACCCATCGATCACCTCCCAGTTCTTCACGTACCACAATACCACGTATTTACAACGGACACCTAAAACGGACACCTAAAACGGAGAAACGACCCATGACATAAAAATGCTGCTATTTACAATATTATAAAAATATATTTAAAAGATTTAATGAAAATGAAATAATAAAGGGTAGGGGGATGAAATACCCAAAACGAATTAATATCCCAAAATATTCAAACTAAAATAAACAAATGTAAGTAAGACCCGTCGACCCCACAAAATCAGTGTGACTGCTGTATTTCGCCAAACGGTGACATCAACTAGCACACTATCTAAGGGAGTGGAGGAGGATAAAATAATTAATGGAATGGGAAAATCGAAGACTGGCCCAGTCAAGGTAAAATTGAAACAAAAAACAAACTGGGGAGGTTAGGAATCTTGACTTGGATCATAACAAAAGAGAAAGCCTGGAACAGGCTAGGAACCCATTCACTCACATTAACTAGGTACGCAAATGACGACTAACTTAACCAGTGAGGGGTTCACAGGAAACCACCCTGTTTTACTTAAAGGAACTTAAAAAAAGTCAAAACTGGCCCATTCACTCGAACCAGACTTGATAGTTTTACCCACCTTTTGCTGAAATCTGTTGCTATCAAGCGCTTTCTATCAGATCTGATCTTCATCTTAAGCTGATGCTTAAAGAATCCGATCAGATGCTGATAATAATAATGCTTAGATCGCAAGATTCCCTCCTTTCGCGTCATTCGAATCGCCATTTGAGCTATGGCCAGCAACGTGAGAAACACCATCCGTTTCACCCCAGAAAACGGAGGCGACACATAAATGCACTCGTACGCGAGATCGATGGGCACAAGAAAATCCGGCGCAATACGAACCGTCAACTCGTTGACATAGTCCCAAAAGGGGCGCACCTGAGGACAATGGTAGAAGGCGTGCGCAATCACATAATCGCAAGCCGGAAGACATGTCGCGGTTAATTTTGGCCCTGTCACCTTTTCGTAACGCTTAAAGAGTCTTATGTGAAACCTCAATGTCATCCCGGGACGACACAAAAATGATCTGAAACATTTGACCAAAGTATCAAAAACGTATCTATTTTTGTGTCTGTTGATTTAATATTAGTAGTACTCAATTCTTTTTTCTATTCTTTTTTATTTTTTGCTAAATTTGTTGTTTTTTACAGATATACTTATAATAGGTTAATTAAATCAACAGTAGGAACTAGTGAAAAATTTTAAGTGATCAACTTTAGTTTACGAACTGTTTATTGAGAAAAATACCATTTTTCAGGATGATAATCTACGCATTCATAATGTTAAAGTTGTAACCGATCGGCACGAGGAATATTCAAGTGAAATAGAATACCTTATCTGGCCACCACAGTCCTCAGATCTCAACATCATTGAAAATTTATAGTTCATTTTAGAAAAAACAAATGAGAAGTCGATATACTCCCCCATTGTCATCGAAAAAATTCGAAACTGCTTCAACTAAAGGATGGGCAAAACTTTCTCTTGAAACAATTCAAACTTTTCAAGAGTCGCTCTCTCGCAAAATTTAAAATTAAAAAGTAATTACTGGCAAAGACCGTTCAACTTCAACTTTACTTTTAATTTGGTAGGATAACTCTCTAGGAGGGCTCTAAATGTATATGTATATAAATACATATAGAGCAAATATATGTAAAAATTAAGACAGACACGTTATTCCATGGTTAAGCGGAAATAAGGACTACTTCAGGCGAACCATTGTCAGCTTCCGTCTTTATTGTACAGAAGATTTTACACGAATGTGATTCACAAATAAAGACACCAAAAAATCTAAAAAACCGAAATAGAAATAAAGATTGCGCCCTTAAAAGTAAAAAATTAAAGAAAAATTCATCATTACATCAGTTAAGCGAATACACACACACACACATAAACATATATAAATACGCAACATATAATCAAAGAGCACGCGTACGAACGGATGCCAACTTAAAGATACGCTACGTAAGTCAGTCAGACTGCTGACACGTCGATTTGCGATCTTTATTTCTATTTCGATTTTGGGTTTTTTTGGTGTCTTTATTTGCGAATCACATTCGTGTAAAATCTTCTGTACAATAAAGACGGAAGCTGACAATGGTTTGCATGAGATAGTCCTTTTTTCCGATTAACCATGGAATAACGTGTCTGTCTTAATTTATATATATATATACACACGGTGACCCGCATAAGTATTGGATACGTGTTATTTTCTGTTATAACTCTAGTTTATGTTCGCCATTTTGCCTGATATTTAGTAAGTAATATCTCGTAAAGTTTTTTAGTTGTATGTGGAAGGGAAATTAGAAAATCATAGTTGAATCCGTTTTTTTTTTTTGCAAAGTTCAAAATTACCCTATGCAAAAGTATTGGATACATGACACTTTTTTCAAATTTCCAATCAAAACTTTGTATTTTAAAAGACTTTAAATATTCAAATTTTTATAGTATTGGAATGTTATTTCTCTCCAATCAGGAAAGCACACAATTGCATACAAGATAGTGCTACTAATCATCTGACTTTTTGATGTGCATTCTGCAATTCAAGGATTAAAAATGGCGAAAACTAAAGAATTATCTAGAGATATGCGAGATAGAATCATTGAACGTCACAAAGAAGGACAAGGTTACCGAAAAATAGCAAAGAAATGAATCTAGCACTGAGTACAGTAGGGAATATCATCAGAAAGTATAAGAAGTATGCCGATAGTACAGCAACTTTCCAAAAAATATAAAACCAAGAAAAATAAATGAGAGAACTTCAAGATGGTTCAGCAGAAATGTGCAAAAAGGCACTTCATTACTCATTCTGAAATTAAAACTGATCTTGAGCTGGAATTAATGTAAGTAAGGATACAATTAGCAGAGCTCTATATCGTACAAGCTTTCATTCAAGATTACCAGGAAAAATGCATTTACTGAAAACCAAACATGTCAAAGACCAAATAAAGTTTGTCGAAATTTATGAAAAGAAAGGTATGCAGTTTTGGGAAAAGGTAATCTGGTCGGATAAAACGAAAGTTGAACTATTCGGAAGGAACACAGCGACAATGGTTTGGCGAAAAAATGTTACTGCCTTCAACAAGCACAATACCATCCCCACAGTTAAGTTTGAGAGTGATTCCATGATGACATGGAGATGCTTTGCATCCAAGGGCACTGGTGAGTTACAAGTTATTTATGGTAGAATGTTCAGGGAGATTCTAGAGAAGAACCTTCAGAAATCTGCAAATTCTTTAGGACATGGTCGGAATTGTATGCTTCAACACGACAATGATCCCAACATACCGCAAAACTTACAAAGGAATGGTTTGAAAATAATGGTATTAGTACTCTCAATTGGCCAAGTCAGTCTCCTCACTTGAAACCAATTGAGAATTTGTGGAATACTTTGAAGGTTAAAGTTCATAAACGGAATCCACAAAATATCAAGCAATTAGAGGAATTATGCAAGGAAGAATGGGGTAAAGTAATGGTAGATCAGTGTGGTAAACTTGTGGTAAACTATAGAAAGCAACTGGAAGCAGTGAAACAAAACAGAGGCTAGGCAACAAAATATTAAATTGAAGTATCCAATACTTTTGCATTGTGTAATTTTGAACTTCGTAAAAAAATGGATTCAACAATAGTTTTTTTTAATTTTCCTTCCACATACAAACAACTTTACGAGATATTACTTAACAAACATCAGGCAAAATGGCGAACATAAACTAGAGTTATAACAGAAAAAAACATATATCCTTATACTTATGCGTGTCACTATATATATTTGATGGTGGCCTGTGTATA
The DNA here is from genome assembly GCA_037127315.1 of Ascarosepion bandense. NCBI lineage: Eukaryota > Metazoa > Mollusca > Cephalopoda > Sepiida > Sepiidae > Ascarosepion > Ascarosepion bandense. Next base: position 1,489,698 of record JBBBDQ010002324.1, read on the forward strand.
CCTAACATATACACAATATATATGTAATACACAAAATTTCCTTATTTCTCAGCCATGAGCCGATAGATTAGGCACTTCAAGTTTTCATCCCTGTTGGAAGCAAGAGGACGTATAGCAACCCTGATGAGCTGTGATACTGCGATACAGGCTTGCATGTGGATGTCTCTCTCTCTCTCTCTCTCTCTCTCTCTATATATATATATATATATATATATATATATATATATATACTGTCTATTATGTTTAATCATGAGCCGTTCTAAACATCGTGTTTTGACTTTAATTTCAGGTGATGATAAAGACAAAAATTCTCCAACATTTGGATAATTTTTTAATTAAGTTGGTTCTAAGCTTTCGGCTCACATGGGTCATCTTCAGAAAGGTTACAAGGACGTTAAATTAAAAACATCCACGAGGAAAAATTAACAGAATCAAAAATACGCCCTTTTTAAAAATGGCTAATGACATGCCTGGAAGTTCTTCGGACAATGCAAATTATGGAAACTTTCTGCACTTACTCCTACAAAACGAAAAAAACACGTATGGATCTTGCAAAAATTAAACAAAAAATTAAATTAAATTTTCCTTCTTTGCCATATTTAAGGAAATATGTCTGAAAGAAACATTGCTGCCACAATATATATATATGTTTATATATTTCAGCTATTGGGCGTGTATAATGAAAATATACACGCTAAAAAGTGTGCCTCCTTCTACCAAGAGCCCGTAGCACAGAGGCAGAATCGCCGACTGACGCCAATTCGGTCGGGTTTCAATCCTGGGTAAAAAGCAATCGGCTGTCTAATCGTACTGATGAGCTGTGGTACAGCGAAACAGATCTGTCTGCGGATGACTATTTATATATATATATAAAAATTGAAATACATTGCTGTAGAAAGTTATCATAATAATCAAGTATATTTACAACATACTGCATTTTATTATGTGTGCATTCGGTTTTAATATCGCTCAATATACGAAGACATGAAATACTCAAATGTGATTGTTAGCAATCGACTGGCTCGAAGCAAGCTTACCTTAATGTTAGCGCAGTCGTATTTAATTTACACGTGAATTATTTATGTCTAATGTAAGCCGTTTCCTTGTCGTTGCATGCTATTCATTTGTGAATACTAATCACATAGTGGGAACAATATATACAGTAAAACGTTCAGATTGAAGTTCACTGCTTCAAGCTATAGAATTATTGATCAATCCACGTAATATAATAATTGATATTGTGCATTGAAATTTCTAATAACCCATTGACCTAATGATTGGACAAAAATGAATTAGCTTTGAGTACAGTGATTTAGTTTTAGTTTATGCATAAGAATTTTATCTAGAAGAATTTCTAAACTTGAAACCTTCCTGATTAATTAAATTGAATACGTATTTAAAGTGTTCAAAATGTTGCACACGTCAAAATTCCTATCAATGCGGTATTGTTGTTTCTGCAATAGTGACAAAATTGTCTTTTAAATGAAAGTCTACATTGAAAATCATTAAAATATTTTCAACTGTTTCAAAGCAACGGCGATATAAACAAAAACAAAAGCGTTGAGAAACCAAATTATATCGGCTGATTTGTTGCATCAAAATAAGTGATATTTTTACAATTTCAAATATACCGTGCCTACATTTTCAATGCTCCCAATCAGTGCATTTATAAATATTTTCCTTTATACCCTCTACATCTGTACAAGTTCACTAATAAGTATATTACTTTATTTTAATTGATACTTTGAATGAGGAATTTGTTAGTCACAATATATTTTCCATTTTTTATTCATTTACCCGAAATACCTTTCACTTAAAAATGATTGTCACAGACCGTTTTTCTTACGGAAAGACGTTTACCGCTAATACAGAAAGGAGAAAGTGACATTGCACACGAGAGAAAAAAAAACAACGAAAGCGGTTTATATAATAACAATTTGAATACAATTTTAAATAAACGGAGTTCTTAAAATAGTTAAAGCGTATTCAAACAAGAACTATTGAATAAAAAGATTTATAAAATAATTATCCGTGTGACTGTGTCTGACTTACGTGTGAGCATAACAATATATATACCACTGTTACTGAAATATATACATATATATATATGTATGTATATTACAGTAACAGTGGTACTAGTCAGACCAGTAGACGTTTATTTAAAAAGTGGTCAATGTGCAATCCAACGAACTGAAGATGCAGAGTCTACAATAAGTTAAAACAGAATATTAACCACTCACTTGCTACATACGTTTTAACCATAGAAATCTCATCAGGCGGTAAGGACAAATCATATATATATATATATATATATATATATATATAAATTAATCATTTCTTCCCATAAATAAGGGTAAGTGGGGAAAAGACAATAAAGGAAACAGGTTCTCTGAGAAGGAAGGTGGCGATTGACGTTGCATTAAACTTTTTGAATATTGTAGTTTGCAGGAAAGGAGATCCACAGGTGAGAAGTGCAAAAAATAAATTATTAGAATATAACTGACAGTTGCAACTAGCTTGTGCAAGCAGTAAAAGAATATATATATATATATATATATATATATATATATAGATAGAGAGAGAGAGAGAGAGAGAGAGAGAGAGAGAGAGAAAGATGTTTTGTTAGAAACGACTTCCAGTATTCTTACATGTTTGATTTTCCTGAAGATAAAGAATATAAAAATGTTCCATAATTTTCAACTTTCTAAGCCCTTTCAACCTTTTCACAGGCCAGTTTCAAGGATGCTATTTTTCGGTGTTGTTATGTCCTCATGATGGACTGTAATGTAAAATTTTATGTTTTAGTGTTTTTTGAAAAACAGAGTTCTTTAAAACTATCACGTGATACGTGTGGGTAAACCTCATGTGTGCGTCTGTCAATTTTTGTCTGTCACAGTATATCTATATTTTTTATCTTTTTATTAAAAAGCAGTAACCTAATTCTATGAGATTTAACTGTCATGTAAATGGAGTGAACTTAAACTCAAATCTATTAAATTGTCAGTTTGTATTATGCACCTGATGATTTCATAACGAATGAAACGAGTGGTGACACAGACGTAGGACAATATATATATATATATATATATATATATATATATATATATATATAAATATATCATCAACTCAGTAATTAATTTGAACACTCTCAGCTACTGGCTTGTATTTACCTTGTATATAACACGCTAAAGTCTGCCTTCCTTTCGAGTGATCATAGCTCAGGTGTAGATGTAGCCGAGTGATGACAATTCGATCGGGTTTGAATCCTGGCAAGAAGCAATTAGAAGTCTAACCGTACTGGTGAGCTGTAATAAAGCAAAACGTATGTCTGCTGATGACTATATATATATAAATATATAGGAACGAAAATCTAAGGGTGAGCCAACAACCTACCACGGTATCGCTTAACAGCTCGTCAGGGAAAATTGGGTACTTCTTGTACTCTGCTTTCGTATTGAGCTTTTTATTGTTAAGGTTTTCGTTTTGGGTTTTTTTTCTTTCTCACGAATGCTTGACTTTTTGTTCAAGTATTTCGTTTGTTTCTTTTTTCTTACTCTTATTTCCCCTCTGGGTTAGTTCCCGGTGGGTTTCAAGACGTTCTTAGTTGTAGTTTAATTATTGATAATCTTGACAGAATTAGTTTTGTCGATATTGTTATTATTATTCGAACTATAATTAATATATATATATATATATATATATATATATATATATATATAAAGAAAGAAACATAGGTGACAGAAAGTAAATAAAAGTGAATATTACGGCCCAGTTAAAAGGAAACGAATCAACAATTAAAGCTCACAGGTTCGTTTTGTAAGCATATCTGCAATTTGCAATTCTGCCCTTTGTCTGATTTAACATTGGTCTACATTCTGCTTGCGTGGGAAATATGCTGAGGGGGTGAATAGCGGATACTAGTGGATAAACCTCAATTTTACATGATGTAAGTACAAATTCAAAGAAGTTCAGTCAAGCATTGTCACAAATGTTTATAGCAAAAGTAAATCGGTTCGAAACGAACATTTTTATCCTAGATTACTTCAGTATAAGTCATTTTTCAGTTACAAGGTAAATGCACCATCTCAATCTCTATTGAGAAAGAATATTTTTCAGATTTAAAAGCGCTATTTGATTTATGACGACTGCTTGCAGCTTTACGCCTTATATCTTAACATATTTTGTTTATTTTATGCATTTGTTGTGTAAACTATTTAAATGTGTTTTATTGTATTTTACTGTAAGAGATATTATATGGAAATCAACGCCACCCAACTTACATTATCATGATAGTAATTCATTATATTCCTAGACACACGGGGAATCTGAACGGCAACTTGAATATTTTACTTGATCACAAATGTTATTTTCAATATGCACCGAGGCATTGCCACCTCTATACATATTTATATGTTGCCAAACGTTTTATATACTAGCAGTAAAAAGATTTTAAAAATGTCGCATTAGAATGTTTGTTATTTTGTCTCTTTAGATTTTAATCTGAAGCATTATTAATAGGAAACAACCATCTAACTAAAATTGGAACATGCACCTCTAACTGTGTAAATCAAATAAATATATTGTAAAATCAATATCCCGTTAAATAAATTGTAAAAATCAATATTCAGTTGATCGTGTTTTACTGACAATTAAGTCATATCTTTCTTTATTTCAATTTACACTGACGTCACAAACAACCACTGAAAACAGAATTCTGGCAATATTCAATAAATTCTTAAAGATACTTCCGTGAAGTGAATCTTCCAAATGAACAATCGTGATAATCAATAAGTCTCCTACTTATGAGGCACGCTTCCATTTATGTAATATGAGTTTCCCAATACCTGTCCTTTTTACACATCCTGCATTATAATTGAAAATTGTAAAAATTCAAACAAGGAGACAAATATGTTACGCAAAGAATTTCTACAATTGGTTGAAATTAGTCCATTGATGGTTATTCTATCCTAACACATATATAAAAAAGTCTTAGTGTAGAGGGCTGTTCTTAAACCTTGCTTCAATGTAACACAAGGCACAAATGGTGGCGCAACTAGTCAGGACTGAACTAACTACTAATTCAAGCTTACTAATCATTGCTAACAGTTTCAGTGTACATGATTCAATATAATATATTTAAGAGTATGTAGTTGCCACGTCTATTTAATCGGAATTAGTAGCCTTGAAATAAAAACGAATATGGCCAATTAGTATAATGGTTTTGATTATTCAATAAATACAATGTATGGGTAAAAATGATAATCAAATTAACATTTTAATGTCCCTGCGAAAGTTTGTTTTCAAGTGTTGGCGGAACGAAATCGCCAATTAAGTCAGTCGATGAATTGTTTCTTTTTAGATAAAAAACACAATGAAGGATGTATCATAAACTGTTCAAGTCTTTCACAGCTGTTGGCGGACAAAAACGATATTTCTTCTGTTTGTTAGACCCTTTTAAAACTATTCTTCATTACTACGTTAAGGTATTTTTGGTTATGTATAAATCTATAAAATTAACAAATGAATGCTGCTTCCTGTTTACTTCTCTTTCATCAAACACACATATACACTTATCTGCCGACAGTCATCTTCTCCAACACATTCACTTTACATACATTCAGCCCCACACATACAACACTCAAACATTACACATTCATCCCATACACCAACATTCCGACTCAATGCCCCTGCACACTCTAAGCAAAGTTCCCTTCAGACTTCTTTTTCTGTAAAATACTTCCACAGACACAGCAATTTTAACCTGTCGAATTCTAGAGACAACAGTTATGTATCCTTTACATCATGAGAATCAGCACTTCGTATCACGTTTTCTTATGTTCATAAAATAACATTTAATATAACTCTATATTGAATGGCTTTTGAATCTTGCATTGGATGAAAAATAACGAAAAAACACTTATCTTCGACACGCTTGCCTCCATAATGTAATCCCCAAAACTATTCTCGCACACTTCCCCATACTCATCGTGAATCACTTACCTAATATGCAATAACCAGATGTTCTAATTCTCAAATTATATTCAACACTCAAACGCTAAACGATCATTTCGTTAACACGACACCCAAACACAATACCCATAAACGCGCTCTGAAAAATCTTCAATCACACACTAAACACTCCATCTTTTTTATGTGCTGTTTTTCTTCGGGACGTAGGCGATCATAGCCTTCCAAATCTCCACATCATCTGTAGCGCTTAACAATCCATCTCCTGCTTGCTCAACCCTCGCTATCCATTTGCTCAAGTCCATCAAGTATTTCACACGTTTTCCCCTTGACCCTCTTTCCCACTATCTGTCCCGTGAGCATACAATTTTTCAAGCCCTTCTTCCTCACTACATGCACTAAAAACAATGTTTTCCTGATGTTAAGTATTAGTTTTCTTTTTCGTTTCCAATCTCTACAAAACCTCGTCGTTGCTCACGTGTTCCGTCTATAATGTCCTAAGCATCTTTCAAGAGAGCCAGATTTCGGTTTCTTCAAGTCTTTCCTTCATCTTTGAGGATATTGTCAAGCAAAATCATTCTTTCTCTCAATGTTCTAGTGAGCTTCTGGAATGCATCCTTGTCCATACCAATATGCCTTCTCTTTCCAAGTATTTGAATTAGTGTATCTGCTTGATTTTAGTATCCGCGACTTTTTCTTTGCATTTTAGACTCCTCTTTTTACTAATTGCCATGCATTCACTTTTCTTATAGTTCATATATAGTCCTTTATTTCCAATTTCTGTAACTACTTCCAGTAGAAAGTCTTGTAGTTTCATTTCTATGTTTGCTAGCAGCACTGTAGCATCTGCGTATCTTTTATTGATCAACGAATCCTGTGCTGGAATCATTATTTACAATTTCAAAGAAAAAACAATCGGGGATCAGTGTGGGAATGTCTACAATCTAGGACTGGTTGAGAAATTTAACTGAGACTAACAAAAATATTTCTATATCTATGTTATTAAAGTTTTTCAAAGAAAAAAATGAATTTTCATTAGACAAGGTTGAATAGCCCCTCTCTAACGTGCATACTAAAACTGACATCAGAGAGAATGCCGAAGAGGTTATTTGCTCAGCAAATCAATGCAACAGAAATGTGGATAGCATTCCAAATAATACAACCATTAATGAAAATAATTTGTGACGGATTTTTTGACAATAGTAATATTCGTAATTTAAAATCTGTCAATTTAAAATATTTTCAAATATCTTTGTACAATCAAACGAGCATTGTTCTTTTGTTTGCCCAATTCTTCTGTAGGGAATCTGATAGCTGTCAGCCTGTCTAGTTGCGAAAGTGATGACCAAAGAATTTATCAAATGATATGATTCACTTACATTTTAAAAAGTAGAAGTTATTTCGAGAAACAATCTACAGTTTGCTACGTTGATAAACTTCTATAATGCAATGGAAAAAAAACTATCAAAAAATGACATCCGAAGTGGTTTCGTAAAAATGGAGATGCGAATATCTTGCGAAATATAAGCGGAAAAACGATTGAAGACTGAGAGCATAGTTAACAAAGATGTATACATAAATAATTAGAAGAAAAAGTCTCTGCTCTCTCTCTCTCTCTCTCTCTCTCTCTCTCTCTCTCTCTCTTTCAAAAAGGAAAGACAGTTGTTAAATTACGAGGTAAAAACGCGTATGCATTGGATGAGGAGTCGCTAAACGCGCACAGCATTTCATCGTGCATTCGCTCGGCAGGGAACAGCGAGGTCAGACGTGTAGACATTCCATCGAGAAAAAACACACCGTAGTGCGCTTTTTGTGGACAACGGGAGTCACACATGAGTAAATTCATTGCCGGATGTTGCTGCTGTACAGAGAACGCAGCATTAATCAACAACATGTGTATCAGAGATCAAGTCGCTTTAAACCGGGAAGAATAAGTATAACTGACGAATCAGTATCACGCAATGGAGAGCATATCTAAAGGTTAGATATTTCTTAGTCAGAAAAGACCGACAAATCACCTTAGCCGCAAACATAGGAATCAGTTATTGGTCTTCAGAAGACATAGTGCATGATGATTCAGTTTACCGTAAATTTTGTGCGCCTATGTCTATCCAAACAAGAAAGCGGTGCAGCTTTTTTTCGGAGGAAATAAGGAATCGCGTTAAACGATACCAGAAATACATCACCGTGAATGGGGACTATGGCGGAAAGTGACTTATCTATTTGTTCTTCATCAGTGGAAATAATGGTGTTGTATTGAAATTGGTTTTACTTTTTTTAGTATATCCTTGTATATATGCGATGACAAACAGATAAACTCATGAGACTCCGATGTAAATTTTATTTAGGTTTCACGCCTAGGCTCTCTTCAGATAGAAAGTTGAAAGGAGAACCAACAAAATGCATGAAATAATAACACAGGTAAATATAGAGAAAACCGTGAAAATTGTCACCAACATGCTGGAAAATAAAATAAACAAAGAAAAATGCTACCAAGTGGGAGAGAGTTAATCAGTCAAACTGAATGACCTTAGCATATTTGCAGATGACACAATAGTTGCATTTTTGATCTGCCTCACGTACTAGACTTACACAATTTACCGATATTTTATTTAAACGAACGTACGAACGCTCCTCGGAAATGCTTTCTTTTAGAGCATTTACTTCGTTTAAGCAATTTTGGGGTCGTAAACGAATGATTCAAAATCCAATAATAATCATCCGTAGTATTGTCAAAGTTTCTCATGACGTAAGCTTCATTTATGCTATCTTTCGCTTTTCCATTCGTTCTCAGTAACTCCCATATATAACTGTTCTTATTCGCTGCCAGCTTTATTCGATTATTCTGTCCTAGCTCGATACATAAGATTACTACTAAGTTAAATTTAATTCATAGGATTGGTGGATTTACTATGAAACTAATGAAGATTTAACGTCATAGTCCCTAAACCCAGAAAAATCAATGAAGCAATTTTTTAAATGAGAGAATATGTCAACAAAATCAACATTCATAAAGTAGTTGTTATTAAAATAAATCTAGGTATAGAATCATAAGCTAGTGTCATGCAGTAGTTAAACGTTGGCCTTAGAATTTGATCTAATACGCATTTTTTATGATCCCAAATTCAAGTGTAATTGATAAAATTTCAACACTTAGGTGGTGGCCTGAATCGACTGAACCACCAACTATAGTTATCAATGCATTTATATTGTAGAGTGTTAAAATATTTTTCATTTGAAAATAACTCATATATGAAATATATATATCAAATTAAACTTATAGTAAACATGTCAGCTTATTGTGAATAAATACTTCGGAATATTGAGACTATTATTTACTGACTAAATACAAACATTTGATGTATTAATATCAATTAAGCCTCTTTTAAACACACAAGGAACCTACCAGATTTCATCCGCAACATACTTGTAGAAAGCAAAATAGTCACATGTAAAAAAGATAAAAAAATAATGAGGGCACTAATAATAAAAAACAGTCAATAAAACAACTATGAATACGACCACAACGTGCTGACCGTGATAGAAAAAAAAATCCCATCACTCTAGAAAATTGTATATTTGGGTAGCAATGCAAGTGTATGTTTAAGTTTCTTTTTCTTTTGAGGATATAAATTGGATAAAAAATTATCTAAATATTTTGTTTATTCGAGAACTTTCGACTATACTTTTAGTCATTTTCGGGGTTGAATGTCATTTTACGTGTAACAGATTGTATGTGATGTTATGTATGATATGGAGTCGTGTGCCAGTGTTATGTAACCAAAACGGTAAGCATAGTTAACATTTTTGTAGTGGATATTATTGAGTATTGGGGTTTTCTTTTTATCAATGAAGCCTCCATTATGTTTAGTATTTTGGCATGGGAATGATGCTATAAAATATGTGTTGTCAACTCCCTAAACGGAGCTCAATTAGATCTCATTTAAACACACGCGGAAGCGACGAAATCTTATCGGTAACAACTTGTTGACAACGCAAATATCATAGAATCACCCACACGCAAAAAAGAATATAATTAATAGAGGCTTTATTGTAAAAAAGAAAAACCGACACTCAATAATATCAAGTTCAAAAACGCCAACATACTTAACATGTTCGGTACATAACACTCACTACTTTACATCATAACACCACTTATGTTCTGTTACACGTAAGATAACATTTATCCTCAAAAATAGCTAAAACTATAGCAGAAAGCGCTCGGAAAATCAAAAAAATTTAGACAATTCTTATATAATTTATTTTTTCAAAAAAAATTTTTTTTTATGTTTCTAGAGTGATTTTTTCACTCTAGAAACATAAAAAAAATTACATATTCAGTTAAAAATAAAAGATCATCCCGATAATAGCTAATAATGGCTAAAAGCACTTGGATATATAGAACATCTGGAATTTAAAAAAAACAAAAAAACACACGCACACACATTTCATGTCCAAGAAAATCACATACGAACACAAGAAAGGGTGCAAACCTGGCTGTTAGGGAATTGCTTATTAACAGAATGACCCTGGAAAACTGCTACAGTACAAAGAAAAATGTTAGTACTGCCTGGATAGATTATCGTAAGGCATTCGATAGTGTACCACATTCATGGATCATGGAAACATTAAATATATACAAGATATCACCCGGCATAATCAATTTCATTAAACAATGTATGTCGATATGGAAAACAACCATTTACATCAATCATATAAATGGAACCTATAAGTCTGGTGAAATAAACATCAAAAGAGGTATATTTAAAGGTGTCTCCCTTACTATCTTGCATATCACTAATAGCAATAACCAGCCAATTTAATAAGACAGAATGTAGTTATAAAATAACCCAAAAGAAAATAAGCCATCTATTTTACATGGATGACTTAAAGCTGTAAGCCAAGAATGGATAATGAGCTGGAAGGTCTTCTGCAAACTGTAAAATGCTTCAGCAAAGACATTGGAATGAAATTCAATTTGAATAAATGTACTAAAGCTACAGTTTAAGTGGATCGCAACAACAAACATCCTCACTTAGCTTAGACCCTGCTATAAGAATAAAAGATTTAGAGCCAGAAGAAGCTTATAAATACCTAGGTGTAAATGAGAGTGAAAAAATTCGACATAAACAAATGAAAGAAATAGTTGGTAAAGAGTAATATAAAAGCCTATGACTGATATTAAAAACTGAATTGAATTCTCAGAGCAGAATTATGGTCATTAATAGCCTTGCAACCCCAGTTGTCCAATATAGCTTCAACATCTTAAACTGGACTCTAAACGACATCAGGCGAATGGATTCTAAAACAAGAAAGCTTCTTTCTAAGCATAAGATGCATCATCCAAAGGCTGATGTAGACCGTTTATACATACCCCGTAAAGAAGGTGGAAGAGGTCTTATTCAGCTGGAATTGTCATACAAGACAACAACTATTGGCTTACTAACATACATAGAAACGACAAAGAACTGGATAATACAATTAGTCAAGCAACATGAAGAAAGAAAGAAAAAATATTCAATGATGAAAGAAGGCAGTAAATACAAACAAGATTTACATTTAGTAGATTCGGTAGAAAAGCAAAACAGAAGCCAAGAACCAACTATTGCGGCAAAAAATATGAAAATGAAAGCCAAAGATAAAGCTCTTGAACAGATGAAACAACACTGGCAAGACAAACCTCTGCGTGGCCAATATCCAGAACGTGCCAATAGGTCCAATGTTGATAAAGTTAATACTCATCGATGGTTACGTGCATCTGAAATAAAGTCTGAGATTGAAGGCTTTATTCTTTCAGCGCAAGACCAAAATCATTCACTAGGAACTTTCAGGCACATATTATACATAATAATGTGGATCCAATGTAAGCCAAAAGCTCAGAAAGGATTAAATAAAAACATGTATGAATATTGTGAGTTTATTACCTCTTTCAATGATAATGCTATTAAGCTTATCATGAAATAAATCGACAGAAATTGTCTATATTATTTAATGAAGCATGCTTCAATGAAAAAATGCTGCCTAAATACACACACACACAATATATATATATATATATATATATATATATATATATATATATATAAACCTGTTGTGTGAGGCATTTTTCCTCCTGAATCAAATACACCACTTTACTAATGAGATTGTAGATCCTTCACGGTTCCCAATTTTTGTTTACCTATTTAGCAAACCCAAAATAATACTGTGTATTTATTTATCAGTGTACTCGTCGGATAAAACATACTGACGTTTTTTCCAGTTAAACATTTGTTCTATCAGAGTAGTACCATCAAGTATGTTTTTGTTTGAAGTTTGCCTATAAGCGGCCAGAAATTCTTGAAGTAGAGAGATGATTAAAAGTTTATTGAATTGGCCTTGTGTCAAACATAACCAAACTATCTACAACTTGAGGTTTATTAGAATCTTCAAAAGGTTTAAAGTTGGAAGAATAAGTGTTTTATTTGCAAAATAAGTAGAATTTTATAAACAGAGCAGAATAACATGAATTTGTCGGAGTTAAATGTTCAAAGAGAAAATGTATGTAATTAAATGAAGGATGATAAACAGGTTACTATGAAGGAAGATTACCATGTTACTAATAAAATCTGTGCTCCTTTTCTTATGGCCGGAGTGAAATTGGTTGTTAAATCAATAAAGGAAATTGTACTATCGGACTTTTTTTTTTAGGATTCAGTTGAAGTATCTGGTTATAAGAAAAGGAAAAAACGAATGTGTATCAGGGACCTATGGCTTCAAATTTGTTTTTGTCACATCTTGACAATATAATCCTTAATTTCTGCTCCATTCTGACTTAATGATTCGAGCTTTTTCCTTTTATAGCAATTTACTTTCTCTAACCCTTTTTTGCAAATCACTTCCTTTCATTTGGTAAGAAAATTATGTAACATCGGATCGCGAAATTTGGTTTCATTTTTTTCTTTCAGTTTCGTGTTAATCCTTTTCTATTCCTCAAAATTAGGATTTTACACTGGATTGTGAATTTTTGTAAAAGTAAAGAGAGTTACTTTTAATTCCGTATTCACCACGACTCTTTCATCTCCTATCCCTTGTCCTTGATTTTTTGTTAATGGTCTTTTAAAAGCATCTACAAAATTACTACTGCTCAGATATTTGATAATTTTTATAATAGTCATCATTCTTGGTGTCACTCGTAATGTCAATTTTTATAATCGATAAATTTATTTTATTTCATAGAGTGCATTTAATTTCTTGTCCGCTTTTATCGAGGCAATGGCGGTATCCTCAAGTAAACGCACCACACTTAGGTACTAATCTCGTATGTGGATGGCTGAGTGTACGTAATTGCCTTTTTTAGTGCTAATGCAGCCCCGATACCGCATTTAAGAGAAACAGCAGCTGCCATTGTTTCCAATGAAGTGTGAAAGTGCACCAGCGTAAAGTCAGAATTTAGTATTTTTTTTAATTACTTCAAATGCCCTCTGGCATAGTTTAGGTTATTTTATTAGCCTATATATATATATATATATATATATATATATATAGACTACAATAAATCCCATTGCTAAAATGTAACATAGAAATTTTTGAAGGGGCCTGCATATCCTTTATGCCGTTTTTTTTTTGTTTACAGGATACTGTTTACGACGATTTTCATCGATAATTTGGCCTAAACATTTAACATAAATAACTCGAATTTGTTTTTTAGTCAATTTAAAACCGATTCTGCAATCCATTTTTTTACACTCTTGGTTTCTGTGTTTGTCTACTGTTTTGTTTCGAATCATATCATCATCGAACTGAAAAAGATCGTCCGACCGGCTTAGTATCTATAATATGTTGGGAAAATGCCAGGGCGACTTTTACACCAAACGGAATTCTGTTAAACCCGAAATAACCGTTTATGCTTATTAATAGTAAGAAGCATCTTAATTCTTCCATTTCAACTTGAAGGGACGCATCCGACAATTCTATTTTGGAGAATATTCAGGGGCCCGACAATATTTTTCAGACACTTTAGTATTCGACTTTCCGAGTACCATAGAGTGGCGAAATTCCTTCAATAGAATAGCATAAACATATAAAGACAATACCTGTAATAAAAATGGAAGAAAATCGATTAGGTAAGGAAAAATATTTATTTTTCATCATTTTTTACAAAACACACGCGACATTATTTTTCTGACATCGTTGAAAAACTGTTAATAGTCTGTAATATCACCTTTCTTTTCAATAACATTTATCAATCTCTCTTCATAAGGATCAAACATATGCACAATAACATCTCTACGTGTTTCTATTAGTTGTTTTTTGGCATCTAGTATCCGTTCCCATAGTTTAGCCTCTTTGGTTATTTCAGGTCCATCATAGACAAGTTGCGCAAGCATTTCCCAAACATTTTCTATTAAATTTAGATCTGGGCTTTTTGCGGGCCATTCCAAAGTAGTCATATTCACTTTAGCCATCCATTCTTTCATGAGTTTTGACACATGGATGCTGCAATTGTCTTGCTGTAGAACGAAATCATTCCCTATCTCTCTTCTTATCCTTGGTAGGGCTTTCTCGTCCAGCAATTGTTTGTAGCTTTTGCTGTTCTGTCGTCCTTTCAGCCACACCAACCATATATTTCCATTAGCAAAGATCATACCCCAAACCATAACTCCTCCTCCTCCTCCCATCTGTCGTTTGTTCAGTACAGCAGGCTCACCCCTTCTCGACCAAGTACACCATCCATCGGGCCCATCAAACTTGAAACGCTTCTCATCAGTAAATATAACCTTCTAAAAGTCAACATGCTTTGTTAACCACCTTTTAGCACATTCCAGTCTTGCTCCTTTTTGTTTCTTTGTTAGTGTAATTTTTTCTTAGCATTTGCATACTTCAAATCAATCCTATGCAGCGTTCTTTGTACTGTTCGGATGTTTACATCCAATTCACATTTCTCCTTCACTTTTCTTGCTGTAACTTTTTCTCCAGATGTCAAAAGCCGTGTCACAGTCCTCTTCATTCTCCTTTCATTCCTCTTGCCAATTGATCTTTTCCGTCCTCTCTTATTTTCCGCTCGGAGTTTGTCTTCAGTATGTATTCGACCGTTGATTTCGACAGCTTCAAATCCATGGCGATCCTTCTGATGCTGAGGCCATCATCCCGCTTCTTCCGTGCCAAACAAACGACTTCTTTTGAATGCATTTTACCTCATTAAACTTAATTGTTTTGCCAGTAAAATAGAACAGATAATTGATTCTAATGATGACAGCTAAGTGTACAAGCAGAAAATTTGCATACAGCAACATATACATGAACTTAGCTCTTAATAAAATAGGATTTTTTGTCATGTCCGAAAAATAGTGTCGCACAAGTTTTCGCAAAAATCACAAAAAACTAAAATTATCAAAGCCAAACTAAAACAAATGATTACACTAGTAGTAGATTTTCACTCCTCAACTACGTACTTACAATCTCAAAAGTTTTTGGCACTAGTAACCACCTTGAAGTACTTTTTTCAAAGTGTCCGAAAAATATTGTCGGGCCCCTGTTCGTTATTAACGGATAATTATGGTCATGTACGGCGTCGTTCTGCCCCGTTGAAAAGTTTGAAGACACTCATTATTTACCAGTCTACTTTCTGTTCTTTTTTAATATTACATTGTGCGCTACCGAACTGGAAGGGTCACCTGGTGAAATAACTCACCTATTTTGTAGTCTTTACAGTTACTTGTTCCGCCTCAAAGGCAGCAAAGGTTTTTTTTGTTGTTCAAAAGACGGTCTCATTTTCTTTGAATGTGACCCGATGTCTTCTACCATCCACCCGTATATTGAATACTGCTGCCACAACTGGTCGGGTGTCCCTGCTATTTACCTCGGGGTTCTTGACAAAATCCAACGGAGAATCTGCAATGAGATCGATACCGATTTAGCAGCTTGGCTGCAGTCGCTTTCCCACCGGCATGACGTTGATTCCTTGTGCCTTCTTCTATAAATACTTTCACGGCTTCTGCTCCGATGAACTTAGAATCCCTGGTGCCCCCTAGGTATGAAGTCTTACAGTGAAACCGATAAAGTGTAACCGCAATTTCTACTCTAACAGCTTACTTTCACGTACTTCCCACATGTGGAATTTCCTTCCATATACTTCCTTCCCTGACAGCTACAACCTCCAGAAATTTAAATGCAAGGTCAATAGACATCTTCTATCACACTAACTCGTATCCATTTTCACAAGCTCTTTTTCTATCTACTCCATCCACATTCTCGGTATCCTCATCTGTCTATTACTCTCCTCCTGACATTTCCAATAGCTAACTTCTCTTTCTCATCACTTTCCCCTATGTAACCCCCATGCACAACAGTGGGAGTAGAATGCCTTGCTTCGGTTGAGATGATTAAAAAAAGCCTTTATACTCTTTGTAATTTTTTTTATTTAAATAGTCGTTTACATTTGAGCATCTGACGGACTCAAATAGAATTGATTAGTTCATTACGTAATTTAAACAAGTGCAGGCAATTTTCACCTCATGAACTTTTGTTTTTCTCACCTATGCTACTGCATAAACTGCTTTGGAAAACAGACATTTCAAGTAAATTCACATAATATTTTTAGTTTCTCTGAGAACGCAATTCTGGGTTTTCATTTTCAGTCACGGGATTGTTGTTCATGCAGACGCGAATAAATGTTCTATTCGCAGTATGACTTTTGCTATGTTGCGAGATATAATTTCAAAATATATTCATTTATCAAGGTTATATTTTATTTTTGAGTGGCGAGACTTACTTTCATCTATCTATACCTTTAACACGGTTATTCCTTATTTTTGTTATTGTCCCGCCTGCAAAAACCTTTTCTACCGAAGCTTCGCACAAGAAATATATATGTATTTCTTCAAAAATGCGCGATGTTTCCGGAAATGCATTCTCCCACATTGGCGACGGGGGTACGATGTAGTATTTTTTTCTTACCGTATTTTTTTATTGTTTTGACCTTCGTGGAAAAAATTGCCTTTTTTCTTCAAGTTGAAAATTTAATAATTAGCAGTTTTCAAAAATTATCAAAACATTTAACAGAGTTTTTAAAACCCACGGCACTTTTTTAAAAAAAATATAAATTACAATATTTTTAGTGTTCTTTTTCTCCAAGCCTCCTCAGTAATCTTTCCGAACGCCTATGTGCGGGCAAAAATTTAATGTAGACAACGCATACACGAGTATTGAGTTCTTGTCTGTTTTTCCCAGAAGTGATTCTGCCCTTCGGCATAACTTCTTGGTGCCTTTCTGCAAAAAGAAACAGGAAGTCCAACAAAAATAGACAGCATTGGCTGCCTCGATAAAACCAGATACCTTCCCACTGAAGGTGAATGTGGCTGAAGGTCGATTTTTTTAAATATGTAATCTTCCATTCCTTCCATTCCGCACTCTTAGTAATCTTTTTTCCTTGTGATTGTTTTGTACAGTGTATGCTTGCATTGTAATACTGAAGAACAGCATTTTCAACGTAATGTTTCCTCTAATTGTCAAGTTGCTGGCAATGAACTTTTTCAACAATGATTTTTCCATATTCCAGAATCTTGTCATGGATGACACATATTCAAATGTAAAGCAAAGTCTTCTGTGGAAGAAATTCTCCTTTTGCTTGTAGAAATGTTTTCTTATATTTTTAAAACCATTATTTTTTCTCTTTCTGTTAACACTCCAAACATATTATAGATATCTTGTGACAATCTCATCTAATACTAAAAGGCTAATATCACTTGTTAAAGGAATTGATCTAGAGGGTGAGACAGTTTTCGGTTCTCAAGCAAAAGCTCATGACCTGCCCAAATCCACATGTTTTGCAGCTTTTCTAAATTAAATCATTAAATACTTTGTAAATGTATTTGCACTGTCGAAAAGAAGACATCCTAAACTATTTTCTGATGCAATTTCGTAATATTCTACATTGGTTCTGCCTTGTTCGATTTGTAAGTACTGGCTGTGAAATTCATAAATAGTTTTCCAACACTATGTCAGCTATACAACAGTCTTAAACAGGACAATCCTTGTGCTCTGGCCTTACATAATCACGAACAAGGTACTGTACAAATAACAGATTCGACCTCACTTCAAGTATTTCAAAAGCCGCAACAACTACAATGCATAGCACATGTAATTTGAAGTGAAGAGATATTGATGTTTCACAAAATGTCAAGCAAAACGTTATAAAGAATATCTTTATCAATACTGGGAAGAACAATAAAAATAGAGGATTTGAGAAAGCTACTTTTCTGAAAAATACATTTCAGAGAAAGAAAATTTATAAATTTCAATCCACAATAACACTAAATATTTTGTCAATTAATCCCGAATCTTTCATTATAAGGAAACGGCTAATATTACTAATTCTTTTAGCCGAGAATTTAGATTTCTTCCCGAAAAAGCGTTTCAGCTCTTTTAATTTCATTTTAATGAACTGTTGAAAGGAAAGATTGTCACTTCTTCTAAGTGAGTAACCACACTCTCAACTGTTTCTACTAAATATTGATTGCGATTAAATAGGATTTATTGTTGTAAACTTGATATTTTCTATAAATCAGAGTTGAAATTAATAGCTTTCTTAAGGAATATGCAATGATTTATCACAAGGCCATAAATATCGAGCATCCAGACACACAACTTTGTTTCACTCTGCCCGAAGGCAGAGTGCCAGCAAAGTGTATTTTTCAGCGAACCCATATCGTTACCAAATGTGACACAAGCTTGAATTTTAAAGTGGGGTTAACGACAATAATGTAACAAAATTGCTCGTGCCTCTTCGGCATTTCCCCTTTTGGTTACACCTCAGGGGTCATCCAATAAAATATGACCCCGCATAAAGAAGAAGTACTGCCTGAAAGAAAGGCATCCGGGAGCTTTGTTTTATAACTGTTTTAACTTCCGAACATGTGCTATTACTCTGAGACCTGATGTAACAGAACGTTAAGTTTATGGCGGGGAATCGGGGAGATTACGCCCACGCCAAAAATTGCCTATTCTCATCAAACGTCGTTTGGTCCCGCCTCGGTAGCGATCACTAGCGCGTTGGGGTTTGGTGCAGCCTCGGATAGCTGGTTCCTGGGAACGGGAACCTCTCAGTATTTTATTTTTCTCATTAGTGTCTCTGTACACGGAGAGAGACAAAGCTGAGCTGCACTCAGACCGAAGAAAGAGACGCAACTGAGAGATGATGAGCCCAGCCCGCCATGTGCCACGCAAGTATTATCGACCAGATGAATTCATTATCATTAACCTAGGCTAAGAGTATCTATCTTTATTCGGCTTAATTTGACACATGACTACAAAATAGCGTAATAATGCGTATCTGATTAGTAACGCTTAATAAGAATGGGTTATTAACCATTACGCTCTACTGAGGTAACCTTCCATACAAATCTTGCTTTAGAATGAAACAAGGCCATATGTGTAGGGTATAAATTAAACATCAGACACATTACTCAGTGGTAATTGTTAAGTCGATGAAATCGCCTAACATTAATTCATGCTCTTAGTTAATGCATATTAGCTTTACGCGCGGTCATGTGTACTGGGAACTAGTAACAATTGAATTCAGTATCATTGTTCATTTGGACATGCTCTATAAGACTCAAATCATACCCCGACAGTTACAGGTAGATATAAATGCGTGACGTTTTTATTTTCATTTACTTGTAAGGGACTATAAAATGTTGCGGCACATATGTTACCTATTAATGGAAACAGTGTTTTCTGCTATGCTATAGACATAAAAAATAATATTTTGGGATATCTTTTGTTTAAGAGTAGAAAAATAAGATTTAAAACACTGTCAAAATCCATCGTACTGTCTAACATTTTAACTGTTACGTTTTACGTTTTATTTTTGTATATAAAGATAGTTTAAATAGAATATTCTGGATTGTGAATGTGGCCATCTGGAAGCATAATATTCATCTCATGAGGACATTATGTTATTGCGTACTTAAATCGCGCACTTCAATTGTCTTTATATCTTTGATTCAAGCCTATATTCAACTTTTTCTTTAAATGCGTCATCTCGAAACTTTATTTCAGCTAGACGCACGTTACTAAATATATATATTCGTTGTATTTAAAAATAACGCAACCCAGTCACCAACGCTTGTGGTGATCGCAAAGTCATTTTAACCGGAATGCAACGAATAAATTCGATCCAAAAGAACGTTTAAATTGGTCATTGTTAAAAGCATTGAAACATAAGGATATGGGCCTTCCCAATATTTCTGTAAGTCTGCGAATCTTGGATAATTGTAGCAAAGAAGACAAACATTAGAGACTGAATGCTACAAAGTTATTCTAAGCATAATCTACATAGGCTTCATCTCCTGCGTGATGTAACGTATGCTACCCTCATGCATTAAACAAGAAACAACCCTGTTCGAATATCTCGTATCCACAATCAATAGAAAGTTGAAACAGTATGGACACGTTAAAACAATCCAAGTATATTCACTGCCATTCTGCTGAAGTAAAATACGTAGTAGATAGAGGGAAATGGACTGACAGCTGAGTCGATTGAAAAATCATGAACATTGACCCTGTGATTAGAATGCAACCCAGTCAGGTGTAAAGAGTTAATAAAGAGCGCAGTGAGCCTACAAATACACACGGTCGCGGGGCTGATGATGACGACAAGGCCTACGTTTTGGAGAGAGGCTGATTTCTACGACATATATGTACTTGATCCACTCGGTAATCGTTTCATTCAAAGAAGTCTCTGTTATTTTGGAGTGTTGTCGTTAGAAATTGTTAAAAAGTATCATTTTTTGTGACACAGACACATGAAGAGAGATGCATTCGAGAGGTTAACACTCACAGGGCGCATTGAATGCAAACTTAAGGAAGAGGCCATTTACGTACTTGAGAAATCTGAGTGAAATTGATGTTGAAACTGACAACAGAAATCGTAGGAATGTTTAAAAGGATTTTGAGTAAGAGAGCAAAACTATTCTGAAATATAAAAAAAAGTCAGGTTTGCAAAGACTATACGTTTTCTGTTAAACTGAAATGAGTGATACAATGTAATTTTGAAGGTCGATTTCAATTTAGTAAAATGTCTGATTTAAAAAACATTTCCTGCGACCGCAAAACCTTTTTTTACCAATTTTTCCTTGCATCTCCAGTGACGGGAAAATTTTAAATTCAATGATTTTAAAAATATTATTCAGAATCTATGCAATTATATTGAGTTCTACAAGTAACATAACGTAGACATCCATGCATCTTTATATGCATCTCTCAAATCAGACTGACCCCCAACTGTTTTATTTCAAGTGGTTTTCTACCACCTCACTTGCAGCAATTTTTAGCCCCGTGCTTCTCTGCTAAAGTGCAAATCAAGCTGAGAAGACTTATTGAAATAAGTACAACGATAGATCTATACTCACGGTTTTATGTATGCTTACGTAAATCGGACTTCCTATTGCCTTGTTTCCGATTGAATGCTTTTACCTCTGCGAATGAGAACTTACAAACCTGGCATGTTTCCATCTGTCGAAACTTGTCGTTACCGGCATTCCCATCATGCCCAGCTGCAGTTTCAATGGTGCTCCTACCAGTTAAGATAACAGTTGATGTGTTTAGACATCCTGGTACAGAGGCCTGTTTGAGAGTGTCAAATACTTGAATGAATAAGATTTGAAGTTGATCACCTTGAGAAAGAAATATGTTAATGTGTTTATGCACTACTTGTATTTTGAAGTATTGCCTTGGAAAAAAAAATGGAAATATAAGTGATATGTGTTACTAATAAATTTACGCCAAATACTCAAGGATAACACCAGCTATGAAAATAAAAATATGAGCACAGGGAAATTTCATAATTCTGTCCTTGCTGTCCTTCTTTGATACGTATATATATATATACTTCTGGCTCATTAGGCGTTATATATATATATATATATATATATATATATATATATATACGTGTGTGTATATATTGATTTACAATGTTTTTATGGTCGATAATCGTAACTACACATTAATGGCATTTTGCCATTCAGTTACCTAATATTTTTCTTATATATAGACATTTATATATCTTTTACTGTATATATATATATATATATATATATATATATGTGTGTGTGTGTGTGTGTGTGTGTGTGTGTGTGTGTGTGTGTGTGTGTGTGCTATTAACAATTAAAAGAAGCCAATAAAACACTGGTCGTAAAACGGAAGTATTAAAAAACACAACTTGCAAATTTTTACATGACTCATGTTGTCTATGTGTACAGGAAAATTTCCGAATTACTGAATTCCCAAAGTCTAACCTGCTAATCAAACGTAACGAAGTGACTCCCATCTGTCATCATTGTCTAATATGTAGCCTAAAGTATAGCTAATTTCCTTTATATGTTACCTATTAATGGAAACAGTGTTTTCTGCTATGCTATAGACATAAAAAATATTATTTTGGGATATCTTTTGTTTAAGAGCAGAAAAATAAGATTTAAAACACTGTCAAAATTAATCGTACTGTCTAACATTTTAACTGTTACGTTTTACCTCAATCTCTTAATCTGTAATCTACCCCCTAGCGTAAATATGTTTATTTTCCCCGTCTTCTGATAATTAATTTGTTTCAGTTAACGTATTGATCACTTACTAAGTCGAATACATATGTTTGACGTACATTATATTTTTAACACTTTCCCTTCTTTATAAGCTTTTCACCACTTAAAGTGATAACAATTAAAGAAAATCCTGTAACCGTTTCCCAAATACACACGATAGCCCTTGCAGTCATGCTAATATACGTATGTATACATCCAAATGTTTCATTAATTACACCGACAGAGTGTCATGTATATTCTCTACCCCCAATTTGTATAATCTAATTCCTAATTTACATCATGACCTGGGTTTTTATTGGTTAATTGAGACAAACCCTCCAAATTTCACACCCCTTAATTGTCTGGATATTTAATAAGTGTTGTCTTTAAGTTTCTATATTTAATGGTTCCCAAATGTGCTAATAATTGTGTTGCAGTAAACTATGTTCTTATTATAAACATTTATAATAAAAATATTACTATAAATAATGCTCTACTAAAAATCGAATACTCTTAAAATAGTAAATCACTTCAAACAATGGAACGCTTATCCATTACTCTGTACTACTTCTAATATATATATATATATATATATATATATATATATATATATATATATATATATATAATTTTTTATCTGATACTCTTGTTTGAAATAGACGCACCATCGTTATTTAATTTCAAGCCGTTCAATATGCATATCGGGCGGCATAGTGATTGCATTTTGAAATTCATTTGCATAGATAGATAGATAGAAAGATAGATAGATAGATTTAAATGTTTTTTTTAATTTTTTAATGCTTCTTAAACGAAATTGCTAGTATTAAACCGCCAGTAATAAATTTTCCTACCAGCCATTAAAATGGATGACGTTATTCTGAAGAGAGACTCATTGTGCCTTCTTGGCCTCACTTCCACAACTGACCTGAAGTGTAATGACTACGTCGAATCTATAGCTGCATTTTGTAAAATTTATGAATCTAGCATTGGTCCAGTCATTGAATATTCTAGCCATATCTGGTCGGCTGTTCCTGCTATATGTCTTGAGGTTCTAGCGAAAATCCAAAAAAGGATTTGCAATATAATCAATGATGACTTAGCATCTCGACTTCAGTCATTTTCTCACCGACGTGGCTTCCCCCTGTCTTTTCTACATATATTTCTTGACTAGCTTTTTACCCTGATGTAACAACCGCGTTAATATACTCGTGCTACTAGATTGGCATCTAGGACTAAAACTTTACCGTTGAAGTAGTTAATTGCAACCGTCTCTTCTACTCTAACAGCTTATTTTCTCACAGTTCACGCGTGTGGAACTCAACATTTTTAATTTCTTCCCTAAGAGCTACAATCGTTAAGGTTGTAGCTCTCATGGAATCTTAGAAGTTTCAATGCAATATCAAATGCCATCTTCTATCTCCCTAGATTGCATCTTTTTAGCTTTTCTTAATCATCCTATTTCTCCCATCCGTGTCTGTCTGTAATCCCTTGCGCACTACTGGCGGTCTTATCTCGCATGTGCTGATATGATTAAAAACATTTTAATTAATTATAGTATCACATTGAACATACATCTCGCAATTATTTATGCAAAGGCACACACGCGCACACAGAGATATGTATGTATGTATGTATGTATGTATGTATGTATGTATGTATGTATATCTACAGGGTTAGATGGACAAATTGTTGCCTAATTACGAAAATGAAAATCAGAAGAATATATTTTATTTCATTTTTAACAGATATGAGTGATGCTTACTTGAGCGAGAAACTTATGTATGGGTGACAACTTGTATCTAAGCACACCTGTCTACTAGTGCAGCCAGCTATTCAACTTAGACACATTTATTAAACACCCAGAGATCCCATCTGTGGCTTCTATTGCAACTGTTCTAACGCGGACCTTTGCTAATGTTTCTGAAAGGGAGCGCATTATCTAGCTGAACAAAAGTCTGAACAATGCCAGTATGCTCAAACTCTCGGTCACGATGACATTTGAGTTCGTGCTAGTATAAACATCGACTGCTCCCAAGGTTTCACTCTCAAGGCTTTGGTCAACCCATGTTATTGTTTTCTGACATGTTCTGAAGGTGCCACAGACTGGATTCACCTTCTTCAGACTGATATTAAGAAGTCACCTTCTTTCGACCATGGTGAGATTTAAAACCGGGTTTCATCGTCAGTCTAAACACTTGGTCCCGCGCCCATAAAACTCCTTTAACACCAAAGATGAACTGCAAGTTTATAGCAGCATTCACACACTCAAATAACTTGAAGAGTTGCAGGAGATTTCATAGTCATCTTAAGGCTGTAGTTGAAGCTAATGACGATTTTATATAATATATTTACTCTTTTCTATTTTAAGACAATTGCGTGTAATTTCAGTGAATATATCTGTTAAAAATAAAATGTCAGTGTTAATTCCATAAAAATATTTTTATTAAAATTTGAGTAATTCTGACAATTCCTCCATCGCATTCTGCATTTACAAATACGACCTCTTTAAAGCACTTCATGTAGGTCTACGTGTTGAGTCACAGACTGTTAAATGGATGCATGTTTCTATCACTAGTGATCACTCTAAACACCATGATGTAAACTGGATATATCATCCAACTCTTTCTGAATGCACTGCACTGTCCTTGGATTGACACCCAAATGCACTGAAACTGATGATTCCGGCGTATATTCCAAGCAGTACAGCAGAGAGTTTCCAAATATATAGCAGAGGGAATTGCGTTACTGTGCCCATTTTTCTCACAGATAGTGACCGAACTGAGTCTACTATAGTGTGCATTTAGAAAAATCAAACACAAGTGAAGCACATACACGAAAGTAAAATATAAAATTGCAACCATTTACACATCGCACTATATATATATATATATATATATATATATAGTGAGAGAGAGAAAGTAAAGGCTTAATTTTATGGTATGTTACATTTTTATAGGAGTGCTCAATATCAGAGATAGAGCGCATGTAAATATAAAAATGGATATTAAGTTAAACATAGTCTTTATGCCATGAAGATTGTATTCAAATATGAAATCGACTGTGACCGCTCGGTGTGGTACTCAGTGTTTACTCATATATATTTACCAGAAATTAATCCTAAAACACGATGTTTAGAACGGCCCCTGATTAATCATAATAGACTATTATTGTCTGTTATATATAACAATATATCTTTAAATATATGTATGCACAAACTCACACTTATATATGAAAATGATACTAACTTATACATATAACAGTTATTATCATTTTTGCCTTTCCCTGTTATTTGTCCTAATAACAAAACAAAAACTATGAGCATAGACAATATGTATGTACATAAACAGTGTTATCAAAATCGTATTAATACTGCTAAAGTTTCTTATTTAGGAAGAACATAGAATAAGATTTGATAGATTTATTTAAGACGAACTTCTCAAATTCTTAGAAAACCAAATCATTAACCTGTAAACTCTATTCGTGTAGCTGAATTGCGTAGTCACATCGAGACTTTTATATGGATGTCATGAACGGCGCAAAATTCGTTCAGAAATTTCTCCACTGTCGGCTTTATAAAATCGTTTTCTCAGATCAATGGTTAATAATAGCTTTTAGCCAGTGAAACCTGTGAGACTTAGCGATCACTATTGCTGTTCTAACCTTGTGGACTGACGTTGCAGAATCATAAATAAATCACTGCACTAGATAACAGAAACAACATTACTTGAAGATTTCCAACAACAAACAACTCATATTGACAACACATATGAAACGAAATGAAAATAATGACATTATAAATATCTTGTTGTTCCACACGAAAATATTAGGAATGGGGCCTCGATCAATTTTGGAAAGAGCGATAACAGAGCTAATAGACACAAGAAACATATTTTCCTGATAAAAAGTTTTGTATTTTATAAATTTCAACCAGCATTAGTATTGCTCTCTCTTCAATGAATGTCGAATGTTTCCTAATAAGGAAACAGCTCGTATTACCATTACCATTATACATACTGATAAAGTTTGATTTCATTCAGTACTGAAAATGTTGGCAATTACCGCATGTTTTACTGCCTTTGGCTTCTTCTTTTATGTGCCGTGTTCTTTCATCTTGTATTTTCTTCAAAACATTCTTCTGATATCCATCAAGAACATCAAGTAAGTTAAGCGCTGATGTTCTTTGTCTTTGTTTCAATCAACCGGTCTCGTGAGTATCAAATTTTCTAAGCCTTAATTCCTCATTACGTACGCCAGAAATTTCATCTTGCTTTTCCTGGAGTTGAGTATGACTTTCCCATTTGCTTCAATTCTCTGCAGAACCTCGGCGGTGCTCACATATTTGCTCTATTGTATTTGCAGCCGCTTTCAGTTGACCCACTTTTTTTGCTTCAAGTCTCTTCCTCATATCAGTCCAGTAAGTATCCTAGCCCTCCTTCTTCATTACGCTGCCGCTAGCGAGTGTTTCTATTTCTTAGTACTCTGCTTAGCTTTTGGAATGCTTCCTTGGCTATCCCGATACGCCTTCGGATATTTGTGTCACACTTCCCAGGTATTTAAATATCCACACTTGCTTGATTTTTACATATCTGATTTGCAATGTTTTTGGTTCATCTTTTTGATAATGACCATGTTTGTTTATTTATTCATTTTTTTCAGGTGATGTTTAAACCTTCCGTTTTCTCTTTCCTTCACGAACCTCTGCAATGTTCTTTCTACATCTTCTGTTAACGTAATGCGTCAGACATTGTTCATGAAAATTAAACGAGCGGAAGAGTAGAAACTAACAACTGGAGAATATTTTAAATAAATCGCTTGAAAAAATTGAAAAGGTCGAAACCATGGTATCGTACATTTGACATTCTAACTCCTCAGACTGCAATCCTCTTGAATATTATGGGTTGGTCGAATATAAGCCAAAGACTTACTAAACTACTTGTAATACAAAAGATGAACTGAAGGCACAGATGATGGCAGAGTTCACCAAGTTAAACAAGGAGAACATCCAGAAGAGTTTCAGGAGATTCCGGAATCGTCTTTAAGTTTTGGTTAATGCAAAAGGCAATTTTATTAATTAATTGTACTCTTCTGTATTTTAAGATATTTTGGCGTCATTCTGGTAAATATATCTTTGAAAATGAGATGTCAATGTTATTTTCATTTTTGCATAATTTAAACGAAAATTTATATTTGTTATCGTGAGCGCAGTAAGGTCACTCTGTTTGATAATTTGTACCAAGCCTGCTTAACCCGTCTACGAGATATTGCTTATGAATTAATACTTTCTCGACTGACTTGATATATCATTATATATACACATATATGTATATATACAGTGTGTATCAAAAATACTTTTACAATTCTTGGAAGCTAATTTCACACGTCAAAACAAGGATAAAAGGCCCCATTCATATATGTCCGCAAAACCTTTGTTTTTAAGTTATTAAACTATTAAAACGTTAAACATTTTTTTGAGAGAGAATTTTGCATAAACACTTATTTTGGAATTTTACAATTTCCAGATTCATGTCATACTATTAATTTCAGAGCTGGGGAGGAGAATAATGATTCATAATTTTTCCCAAGCATAATTGTCCTTAAGTTAGTATAACGAACCTAACTGAAATTCAAACTTGACTCTCTGATTTCTGGTTCCGAAATGCTATCCATTAAATAACCTGTATCTTCTAGCAACGTCGATACACTCCTGATCAAAATCTTACGACCAAATTCAAAATGGTTAAAAAATATATAAATTACTGTTACTTTAATCGAAATATATTTGCAAAACATTTACATTTAATTAGAAAATATAGTTTATCAAAATCGAGAAAAAATTTTAAACTTTTAATTAATTAAACCAAGCATTGAAAAATTATTTTTTGTTAATCATCGTAAACATGTGTGAAAATATATTAGACAAAATGTTTAGAAATAATCAGTGCGCCCATAGATTCAGGCGTGTAGACATGTATTTAACTAATTTCCAGTAGTAAATTTCAGATTTTAAAATGGTCATGGTTAAAATTTTAATAAAATTCGAACAGGACAAGATTAGTGAACTTAAAATACGTAGACTTTCGCAACAAGCCATTGCAAATGAAATTGTCTGTAACAGAACTAACATTCTTCTTCTTCATGTGCCGTGTCCTTTCATGATGTAGGCGATCATGGATTTCTACTTGGTTTTGTCACATGTCGCTCTCAATATCTTTCACTTGGTATCTCTTCGAAACCCTGATCGGCCATCCATTTGCTCACGCGCTGCTTTCCCCTGTCTCGCCTTCCCTCCTTTCGACCTGTGAGTATTAAATTCTCCATGCCTTCCTTCCTCATTACATGTCCCATGAACCTAATTTGTCACTTCCTGGTGTTAAGCCTATGTTTTCTTCTTGATTTCATCCTTTCCAACACTTCATCGTTGAACATGTGCTCATTAAATGAATACTTGGTAGGCCATCCCTTAAGGAAATACAAGAATTGTACTAACAATATAGCACACACATTACGAGGAGCTTTACTAATTAACATGGGTGCAATCTTAGTTTTTCTTTGCAAAAATGATCGGTGAAAAATGTCAAGAAAACATTTCAGAACTTCGGAATATTTCATTAATAAGAACGTGAAATCAGGTTGTGTGACCGATACATATATAAATCCCATTTTGTTTGATTTAATATAATAGTGTGTTTGTATGCACGTTTTTATGGTCGTATATATGTGTGTATATGTGTGTATACGTACATGTGTGCAAATACGTATGTATATGAGTGTTCGTTGTGTGCATAAATGTGCTTGTCTCTATGTGTTTATTAAAAACATTATGAGCTTTTAAAAATTTCAATATATATATATATATATATATATATATATATAACCAAATTTCGAAATTCTGTAGTTCTGGATTTCTTTGAATTTATGATCAATTAAATTTGTTGGAATCGGAATTAGATTATTTAGGACACATACCCTAAATCCATTATAATAGTTCCAAATGAAAATTTAATCAATCCTAAATATTTATAAAAGATTAATAAAGGAATATAAACATTTGATTATTATTATTCTTCATGTGTCGTGTTCCTTTCAGAGTGTAGATGATTATGGACTTCCATTTAGCCCTGTCTCAATATATATATCTCTTGTTTTATTTGTTTAAATCTATTATTTTCTTTTTACTAGATACTCATATTTTAGTGGAACGTGACTTCATGGTTTTTAATACACGCACACACACACACACACACACACACACACACACACACACACACACACACACACACACACACACACATATATATATATATATATATATATATAATAAATAGTACATTATAATTACCACTGGCCTTAATCCTTTGAGAAAACGTTTGGAAAATATGTATCTTCCAGCAGGAATCGAACCTGCAAACTCCCACACCAGAGAGATGCCATCTTTATATCAGACGTGTTTTTACCAATCAACCCACAGAAAAAAGTAATGTTAAACGAATAAAAATCTGAAAGTGTCGGCTAATATGCTGTGTATTTGGGCAGCAATTTTAGTTGACAATAAGGACATAATAGCCTAATCCATATAAAAAAGAAGATAAAAAATTATAAAGGCATTACTAATGAAAAAAAATAGACATATAACTGAAAGCGTACGAAAAACTAGAAAGTTTAGACAATTTTTATACCATTTGAGTTTTGAAAAATAACAAAAATCACAAGAACACATGAAAAATTATATAAGATCTTAATGATAATACCTTGTCTGTCATTTTCCCAAAAATAACATATATATATATATATATATATATATATATATATATATATATATATATATACACGAAAAAGCAAAAATGAAAAAAAAAGGTAGAATTTGTCAGGATATAATTATTTAATCAGATATTTATTTTAATGTTTGCATGAAGGCATTAATTTTCTTCTTTTATTTAATATATTGAGTTTCTTTATGGGTTTAAAATGGCAAGCTTTTCTAAAAGCCATGAGTAACATATATATTCTATTCCATTATAATATTTGGTTTATGCAATGATTTCCCAGGTAATAATTGAAAAAAAAATCAAAGGAGCGTAATTCATAATTATTAATAGTAATATTTGCCGGAGTGGGGGGGGTAAGGAAGAAATAATGGGGTAAAATAAGGGAGTGAGGAAGGTAGAGAGAAAGAAACAGGGAAACTTATGAAGGAATCTATATCAATTGGGGTCTAAGATCGTAAATAATTTCAAATCTTACAACAGAAAAGAAAATCAATGAAATATATGCCTTTTAGAAAAGAACTTGCCACCTTAAACCACATAAATAGCCCTAATCTACTTAACAAAAACAATTTAATAATCACATGCTGCCATAAATAAATATTTACTGCTAGGTTCTTCTATACGTTTGCTCCTTTCTTTCTCTCTTTTTACTCGCTCCCTTACTCCCCTTTATTTATTTCTTTCCCTCACAAATATTACTATTACTTATTACGAATTACGTTCCTTTAAATTCTTCTCCCTGCATTCTAATGTTTTATTATTTTTTAATTTTATTTTTAAATCCTAAATTTTCATTTTTCAATTTTAACTTAAAATATTAATTTTAATTTTTTATCTACATGTAATCTTAGAATGTTTCAATATTTACGCTTTAATAATGGCGGCCTTTTGATTTCTTGTCCTTGCATGTTGATATTTTTCAAAATTTAAAGTTATTTATTTTTTATTTCTTGAATTTAATTTTGATTTTAAATTTTAAATTTAAATTTAAATTTTTATCAACATATAATCTCGGAATACTTACATTTTCACTCTTGTTATTAAAAATGCAGTAGCTTTACTTTTTAAAATTTAATCCCCATGAACATCGAGTGAACATAAATTAAAATTTATTAAACCGTCATTTTGCAAAATGCACATGATGACTGCATAACATATGAAACTTTGAGTCGTGCCATCAACGTAGGGGAATATATATATATATATATATATATATATATATATATATATATAGCTCAGTTCATAACACATTGAACACTTTCATTAACACCTGAATAATAATATTATACATGTGTGTACCCTCATATGCATAATAATTAATTCACCTAATTATATATATTGTTGAACTTTGCTATATTTTGGGGACATTATTCAGTCATCTCAAGATAGACAGTATTGACGGAGTCACTAAGTCGACACGTTGAATGTCACTTTTACGCTTTAATATGATCATTAAACTGGAAACTTACAATCACCATTGTGTTGATGACTATGACCACAACCTTTTTCTATCTCTCTCCCCATCTATATATATACATATATATATATATATATATATATATATATATATATGTGTGTGTGTGTGTGTGCATACATGTTTATAGAAATAAACGCATATGTATGCGTAGAGGTATATATATAAGTAGTCAGTCAGTTAAGTGCCATACGTGAAACACTCTTGGGCGATCATGTCTCGAAAGAGACATGGCTGACTGGGCAAAAGATTATCCCGCAGTAAGTTTCTTCGGTAGATTGGTTGCCAGCCAAGGCTATAGAACCCAATCTGTCCTGTTATTTAACCCATAACTGGAAGGAAGAGACGGATTAATACCTTTCCCAAGGGTATGTGCGCGTAAGTGAATACAATGGATTCAACTGGAATTTGAACTCGGCTACCGATTTCTCGTTCCGAGCCGATAACCACTGTACCACAACGTACATCCATATATAAGTAGACATAGATAAATAATTAGGGATAGTCCAAAAGAAATCATGTATTGCAATACTGGGATTGATAGACATGTAATTTGATAAAACGCACGCACGTACGTGAAACCTGCCAACCAGGATGAACTTAATCGCCCGCAAAACGCAAAGTACGTGGCACAAAACAAAATACAGAATAAGAAAAGTAAATATACAACTCAAATTCGTTACAGCAAACGACGTGACAAGCATGCGTTATCAATGAATAAATAACAAAAACATATATTGAAGGTAAAACAAAGCAAATAACAGTCCATGAAATGAAAATTAAATCAAATAGCAGGTTTCACTCGCTGACAGGATTGATCAACAAAAGATCATAGTTATTGACAATGGTTTCTTTTGAGGTAGTCTCCTCTTTCAAAATAATTAATTTTTAATTGAAAATTTTGTTTTGAATCTTCCTATTGAAATTATTTCTCTTTTTTTGGAAATTCCATGAATCAACTTAAACTATTCACTTTATGCTTGGAACTTAATCAACATTTTCTCTCGCTTTACCACAAAAACCGTGGCATTCTAAGCTAAGTATTACCATTCCTTCACACTTTATAGCATTATTCAGCTGTTCTTTACTATACATATTCGACTCTATATTCTTTAGATATGTTAAACCTGCTGGTTTGAAGAAATAGTTCCTTGCTTTTTCCATGTTCTTTTCATAACAATGCTGAGTATTAAAGTATTATTATTGAACTTCAATAATCTCACGGTAAAAAATAAAAAATATCAGAAATTATTTTAGCTATAAAATATTCTCCAAGAAGGACAAACTATATAACAACTAATAATTCATTATCAAAGGTGTCCTTTGTATAATAAGAAAGTGCAGATACCGGCTTGACAAACTTTGGTACATGAATTGGACTCTTAAGGAACTAAACAATATTCAGGTAGATAGGAGCATGGCATAAGAAATCGGAGAATCGAGGACGAAGTAAAGTCATTAAATTTACTTTTAGAAATCAATAAATAAATCTCCCACTAGCTATAGGTTAGATAGGACAATTTAAATTTGGAAAAAACCATGAAAGAGATAGCAAAAATTCATTCGCCAAATAAAAAAATTAAATTCATAATATGTTTTGTTTTTAACTAGCCAACAACGGATTAATTTATTATAAATCAATTGAAAAAAGAAATCTATGGATTGTCTATTTTTCTGTCTATTTTTCTGTCTATTTTTCTGTCCTACGAAAGCTATATTATCGATCCAACGTGATATAAAGGTAAAAAAAAAAATAATCAATTTTGAAAATTCACTATGATTTACATTAAATTTTATTTGCCTTCTTTTTTTAATAATAATAATAATAATAATAATAATAATAATAATAATAATAATAATAAACGCTAATCATTGGAATATAATCCTCTTACTGGCCTTCAAATATACCTGGAAATTGCAGAAAACTGGATGATTATATCTGTCAATGAACATGACAGAAGTTAAAAGAAAGAAAGCCAACAACATCGAAACAAAATTTCAAGCATGTGTACAAATGCAAGTTAAACGGAAACAACACCTACTGCACCTGCAAAAGCCTTTGAAAATGAAAGCTAAGTCAAATGTAATCGACCAGATGCGAAAACGATGGCAAGAAAAACCTCTTCACAATTAATACTCTGTCCGTACCAAAAAAGCTGCTGTAGTCAAACACCGTAATCATCAAGGTTAAAAGCTAAAGTCAAAGGTTTTATTTTTTTCTTCACCAATGCTTAATAACTACAAATTACCAAACACACATAACAAAAAATTAGGTTAGCCTAAAATGCAGATTCTGTGATAAATAGCCAAAAGCAATTGACCATCTTGTATCAGGATGCACGGTATTTGTACCAACTGAATATAAAACTCGTCATGACAGAGTTAGCCAATATCTGCATTGAGAAATATACAACTTTTACCAGATGGAAATTACAAGAAACTGGTAAGAACATCACCTCGACCAGTTTACACAGAGATAAGACGTGTAGCAATTTAATAAGACTGTAAAATGCACACAAAATGAACAATCAAAGTCAATCGCCCATAACATCATAATCAAAGACCTCAAAAACAGAATGTGATTTCTTATTGACATGGCAGTCTCTACAGATTGTAATGTATTTTTGAGGAACTTAAAAACCTATTAAAATACAAGGATTTTGAAGTGGAAATATAAAAATGAGGCCAATTAAGACATCTATGCTTACAATAGTAGTTGGATCCCTTGGATTAATTGGAAAAACCTCTGACAGAATCATTAAATAAATACCTGGTAGGCCATCCCTTAAGGAAATACAAAAATTGTACTAACAATATAGCTCACACATTACGAGGTGCTTTACTAATGAAAATGGATGTGATCAGAGTTTTTCTTTACAAAATATTCAATGAAAAATGTTAAGAAGACATTTCAGAAATTAAGTCCTTGGTTGGGACTTGAAGGGAAACATGTATACACCAGAAATCAAAGAAAATAATAATAATAATAATAATAATAATAATAATAATAATAATAATAATAATAATTCTGTAGAAAAGCAAAACAGAAGCCAAGAACCAATTATTGCGGCAAAAAATATGAAAATGAAAGCCAAAGATAAAGATAAAGATCTTGAAAAGATAAAACAGCGCTGGCAAGACAAACCTCTGCATGGCCAATATCCAGTACGTGCCAATAAATCCAATGTTGACAAAGTTAATACTCATCGATGGTTACGATCATCTGGATTAAAGTCTGAAACTGAAGGATTTATACTTGCAGCACAAGACCAAAGTCTTTTCACGAGAAACTTTCAGGCAAATATTATGCATAATAATATGGATCCAAAATGCAGGTTTTGTGATAAACACCAAGTGATAAACAATAGACCACCTAATCTCAGGCTGTTCTGTGCTTGCCCCAAATGAATATAAAAATCGCCACGATAGAGTTGGGCAATATTTACATTGGACAATGTGCAAACATTATGGAAAATCTGTAAACAAACACTGGTATGAACATCATCTAGCACCGGTTACAGAAATAGAAGATGTAACCATTCTATGGGATTACACCATCTACACAGACAAAAAAAATTGAAGCAAACAGGCCAGACATTATTGTTAAAAACCAGAAGGAGAAAACTTGTCTATTAATTGATATGGCTTGTCCAGCGGATTGTAACATAGCAATCAAGGAATTTGAAAAACTGTCAAAATATAAAGACCTGGAAATTGAAATAGAAAAAATGTGGAAATTGAAAACAAGAGTTGTGCCAGTGATAGTAGGTGCACTTGGAATGATAAAAAATGGAACAAAACAACACATTGAAAGAATCCCTGGAAACCCCAGCTTAAGAGATATGCAAAAAATTGTCTTATTATGTACAGCCCACACACTAAGGAAAACTGTATCTATGTAATGCTGGGGATGATAGGGAAGATAGAAAAACATGCAATGCAGCCATAACAACACGCCACTACCTGCCTTACCTGAAAAATGACATAATAATAATAATAATAATAATTATTATTATGTCATTTTTCATCATATTTCGATTTCTGCTTTGGTCTCACTACCAACCAAGTCTGCGGGGAGACCTAAGGCAGGTAGTGGCGTGTTGTTATGGCTCCATTTCATGTTTTTCTATCTTCCCTATCATCCCCAGCATTACATAGATAAAGTTTTCCTTAGTGTGTGGGCTGTACTTAATAAGATAATTTTTTGTATATCTCTTAAACTGGGGTTTCCAGGGATTCTTTCAATGTGTTGTTTTGTTCCATTTCTTATCATTTCAAGTGCACCTACTATCACTGGCACAACTCTTGTTTTCAATTTCCACATTTTTTCTATTTCAATTTCCAGGTCTTTATATTTTGACAGTTTTTCAAATTCCTTGATTGCTATGTTACAATCCGCTGGACAAGCCATATCAATTAATAGACACGTTTTCTCCTTCTGGTTTTTAACAATAATGTCTGGCCTGTTTGCTTCAATTTTTCTGTCTGTGTAGATGGTGTAATCCCATAGAATGGTTACATCTTCTATTTCTATAACCGGTGCTGGGTGATGTTCATACCAGTGTTTGTTTACAGATTTTCCATAATGTTTGCACATTGTCCGATGTAAACTTTGTCCAACTCTATCGTGGCGATTTTTATATTCATTTGGGGCAAGCACAGAACAGCCTGAGATTAGGTGGTCTATTGTTTATCACTTGGTGTTTATCACAAAATCTGCATTTTGGATCCATATTATTATGCATAATATTTGCCTGAAAGTTTCTTGTGAAAAGATTTTGGTCTTGCGCTTCAGTTTCAGACTTTAATCCAGATGCACGTAACCATCGATGAGTATTAACTTTGTCAACATTAAATTTATTGGCACGTTCAGGATATTGGCCATGCAGAGGTTTGTCTTGCCAGCGCTGTTTCATCTGTCCAAGAGCTTTAACTTTGACTTCAATTTTCATATTTTTGCCGCAATAGTTGGTTCTTGGCTTCTGTTTTGCTTTTCTACAGAATCTACTAACTGTAAATCTTGTTTGTATTTACTGCCTTCTTTTATTATTGAATATTTTTTCTTTCTTTCTTCATGTTGCCTTACTAATTGTATCATCCAATCCTTTGTTGTTTCTATGTATGTTAGTAAGCCAATAGTTGTTGTCTTGTATGACAATTCCAACTGAATAAGACCTCTTCCACCTTCTTTACGAGGTATGTATAGACGGTCTACATCAGCCTTTGGATGATGCATCTTATGCTTAGAAAAAATCTTTGTTGTTTTAGAATCCATTCGCCTGATGTCGTTTAGAGTCCAGTTTAAGATGTTGAAGCTATATTGGACAACTGGGATTGCAAGGCTATTAATGGCCATAACTCTGTTCTGAGAATTCAATTCAGTTTTTAATATCATACGTAGCCTTCTATAGTACTCTTTACGCACTATTTCTTTCACTTTTTTATGGTGAATGTTTTCACTCTCATTTACACCTAGGTATTTATAAGCTACTTCTGGTTTCAATTCTTTTATTGTTACAGCAGGGTCTAAGCTAATTGAGGATGTTTCTTGTATTGATCCACGTAAAACTGTAGCTTTAGCACATTTATTCAAATTGAATTTCATTCCAATATCTTCGCTGAAGCATTTTACAGTTTGTAGAAGACCTTCCATCTCATTAACATTCTTAGCATACAACTTTAAATCATCCATGTAAAATAGATGGCTTATTATCTTGTGGCCTGTTTTATAACCACATTCTGTCTTATTAAGTTGATTGGTTAGTGCTATTAATGATATGCAGAATAGTAAGGGAGATAAAGAATCACCTTGAAATATACCTCTTTTGATGTTTATTTCATCAGACTTATAGGTTCCATTTATATGATTGAGGTAAAGGGTTGTTTTCCATATAGACATGCACTGTTTGATGAAATTGATGATGACGGGCAATATCTTGTATATATTTAAAGTCTTTAAAATCCAGGAATGTGGCACACTATCGAATGCCTTTCGATAATCTATCCAGGCAGTACTAAGATTTTTCTTTGTACTGTCGCAGTTTTCCAGGATCATTTTGTTAATTAGCAATTGGTCTTTACATCCATAACAGCCACGTTTGCACCCTTTTTGTTCAAGCGGTATCATGTCATTTCTTTCTAAGAATAAATATGTCTGTTTTGCTAAAATAGATGTTAATAGTTTATATGTTGTCGGAAGACATGTAATTGGTCTGTAGTTCTTCGGGTTGTTTGTGTCACCATTCTTGAGTAGAAGAAATGTAATTCCTTTGGTCATCCATGCAGGAATTTTAGTGGGATCGTCAGTCATTTCTTGAAGTTCTTTGGCTAGTTTTTTATGTGCTGTATTTAAATAATATAGCCAAACGTTAGGAATGTTATCTATACCTGGGAATTTCCAATTGTGTGCTTTTTTTAGTGCAAATTTAACATCCTCTTCTGTAATTCCAGCTCATGTCTATTCTGGTTTATTTTTCATTCGTTCTATCTCTTGTGCAATCCAATCTACTTCCTTGCTATGTTCTTTAGGGCAAGCCCATATCCTTTCCCAGAACTGTGTAACTTCTTCCATTCTACGGGGGACTGTCACTTCAATTCTTTTTTTAACCTATTTCCCTGTAAAATCTCTTTGCATCGGTTTGAAAAATCTTGTTTTGTCTGTAAAATCTTGATCTTTTCACATAGCGTCTTATTTTTTGAGCCTTCAGTTGTATTTTTTGCTTTATTTTTTCCTTAGTTGATAGGGCTTCATTTTCATTTCTAATGTTGTATTTTCTTTCGACTCTTCTGCTTTTCCTATATCTTACATTTATTCCTCTACTCAGTTCATCCAGTACTGATAGTTCACTTCTAAGTTGTTCGATTTCTTTTTCTATTTTTCTTTTCCAAGTTGGATCTTCATGTCTGCGAGACTGCCTTGTTTTTATTATTATTATTATTATTATTATTATTATTATTATTATTATTATTATTATTATAACAATAATGTTAATAAATTAATTAATTAATGTTTTTGTTCCTACTAAATTCTTGGTATCCATGCTTATGAATTTATTTCCTTTAACTCTTAAATCTTCTGCACCTTCTTAATTATCCATACAGTGTTGTTTAGATCCTTGAACACTTCCTCTAAATTCCATTTTCTTTAAATTTTTTAAATATATGCTATTTTAGAACAGATTCAAATGCACCAGTTATTATGGACACGTTAGTAACCATTGTACATCAAATTATTTTCAGCTCTCAGGTAAAGTCCTGATATGTTCCTAATTTCTTTTTCGTCAACTCTTTGAATGCAGCCAAAACGATTCTCTAATTGTTTCTTATATAGAGAGTATGTCTTCTCAAAGCATTGATCCAGGCATTACCATGGTCTTCCTTCTGATTTCTGTGTCGATTCTTCTTTTTTTGTCGTCACTAATTAAATGTCTTTTTTTTATCTCTTGTTATGTTTCATCTTTTGCTAGATCTCATGGTCCTTATAAGCGTATATAAGCGAGGTTGTTGACTACGTTTTTCTATTTATTGCGCTCAATATATTTTGTGAAAGTCACATTTTCTAATTCCGCTTTCCATTTATGCACCCGAACAATTTCACTTGTATCTTACGGATTATATGTTTAAGTATCTATTTTGTTTCCATTTTTTCTAAAACTTGATCTTTGCTTAAATTTTTAGTCCAAATGTCTGTTACGGCGATCTTTTACTTTGCCTGTGGGAAGATTGTTCCCATATTCACTGCGATGCAAATGAATAGCTACTATAATTAATTTCAGCAAAGTTTTCTTTTCTTTTTTTCTCTTTCTCATCTTTTGCTATTCTAGTGCATGTTTTCGGTATCGCATTCTCCATCATCTCTTAAAATTCTTACTTCTGTACTTGTTCAAAGTTGAAATCTGATTCCTAGCTCGACACTGGTACTTTCTTTTTGTTGACAAACTAACATTCTGTTTTCTTACAATTGATGATTAAACCTTTCTACTCGTTCTGTAGATTGCTTCCTAGTTCAGTTCTCAAACGCTTGTTTTTGCATATCTAATATTGTTAAGATTATGGCCGTTATAAACGAAACCTGGTCGGAGTTCTTATTCTTTCAAGATCACTTCATTGTAAGAACTGAATAGGTTCTACGAAAATATGTATACTTGTTTTACAGCCCTTTCTATTTTTGTGTATTGACTGAATTTATTTTCTGTTCATAGGTTAGGGCTTCTCTCCTTACATAAGTTATAGGATATTATTATATTTTTGGCAAATTATTCAATTTTAGAGAGCGGTTCAAACAGTTTTTTATGTCGTGCTTTATTAAACCCTTTTTTTCCTAATATATAAATCTCCATGCTTCTGCCTATGTGTAGATCTTTTTTACTATCCTTCTAAGCATAAATATCGTATTATGTGTTCTATTTCTTTATTTGACTTTTTTCCAGAATAATTTAACGACACGCTTTATTCAAAGAAAATCGAACAAGTTTTACTATGGAGCTTATTGATTTAATTGCCTGATAGCATTTGAATTTGTTTCCAGCTGTCCTCTTAGGCAGAGCTATAAACCGGTTTTACTTAGATCTTCCGCTATATCACTACTATATATCATATTTCTGAAATTTTGTCAAGACAGAAATCATCTAACGCTGCCAGCATTCACTCTGACCTCGTCGATATGACCAACGTTACCTTGTTTTTGTTGCATTTCGACAGTACTCATTTCTGGTCTTTCCATTTTTTTTGCCTACTGCAGGGTTTTTTTCTTTCGTCATGGAAAATTTTTACAACGTATTGGTTTTATTGTATAGGTATTTTTTTCGGATTTCAAATATTTCTTTTGATTTTATGAATGAAAATATTATTTAAATCACTTATTTAAGAATTACAATATTAGATATCGTCTTTATTTATAAATTACAATATTGTATAGCTGTTTTTAATAATGCAAGAATAAATAAATATCTATTTGTAAAAAAACAAATTTTCATCCAACCGATTCGTAAATAAAAAAATCTTGTGTGAGACCGCACATTTTAAATACATATAAAAAAATATTAAACCTAACAAATTAATTGCTATTCTAAACACATATTGCTAGGGTTAATATTTTTAATAGTTAATCAACTATAAATATAACAGCTGTTTTTATATACGAATATTAAATTCTATTCGTATCAGATGAAATACTGCGTTAAACTGCATTTATTTAATTTTTGAAAAATTAACAATGATGATAAAATGTACTTCTAGAAAGAGAATTTTTTCTGGCCCCTAGCAAGCACTGATAATGACTCATGTGAATCAAAATATTCAGGCAACTAAACATGTATTTTGGCCATTTTATTTACACATAACAGCCAAAAGGATATTCGTACATTATAAAAATGATCCTCAATTATACAAGATATAAAATGTCTTTGCTGTGACAAAATATGTTATAAAACAACAAAAACAAGTATTGAATAGTTTGCTCCTTTCAATTACATGATTCCCGCTTTCATACCTGTCTCTTCTTAAGTGATATCTCTTGATTTGTTTTTTCTTTCTTTATTATTGTTTTCGTTGGATTTTGTTGTTATTAGTATTGTCACTTGTAATGCATTTATTTTATTTCCTACATAGCACGAAATGTTTATCCATTAGAACTTCTACTTTTATTAGAATATCAAGAAACTAATCCTTTTGTGAGGGAATTGCCAGTAATGGTTATAATGAAAGAACGTCTCAGATGGTGTCCGTTACTTACTATAGGAGCCCATTTTCGAACAGGAACTTAGTACAATGGCATCCATTTGGCAATAAATGGATATAATTAGAGTGTTTTTTTACAAATGTTTAATACACCAATAAACACAAGAGAAATATTTGATACTCTTATCCACAGGCACAGACACACACACACACACACACACACACACACACACACACACACAGACGCACATACACACACATACATAGATACATACATATATACATACATAAGTATTAAAGTATAGTCAGGCAGCAAACATTCTTTTAAGCATTTTTCGTAGAAAACGAGCGACAAGAAAGATTTTATTAATTTTTTGTTTAGTTTTTCCTTTATTTTTATATGTTTCCTTTTGCTCGCGATAAGAAATACAAACTTGATCCGTAATTATTTTCCTAGCGCTTTCAGTCACATCTCTCGCCATGCTCAAGGGCGCTATATTTTTGCTGTCGTTATTTTATCTACATGTTTTGACCGTAGCGTAATTTATTTTCTGCTGTTCGTTAAAAAGCAGCGTTCTTTTAAAGAACTCATGTGAGAAAATATAGTTTAAAGTTATGTTATATTTATGGGTAAAAGTGATCAATACCAGTGCCAGGCGTGTGTAAATGACAAAAGGGTACACAGGTGTCAATATCTAGTGACAGCAGTATTTTTCTTGCTCTCTAATAGCTGGAAATTGAAGCTAAGTGATATATTGTCATAAGGAATAATGTGTCACTGCCGACACCTGTGTACTTTCGAACACTGATCGCCAGGGATTAAAGACAGTCGACCTCGTTCTCAAGTAATTGGTGGTAATGTGCTGCCTGGATCCCGTAGTATATATATATATACATATATATATATATATATATATAATATATATATATATATATATATATATATATATATATAGAGAGAGAGAGAGAGAGATTGATTAAGGTGTGTAAAGTTGGGGGAAAATAAGTATCTGACAAAATATTTTTCGAAGGTGTTATTACTTATGTATGTTTGATTATAGAAATGATTTTACTAAAGTAAAAGTTTCGTT
Source organism: Ascarosepion bandense (assembly GCA_037127315.1). Classification (NCBI taxonomy): domain Eukaryota; kingdom Metazoa; phylum Mollusca; class Cephalopoda; order Sepiida; family Sepiidae; genus Ascarosepion; species Ascarosepion bandense. The sequence goes on from JBBBDQ010002324.1 coordinate 1,532,230, forward strand.
GGATCTTAAAAGGTTACAAAAGAAACTAATGATGGGATTTTGTTTAACCCTAAAAAGTTTCAAAAGTGGCGACGAGAATTCGAAATTTATGTGACTAACAAAGTTAGCATTAGAAAAATGGAAATGAAGATTCGAAACTTATGCAATGTACAAAAGTGGCGACAAGGAATCGTTTCAACTATCACGAAGTGTCGTTTGAACTCATACAAGGAAACAACAAAAATGAATCTACAAAGATATTCAGCAAATTATAGCAAATATTGAGGAACTAAATACATGACGCAAATATTGGTGCTACAGAAGCAACAACTAGAACAATAGCTGCAGCAAAATTAAATAAAACAACAGTTTCAGCAAAAAAAATCATCAACATGAATAACGACAACAGAATGTTTTCGAATTTTTACGAAGGAATAACAAACTTCAGATTAAGTTACGCCAGATGCTGTTTCAAATTCAATATAAGGAAGTTATATACTGCATGGGAAGAAGGAATACTTTTTTAGCATATTACAAAAATACGAAATGATCTTCAAAAGAGATTTTGCGCATTGGAAAGATGACAAGAAAGTTCGGTTATAATTAAAGAAATTGTCCGCCGCTGAAAATGAAAAGTATGTGAATTTATTTGGCCAAATTATTGTTAGAAGCCTTTATTACTCTTGTATCTGTGACTTTACAAATTGACTTTACTTAAGTAGAAGTTATAGAAATAATGTCGAGTTTTGTTAAAACTAATGAGGTTACAAAGGGAACCTAAAACGTGATTTTGTTAACCATAGCAACATTACTTTATATATATATATATATTACAAGAATGTAGAAGAACACGTAGATTAAAACCCACTGTTCAAGCATCTACTTTTATAAAAAGTGCTTGATGCAAAGTAGAGATTTAACCTGCTGTTCAAATTGTTTATCTATTTATGTATTGTATGGTCCCACTATGTACCTTAATCAGTCAAAATAATTTTCTTTAAAATTTAATCGACTACAATGTTTTATTTATAAGGTGTGCTCCAACATAATGAAAAAAATTGTTTAATAAAATAAATCACCCACGCAATACTTAATTATTGTTTTTAATACAATATAGCTAAGTATATCATAATTATTTAATTCTAATTCTGACCTAAACATTCCAGCCCATTTACTCGTGAGATAACAATAAAAAATCTATTTTTCAGTACAAAAACCTAAAATCCAACCTTCTGTTAAAAATTGTTGTCTACGTATGTAAAAAATGTAAGGTTTTTATGTGTCTTTTCTTAAAAAGTGACATGTCTAGATACCAAGCAGTTCTGCTCCCTTTCATAACACAAATGTTAAAACTTCAGAATTACATAATTCTCATATTTGATTGAACAATATTGACACACCTTGAAAGAGTTTCTCCAACTATCACTCCCTAATTTCTAAATATTCATGAATTCATCTTTCATTTTTTTTAAATATATCATTTATTTTAACATATCACCTGAAGTTGAATTGTTCTGGAAAATGAATTTTTTGTGTAGTGATATTATGCTTTTATAAACGATTGTAATAACAAAATTACAATCTATCTATCTATCTATCTATCTATCTATCTATCTATCTATCTATCTATCTATCTATATTGTTGTAATGCAATACGTTTGTCATGAAATTTAATAATTCTGAATTTTGGCAGCATTACCTCTTTTATATACAAAAGATTTGTAGACATGTGTTTATATAGATTTTGACCGTGTTTTGATGGGGAAACTCGTCTCCAAAGTTTGCAAAAATATTATTTTTCCGACTTTTAAAGATTTTTATGCTGGAAGTTCTGTTTATCAATAGAAGTAAAAATAAGGATATCGTTAGGTTTTCACTTTATTTTAATTCAAAAATTCTCACATGTTCTTCGGGCTCTTATTCAGGCTTTATCTTCACTGATGTATTTTAAGGCCTCATGAACAAATGTGTTGTTGTAGATTCTTTTTCCTTATTTCTCTTTTTCATCATTGTCTAATTCCCTTTCTATCTTTGTATACCTGCTGAATTCGTTTCCTGTCCGTTTGCAAGCGGTTTGTACCAGCAGAGTTTCATGATTACTCTAATGCCTTTTATAAATATGTTGAGGTTGCTGAGTATTTCTATCAATTCTTTGTGGCCAGTCTTTTGCTAGGTTTAAATTCAAAATGTCTAAGTACCCTTGCGATGAGCTCATTCACAGAATTAAGATTTCGCGATGTCTATTCTTGTAGTTATTTTTTTAATTTCTTTGTGTTGCAGACACACATAAACTGATACTCATTGTTCATCTGTTAATTTTTATTTAATGCGTAGAAATATAATAAAACACATATACACACACACCCGAGCAAACACACACGCTTCTCGAAATAAATCTATTTTCTAATAAACTGAAGATAGGATATAATATGATGGTTATCGGTTTATTTTATTTTTAATCAACAATTGGATATAGTCTCTATATTAATAGAAATCTATTAATAAAATATAAAAAATTTAATTAACCTAGATTAAAGTTGTGTTCGTATTAAAATGCATATTGCTGGATTTTGCTATTTTTACGTATCAGAACAAAACAATCGTAAACTCTTCAATTCAAGGGTCAGACATTTTAAATCTTCTAAATCTTTAAGGCCTAATAAACAAATGTGTTGTTGTTGATTCTCTTTCCTTATTTCTCTTTTTCATCCTTGTTTAATGCCCTTTCTATATTTGTATACCTGCTGAATCTAAATCTTCACTTCTTGCCATTTACTTTTTCATTCATATCACATGTTGCAATCATCATTATCCTTTTAAAAGAACTTCGATTGTCTCTTGATTCTTGAATTGGAATGAATTTTAATATATGCATCCATATATCAAATTTCGTGATTATCACAGATGCTTATGTATTTTTGTCCCTCAATTTGCTTTATCCGTACGTGAGTAATATTACGAAATTTTACTTTGACCTGAACTAACTCATCAAAGGTCAAAGGCTTTGTATAAATAAATACTAATCGATAAACAACGGACCCGTTTAATGGTGTCAATTGTTACAAAATTTGATTTGACTTATGTTTGTGCCAGCGCACCGATGCCTTCAATTGTCAATTAGCAGGTTTGGGGATCTACAGTATTAGTGCTTAATAATTCATCCATCTAATAAATAAAGCGCACAATAACGCCAGGAAAATGAACAAGATGCTTGACTTAATAAATGTGTAAATGCGATTTCCGCTTCGATGGCCTCCTGTGTATGGGGTGTAAATCGAAGAATATTCTGCTTTTAGCTTGAAATAAAACAAAACCTACACCATTTCATTCGGAAAGATATTTTTTATTTACTTGTGTATTTACTGACACTTAATTAAGTGCGTTGGAGCAAACACAATTTCTCATCCAGCAATCCAAAATGGCTGCTGCAAATTCAGTGGTTATTGGCAACACACACACACACACACACACACACACACACACACATATATATATATATATATATATATATATATATATATATATATATTACGGTCGAGAAAACAGCTATAAAATAAATGCATTTGGATTGACCGAGGAAGAAAAATTGAAAAGAAGCAAGCAGGAAATATAAAGTAATTATAACAATTCCGATAAGACAAAAAACCGAACTGTTGAGAAAAACAAATTAAGATGAATTTCTGGCAAATATAAAAAGGAAATATTTTTTATAGCAAAGTAGTTTTTTTGTCTTGAAGAATGGAATTCTCATGCTCAAACAGTATTAATCACCACTGAAACATATTGAATATAATTTGTTAATGGACAGGCAAGTTCTTTCTATACCAAAAAACTTACAAATAATATTTGGTTGTTTAGTTTTGACTGGTAATTATTGCTTTGTTGGATGGAGGCCGAAGGAATAGAAACTTCGTCATATTTACTATTCAGTGGAAGGAAACCAACTTGAACTCTTTTGTTTCGGAAATAAAGCTTTTATCTTCTATCATTTATTTGATTTTGAATGTGTCTTACTCTTTTATAATGCGCATTTATTTTTTATATATCCTTCCCTTCCATCTTTTCTGTCCTGGACATATGGGATTTGAATGTTTCAATTAGAAGTTTAAAAAAGCTTGCGTTGACGACGAGTCGGATATCCGCTCACGGAAGTCATGTTATTCAAAAGCGGAAAATGTATTTACTTCAATTATTCGAAAAAAGAATATGAAACAAAACAAAAAACATCATCTAAGAAAAGTCTTTTCATTTTTCGTTGAAGTTATATATTTGTGTAATCAGTTGTCATTTGAGCATATGCTGAATACTATTTTCATTAAGTCACTTAAATTTCATTTGCAGGAACTGAGATAAAAATAAAATATTTTATACACAGTAATTTTAAATACTTGAAATGCATTAAAAGGATTACTACTATTTAAAAAGCTAAGATAATAACAAATTACAAATATTTCTAACAGTTTTTCTTGTTTTTAACAAATTCCAATATTTTAAATGACTTATATCTAGGGAAAGAAAGCTCAGTATATCTGCTACATAATTACATATATATATATATATATATATATATATATATAGAAGAATTATATATATACATGAGGAGAAATCAATGGCTATAGACGTTGCAGAAAGCGTATGGTAAGATACAATTTATGAACAATTCTTACCTTCTTTAACGCCAACAAAATGGAAAAAAGTTAGAGTGCTGGAAAAACTTAAAAATTTATTTAAATATTCCTTGTCAGCTGTATTTAATGACATATATATATTCATATATATATATATATATATATATATATATATATATATATATATATATATATATGCATAGATAGATAGATAGATAGATATTCGTCATCTACATACAAGCCTGTTCTGCTGTATCACAGCTCATCAGTATGGCTAGACATCCACTTGCTTCTGGTCGGGATTGAAACATGACCGTTTTGGTGTCATATATAATAGTAAAGCAGTTCTTTCATGGTCAAAATTAGATCAGACCAGGAAACGTTTTTAGAAAAGTGCTCGATATAAAACTTTTTAAAAAATTGAAAGTACAGAGCTTTTAAATATTAAAAGAATAGGAACATCAACCACTTTCACTAACCTGTTTCAACTGATGAAACCACATCGATTGAAACTATAATTGTGTAAGTACTTGATATTAAAATTCTTTATATATATATATATATATATATATATATATATATATGCGTGTGTGTATGTCTGTGTATGTGTGTGTATGTGCAATGGAGAGAGAGTTCTTGTGTGTGCACATGTGTTTGTATATGTTTTGTGTGTATAATTACTTTATGCAGTCTTGCACATGCAGCTGTGATTATAGATAATTTATTTCCCAAAATATTTTTTTTAAAATTATTTTAAATATTTAATTTACAATGAACACGAATATTTCAATAAATTGTTTAAAACCTCGGCTCTTTGTTTAAATTAGGAAAATCTGATAAGAATCTTTTTTTATAACATGAGATTGTGTTTTCGCGTGTAGCAAAATTGGCGCCGTTTTAATTGGCTCTGGAAAATATGCTTAAAATTAGTGAGCCAAAATTTTTGAATCAAAATTTTCCATTCCTGTATTAAACACTTTTAAGGAGGCACAAACTATTCCGTAGTTGCTAATTTTGTTACCTAATTAATGAATATATGATTAAAAAATATTTAAATCGTCTGAAGTAATCAATACTCCTTATAATATTAAACATCTTATGTTCTTTGAATTTGCCGGCTTAATCGAGAAATATAACGATAGATGATCAGCTCAAAACTTCAGGTATAATTTGAAAATTTTACTCTGCTTCTCGTTAATTTCCTGTATGAAAATGATTTCAACATTGAACAAGTATTTTCTTTATCAATCACCAGGATGAGAAGTTATCACTATTTACGTTATTGAACATCAGAGTATTATCTTCGTATTTAGTTTTATTATCAACCCGTTTCAACAACATCAGATGTCTAAAAGAATCAGAGCATATGATATGTAATGAAGACCTCCTTAGTAGGCCTGCATATAAACAAATACAATATTGAAGCAGTTAATTACGGCAACGGAGAAGGACCATGGTGAATGCTTTTATGTTTAACAAACATCGGAGACAGCTATATCTAATACTTTATGCTATTCTTTTTTCTTCAGTTGGAGGTGTAGAGACTTATTCCTTGATTCCTGTTCAGAAAGCTATCTTTTTATCCTCTACTCTCAGTATTGATGCTGCCGTCATTTTCCTGCGACGTGTGTGGTCGGTGGCAATGTCTCTTCATTCTGAGGGTACCGGGTTGGACGTTTTCTGGTTGCTGTTCCCAACTGGTATTTAGGAGCCTTAACACTTGCGTAGCGTCAAGAGCGGCTTCTCTGATCAACAGTTGCATAATATCAGGGTTCTTGTAGTGCCATGTCTCGCATCGATAGGTGTCCCTGCAAGCGCTTTCGGTAGGTAACCCCGAGGCCACACGTTGCTGAAACCCGCGCTTGTTACCTATCAGTGCATGTCGTAGTTAATGACCGCCTGCCTCCTCTACTCAAAGTCTCTCTTTTAACAAACCAAATTTAATATGAATAAATATACCTAAAAAAATCTAAACCAGTCAAACTTGAATCACCTAAACCTCTTAACATTTCTTTTACTAACATCAGGGGCATTCGTACTAAATTCTGTAGTGTAGAATCTTTCGTACATGAAAAGTTCCCTTACATCCTAAAGCTCTGTGAAACTAATCTCAACCCCTCTCTTCCCTCCTCTGATTTCTCGCTCTCTTAAGGAAGGATTCCACTGTCCATATGCATGGGCTGGGGGCTCTACGTTAGTGAACACCCACCTCTAGCTAGTGTGACATCTCTCGAATTCCCTGACCACCCATATATGTGTCTCCATCTGTTACTTCTCAGTTCGGTTAGCTACATTTTCTTTCTGTACCGTTTCATCTCCTCTCCCGACTTCTCCCTGCTATACAGCATCTCTGACAATATAGATAAGGCTATTTCCTCCCACCCATTTGCTCACATATTTGTTTTCGGAGATCTTAACGCCCATCATGCCGAGTTGCTAAAAGCCTCTGTTACTAATTCAGCTGGCATCCACACCATGAAGTTGCCATTTCCCAATCCCTTACGCAAGTGATGGGTTCCCCACACGCTTTCCCAGCATCCCCTCAGGACATGCATCTCTACTAGATCTATGCTTCACCTCTGTACTTGATTCCTGCCAATTCTCGCAGCTTTGGCCTCTCGGCAACTCCGATCATGCTGTTGTCTTCCTCAATATTTCTCCCCACTCTCACACCCACCAGCAGCCTCCTACCTATAGGATCTCCTACTGCTACCAAAGAGCTGATTAGGGAGCGTTTTGCGATTTCCTATGCGACGTCCCTTGGGAAAATGTGTTCGGTCTCCCAGCTGCTGACTGAACTTCAGAGATTTCTTCCTGTGTCAAAGCTGGCATTGTTGCCTTCATACCTACCAGGAAGATTTGTCCTAAACCTCATTTCTTCCCCTGGTTCTCTCCTGCCTGTTTGGCCGCAATTGCCTACAGAAATCATTACTTCTGACTATTTCGGAGACATGCATCTGACCACAATAAACGCCTATTTACCTTTGCTCGTAATGAGTGCAAGAGGGTCCTGAATGACGCCAAGCGGTTGTCCGCTGAGAGAATGAGACAGCGCATAGCTGACCGCAAGTTTGGCTCATTCTCCATCTCTCCCTTAATCAATGAATGTCAGGTTTTCATAGCATCAGCGGACAAAGCCGAGTGCTTTGCTTGCAGAATCTCATCCAACTCTACAATTTACTTGTCTTGAGTACCCGCACCCAACTTCCTTATTCGAACCGAGGCTAATCTGAACGATGTTTACATTACATCGTCACTAGTATCTAAGTTAATATTAAAACATGACCCCATAAGGCGAGTAGAGGTGATGAAATCCTGGTCATCGTCCTTAAGAAATGTGCCCCTGAACTCTCCTCTCTAAACTTTATAATTACTGTCTTTCTGCTTCCTGTTTTACTGTATGCAGGAAGGGCTCTTCTGTGGTCCCTGTATTTAAGAACTCGGGAGAACCCCTAGACCCATCCAACTATCGCCCTATCAGCCTACTACCGATTTTCAGGAAAATGTTCGAGGCCATTGTTAATGCTGAAATAGTTCAACATCTTACTGCCCATAAACTATTCTCAGACAGGCAGTACGGCTTCCGCTTTGCCAGGTCCACGGACGATATGCTAACAACCATCACGTAGTACATATACCAGGCCCTTGATAAGTTCGGCGAGGCTCGTGCTTTTGCCCTGGACATCTCCAAGGCTTTTGATAGGGTTTGGCACACTGGCCTTCTACGAAAGCTACGGGGTTATGGTATCACCAGACGCTTGGTTCAATCTTTCTTATTTATCCGCATAATGAAAGACTTCTTGAATGGGCATGCCTTCACATCTTACTATAAAAACGCTAGTGTCCCTCAAGATTCTATCCTTGGCCCGGCGCTCTTCCTAATTTTCATAAATGATCTCCCAGACGTGATCAAGTGCCAAGTAGGCATCTACGCAGATGACACCACGATTTACTCTCATCAGTAAGAAATCCAGCGAGGCGGACGAACCTTGCTGCTGATCTTGAGAATTATCTACACTCAGTGGTGAAATAAAAATAAAAAAAAGTTTTGGAGTAGTTTACTTGAATAAAGTGTTAAAATGTATGACCGTGAAAATAGGTGACTGGTAGAATACCATCGTTTCGTTTTAAGGAACGTTCAGGTTGGCACTGATGAAGTTGATTAGAAGAATTTTATTTATAAAGATCAAAGACTTTCAAAATAGACACCAGTTTGCGCTTCAGACTGTGCATAGACTATTGCATGTGATCATTCTGGTTTGGTAAGGAAGTTGATTTGTTTAATCGACATTTAAATTCTTCAAAACTGATATTGCCTTGCTATCTAGCAAACATATTCATTGTCCTGCAAAAGATCTTATATGAATCCAGTTTCATATATAGGTTTTTATTCAATATCTTTCTTTAATTAATAAGGAAGTTTAGAATAGTCAGCATATCTTGTGTGTGTAAAATTTTTTATGCTAATTTTCCTAGCTATGCTCTCTGAAAATTTCAAATAAATGTGTCCTTTCTGTTTCCATTTTCGTTAAGCCACCGTTGTTACTCCCATGTTTAGTCTATTATATTCTTAACATAGATATATAGAATTATATTTCTTTTGCTTCAGGTTCTTCAGGCATCGTCTGCGAGAAGATTGTCTAGCATTCACTGTCATAGAAAAATATCGATTTGGTAGATAAACAGGTTCTTAGTATAGCCAAAGAGAAGAATGTTTTGTTTTACTAGTTTTAAATCTGAATAGACGACAAGTCTACATATAATTAATATCTTTGCGAAAATATAGTGTAATGTATAATTATTGTTAGCTTTAAATCAAGAAAAAGAATGAATTAGTTGTATGCAAGTACAAATTTTTATCTCACTTGATATATAAAATATTCGGGCAAATCATTATATAAAGCAACATTATTATTATTATTATTATTATTATTATTATTATTATTATTATTATTATTATTATTATTATTTATTAAAGAAAGCTAAACGGAAAACTTTTCACAATTTCTAAATAAACTGCTATCTCGCACACCGATGGAGCACTATGGAGAAATGGTTAGATTTAAAAACACTAGTTACTCACGCATTTACGCATCGTTCATTCAGTAATAGATTTGAACATTCTTAGCTACTAGCGTGTGTTTACATTGTATATATCACGCTAAAGTTCGCCTTTCTTGACCGAGCGCCCATAGATCAGAGGTAGAATTGCCAACTGATGTCAATTCGGTGTGGTTTCAATCCTGGCTAAAATCAATCGGATGTCTAATCGTACTGATGAGCCATGATCCAGCGAAACAGGATTGTTTGCGTATGAAAACGAAACGATGGCATTTCACCACTCAACTATATTCACCACGTAGAAATAGAACAATCAACATATGTGAACTAAAGAAAGAGTTCGTTTCTAAACCCCAAGAAATATCACCTGTTAAAATTAGTAAATTTTCACCCAAAGCCAAGGGACAATGCTACTAGATTGCAGGTTTCTGCAGGAAGTGAAAGTGTAAGTGAATGAGAAGACTGAAAATAAAGAGGATTAAGGAAAGATAAAAAAGCAACAAGATTCAAGAATACAGAAGAGAACGATTTACCCTGCATTTAAACTTTTGCAGATTGTATTTATCAAGGATTAAATAAATCGAGAGGAAAAACAGTTAAAGCAGAAGTGGCGGTTTCTCGTAACTAGTTCAAAAGTAAACGGTAAAACCTAGTTGCCAATCTAGTGTCATGCTTCAATAAATGTAGCCATGGAACTAGTGAAAAAATAATCAACTCAGTTGCCATGAAAATAGGGGAAGACAAATCACGTCGGTGAGAAAGTGATTGAAGTTGAAATAACCAGCCAGGATCGATTACATTGCGTACCCTTCTTTGGATTTTGTTAAGAATCCCGAGAAATACAGCGAGAGCTCCAGACCAGATATGGCAACGGTATTAGATGCACGGTCGAATGATAGATTTATAAAAGTGAAAGATGAATTGTGACAGGAGAATATTTTGGGTGCAAAACAGAGAACACCAATTCCTTGCAGTAGATGTAGCAATTGATTCGATGTTACCCCACTTTATGTCAGTGGAAAACATGTGCTCAAGAAGGTTTAGATTATTGGTCTTCTGGAATTTAGTATCAATCATGCTTATGGCGGACAGATATGTATTCTATGGTGATTAAATGAAAGAAGTTTTAGTAACCACCATTACCTGACGAGACATTGTTCTTTCAATGTCAAAACAAAACATACAATTTTGAAGTAGTTTTCACATGTTCTTACGTAATAACTAATAATAAAACTTATTGCTCTATTTTTATACTAAGCGCTGTTTTAAATTAGTGTCTTGAACTTTACAATTGTATTCTTAGTTCTTCTTCATTTGGATATATATATATATATATATATATATATATATATATATATCCGAGTGAAGACAGAACGAAGAAACAAATTTTAGAACGTCCAAAATATTAATTTAAAATAGTGCTCAATATATAATATATAGAGATGTGAATATTTATTATAAACTATATTTTAGAACATTTACAGAATTTCTTTCATATATTCACTACAAATAGTACATTTGTTTCGACATTGAAACTACAAGGTCTCATCAGGCGGTGTGAACAGGAATGGAAAGCCTCTTTTCTTATATTTGGTCGGTGGTGTCTGGGATGGTATTGTAGATTGTTGTGTATTGACCGTTCGAATTTTGAAGAAAATGGTGTGGGTATTGAATATGGTTGATTAATGAGTGTCTTTGAGTTTTCTAGAAAGATTTAACATTAGCAGTTAGAATGCAAGTTTTTATTATCTTGCGACTAGACTATATCCTTTGGATTTCTTAGAAGAGCCGGTAAGGGGTGGGATACTTATTTTGTACAGAATATTTTTGTAATTAAGCAGAGTTTTATAATTAATCTAAATTTGTATATTTAATCTTAATTTTAGATTTAGGAAATCGATTTTTCCTATTAAATTTAAAATTTTAATTAGATCACAGTTTGGTTAACCGATTTTTTCTACTAAATTTTAAATTTTAATTAGATCACCGTTTGCGGTAAGATTTAATGTAAGAGGTAAAATTTAATGTTAAATATTTCAGGTAATAGGTAAGCAGGTAATAGGTGCGTAATAAGTAGAATTTTAGTTAGGAGGAAAGATGAAATGTTTGTATTTATGGTAATGGGTGAATAGGTAATAAGTGTGTTTGTATTCAAGGTAATAGTTGAAGTTTAATGTATGTATTAAGGACAGTTTTTATCATTAATCTAATTATTTGAAGAAAGTGGTGTGGGTTGGCCAAAATTACGTTCGCATTATGAAGTAGAAAATCTACTTATTAACCAAACGATTTTTATTCAAATCAATATTTTTGACCGTTGTAAAAACGATTTATAAGCACTTAACATTATTTTTGTATCTTTGAACACCATATTGAACACCATATTGAACACCATATATTGAATATTTCTAATACTTGGTAATCTATTCTTGTTTTTTAATCTTAGTATTAGGACTTAGCATTGTATTCCATTGTATTTATTCTGGTATTATAGCTCGGTACTGTATTCCTATATTTATTCTGGTATATTAGTTTAGCACCGAATCCAAAATTTTTCTCTATGTTTCTTTGGCATTGCATTTCAATATCTATTCTTGTATTGTAGTTTGTAATCCTTAAATATGAATTCCATATTTTATATTCTGTATAGTTATTTACATCCTAAACTCTGACGTTTTCTCTCTTTAATCTCCTCTCACCCTCTTGCTCTCTCTCTTTCATAGATATCAACATTGCATGATGACTATCATTTATACGCCTGAACACATCCCCAGTTTTTCAGATGATCCGATAATCCTTTAAGACGCGAAACGCCATGCTGTGTTGATTTCACTGTCCTTATCGTTTAATCCGTAAACGATTTATCCCTTATACTGAACTGTTTTCCCTACAAATATCACAAATTTGAAACAATATCACACATTTGAAACAATATCACACACACACACACACACACACACACACACACACACACACACACACACACACACACACATATACGCTCTCACACCCTGACTGAGCACTCTGGAAGAATGGGAGACTTTGAAAAACAGTAGCTACTCTGGCATGTACGCATCGCTCATTCAATAATGAATTAGAGCAGTCTGGCTATTGGGCCTTCTTCTACCGTGCGCCCATGGCCCAGAGGTAGAACCGCCGACTGACGCCACTTCGGACGGGTTTCAATCCTGGGTTAAAAGCAATCTGAGTCTAAGCGTACTGATGAGCTGTGATACAGCAAAACAGATCTGTCTGCGGATGACTACATATATATATATATATATATATATATATATATATGGTAATTTCGGTCATTGACATGTTTCATTCTCTTTTCATGTTGCCATATATTTGCCTATGTTAAACATATAAATGACACATGCGTACATATATCTATATATGGGAGACTATACCAACGAGTTCTTTAGAAACGACAAATAATTATAGGCTCTTATATATGCATACATTCTTATATATAAGTGCGTAATATGCTCCCTTTTAGCTGATTGTTGTTTGTACTTATTAAATTATAAACATTACTTACATGTTCTGTTTTCGCTTGTTTTGTAAAATATTCCTAATCAGTTTTTTTCATTTTATAAGAACAGCAGCCATTGTTTAATAAACAATTCTCAATTTCAGTATCTAATAAATCCTTATTTAATCAAAGACAAGGGACCCTAGAAAAAATATCCACTCTGCTATAAGAGAATAACCTTTCTATAGATCATTTTCTCTTCACAAGATGTATCATTTATGAGTCTAAATCACTGTAGTATTTTCATGACTTATTTGATGAAGACATTAATTTATATCACATAAAACCTGACCAGAAAATTTAACTAATATCCAAGGATCATACTACATTGATACCCATTTAGTCAACACTTATAATGCAATAACTTTACAAACAATCACTAAACGATGCTGAGTGTGAAAATTTCATCCGTTTATTGTATTTTATTTTATTATATATTTACCCTTTTAAAGACATTCTTTTCGATATCGCTTATATACGTTCCGAATTCCTAAGATAAATAAATGGAGCCCCTTGACCAGACACTTTTCTCACCGCGTAAGTAAAAATGACAATTTATTTTGGAATTCAATGATCGTACAGAAATTGGTGTTTCCAACGTATACAGAAAAGGCATTCCAGCGAGTGAAAAAAATGAGAAGCTAAGAAAACGGTAATAATAAAGTTATGATTGCCAGGCTTATTCAACCAATATATTAAGGCGATTCTGAAAGAATTAGAAAACCTACCAGAATCCATTATTGGCGACCACATTCTTAACAATCTAAGATATGTAAAGGACACAATGTTAATAGAAGACTCAGAAAATAAAATACAATAACTCCTGCAGAATACAGTGAAAGAAAGCGAGAAGAAAGGACTAATCATCAACTGCAAGAAGACGGAATGCATGGCTCTTAACTGAAGAAACAACCCAACATGCAAAGTACACCAATAAAATCGTTCGTACAATGTAAGCAGTGAGTTATATTTCTGTTGCTGTTGTTCTCGTTTTGTTATTGTTTGTTTTATCATTCACAGACATACTAACGTTACTGATTCATAAACACACACATTCATACATGATTCTCTCATACACATACATTCATACTAATTCTATCATTTTATTTTAAAAAAGAAAACTTGTCGCTTCTATACATTATTTCGCTACAATTTTGAACGGAAATGTATTTCGTTTTGTCATTCACTCACAATAGCGTTATCGACACTTAATTCGTCTATAGCTTAAATAAGTCTGACACATGCATTATTTTTAATACATACACTTTCATTTAAAATACCCATCCATTCCATTATTACAAGTGTCATGTATCTGAACCAATCAAATCAAACCTCTATCAACATACTGCCTCTGTGAATTTAAAAGAAAATAATCTTCACTCATTCTATTCATCTTGTCGGATTTAGATCCATATGTTCAACTCTTATATATATATATATATATATATATATAGGATGTGATAGATAAACTGACGTCTAAAGTAAGCAAATAAAAAAAACAACATTGACGTCTGTTTTTAATAGTAAAGAGTAAATTTATTGAATGAAATCCCCATTGGGTTTAACCATGACCTCCAGATGACTTTGAAAACACCTACCTCTCTTCCGCACGGTCTCCTCGCTTAAGCTCGTGAATGTTGTCATAATACTTACCTTCAGTTCATCTCTTGTGGCGCGAAGAGTTTTGTTTGTGTCTCTCTCAACTGCGCTCCACACATAATAAAGCAGTCTGAGAAGTTAATTACCAGATGTTAAGGATGATGTTGCAGCAGCGATTGTCTAACAGCCATGAATGTTTTTCTTCCATTTATTTATTCCTCCTCTGTTCATTTATAAAAAGATAAATACACTTTATGCACTTTTAAAGATTTTAAATTGTATTTGCTCCCCCCATTATATATATATATATATATATATATATATACAAGGTTGACAGACAATGCGCTGTAGTTGAGTTTTGAAATAATTTTTTATGTGAACTTATAATTATTTTTCCTTTCAAAATATAAATTACATAAAAATTGATGGAATGTTTTCTTGAGCCAAGCGCTTTGGGCTATACTTGTACAAGATTACATGAAAAATTGTATAAAAAAAAATTAACCAAAACACCTTGTAATTTTAAAAAAAACTTGAACAAATATATATATATATACATATATATATATATATATATATATATATAATTTTAAAGGAAACTTAAACAAATATATATATATATATATATATATATATATATATCACAAGGACTTACACACCACTGACATCCTACCTAGGTTTCGACCACACCGGTTTCCTTAGGCAAAGAATATATATATTAGGGTTTGAGATTACCCTATAATCTTCTATGAAATTTGAGGGGAAACCCCTTATAGCTTTAGAAGCAGATGCAATTTCATGCTTAGACGAAAAGTTTAAAATTATCAATCATTGAATCAGAGAAATGAAATAAGTTTCAAATTTAAGCTGTCCAACACATAAAATCTTAGAATCACCCTGTTCCGACACACTTGCCAGCTTTTTCACATTTTTGTGGATCATTCGGTAGAGGATTTTACAGACCGAAGAAGTCAGAATAAGAATCTACCATACAATGGGTTGACATGCCAATCTAAGTACACAATGTCTTTATATTATTGGTGTATGTAGTTTTAAAAAAATTCTATCATGAACTATGTAATTGTAAATGATTTCATTATAATGACTTTGCTTTAAATATTTCACGTGTATAATGGTGCACCTAAGTGTAAGCTTTAGATATGTTTCTCATATATATGGGTGCACCTAATTTTGTGCATGCTTCAATAGAATTTTGTGCATGTTTATATATATTATTGCATGTATTATTGTGTGTAGAAGGGGACACCCAAGTATAAGTGCATTTCATGTATAAGAATGGACCTAATTATCTGTATGTTTATCCATCATGTGAGAACACCCGACTACATGTGGATTATGTTAATCTCGGATGCAGTCAATTGTGCATTTTGAATTGAATATACCTTCATGCATTGATCATTCTACTCATATGTGTACAGGTTAGTATAAAAAATCCGAATGAGGCATGGCGGTATATATGGATATATGTATGTATAATGTTTTTTAAGATGTATGAAAAGAAAATATACCACCTCGTTTGGGAGTTGAAAGTTGATGAATAAGTGTACACAGGCGTACATTGTCTTTATGTATAGGGGTATATAAAAAGTTATATATATATATATATATATATATATATATATATATATGGATGTGTATACATGTCTGCGTGGATTCGCTCCTCATAGAATTACGAGTGTGTGAACACAATAATTGCATGTCAATATAAATAGATGAATGTATGTATGAAGAGCACATTTATGAGTATATATACGTACGGATGTGAGGATGTATATAAGTATGAAAATATATGCGTAGTTCGGGAGTATGTGTGAGAATTACTAGCATACTATTTATACGCGCGGAAATCCTGTCTTTATGAAATGTGTATATGTGAATAGACGAACGCTAGATCCGTATGTAGACATGAAAAAGTGTAGGTCGGTAAGTATGTATAAGCATAAACAAAGTCACATTTGTAGGTATATGTAAGGATGTGTATATGGATATAAGTTCGTGTACATGCGTGAGTTAATTTATGGGCTGAATCATAACCACATATCCATAGATTTAGAAATGAACAGTTAATTGCTTAGTGGTCAAAATCTTCACGACTGGTCTGAATACCCCCAGCTGATCTGACGCCAATGACTCTGCCCTGACTCTCTTTTTTTTCTCTTTTTTCTTTCTTTTTATTTTTTTATTTTCTATTTTATTTTTTTTTATCTTTCTCTTCAGTTAAAGAAAATGCTTATTCCGGCAATATTTTTGTACTAAATGGAAGGAATATTGTGTGATTTGATGAAATGTGCTAATTAAGCTCATTGAAATGAAATATAATTTATAACCAATTTAAATGACGTGTTGAGTTTTCCTTTATAAATATTATATTGCTCTGGATAACATCCATTGATGTCTCTGTATTAAGTTGATCTTGTTGGATTATCCTCGCCGTTTACGGACTGGACATCTATACCGTTAGATAGATAGATAGATAGATAGATAGATAGATAATGATGTCAAGTCCATTAGCACAGAAGATAATCCAAAAAGATCAACTTAATATAAAATATTAAGCGATAGATCTGTATAGAGATTTCAATGGATATTATAAAGAGCAATATATTGTACATAAAGAAAACTTATAACATCATCTCTAATCACTTTAGATGATGTGTTGAGTTTTCAGTATATATATTCCCTTAATTACAAAAAGGTTATGTTTTCAGTCGTTGCTAACGAAGTGATGATTTTTTTCGCTGAAATGGCCATCCAACGGAGTTAAATTTCGAAATTTTTGTCTCAGTTTTTTCATATATATGGCTCTATAAATAGAACAAAATATATACATTGAGTCCTTCACCTTGATCAAATTTAATATTAATGAAAATGATACTAATAGCATCGGGCTTTTAAGATTTATGTATTTGCTAATCATTTTGGATTTAAAATAAATTAGTATATACTTTTTATAAAAAGTGCTCAACAGAGTAGTAGTTCGTTTACAAATATCTAGTTATTATGATTGTTTTAATAATAGCATACTGCAACACAAAAGCTATTAGGTTTCGGTGTTAATACATTATCAACAAACAGTGAAATATGGTTCATTTTTCGGATCATATATATATTGATAGGGAAATTTAAGATAACAAAGTTAAACATAAAATTAAAAAAATGCCATCATATTAGATTATTGTAGTCGGTTGAGAGGTTATTATATTTTAAAAGAATTGTGGGTGTAGACTAATGAATATTGGCCAAAAGTGTAGTTAATAGCTTTTGAGTTGCAGTTTGAATAACAATAATAATAATAATAATAATAATAATAATAATAATAATAATAATATATCTGTCTGTCTCTCAATATTTCTCTATCCCTTTAGATAAATAGATACATAGATAAAGAAAAAATGAAAACATAATATCATTATTACTTCTAAATATCATATAATTTGTCATATTCAAAGTATTGATTATTCCTATGTTTAGTTATAAATTAATTATAGATTCAATTTAATTTTATTTATTTATTATATTTTTCCTTTCAGAAAAGTATCAAACGTCTTTTTAGATTAAATTATAACTATATCTACCTTATATTAAGAAAAGCGTCTGCTTATTTAATTAATTCATATATTTTTTCTTTTTCTTTCATACACCCAGTGATTGTAATAAAGAGTTCGGTTCAAAATTTCTAGCATCTGAAGAAGGTCGGAGTGTACATCAGTAGAAACGTCGTACAAATAGCAACTAAGATGAGAACAACAGTCCGAATAATGTAGATTTTTTTTGTTGCTTTAATTTCAATCATTTCATTATTTTTGTGCATATATTGTAAATTACATTTTTATTTTATAATTTTGGAACTCCAATCGTGAATTCAAACACATTCATATATCTAGCGTTTCGATTTTAAAATGGTTAACGATCAATCTCAAAAGAAAAAAATAACGCTAGTCATGAAATTCAAATTCTTTTCTTGTCAAACACGTGTCAAGACGAGAATTCCGAGTTTTCAATCCACAATTATTTAACTTTATATTACCATAATGTTTGCTACTATAATTTTTAATTTTAATTTTATTATAAATTTCACATACGCACATATTCACACATAGATGCCTCCCACACGAGTACGGTAATTAATATTAAAATATCACTCACAAACAATTTTTTCCAATATCTTACATATCCCAATTCCAGTTGAATTTGCTTATGCGCAAACACCCTCGGGAAATGTATTAATCTGTCTCTTCCTTCCAGTTATAGTTAAATAACAGAACAGATTGGGTTCTATAGCCTTTGTTGGCAACCAGTCTACCTCAGAAAGTAATGGCAACCTACTGCGGAATTAATCTTCTGCCTAGTCAGTCATGTCTCTTTAGAGATATGATCTACAAAGTGTGTATCACGTATGGCACTTAACTTACTGACTTATCCCAATTAATGTCTTCTCTCGCTGTCCACATGAATATCAATTTAATATACGTGTAAAAATTAGATACAACTACAAATATTTTTAAGTCAAACTAAATCCAGAATAATAAGCGAGATGTCGCAATAATGAAGAATTGAAAAACATTATGTCATTTCTGCCATCTCCTTTCCGGCAAAAATAGAAAATCAGCAATTTTGAGTTGATACATTCAATTTTCGCCTCGTTGGATAAAAGAACCCAAGTTTCTGAAACAAAATAGTAATTGAATCATGCACCCATAACACATCCCCTCAAATTGTCAATAAGGCTGGTTTTACGGAAAATCTTGAAGCTAATGTTAGAGTAGTTACAAAGTTCTGGAAAAATAGTTCAAACAAACTTTCGCGAACTGAAACAGAATATAATAATAGTAATCGATTTTCTTAAACTGTCTTAAACCGCCATTTACTCATCATTTCGGTGTGGATAAGGGCATTAGATAGCGATCAAATAATATGAAAACCTCTGTCAAATGTCAATGGTTAGCTGACAATTTTCCATAAATTTCCCAAACCTACCAATTCTTTCTGTCAAATATTATATCTGTGTGTTACTATATTCAAAACCACTTATTGAAAGGATTCCTATCAATAAACTAATGGTTTTCTGAGAATTATTTAGCTTTCAATTTTTGGATTCCAATCTTTATAATTGGTTATTGGTTATTGCCGACCTTTCTCATTTTTTCCTACTCTGAAATCTCTACAACCCTCCTAACAAAATAGTTACCTGGCGTATAAATGAGATTACTCATGGCCTCAGCTGCACTGTGTGTTAACCCACTTGACTTCACCCAAGCACTCGTTAGGTGGTACTAATTAAGTCTATAAAAAGTCTAACGTTTCTTTTCTCTTCTGTTTATTCCTATTGGTTCCAAGATGTATCAGGATGTTGGTAAAAGGCGTATCCTCTAGAGAATGATCGTTTCCCTGGTAGAGTGACGATTGAACTCTCGCACACATGGACATACACACACGCACATGTATATCATATACGCTTGTATCACACACGTATTGTTAATAAATAAATTTTAGTATCTTTTCCTTAACTTTCAAGTATCTGCACATTAATATAATTTCATTTTGTTAATACTTGTATTAATTGTTTGTTTAAAATCCTTGTTTTGATACAATTTTAGCAGGACTAACATTGATCCGCTAAGTATTGCTTGCTAGAAAAATATGCCAGGAAACATTAAGATTTTTTACGGAAACACGTTTACAACCACGCAACAAAAGAGTAAACTCTAACAACACTATTTTGGCTTTTCATTAGCTGGAAGAATTGCAAGCAAAAATCATAAACTCGAAGATAATTTTCAGTGCAGCTACTGTGGTCGAAGTGATTAACGTACCATCTTTGAGTGACGTGATCTGGTGGTATACTTTGGGAATGTTTGTCTCATTTTAAATTAAGAATGAATTTCAGATTTCGTGATTTTGATTAAATCATCAATGCTTGTATCGGCCATATTTTTTGTAAAAAGTCATTCTTACCTGAAGTAAACTTGTAATAAGACAAAAGTAAAAATAAATGGTGCACCAGCATTGTTTTTGTGATAAAAAATAAAATAATCTGAGCATAAATGAATCTATAAATAGGAAACTGTCAATGCTTCACTTAAAAATTAAAATATAGATAGAACGTTGAGTTGAAAGATATTCATGAATTGAAGAAACTTCAGTATTTCTGATAAAAGAATCTTCAGATTATAATTATGCACGTTTAACCTTAAAACATTTCGGAAAAATAGATATTTATAAAATAATTTTGGAAAAAGATAAAAAAAAATTCATCAGATTACATCTGCTAATTTTCTAATGCAGAAGTTGTATCTAGAATTTTTTTTTATTTCATTGCTAGATACATTCTGCATTGTTTATTTACAATCAATCGCCGACATAAAAAGGAAACTATTTAAATATATCAAAAGTAATGGTGGTTATCTTTTTTCTGTTGTTCGAAGTTAATTTATACGAAATTATTTTACTTTACTTCTACAATAAGTTGTATGTTTTCTAAGTGAAATAAATTCATTACGAAAGAAATATTACAAAATGATCAGCTGTCCGTTGATCTGCTTGAGGATATTTCTAATTCTCGTTTTTGCAGCAGAGCAGAAAGACTAATGAAAGACAGTACGCATCCCCGAAACCACTTTTTAAAATATTTTTCTTTCGAACAAATCGTTTGAATGGATATCTTTGAATGCTTTCTTACACTGATCATTTACAGTCAGTAAGTCAGTCAATCAGTTAAGTGTCATACGCTTGTGCGATCATGTCTCGAAAGAGCCATGACTGACTGGGTAGGAGATTATCCCGCAGTAGATTACTTTACTATAGAATCCAATCTGTCCTATTCCTTAACCCATAACAGGAGAAAAGAGACAGATCAGTACCTTTCCCAAGGGTATCTGCGAGTAAGTGAATGCAAGAAATTTAACCGGAATTCGAACTTGGCTCCTCCATTTCTCGTTCCAAGCCAATATCACTACATTTTAAATTTTGAAATACTTGCCGAATAAGGTAAAATATTTTAAATTCGTCCAGTTACTACGAAAATCTTACCATCCGGACATTTAATGTGAGAGGAATTGTGAAAAACAAAAAAAAGATAACACAAGACATTGATAGCTACAATCTTTATGTATGTTGTCTCCTAAATCAAAGGGATACATATTAATATCGTAGTTATACAACACAAGTTGATAATTTTAGGAACGGTTAATATTATAAAAATGATATCGATATCAATGCCAAATGGAAGAATAACATCCATAGACGTTGAACAAACCATCTTTTTATACGCATCGAAAAAAAAGCATTGGAAGATCTGTCAATAGCATTCGGTCATTTCCTGTCAATATTTGCAGTGTTTAGAAGACCGGTAGCATTTTCGTGAAAAAAGGACATAGAGACTTGAAAGTAGTGATTTATTAAATATTGAGCAAGTTGCTCAAAACGGTGAATGGCAATGCGCTTTCAAATCGAAAGAGTTCTCATTAGGATTGATCTTAAACGCTATGACTTCTGTTTAGTCAATGTTGCGCGTTATTTTTGCTTGAAGTGTGTGTACGTGCCTCTATGTGAGTGTGTGTATGAGCACGTAAGCGTGTGTGAGTGTGTGTGAGTGTAAGGGCATTTGTGCGTATGAGTGTGTCTGAGTGTGAGTGCGTGTATGAGTATGTGTGTGTGTGTGTGTGTGTGTGTGTGTGTGTGTGTGTGTGTGCATGCGTTGGTGAACCTTGGGACTGCTGTGCAATTTTATTTTAAGTTGCACAACGACAAGAACAATAAATAAATAGAACAAAAATAAAATACAAATTTAATTACGAAATTTTACGTGTTTGTTAATAGATTTGAAAATGTTTGCGATAACGTACTGTAGATTCTGTGAAAATGCTTTTTACCAAAGAATAATGTTTCGTGAATCTAGAAGGAGCTGCGTATCACCGATGCAAACAAAAGGAACAGCACTAGAAGAGCAGGATAACTGGGATGAAATATTAAAACATTTGTAGAACAGCTTTTTCCTTTTCATCTTGATGGGGAACGGTATTAACGGTTCTGGCTTGAGATCTCTCACTTTCAGTCACTTACCTCACAGCCATCTCATAACTACCCTGACTCTATTCTGACTTCTTGCTTTCTTGTCAACAGCAACCGTTAAAAGTTCAAATAGAATAGATATTGTTCTATTCCGTTATTTCAATCCTTTTATTGTCCTCTCTTCTCTCGTTTTACTCTCAGTGATCCTTTGCGTCTCAGTTACTTTATTGTCGTTTAGAATGCATTCTTTAAAATAGGTTTCGCTTATCTATTCAGATATTATTTGAATGCCAAAACATAGCAACGATATAAAAATCAATGTGGAATAATGATAATGAAATATCTCATAATTTGACACAACGTGAAAGGACCAAACCCCTCAGCTGAAACCAGCAAGAGCTGAAATAATTTGATCTTTTTTCACTTCAATATTTGCTTTGATATTATTTTCTATTGTTTATTTTATCCTTCCTTCCTACTGTTAATGGGTATTACGGCTATATCAAGTAGAAACATCGGCTTCCATAAATCACCGAAGTTAAGCAACGTTTAACATTTTCACTATGTAGATGAGTGATCACTTGGGAATACCAGTTCATTAACCTTGGGAAAGCGGGTGGTGCAATAGAATGCTCTCGGAATTATAAAAAGAAGAGCCAGGTTAGAATACTAGTGGAATTCGTTGCATTGATTTACAAACATATACACTTGAAAAGGTATCCATCCACCTCTCCTGCCAGCTATCGGTTAGATAGTTGGTTTTGTATCTGAACAATTTTATTATTTCCCAAAAAATTAATGCCATATTCACTTGTCAAAAATTAAGAAATTCATATAATCACAAATATACGTCGAGCTTTAAATAACATACAAATGGTTGATAAACCGTAAAAAGAAATCAATCAAACAAGTTCTATTCGTATTATATTTATTCGTTTACTAGCTCATGATAATATTTAATGTTCTTTCAGAAACGCAGTTCTTCACTGCAATGTCTAACCCCGTTTTATACAAACTAAGGATAAAAACTAAGGCAATTAAAGAAACTTAACACAACATGTCGTGAACATGCAGAAAAATATAGACAGTCTGAAAAAGAAATAGAACAAATTGGAAAAGGAAGCTCAGAATGGGACGCGCTAAGTGTGAGTCTAGAGAAATCGTAAAACAACATCATCCCAAAAGAAAAAACCCGTCGGAACAAAAATGAGTAGATCACTGAAGAGATTCTTGAGTATACTGCTGATATCTTCCACGACAAGAGAGAGCAACCAAAATACACAAAAATACAGATGGACCAGAAATATTAAACGCTGAAGTGGAATCGGCAATGGCCAAATTGAAGAGAAATAAAGCAGCAGGACCCGATGGAATTTCAATAGAGATATGGACGCCTTTAGTTGACTTTCGCATAAACAGGCTCAAAGAAATAATAAACGAAATTGACAACACCGGCAATATCCCGGAGGACCTAAGCATATCAGTTTTCATAATACTACCGAAGAAGGTAGGTGCAAAGGAATGTGAACTCTACTTAACAATCTGCTTAATGAGACATTACAAAACACATCACTTTGATTCTGATGAACAGAGCGTGCAGCCGAATCGGTACAGAGATAGAACAGTGTCGCTTTGTTAAAGATAAACAACAAGGAATGCGATATTCATGCTCAGAATGCTAACTGAAAGAACAATGGAAATTCAGAAGGAACTCTATCTGAACTTTATATACTATTTTTTTTTTATAAGCGTTTCACCCCGAGCAAGGCATGTCACTGCCACTACTGTGCAGGGGGCTACGTAGAGTGGAGAAAGGCTGATTAAATATAGGAAATGACAGCGGGTGGGTGATAGGCGGGTAAGGATACCGAGAATGAGGGTTGGGTAGATGAGAGTGTTGTGATAATAGTTGGGAGTTAGTGTGATAGGAGGTGTCAATTGACCCTACATTTAAACACCTGGAGATTGTAACTGTCGGGAAAGCAGACTTGTGGAAGGGAGTTCCACAGGCGGGAAGCGCGAGAAAAGAAGCTGTTGGAGTAGAATTTACGGTTACATCTTATTTGTTTAACTGTAAAAGGGTGGGACCTCGTTGCTAATCTAGTATCTCGTGTAAATTCGTGCTTAGGCGGCACCAGTGATCTGAGCTCATCGGAGCAGAAGCCATGAAAGTACTTGTAGAAGAGGCACAGGGAAGCCACATCACGCCGGTGTGAGCACTTTTTAAAATAAAACAAGTAAAGAAATTTAAATACCTGAGAAGCGGGCTGACAGATGATTGAAACTGCGATGTTGAAATCCAAAGACGCATTGGCATGCCCAGAGACGCATTTCAAAAGTTAACCATAGTAGTGAAAAACAGGAAAATCCCATTGGAAACAAAGAAGAGAGTACTGGATTGCTCTGTGATAACTTTGCTTCTGTATGGAAGTGAATCTTGAACGATCTTCTCAGGGATGAAGGAGAGACTTGAGACAGCAGAAATGTGGTTTTACAGAAGAATGCTGAGTACACCATAGACTGAGCACGTGTTGGGGAGAACAGAAGCGAGGCGAAAACTAATACTTAAATTAAGGAAAAGAGAGATGAGGTTTCTGGGATATGTAATGAGGAACGTGGGCCTGGAAAAGTCAATACCTTACAGGACGGATAGATAAAAACAGAGACATGGGAGAGCAGTTCCAGACCTACTTGATAGGCCTGAGCAAATGGACAGTCATGCAATGTTTGGGAAAGATACAAAAAGGAAGAATTTTGAGAGCGACAAGAGACAGAGCCAAGTAAAAGTCCATGATCGCCTACGTCCTGAAGGGACACAGCACATGAAGAAGAAGAAGAAGATTGAACATTGTGTCATTTTCATCCAGAATACTTAATAACCTTAATAATTCTCTTATCCCGATACAATGATCAGCAAAATGCATAACATTGGCATGCCAAACTCTATTTTGTAAATAACAAAGTTACCTCATGGTGTAATGGTTACTTACCTTTTCTGGCTGACTATTGGCATAGATTCTAAATGTCACTAGGTGCTCCGTGCAGGTGTCTATGTGCCAGAACTAAGCTTAACTAATGAAATAAGAAAAGGGTGTCGTTTACAATCAGAAAGTTTTTCTCCGGAACGGAATATTCTTATTTCATTCCTTTCTTAAATTTTCGTTTTTTCATTCAACTGAATGTTGGAAGACCTTGCAAGACAAATTACTTCTCACAGTTAGTATTGTAAAGAATACTGATTTTGAGAAGGGGTCAAGCCGATAACTTTTCAGCATCGCTTCGTATTTGCCGACTCGCATATCTTTTCGTTTCTATATGTTTTTTCTTCCTTCCTTCCTTCCTTCCTTCTATGAATTGTTATTTATTTTTTTTACGTCCTTCCAGTTTTTCTTCCTATATTTCTGTTTTTCTTCCCCCCTTGTCTAATTCTGATTATTCCTTTATGCTTTTCATATCCTAATCGAAATAGGCGTTACTCACAAACACGTCCCAAACAACACCGCCTATAATTTTACCTGGCATCATTATATTATGCAAATAATTAATATAAATACTATTCCAATTTTTTTCTGATGGTCAACGTGAGAGTTCATTTCCATGCCCGACGATATTACACGGGAAGAAATGATGTTCTAATGTTAATAAGAAAGCTAAAAAGCAAAAAAAATGGAGACTGCCATTTGCCGGATGTTTTAAAAATTATTCATAACTAATTGAATAAAAGACAACTCTAAATGTTTATATAATCAGAAAGAATATTAAAGTTAAAATAAATACATTCATCTGATTTTGTTTTTAATTTAAAATGTTTTATATTTGATTAGTGTTGAGAGACAGCTCGATAAGTTGGGTGGGAAACAAGATTTTAAAACAAATATCGGCTGTTTAATGAAAGATGACGCTTGATTCTGGTCAGATTTGATTATTGTAGAAAATTGAAGCAAAGGAAGGAGTGGCTAAAGAGGAATGAAATAATTTTTAACAGGAAACATAAAACCATAAATTGGTGGTGAAGCAGAAAAAACGGCGCTAAATTGAAAAAAAATGGGTCAAATGGTGAGGATTCTCGGATCATTTTCATAAAATTCAAAAAAGATGAAAAGGAAATAAAAATTAAGAGAAAGAAAGAAAGAACATAGGTTAATGAACTTTAATATCAAGTACCACTGAAAGCCTTTATTCTCATCTAACCACCGATGTTAAAAATCGTAGAATCTGGTGAGTAACAATTTACTAACATAAGTGACAACTCAGAAACCGTAGATTCTAGAAGCAGTTTATTAAGTTCTGCTGTATGTCAAGCAGTGTATAGTAAGGAAGAAAAATACGATATAAAATATAGAAAGAAAGGGACAAGTTAGATAATATAAGAAAAGTTTAATCTTTGCATACATATGGAAATATAAAAGAGAGTTATCAGAAGAAGAACGGGAATTAAGAAGACAGAAAATAACGATTGACATTGCATTTACATCTTTGAAGATCAAAATTGACTGGAAAGCAAGAAGTCACAACAACAAGCGAGAGAAGGAACTGTTAGCATAGGACTTATAATAGTATGAGAAGAAGAAAAATAATTAAGGAGAGAGTACAATAAAAGAACACGAATTAAAAATACAAAAGATAACTACTGACATCGCATTTAAATCTTTGAATATCAATCTTGACAGTATAGCAAGAAAACAGAAGAGGGTTTCTCAAGTTTGAAATGCGATTGAAAGAGCTGTTAGCATAAAACTTCACTTCCGTTAGCTTTTAGAAATTTCGACTGTAAAATTCAGTTACTATGCAGTCAATTTTAAACTGCGCTTAAATTCATGAAGTCTGGCTACCACAGAGAAAAGTTCTTCAGGACAAATACGATGAAAGTATTATAGAAAAAGAAGTTATATTACGGGAGTATGAATGTGACTAAAGCTGAAATGCCAGATCAGGACACATGATATTCCATATTCTTCTATGTATTTTATAAAGTGTCTTTGAATGAATAGTAAGACTACGAAACCATATGTGAGATCAATATTTAAGGTATGAGCGAGTGAGAGAGTTATACATATGAGATAGATTCGGGCGAGAAATTTTAAACTAATGTAAAACTGCCCTAAATGATGAAAAAGAAAATATGAAAGTGAATAATGGTCACGTCATTTGGAGAAGATAACATTAAAATGGACAACTAGTAAGAATTGGAAAAAATAGATACAATGAATATTGCGTCACATTGGAGGATTGAAATCACATCATCATCATCATCTTCATCGTTCTTAATTACCGGGTGTTTTCGCAGAGATCACTTCAAGGATAAGAACCTGGCCAGCGTCCCCCCATATAACGCCGTTGCGGGCCAATATCTAAATCTCTGTGCTGGGTTTTCCTCCTTGTTCTTGACTACATAATGAGAACATTCCACGACCAACATCATCATCTAGGTCTTGCTTTATCCTCAAGACTTTGGAACAGTTGACAGATATTGATTACACAGATGACCCACCTATCACTGCAGACAACATTATCAATGTCACAATAATCCTACATCATCTAAAACTGATTCCAGTGATTTAGGGCGCTATGCCGATGCCTCTGAAACTAAATCCATATGCTTCAAGCAGGTGGGCTCTGTAAAAGCTCTCACAGGTAAATCAATAAAATGTGTCGAATCTTTTAAATACCTAAGAATCGAGATAAAGTTTATTGAAAAGAATGTGAAAATACGTATATCTAAAGCCTTGGCTACCTTGAATGGATGTAATTTGCAAATCGTAACTCTCTGACAACCTTAACCGGAGATCTTTTTGTGTAAATGTAGAGGCGCTGTAAATATATGCTGCCACTGCCTGGGCAGTAACTAAAATCCTAGTGTCTAACCTTGATAGAATCTATATTCTGATATTTAGAGGTATACTTAATATGTCTTATAGACAACAGCCAACTAAATCACGATTATATGGACTCATCGTGATATTTCTAAAATGACGAGAAAAAGAACGAGCGTTCTAGACGCCTAGACATGGAGCAAAACGAGATGTTGGCCAAGACACCACCTATGTTGACTAGATATATTATGACGCGGAATGTCTACCTAATGACTTTCCGACCTTGATGAAGACCCGTGATTGTTGACAGGATAGAATAATGAATGTACGAGCATCCTTGAATGAATAATTGCACTCCAATTTTGTGTGAAGTGATGCATTCTAGGATGATTCTGTAAATATTGCGGGTTATTAGGAAGCTTTCATATTAAACTTTCTCTTCTAGACAGCAGTTATGAGATATTTCGCCAGATGCACTTTGCCTAAGTTACGTCACGGATGAATGAGTACCTCTCCGAAATCGCAACAGTTTGCTAAAGCGACTAGCTAACCCTTGCTCTAGGCCAAAGTAAATTATTTCCTGGGTCATGCATTTTGCAAATATGATAAGGAATGCTGTGAGAATCGATATTAAACTAATTGCCTGCGAAGTCATTCTTTTAAATATTGCACTACGATAGAGCTAATATATGTAGATATTAATATTCATTCAAAATACACCCACAAACAAGAAATAATTCCCAACTACCGGTTGGTAACCACTTATTTAAGATTAAGTAAATCTTATAAAGCTGGGCTTCAACTACTAGCATAAAATAATTCATGTCACTCTCAGTGTGAGTCGAACTCGCTTCAGTAACTATCTTCTGTTTGAATAGCTTCTTAATATTGATCTTATGTAGTGGCTTCCGAAATATTTACTATAATTGGCTAGTTCGTTATCATCAGGGCGCACGACTCTTTCTTTTCAGTTTTCCCAATTATCCATCACACATAGTAGGTCTTGAACTGGAATTCTATATATTCGCATATATCTTGTACGTATGTTTTAAATAGTTATCCAACATTAGTGTTTGTATGCTTAGATGTCTACTGCAGAAATATCACTGCTGAGTTCATCCTTACTTCTCCAATAGTTTCCCGTAAAGTCTTGTTTTTCCATCGTAAATCACATGAGAGATATAAAAAGTTATAAGCTTTTTTTTCATCAGGTAGTATCTCTACAAAAGATTCAATGCAATACACGGCATCTTTGTTCACATAAAATCTAGTTTCCTTTTCGTTAGATTTGTCACTGTCCACGCAGTCCTATCATAAGATAGAAAGATACGGTTATGCTTTGGAAGGAGATAATTTTCTTCAATAATGCAGGTTTCAGACAGTTATCAACTGAAACACAGCTTCTCCTTTGCAGCTCAATTTTTATCAATATGAATTTTTGTTTTTACTGGAAGAGATCTTATGTCCACACTAGATGAACAGATCGACCATTTTTTACTATCTCATATATATATATATATGCCTTATATTTATGTTACCCAATAAGGTTAACTTTACACCAAGAATGCTTTAGAAAAACAGCTTATGGCCCTTTTTCCCCATGCAAACAAGTATTTACCCAGATCATGTAGAATAATGCACCTAAGCAAGATTCAGTTTATTACCCAATAAGTAGTGTAATCTTTTGCTTAACATTATTACCTATGTATTTATTTAACTTAAACTGCTGCAAATACGCAATGAAGAAGTACCTTATGAAGATCAAAATATACCAGTCATTGGTTTGCAAGAAAAAAGATTTCAGCAGACGCCACGTTGAATGAATAGCAAAAATGGAGAAGTGATAAAATTGGTCCCCAAACGTTTAAAAGCTGAAGTTAATTGGGAAATATAAAGCAATACAAAATGTACCAAAATTGGAAACTAATTAAAAAGTATTCGATAAGGGAAAAAACGGAAATAAAAGTAGAAGGTTTCCCAAAAGAAACAAAACGGAGGTTTAAAAATAGATGAGAATGAAAGAGAATTATGAAAAATGGTTACAGATTATAAGTAAAAGCGAATCGAGAATAAACAAACATCACAAATGATGCAGAGATTGGACGAATCTGAAAGAAATCTGCTAAGTTCTCAGATGACAAAAAAGAAACAAAGAAATATTGAAATGTGAAAACAACGAAATCTGTTCGTTCGTTATTGGATTTGGCAGCTGATCATCTAAATGCTACTATGTCATCTTTAATTAACTCACTCTTTATTATTTGATGAACGTAAAAGCACCTCTTTGAAATACCTGACTTCCTTTTGACTGCTCTCACAATTATTTCTCTGTCAAATCTCTGATAATCTTCCATTTTCAATTAAATACATCTCCATTTATAATTGCAATAAATAATAATATTTTGGGCATATTTAAATTTACCAAGATTAAAAACGTCGGGCAGAAGTAATAAGCACACAAGAATCAAACTCAGAATAATAGCAGCGATGTCAACGCGCGGACAGTTGTCGATTTCTCTTACGTACATATGTGCGTATGATTACCTATCATAGTTTCACACAGACCCCCATCATCGCTACACTATTCGAATACATCAACCGAATGCGTATGTATGTGCGCAACGGCACACATATACATATATATGCCGAGCCCCGTACGATTCGCATATATGTTTGTGTGAACCTCGGTGGGCGAACGCGCATGTCTGTGTGTCTTTGTGCAAATGGGTGTACAAATATGTATATATGTCTGCGTCTGTCATGACGACAGATGTTTCTCCCACTTTCAGAAAAATACACCAATATACGCAACCCTACCTATAGCAAATTTTTTAAAAAATTAAAGAATTTGTCTGACGATCGAAAGAGTGTAAAACCCAGGGTTACATCTATCTATCTATCTATCTATCTATCTATCTATCTATCTATCTATCTATCTATCTATCTATGTGTGTGTGTGTGTGTGTGTGTGTGTGTGTGTGTGTGTGT
The DNA here is from genome assembly GCA_037127315.1 of Ascarosepion bandense. NCBI lineage: Eukaryota > Metazoa > Mollusca > Cephalopoda > Sepiida > Sepiidae > Ascarosepion > Ascarosepion bandense. The sequence continues at coordinate 1,563,867 of JBBBDQ010002324.1, forward strand.
GTGTGTGTGTTGAAGAAAAACACAAAAATTAATGTGGTTATAAATTATAAATCATTTCGACGGGCTAATATGCTTATCTCCTCGGCACTAGAATATTTTCTGTATTTTGTCACTCTTGTCCTTTTGCTGCTTTTTCTAAACCATGGTCTTCTATACATTTATACAAGCTGTTTCAATATGTCCTGTGAGTTATAAATTTTCTTCAATATGTGCACTATAATATAATATCTCTTTCTGATGCTAACTATAAATGCTCTTTCTCAATTTTCTTTAAAACTTCATAGTTGCTCACGTATTCAATCAACTGCATAGTCAGCATCCTCCTATAGAACCACATGTTTGTTGGTGTACGTATTTCATTAATCTAAAATGGGACTGTTCAGTATTCACTGCGTAACATTTGAGTACTCTGATCTTATTTCGATCAGATTTTTTTGTTTTCTAATACTTTGCTTAACTTTTGGAAAGTACACGGATTTGGTTGTTGCACATTGCATCCTCTGATAAAATACCCCCCAGATATTTAAAGTATTGTATTTGCTTGATTTTGATTTTTCCACTTTGCAAATTACATGTCGGACTGTACAATTATTCGAAGGTTGACACACCAAGAGAAGTTTTATTAACATCAATGACAAATATCACGTTAAAGAAAACTAAAGAAATAATAAATAGATAACTGATTAACTCCTCGACATAATGAAAATAAGACAGCAAACAATGCCAAGATATGACACATAATATAAAACTTGCATGAATAAATTAAGATTAACATGTGTGCTAAAGAGGCATGATACAATGAATTAATATTAAATATAAAGACAAACAACATGCTCATCGACAGGATGCATAAAATCCAAGGATGGAACAATGATATTAAAGAAGAATTCAATACATCGGAGAATTCTTCTTTTTCATTTTATGTGCTGTGTTCTTACAGGACGTAGGCGATCACGGACTCTCTCCTAAAACCTGTTCCACAATCCATTTGCTCAAAATCATCAAGTGTGTGTCACTCTGCTTTTCCCTGTCTTCCTTTCCCTCTATCCATTCAGTGAGTATTAGATTCTCCAAGCTTTCCTTATTTGTTACGTGTCCAACAAACTTCAGCTGTCTCTCCCTGATGTTTAATATAAGTTTCCATTACGTTTGCATCATTTCAAACTGTCGTCTTTGTTAACATATTTGGTCCATGGTATCCTCAGTATCCTCCTGTATAACCACATTTCTCTTGTTTGAGAGTCTCTCCTTCATCTTTGAGGAGATTTCCAGTATTCGCTGTCATATAAGAGGACATATATCACATAAAAGTCAAGTACTCTTTTCTTTTTTTTCAACGAAATCTTCCTCTCTGTCAAAACTCTGCTTAACTTTTGAAATGTGTTCTTAGCCATGCCAATGGATCTTCGGGCTTCAATGTTGCAACTTCTATCTTTTGTAAGAACACTTTCGAGGTATTTAAATTTCCCTGATCTGTAGTTGCCATTTTGGGTTCGTTGTTTGTTGATCATGCATTCGATTTTCGTGAAGTTTATATTTCGCCCTTACTTCTAACTTTCTCTTGCTACCTTCTGTAGAAATCCTGTATTTTCTTTTCCGTGTCTGCTATCAATATTTTATTGTCTGCGTATCTGAAATTGTTCAGATTGCGTCTACCAATGACGAATCCCGCCAGGATTTTTGCTATCTCAGAATTGTTTTTTTCTGTACAGACTGAATAGTTCAGGAAAGAAGACACTTTCTTGGCTTAAACTGCTCTCTATTTTGTATTTTAGCTGAATTAATTTCCTGTCTGTATGCAGGCGGTATAGGTTCTTAATGATTCTAATGTCTTCCACGGATATATCAAAGTTGCCGAGCATCTCTAACAAGTCTCTGTAGCGTACTTTGTCAGACACCTACGCCTAGTCTAAAATTACAGGTACACATATTTCTGCATTTTATTGATCTTTCTGGTAACATTCTGAACCTTATACCGGTGTCTTTGACAAACCCGCTCAATTCTTTTCCTATATCTGACCCGATTCTACTGCGCGCTCTTTTCATCAGAATCCTGAGGAATTCTGTATTATATTATGTGTTGATTAAGCTGATTGTTCGGTGGTGTTCACGTTCCTTTGCACCTGGCTTTTTATAAAAATCGGTCTAATTAGTTCTTCTGGGATATCAACAATGTCGTAGATTTCATTTAGCATTTCTGTAATCCTGTCTACGCTCAATGTGTCTAAGACGGTCACAAATTCTATTACAATACCGCCTCGTGCTGCTTTGTTTCTGCTAATTTTGGCCAGCGCAGCTTCTACTTCGACTTTTAATAATTCTGGTCTACTGGTATTTCTGTGTATTGTCGGTTGCTCTCTCTTGTCGTGGAAGAGATTTCCAATATATTCGTACTGAAGTATTTTTTCGGAAATGGGCGTCCCGTCCTTAGATTGTATGCATCCTGTTGTCGAGCATGTCTTTTGTCCTGTTAATTCTCTTATTATCTTCTTTATTTGCCGTGTTTAATCTCACTCTTTCTTCAAATTTGTCGTCGATGAGCCAGTTTTCTCTAGCTTGTCTGCATTTGCTCTTTTTTTCCTTGTGTAGTTTTCTGTATTTCGTTCTTTTGTTTGGCATTGTTTACCAAGACGAATTAGAAACAACTCACCAAACATAAAAAAATATTGGAGGACCAAAACGATTAAAATCTGAATTTTAATCAGCAACAAAGTTGTAAAACAATGCAGAATTGTAATAAAAATGCTGGCAGCCTAAGAGGATTTCGATACTGTCATTCTGTCAGTTAAATGCCATAACTGATACACGCTTGGGCGACCATATCCTTTTTGAGACATGACTGACAGAGCAGAAGATTTTCCCGCGGTAGGTTGTTATTTCTTTCTGGAGTAGACTGGTTGCCAACCAAGTTTATAAAACTCAACCTGTCCTGCTATTTAACTAATAGCTGAAGGAAGAAGAGATGGATTCATACCTTTCCCAAAGGGTATTTGCAGGTAAGGGAATGCAAAAAATTCAACTGTATTTCAAACTCTGCTCTCCGATTTCTTGTTTCAAGCAGATAATCACTGTATCACAACTATAGGAACTGCAAACTCTGAGTTTGTGAGCGATAATTAAATAAATTTGAAGTTATCGTGAGGTATTGCCGGAGAGCTTTTGGCAATGGATACAGAGATTTCGACAATGAAAGCCTGACTAACTCCCAAGGTCATCAGTTGGTTAAGGTCAGTCGAAATCAATATTAATGAGTTTTCCTTTAATAGCTACATATTTATAGACAATTACAAGCATGTACACAGACATATACATACACACATACATATACACGCAAATTATATATATATATATATATATATATATAAAGAGGAGCAAAACTCTTTAAACGTATATAGAACTGCACATGGACGAACCCACGCAGAGAGCAGCATAAATATATGCCTTTAAAACTGAAACATTTAAAGAGTTTCATTTCTCCTCAATGTTTGGTCTCAAGGGACACGATTCATCCCTGTGAAGTTTTATGGCTCGTATTGCAAAGTCCGTTGGGAAATGTTAACATGAAAGATAAACTATCGATTGATTTAATCGAACACTGATGTATTCGGTTGGCCGCACTTGCTTCCTGACTTACTGAGTCCATGATATCGACGAGTTCTGGACATTTTACAGATACTGAATTGACCAGACAAGACTGCGTTTTTACCTCTCTTGAATCAGGGTTTAGCGAATAACCGTATTTGGTGGTATATAGTTTCCATTCTGTCCACAAATACCTAAATTCTCATAAATTACTAGCAGTAGCAGAAAAATTTGTTTTAAACAGAACACGGATAGAAGGATAAAGTACCAGTAGCACTCAACAGAATATTAAACGATTTTCTTTTCTGAAAGGAAGTGTCTTAGATTTAATAAATGTTAGATGCTATCAAATATTGTAAATAATACTTGTTCATGCAGTTTTTCTTAAAGCATAAATTGCAAATAGGTCAGTTATGTGATATCAATGAATTTTTATATTTGATTACATTGCTTTTTTAATGAAAACAGCTTGTGCATTGTGCTTATTTCTCTAGTATTTCTCTTTCTGACACTATTCTTTGATAGGATATGATACTTCAAGAAGTAAAGTTAGCAGTAGTAAAATAAAACGTTCACACAGACACAGATCTCACGAGAGTCACGTTACGATTACTACTTGCTATCAAAAGTGCGCAGTTATTGGGTCACATCCGTTCTAGCAAAGTTAATTGTTCAAATCTAACACCTTTTTTTTATTGAAATAAGCAAAGAATTCAGTTCTGGGTGTAGTAAAATAAAATACTGTATATGTGTTTACTAATTGAACCTCGTCTGTGAAAACAATAGACCCGATATTATTACAGATTTATCTTGTTCATCATATTTTGTATGCTAATGGTTTCTTGTCACTTCAGGCTCCTTGCTTTGCTATCCACCACGATATTCAAAATATCAAATGCAACATCCATCAAAACTATCTTCTTGAACCCTGATCTATTAATGTCATCAATATTGTTTTCAATTGTTTTCATTCCTAGTAAGCCGTTTTTAACTGAGAGGCTTTATTTTTTATTTTTTTTATTTTTATTTTTTGTCGTGAAATTACTTTTTAAAAATGAGCGTTTTGCAGGTATTATTAACGTTTGGCCAATATTGATTTCATCATTACTTTATAGCATCTCCCCGGACAAGAGCAATTTGAATAGATGCGATTAAATGCAATTTTCAAGGGATTCAGAAAACTCCCTAAAAATATAACATTTGATTATTTGATCTTAGAATGTGTGTCAGGTAGAGCAACTTTCAAAATTTCATCGTAAAACTACGAGTGATGGAACATGGGTAAAAAACATCTAAAATTTCACAAATATATTATTTTAAAGATTACAAACGAATACTTATGTTGGTTAATATAACCAAGAGAATGTGTGATGCAAAACTTATCTATAATGAGTTATGATGTAGAATCTGGTGGAAAATGGTCTAAAAGCATTGGTTGGAAAACTGATGACAAACAATCTTTTGATTCCACAATCTCTTCTAGTGTAATTACTATATTTCAGCCAATAGATTCTTGAGCAGTCTGCAAATTTTCTTCAAGATAATATCACGCTTCCCAAATATAAAATACATTATCAGGAGAGTAACAGAAACGGGACTTAAGTTTAAAAAGAAAGGAAAACTATACCCAAGTGTATAAAAAATATTTCTTATAAAACTTGAATACTAGAAATAAACCAAATATCGAATAATTTATTTAACTTAAAAATGCCTTTCAAATAACAAAAATACTTCGTTTTATTATAAATTATTCAACTGAAAAATGTTTGTTGAACAGGTGAGTCGAAAGGTTGTCCTAATAAGACGAAGATTTTATTTTCTAACAAGAGTGGAATGTTACCTTGCTCAAATTATACATTTTTTCAAAATATATGATATTCGTCGATAGTTTTCCAATGAATGTGACATTAGCTAATCGGTACTGGTTAAAGTCTCAACGTATACTTATATTTATGTGATACATAAACCCTGTGAATATTAGTAGTTTCTTATACTTCTGAGAATATGAGGTTTATATATCTGCTTTATTAGAAAGATTTACAACGGCTTAACAAATAGTTCGTTATTTTATTATCTTCTTATGGTTGATCATTATATTGTAAAAACCTCAAATGGAACCACTATATCGAATTCATAGCAAAATCTACTGCTAAGAAGGTTGGGTCACTATGTCGATCCAGGATGTTTTTTCCGCCTGAATCCATCCTGCATATATACAAGTCAGCCATCCGTCCGTGCATGGAGTACTGCTGCCATTTATGGTCAGGCGCCCCTGCCGTTCTTCTCAGTGTTCTTGACAAGGCCCCAAAGGAGAGTCTGTAATGTGATAATGCTCGACTGCAGCCACTTCCCCACCGTCGAAATGTGGCCTCCCTTTGTCTGTTCTATAAATACTTTCATGACTTCTGCTCGGATGAATTTAAGTCACTGGTGCCTCCTCAACAGGTGTTTAGTCGTGCAACCAGACTGGCAACTGGGTCCCACTCATTCACAGTCAGGTTAGTCAAATGCAGACGACAATTCTACTCCTGCAGCTTCTTCTCTCGCACTTCCCGCCTGTGGAACTCGCACCCATATTCTTGCTTTCCTGACGGCTATAACCTCCAGAAATTTAAATGCAAAGTCAATACTCATCTACTAACCACTGGACTCTAGCTCTCTCCCCACCCCCGTATAACCTTCCCTTTCTCTTCACCTATGTATCTGTCATCGCACCTGCATTCTCAGCTTTCTATTGCTCCTTTCTAACTAGTTTGTACTCCTCAACCTTTTCTAATTTTTTTTTTCAGTTATATAGCCCCCTGCACATCAGTGGCATTTCTGCCTTGCTCGGGGTGAAATGATTAAAAAATAAATAAATAAATAAATAAATTGATAATAATACTGCTAAATATATATATGTGTGTGTGTGTGTGTGTGTGTGTGTGTGTGTGTGTGTGTGTGTGTGTGTATGGCGTGCAAGTATGTAAAAATTCAGACATAATTAAAAATATATGTCTAAAAATAGGATATCAGTATGACAAAAGGAAAACCTATCGTAGCTTTTCGTCCGTTAATAGATTTTACTCATGTGCATAAATATTTGTTGCAAAATCAAATCCTTACATTTACCATGATAAAGTCTATCTGTGAATGAAACGCGTCAGCTAGGATAAATTTTATTTTTGGCTTATATATATATATATATATATATATCTTAGAAGTAGTAAATCTAATGTGTTGGCAGTCCACAGTTTGTAGTGATTTGTTTTATACTCGATACGAAGAAGAACATTAAGCCTAACAAAAAATTATAAAAATGTAGAAAAACAACATTTGTAATTTAGTTGAAGATATAAATGTAACAAGTAAATAAATCGCAGATAAATTAAAAATCAGTGATAGAGTTAAAAGAAAAACAAACTACACTGTCGAGTCTTACATCACCATCAAGATTATAAACTGGATTACAAAATTACATACCCTACCAGGATTATCAACCCCACACGATCTGAAATCAGCCAAATTAGCAAAATCATCATCGACATAATAAGATAGTACCAAAACACAACGGCTCTTGTGTTGCAGTAACCTATGTTTTTATTATAAACTTATAATTAGAAAATGTTCCATATATATATATATATATATATATATATAAGATTTTTGTTGAACATCAACATAAATATTTTTCGAAATGCACTCCTGATAAAATTTAAGACTAGATACAGAACGGTTAAAAAATATAAAATACTGTTACTTTAATCAACATATATTTGCGAACAATTTATATTTAATTATAAATATAATACATTGTCAAACAAGTAAATATTTTAATCTAAATCGGCAAATTCAATTTGAACATTGTGATATTTGTACATAGGGAGAAAATTCTAGAAAAACCACAAGGTGGATAAGTGTTAAACGCTTAGACACGTGTGTTATTTAGTCACAGAAGAGACATTTTGATCATCTTGTCATGAAAAGGAAGAAAGTGGAGATGTTTTTATGAGTATATAAATTTTTTTCGGATTTAACGACAAGGTAAAATTGTGGCAATATGCGCCATAAACGTCACTGAATCGAGAATAAGGATGTTGATAAAAACAGACCGTGTAAAAATCGAATTTGACATGTTGAAAGAAAAAGATGGTAACGTCTTATATTACGAATCTTGTGTCAGGAGACAGCGTCTATACTTACTGTTCTATTTCGAAAACTTATTCCACATATCTTATATTGTGCTGGAGTATATATTGTTAATGCAGAGGCTGAGTTATTAGTTTATTTTCAAAGAGCACTAAAAATCAAATGAAATGAGATAACCTCGTATGGAGTTTTTTTCAAGATGGAAAACAGTTCTATTTGAATATCTCAGCTAATACAGCCATATTTTCAACATTTGCTTTTGTGTCTAACATAGAGTAGCCGAGGAATTTTTTTAAATATTAAGTTGAAGCCTTTTTCGAAAACAGATTCAACTGGAGAGACTCAGTTCTTTGTATATATCTATACTGACACTAATAAATTTGTTGATTTTGTTTAGAGGCATATCAATCTCTATGAGTCATTTAATGCATCAATCTAGATAATCTGATCACAATTTTCTGGCTTCATCTAAATATTTTGAACGCAATCGTATGCCTTCAACTACAAATAAAATGTATTGTTGATGATGTATTGTCAGTTTTTTATATTAAAATGTATTGCCGGAATTTTTACTATTAAAATATATGTTTATTCTATCATAGTGTTTTATTGGTAGAGGAGCTCACTATTTTCTCATAGCTGGGACCCTAACAGGTTCTACTATACCGAGGCAGGTTTAAACTGGGAGCAACAGAGATGTAGGGCAGGTTTCAGGCTTATCGGCCTAAGATTTCGGTGTGTGTTTCGACCGGGTATTTTTCAGTGCAGTTACGTGTTTTTTTTTTTTCAGACAAGACCTGTGTTTCCTTCTTTAGTAAAGATAGGTTGTCCTATTTTCGTGAAAATTCCGTTGCTTATAGATTGAAATGCCGCTGCGATGCGGTATATATAGGACGAACCAATCTGAGGTACGAGACGCGGGTTGTACAACGCACCCCCGCAAATATACTTTCGGGTAGCCGTCTTAGGCCTATAAGAACAACCCAGGCTGTTCTGGATTTAGCTATTGGCAAACAACTGCTGGATAGCCGGGCATGTGACTCTTTGTGTAAGGACAATTGGTTTACTGTTCTGCCCAGTGCTCGATCGGCCCATCATTATCCCTTTTTGGAGGCTGTTTGTCTAAAACTCCAACAGCCGAGCTTGTGTAGACAGAAAGAGCGATTCATTCGCTCCTTACAATTACTGGATGGCTTGTGAGTGTAACAATCTTTCTTTTTTATTCACTCTTGTGGAATTGTATATTCACACCCACTTCTTTTTAATATTTACAGATTAAAGTTTATTTTTAAACGATTTCCATCTGGCCCCCAGTTTTGTAAGTAATCCTTCGTTTTTGTCCTTTAATTAACTATTTGTAATAAAGCCAACGTTAGCCCTTATAAATAAATGCGACTATCTATTAATTTAGAATAACGTTCAAACAATTGTATATATATATATTGCGTGTGTGTTCCTAAATTCTCTTTACAATTAAAGAAATATTATAAAAGCAGATGAACAGACAAATATTTGAAAATTGTTTCAAAATGAGGAGTAGATACTGAAGATTATTTGATTTACATCTTTATTGATACTAGTAATTGTATTAAGAACATTTGTTTGTCTATGTTTTCCTCAGATCTTCTTGGTTGTCCTATGTTTTCTTTTCCAAACATTATCACTACCTACATAAATTTCTTGTGACATGCACAAATTATGTGATGGTGAATCTCTTTAATATTTAGTTTTATAGTTTCGCTGAGTTTGCGTATCCGATTTTGTTTCAATAAATTATAAACACACTGTGCTTCTCTTGATTATTAGCCATTTTAGGAAATTATTTAACTGTACAATTCATAAAAGAGGTACAGTTAAATAATTTCCTAAAAAACGTTTGTACCAAATGGAACGAATATTGTGTGATGTGATGAAATGAGCTAATTTAGTTTATTGAAATGAATTATAATTTATAACCAATTTAAATGACGTGTTGAGTTTTCCTATCTATCTATCTATCTATCTATCTATCTATATATATATATATATATATATATATATATATAACTTAAAATAAATTTTCAAAATTCAAAAATGTTAAATGAACATTTCAACATGAAATCCCTAAGAGAGAATTCACGTCTCCTCAGCAACACAGTATATATCAAAATGAAGAAAAGTAAGATTAAAAAGGAGAAAAAAATAAATAACGGTCAAGAGTTGAGAAATATACGTCACAAAATCTTTTTTTTTTAAATCAGTCTATTTTTGGTTTTTTACTTTTTGATAGAGTTGTAAGTGAAGAGATGGAAATTTGGCATGTCTAGCTTAATAGACGAAAAGAGTTAAGGAATGTTAGGTCGTTAAATTGAGAATTGGGTTAAACAAAACAGAACAGAAAGAACGGAATATAAAAAGAGTGTATAGAGAGTGTATAGAGAAAAAATAAAGAACGGGAAAAAAGAAAAGAAAGAAAAAGAATAAAATATCAAATAGAAAACGCTCAATACGTGTCAAATAAATTTAACTTTAAATGTTTAAAAGGGTTAAAGATTTGGGAAAAAGGAGACTTATTTGAAAAAGCATATTGGGGGAAAAACAAAAATAAGATTTTAAAAATTTAATTAAGTTAATCTAATTAAAGATATTTTAAGCATAGACAAACTAAATAACAATTGAAGAAAATTATAAATTTTTTAAAAAGTTTTGAAAAAAAATTATTCTTAAAAAATTTTATATAAATTTAAATTTTTATATATATATATATATATAGAAAATTTATAAAATTTATAATGTGAAAATAAATTTACTAAAATGATATATACTAACAAAGGAAAAAGGGATTTAGTAAAAGAATCCATATTTTATAAAGATAGACAATTAAATGAGACAGGGAGAGGAAGGTAGCGGGGTTAAATTACTATTTAAAATAATTTATCAAAAATCATTAAATTTATATTTATATCCTAAAATCTAAAAATTAGGAATTTAAAATTTAAGTATTCAAAAAACTAGCTTTATAGCGGCAATTTCTAATAAATTCTCTTCTCAGATTTTTGGACATTCGAAAAACACAGTGTTGGTTTGCTTCAGTCTTAAACGAAGAAATGTTAACCCTACGATGAGTAACTCATCAATTCATTTAAAAAATAAGGAGAATTATATCGCTTAAAGAAATTTAAAAGTATTCGTTATATTCTCTATGTAAAAACATGTTATATCTTTCAAAATTTGAATGTATAAAATGTGATCAAAATGTATTGGTCAATATTTCTAACCAAGCAACTTCTAAAACCAGAATAAATATATAAACTTTGAAAAATGGAAACTAAAATCGACTCGCTCCCGGTACTAATTATGCAAAATCCTGACTTGCTTAAAGGTACAATAAATACGGAAAACTCACGAAATTAATCATGCAAAAAATAAAATATCTAAACATAAAAATCTTGAGAAATGAATCACTGCATATTTTATCTGATAAAAATGTGTTACTCTCCTGGGGTAAAAACAGATGGCCTGATGTCCTTTGGAGACTTTCTTGGAGTTTTTTTAGCATAAAACCAATTAACAATTCACCTAAGGCAACTTATAAAGAGACATTTGAAATAGAAACTTATTTATTTTTGGAAAATATATTTTTAAAAATTCACGTGATTTAACTGATTCACATATCCTCAAATATTGTTACGAAGAAATATACAGATTAAGGTTTAAAGCTGTGGAAAATTTCATTTACGTATATTAATTATGACTTTCTACATTAGGAAACAAGTTACAAATGTAAGTGAAAAACGTTACTGGCGTAGACACAAAAAACAACTGTGTTTGAGTTGATAGGTAGTAGTTAAAGCTTATTGAAAGCTTTCCTCTTAACTAATAGAGTGACTGAGAAATTCTTTCTCTCTTTTTTCTCTCAATTCAGTTGTCTTTTTCCCTCTTTCTATTCTTCCATATTTCTGGGAACCGGACATAGCATAGTTAGACAAATGAAGTCCTTATAAAATCAACCAATGACTAACACGCCCAACAAAATCAAGTCCATAAACGCATAAGCGTTACTTAAATATTAAAAGAACTGTAAACACGCTCATGGAAGTTAGTCCAACTTTCGCCCACCATGCGTATGATGTTCGTGTCAGCTGTTGGAGGCTCAAGTGACCAACCAACCAACCAACCAACCAACCAACCAACCAACCAACCAACCAACCAACCAACCAACCAAAATAGACTAGCTCCATGCAAAACAGAGATGTGCTTTCACGAAAGCCTATGCAGAAAACCAAGAAATGAATTCAAGAGTAAAATCCTCACATCTCAAATAGAAGAACATAGCAAAAACATTCAACCTGATACCAGCATGGATGAAAAAATATGGTATATTTAGGTGTAAATACATATACATGGAAGAAAAACTCTTTATAATCTGAACACAGCAATACATATGTAATAATGAACATTTACATGAATGTCAAATTAACTTATGCAAGAAACATATCAAAGACACAAAAAGACAGAAATGATAATCATCCAAATATAATAAAAAATGTAAATTTATGCAGTCGACAACAACAAAAATAGTGGCATAATTAATAAAACTTTGTTCATTTATTATCTCACCCTCGTCTATATCATAGAACAATCTACCCATATAAAACGAAGCTGTACCATATTTTCAGGTAATTTTATCTGATTCCCTCTACTGCAGCATTATCTATCTATCTATCTATCTATCTATCTATCTATCTATCTATCTATCTATCTATCTATCTATCTATCTATCTAGCTATCTACAGTCATTTGCAGACAGATCTGCTTCGCTGTATCACAGCTCATTAGTACGGTTAGACTTCGATTGCTTTGCGTCAGTCGGCGATTCTACCTCTGAGCTATGGGCGCTCGGTAGAAAGAGGCAGACTTTTTAGTGTGTATATTATCATTATACACGCCCAATAGCTAAGAGTGCTTTAATTCATTGCTGAATGAAAGATGCGTAGATGCTTTGCCTATGCGGTTCTAAACTATAATATATTCCGACAGGTAAGTTTTTGTACATCTTTCATCAGACCACAAAGTACAAATGATTTAATTTTATCAAAACATTCAAAAGCAGGAAGCCAAGCGGCATGACTAAGACACATTTTTCTCTCGGGATAGATAGTGAAGGTTACAATTGGTGGAGGAGGGAAAGTTAACAATTCGGTCAAGTGTAGCAATTAGGGAACAGGCAACAATAAAATCAAGATGCTGACGCACATGCACACACACATACACCTACATAAATATACATACTGAACTTACACATATAAATATATTCACAAACACATTAACACACACAGACACTCATTTAAAGCACATATAGACAAATACATATTTATACACATGCACACAAACACAAAAAGATCTTATACATCCACACAATAAACTACAACCTAATACGCACGTCTAAATTACTTGTATAGACTTGCAAGCTTATATATCCAATACATAAAACAAAATCAGACTTAATTTCCTCTTCCGATAAATATAAAACTAAATTCAACCCTACTTATATATATATGCCACAGTTTCTATCTATCTATCTATCTATCTATCTATCTATCTATCTATCTATCTATCTCAGGTACTGAAGAATTATCTGTCCGGCCCACTTCTCGTAATAGGCATACTGAAAATTTATCACTGCAATACTGTTTTGCAAATTGATTCTTCTTAGTTTTCACATAGACGCACACACACACCTATACAACCACACACTCACAAATAGACACACACTTAAACACTTATATATATATATATGAAGAAGATGAGAATTAGTAGAATGTTTTTATCAAAGACGAGTGAACATAGGTAGTATCCGGCGAAACATGACTTTGATGAAAATGTTTTGCTTTGTTTATTTTCACTTTTGTTTCTGATACTATTATACATTCTACTCAAAGCACACATAAATAGACGCAAACACACACATTTATATATACTGGTTGAGATTAATATATTGACGCCATTTTATATTTCTATTTGGTGCATGCGCGTAGTTTATTTTTAGTTTTTTAACTGCACAGTATACATGGGTCGTTTGGTCACCATCTGTGAATAAAAGAGCAATCCACTCTATCAAAAATTTGGAAACAGCACGCTGTACAGCTTGGAATTCGTGCCGGAAGCTCCAATACGAATATTTCACAGTGATTGGATGTCAATCTGAGGACAGGGCAGAAATTTCGGAAAGTGTTGATGAGTTTAAAGGTGATTACGAAGATACAGACGCTCGGAAAACACACTCTGATCGTTCTGATGGGAAGTTTTTGGTTAGAACCTCAGACAATACGGAGATCTGCATCAAGTGACTTGAAGATGTAGTGCTAGTAATGATAATAATGCTACTTCTGGAAGACTCTATGTATGGTAAGAGGACAAGCAAGAGTACCCAGAAATGGCTGTTAAACAATTTTGAGATCAGCCTTTCACATCTGGTTGACTAAAATTCCTAGATAGCAATCCACTTAATTATTATGTGCAAATACCACGTGAGCGTTGTTTTTAATTTTTGCGCTGGGGGGAGGGACGTTTTACAAGGAGTTTTGTTGGTCTATAGCTCTATAAAGGAGAGAGAGGCGGCCCTCTTAAGGTAAGACTACAAGAACTTTGCAAAACCGTAACACGAGGGAAGATAAAAAATCAGGAATAGCTGACCACATACGGAGGGAGAAAAGGCATCACCGCCCCCTATGGGATGAAGTTGAAATAATAGATAGAGAAACTACGTAAACTTAATAAAGTAGCACATGTGCTAAGCTTCAAATATCTCCTAGCATAGAGATAAACACAATGTGGGAACCGGTAATACGGAGTGCCAGAGAAAATCATTAGGGTAAAATATTGCAATATGATAAAAAGATACTAGAGGAAAAAATACTCTGGTAAAAAATACAAGAGGAAAACATTAACATAAAAAATACTAGGGAAAACCATTAACATCAAAAATTGCAATATGAACTCTGGTAAAAAAGGGTTGCTGTACATTAGGATTTTAAGTCCCCCAAATCCATTTGTTCTTGTCCTTAAGGACACATGATTTAGTGGATATAGATGTGGTTAGTTCCTGACTTGACTCTTAGAGTTGTGAGTTCAATACTAGGCTACAAGTAACTTGCAGGGTTAGAGGGAAATAAATCATGATTTCCAATCGAGGCTTTACGCAAAAAATCAAGGTGATATACACCATTGATTGCAATAAAGGGTTTGGTTTGAAATTCCTAGCACATGAAGAAGGCCAGAGCCCTACAACGGCCTTAACGTCGTATAAATGGCAACAACGATCAGTTCAATAGTCCGAATAATGTAAATTCTGTAAATTCCATCTCAGAAATATAGGCCAATATCTGTTAAAAGTTTTATTTTCGCGTAATTCAGATTACATTTTACTCATCGCATCATGTATATATTCCGCAAAATCTGATTGAAAGTCGTTATTATGTCTTCGTAGCATTATATCGAAAAAAAGAGTTGTTAGTCACACTCATAAGTGAAATCCTTTTTTGGTTCGTAATTATTAAGTTTGTTAATAATAATAGGTAAAACTATGTTTTGTGGGTATATTAATAGAGATTCATTTATGTATCTAAAACAACAATTTTGTGGTAAAATACTTTTGAAAAGACCACATTGTAGAAATTTCAAAAATAGACAAGTCATAACACCACCAAGAAGAGATCCATTGGAATTTTCCATAAAAATTGTTTTCAAATGTAAAAAAAAAAAAAATTGATTAGTGAGTAAAATGCTATATTATTATTTATCTATCGGTGTAGGTAATTTTATTTTTGATTTTCGATTTGTTCTTAGTAAATTGAGGCCTTTATTTACGAGGATATTTGTGTATATAAATTTTATATTTAAACTGTTGATATATTTCGTTTTTATGTCTATAAATTTTTAATTTTTTAGAACAATCCTCAGAGTCTTGTTTTATATTCAAGTATTTAATGGTAACAAGAATGACGTAAATTTGTGGTTACATTTAACATCAATGTTATTGTTTTCGCGAAAAGATAACGATAACATGATGCATGATATATATTTTTGGCATTTTTGAGTGAGGTCTATCGTATTATTCTTATGGTTATTGGATAGGTGATAACTGTGATGTACGCTTACACATTGAGACTGAGGCCATCACTAGCATGTTAGTAACATTTTTCTATATTGTGCAGTCAACAAAATCATGTTAAAAATGTGCATGCACGCAATTAAAATATAAAATATTGACAACTTATCTATCGTACTTTATATATATATATATATATATATATATATATATATACACGGACTTTAAATTTTGCTAAGAAATGAGTATCTATGATGAAATAAAAACTAAATCTTATCGTAAAATTCTATGTTACTATTAAGTGGAAGGACTAAACAATTTTGTTTATTAATTTACATTTATTAAATCTTTTTAAAATGTTTTAACTTTAGGCGTTGTTATTTGTAGTAAAGTAGTAAAGAGATTTTTAACGTTTCTTTTCAGAGAAAACAGGTTGATTTGAAATTCTTGCAAAAAACAAATAATCCTCAGATTTTAATGCAACTTTCAGGACTTATTAAGAATAAAATTAAACTTTTTAGAAAGTTTCTGTGTTAGACAATATTGTAAACTAATTTTTCTTATATCTTGTTTAATTCTATGAAATTTGAAGAAATTAATTGCTGTATGACTTAACGATTTTATGTTTGAACCAGAAATTCTTGGAGAATTTAAATCATCAATTAATTTTTGTAAAGCAGCACACTCAGTTATCGACAAACACTTCAGAATTGTAAAATATAAAATACATATATATAAAAAAATAAGATTTTTCCTAGTAATAAAAGCTTTCAATTGGTTTTATGAATAAGATATATTATGGACACTATTGTTTTAAGAAAAATAGTCGACGATTAAGGATAATTGTTTTCTTTCTTTAAAAATTTAATTAGAATATTTTATAAAATTTCAAATCATTTTAAATTCTGTATTTATTTATTTTTACAAGTAAAATGAAAATGATATTAAGTAAAAACTATATATACTATTCCTAAATGAAAAAGCTTGCCACAATTCAGTCAACTCTAATATTTTGAAAAGAATTTAGAATTTTCTGTGTGTTTATAAACGTTTCGATTTTTATAAATACGCACGGTTATACACGACATTATTAGAAAATAAGAACGATAGCTATTGGAAAAATATCAGTGTCACTGAGTAAAGTCAGACCCTGAGTTCTTGATTAATATCATTTAAATAGAGCTAACAAGACGAAAAGGGCATATAATATATATGACAGTGGTCCCCATAGCAATCAAAGAGAGATAAATGCACAGAGAGGGACAAGAGACCGCGGCACGAAAAAGAAGACATGTCTATTAAAGTAAATCCCTTCTTAACACACTTGACCTCTGTCTCGTTTGTCTACAGTAAAAGGTTACAGCCAGAACAAAATTTGTCTACTGCTCTAACATTGTCTCATGGTGTTATCTCATTGTTAACGACCATGCGAAAGAGATATTTTAAGCCAAAAGCATTTGACTGGAAGGACCTGCAATCTGAGAACGAGCTTGCCATTTGGTCTGAGATGAAATTCTACATAACAGTAAATTTAAAGCCAAAGTAACGAAATGTCAATAAAACATTGGATTTTTATAATAATCTTCTAAATTTTAAACATTAACGAATTAATATATATATATATATATATATATATATATATAGATGCGCACATTAATTAACAAATCATTTTGAGAGATATGCCTCCACAGAAGAAAATTAGTTAAATTTCCCAAAGTCAGACTGTCAAGAGAGCCGTCAACACTTCATAGGCACATTTCCGTGTTAAAAATGCTTTCCTATTTTATTTTAAACAAACATTAACTTATATTTGTTTCAAATCAGATTTATAAATTTTAGGCCAGCTAAACTTCTTCAATAAAATTTCAGAAAAGTATATTTTGAAGGATTTTTTCTGAAAGAATTGTAACTGTGACTAAAACTAGGTACCTCCGATCATTTTTCTATACCGAAACTTAAATTTAAATTTTAATAATAAATAAGTTGTCTTCACGCTTCAAAATTAGCTTTAATTGAAAGCGGAGGGATAAATGTACTAATTCCAGTAAGCAAAATACCCTGGTGTATTTTAAACCGAAATTATATTGATCGGAATCAAAAAATTTTCTAAATTTTAAAAAGCAAAACTTAATTTTAAATTTTACGCCATTTTTAATCGATTGTAAACAGAACCAATTCTTGGTTTTAAAAAATCTTACAAAAATGAAATACACCTCGCTGACATTCCTCAAATTACCGAATTTAAACTTAGTTTAAGTTGACTTGAAACAAGAATTATTTATTTACTGCTTGAAAAATGTTTCACAAAGCATTCCTCCATTACGGTAGCCTTGTTATCACAGCTGTCAACACCTTATCAGCACCTCAGGAGCTGCCGACAACTGATGATTTACTATCCAGGTCAAAAGTATGGAAGACGAATTTGGTATAAATCTTGTTCATACAGATCGTTTTTTTTATTTTTAACTATGTAAAAATTAAATATTTAACACAGTTTTCAGCAATTATCCAATATTTGATGAAATCTTAGTTATTTATCTTTGTAGGCTTACGTTTGATAATGTTTTATGAAAAATAAAAAAAATATATAAATCTTTCTTTTAAAAAAATTTACAATTTAATAACAGAATGAAAATAACTGCAGAGGTAACTCAATAATTTGTGAAATATTATGGCATTTATTAATTTTTATTTTTAATGTCTATTTTTCATATTATTTTTAGGTACATCTAAAAACTATGAATTTCACAATTATTATTTATTTTTTAACAAAATTAGAAAATTAGGAATTAAAATGTAAAAGTTGCTTTAAATGTTTAATGAATGACTTGCAAAACAGGCTGTTGAATTTTATAAACGTCTTGAAGAGACTTGAAACAGAATCAATGTGCAGTGTCTATCGTTTTCCATGTAAGAGGAATAATCCAAATAATTTGTAAACTTCAAAAATAAATACTACCCAGATGGAAACTTTCTATGACCCTAATACTTAAATTAAAAAAGACAAGAGTTCTTTAAAAGATTTTTGCAATATTTTTAAAACTTTAAAAATTATTATAATAAAAAATAAAACAATTCTTTTAAAATTTTATTAGTAATCGAAAAAAAACTTTTTTTTCACACTATAAAATCCTTAATTATTATTATTTAAGCAATTAAAAGCTTATCAAATTAAATCATATCAGAGTTTTATTGCATTTTTTATTTTACTCTTCGAAGCAGATTTTGGATAGTACCGAATAATTTTAAATAATAAAAAAATGATGATTTATATTCCCCGATGAGTTATGTGGTTAACTAATAAAAACATAATTTGCAGAAATTAAAATTTATTAAAATTTCATGAATATACGTGGAGGTGGGATAACAAAGTTGAAAATAATTATTCTCATCAATATTTTAAAAAATAATAATTTCAAAAATAATTTAATTCATTTGTGAATGCGTACTGAAAGTTCCATTAAAATCTGGCAATCAGTTGATTTTTGCGAGAATTTCCAAATTAATGTGCTTGTCACCATAAAAGTGAGTTATGTAAAAAAAATACGTACTCGATTGTAAACAGTCGTAAGATTTTCTGCAACGCTAACTGAAATCAAAACAAAATTTTCTGCCAAAATTTCGAACATGTTAAAAGAAATTAAAAAAATTTGTAAAATAAATAAAAATTACTTTGATCTTTCTTCTTAATAATATTATAAACATTTTGATAGAAAAAGTTAGTTTTATTATGTTTTGAACATTTTTAATTCATACTATGCTGGATTTTTTGTGATGTAATGGAGGTGCCTAGGTAAAACCAGCTATTTTTAGCCATCTCAAAAAACACACATTCCAATCAAATTAAATTCGTTTTGAGATAAAGCAATGTATGTTGCTTATTGAAAATATGAATTTGAATGTATAGCTTGAAATTAGAATTAAAATAAAAGCTTCAAAGAAAATATAAATCTTTAAAAATTAATTTTACACCTTAGCCGGGAATGAGAAGTGAGGATGAGGCATGACTATTTATTAACGTCTACATATGTAGACGTTGGTTGATTTTCGATTTTATTTTAAAATTTCCTCATGATTGCAAATTTCTATGAATTATAAAATTTGTAAATTTCCGCTCGATTAGTCATCTGTTTATTTTTAAACTACTTAGCTATAAAACCAATTTCTCTGTACTTTTTTTTCAGTTTGTATCAAATGCATTTTCAGATTACATTTTGTGTGCATTTATCGCAAATTATGAACTATTTAGTAAATATTGTTAGTACCCCTATATATAAAAACAATTAAAATAATTAAGGAAAAATAATCATTATTTATTTCTATCTTTTTTTATATTTTTCTTAAAAAAATTTAACTTAAATAAATTACTTATTTTATATGCATATTATATTTTATTTTTGTTTTTATTTTTCAGATTTCTGAATGCTAATCTTAAATTTCAAAGTATACATATACGGGATAACACTTACATTTTAAAATCTTACATAAAAACATCCTCACACACACAAACACTCGAACGCGTGGAAAGACACACACAACGCACAAAGATACATATGCAATCAAATTTTAAGCGACTCATCATAAGTGCCATGTTCATACTTTTTACACAATCAAGAGACGGTCGGTAATGGTTGCTTTTAAAATTAGAACTTTATAGACCTATGCAAATCCACGTTTGAAAAAGTGTAGCGGATATATATATATATATATATATATATATATATATATATATATATATTCAAAAGCTCTATAATATACTTCTTTTGAAAATTTTTTATAGAAATGTCTACTGGTTAAACAATTAAACAATATATATATAGATAGAAATTGTACATTTGTGCAGCAGTCTCTTTTTTATGCATTTTTTATTATAAATAATAGACAAGGTGTGATGGTTAAGGTTTTTATGCGATTTTTCATTGGATTTTATGACTTATTTCTTTAGAGGACATAAATTATATAAAATTGTTATTTTGGATATTACAAAATGTATGTATTATATAGCTGTATGTGTTATGTACCAATCACTGTAAATATGTTGTTAGCGTGTTCGTAGATGATATTATTGAGTGTTGTGTTTTTTTGTTTATATTTTATATATAATTTATGTCCTATATTAAAAAGCTCAAACATTACACCTTGTCTGTATTTTTAAATGACAACTGCATATATATATATATATATATATATATATATATATATATATATATATATACACACACACACACTGACTCCAAACTGTATTTTGTGGATACCCGTGTTTCAGTAGATGTCCTGTTTAATAAAAAGTGTAAATTACGTGTACCTGCCAGCGTGTCTAATAGATTTAATAAAGAAAATGCGTTCCGCATTGAATATCTCGTAGATACTTTGCCTTTTTATCAACCTCAACTAAACTTAGCAAATTTCCTTGCTTTTATTTTTCTCTTCCTTAAATACTTATATCCGAAACGGTATGCTGTCCTTTTGAATTTTAAAATCTCTTCACATCTTTAACTTTCATTTATATTAAATATCTCGTTCATTACACTACTTTTGCTCTCTTTTATATATCATTTTAGTTTTAATACAATTGATCTTTTCATCGATCCGGTTTATTTTGCTCATAGTCCACATACTCTTCTTCTATCTCCGCGTCTTTATAAGTAACTTTTGTCACGAAGCAGACTGCTTCAATGCAAATATCCTTTCTCTTCTTCTTTACTCCTCTTTTGTTTCCTCTTGTTAGCGCAATTTTACACTTAATATACACTGACGATAATTTTTCTCTTTTACTTTTCTTTTCGTGTTTCATTCCAGGTCGTTTCGCTGCTTATTAACAGTTCAATTTCGTGCTGGACATTTACAGAGAACATAACATGTAATTCCTCTTAATCATACTAACCTGTAATGTTCATGGTAATCACATTCATTGTGTTAAAATTATCTTCAATATGGATTGCTATTCTCTTCGCAGAGTGAATTAATATTTCTAGCTCAATTGTCACTGTCAGCTTAATGGGGTATAGCTAATTAGCACATATATATTCCTCATTATTTCCACATTCTCAGATTAAACCGACGTTACCTATGCACAATGATTAGGGAAATTTATGTGTTGAAATATTCCAGTTCTCTGAAACAGTGATCTATTAGAGCAAGGTACGTACAATAATACGGAGAAATTGAGCACACAAAGTATTGTTATTTTTCTCTTTTTTCTAAAAAAAAATATTTAAATATCAGAGGATTTTAATGATATTTTATATGAGGCAAAAGGTTTTATTATACTCGCCAGAACGTAGAACTGCAACTGAGGGACCCAAAAGAAACAGCGTAATAAACAAATCTTCTAACCGATGTAAAATATTTTAAAGAGTTTCACACCAATGAAGGTGACAGTTCTACTAGAACGCAAGACATCACAGTGAGGGAGAAAGAACGAGAAGACTTTATTGGGGGGTGTTTAAATTAAAAATACCAGTGTTTAAGAGGAGAAAAGGCGATTGACATTGCACTTAAATGATGGAGGAAATTTTCGTGTGAATTTTCGCAAAAGTAAATGGAAGAAATGTTCGCAAAACTAAATGGAAGGAAGTTTTTTTTCAGAATTCGACCTCAGTGACGCGTATCTTCAGATACCGGTGTAGGAAGAATGTTCCATGTTGATCTGTATCAACATCTATCGTGGGTTGTACAAGTTCGAACATCTACTGTTTGGCGTAAAGGTTGCGCTAGTAATTTTTAACAAGCAGTGGAGGCTATGCTAGCGACATAGAGTTCGGGGTTGCATATTTGGCCGACATTAATGATCAGTTAAAATGTCGAACAAGATAAAGAAATATGTTCATAGAATCCTTTGAAGAATTCAAGAATACGGATTGAAATTGAAAATACACAGTTGAGAATTTTTCATGGAGAAAATAAAATACTTGGGACACATTATCGATAAAGATGGCATAAGACCAGATCCAGAACGGGCTATAGCAATCAAGAACATTCCAGATCCCGACAATATCTTACAAAGTTTCTTATGATTGGCAAATTAATACCAGTTTTTTTATACCGAATATGCACAAATTGCGTGCCCCTTGAACAACATTTTGAAAAAAGACAAGGACTGGGAGTGGACACCTGAATTTCAAGAAGCGTTCGTCAAAATAAAGGAAGTCTTGACGACGGACTTGTTTCCCGGCCACTCTAACCCAGACTTAGATATTATAGTTGCCAGCGATGCCATATCATATGACATTGAAGCATGTATTATGCACAAAATGCCAAATGGATCTCACAAACCAATAGCTGATGCGTCGAGAACACTTCTTTATGTAGAAGAAATTGAGGTGTCGTTAGGGATTATTTTATGAGTAACGACGTTTCATCTGTACATTCACGGTAGACACTTTGCATTGCAGACGACCATAAACCGTTACTGATCATCTTCGGTTTTAAAAAGATCTGCCTGTGCATACAGCAAATAGAATGCGGGGTTTGGGAACAATCATTTTAAATTATAGATTTAAAAATGAAGTTCCAACCGTCAAAAAAGCTCTGTCATGCCAACAGACTATCCAGATTAATCTCGAAACACAGATAACTTTTGGAAGATACTGTGATTGCTTCTCTTCGAAGAGAAGGAAAATTTAAAATCATACTATGCAACACTGTAGGGGAACTCTCTGTAACTTCTGACCAAATCAAACGAGAAGCTCTAAACGATGAGTTTAACAGCCAAACCAAAATCTGTAAAAAGGACAAACAGACTTCAGATATTTTCTCTCTTTGCAACAAAGTACTGCTATATAGTGAGCGAGTTGTCATTCCCACAACACTACAAAAAAGAATTCCGAAAGATTTCCATGTATGCCAGTCAGGGATAACAAGGATGAAAAGTCTTATGCGCAGTTATGTATACTGGCTGAACTTGGATATCGAAAATATCGAACTTGGATATCGAAAATATGGTAAATCCCTGTAAAGTCTGAGACTATCAGCGAAGGCTCCTCCAATCAAATATAGTCTAAAACAGATCGACCATGCTCTCGAATTCATATAAATTTTGCAGGTCCGCTAGATGTATTCTACTATCTTATAATCGTAGATAGTTTTTCTAAGTGGCCCGAAGTTATTAGAGGTAGAAATCCCATTACAAAAGTGACAATCAGTTTCCTGTACAAACTTTTCCCCAGATTTGGGGTAGTCCATTGTTTAGTGTCAGACAATGAGATACAATTTAGGTCAGGTGATTTTAAAGTTTTTGTGAAACTTTTCTGGTGAATAATATCACAATCGCTTCATTTGACCCAAGGTCCAACGGAGAGGCCTAGAGTTTCGTTGAGACGCTGAAGAAATCTAGGTGCATACCCACAGAAAAAGCCCTACAACAGTTTCTTCATGCATATAGAATCACGTCCAAACACAACACACCATCATCATTACCCCACGCCGAGGTAATGTTTGTGTGCAAAATCAGACTGTGTTCGACAAGCTACATACCAAACTAACAAAACCCTACGAACAAACACGGTACCTACAAAACGCTACAAACCCGGAGAGAAAAGTTTTTTCCGGTTGTTTCGGGATAAATCTTTCTAGAAAATGGGTACAATTGAGAAAAGAGTAGGAATTATGGTCGACATAATTAAAGGTTCCAAGTTTAAAAAGCCAGAAGCCAGGTGCAAAGGAATTCCAGCGAACAATCAGCTTAATGAGCCACAAAACAAAACTCATCATCCGGATTCTGATGAACAGAGTGCGCAACATATTTAGCTCGGATATAGGACATGAATACTGTAGCTTTATTTAAGATACCGGAACAAGTAAAGCGATATTCATGCTCAGAATGATATTTGAAGAGCAATAGATATGCAGAATAAACTATATCTGTGCTTCATAGAAAATACGCAACGGCATTTGACAAAAATACGGCACAAAGATTGATAGAGATGCCCGACAATTCCTAAACTTTTGTAAATTAAGATAGGATAATAAAGAATGTCTTTTTATCTATCTTGCGTACGGTTAGGAAGTGAATTCACCAAGTATACAAAAAATAGAAAGGAGCATAAGACTAGGATGAGTTTTCTCAACTTATACAGCAAAACAATTCTGAGAGAAATAAAATCCTTGCCAGGATTCGTCACTGGCGGCCACAATCTCAACAACGTAAGACACGTATATGACACAATGCTGATATTAGACAAGGAAAAAAGAATGCAGAACCTCTTGCAGAAGGTAGCAAGAGAAAGCAAGAAGAAAGGACTAAGCATAAACTTCAAGAAAACTGAACGTATAGTCACCAACAAAAAGAAGAGCCCAAAATGTCAACTACAGATCGGAGAAGCTAAAATAAAACAAGTAAAGAAATTTAAATACCTGGGATACGTGCTGACAGAGATTGGAAAGTGCGATGTTGAGATCCAAAATCGCATTTCAAAAGAAAACAATAGTACTGAAAGGAAAATTTCATGGGAAACAAAGAGCAAAGTGCTGGATTACTATGTGATATCTGTTCTTCTGTATGGCAGTGAATGTTAGACGATCTCATCAAGGATGAAGGAGAGGCTTTAAGCAACAGAAATGGGGTTTTACAGAAGAATGCTGAGCATACCATTGATTGAGCACGTGACTAAGTACGATGTGTTGGAGAGGATGGAAACGAGAACGAAACTTATACTTAATATAAACAATAAACAGAGGAGGTTTCTGGGATATGTAACGAGGGAGAAAGGCCTGGAGAATTTAATACTCATTGGACGGATAGAGGAAAAGTGACAAACGAAGGCAGCGTGAGACCTACTTGACAGGCCTGAGTAAATGGATGGCAGAGCGGAGTTTAGGAGAGATACTAAGAGGAAGAATTTTTAGAAGAACCGGAGAAGGAGTCAAGTGGATGTCTATGATCGTCTCTATCCTAAAGGGACACGGCTCATGAAAAGAAGAAGTTTACTCACTACAGATATTTAAACCAAATCAGAAAACGCCTGTCGGACAATACTGACAGTTGTCCTCCTGAAGAGAGAGAAGCCAGGGATGTCATTTACGATACTTTTGACATGCCAATTCTGCAAGCGGCACCTTAACATCACCGTTTAAGGAAAAAGACGGACTTTATCGTCGTTAATTCAAAGAGAAAAAAGTATTGACTCCTGCTGAGTTCATACTTAGGAGGGTTATGTTATGGTAGCTTTACCCATGCACACATGAAACCTTCCAACTGTAAATAAGCAGCAGTTTCTACTTTTTAGCATAAGTCTATTTCAGCAGAGGCTAGAATTCGAGGTCGTGGCAGGAATAAGAGTCATTTCTTAATTGCGTCTCAGTCCTCGGGCAGAGTGCGGACATGCAGTTGAGAAAAAATACACTATGTGGTGCTAAACCCCAGACTTTACGTCCCCTTCTAGAGAGGGCTGATATTACTTCCTAAGGCTGAGGCGCCCCAAAACGGGGAAGTGCCGAGGATGTTTGGGAGTGGGAGTTTTTCTACGATGTTGCCGATAAACTCACCTAAAACCCTAACTTTGTGTCGCATCCGTTGCATAGCTGGTGCAATAGTAGATACTGAAGTATATTCCAGTTTAAAGCTCTGTCAGCCGGACCAACCAGTCACGCTGGGGACTTTCTTATTTTGTATACGTTTTGTACTACTATTCTTTATTAATATAATTCTTTAACTCTTTTCTTTTTTGTGCCTTTATTTCTGTCTTCTAACAAGGCCAAACCAATATATATATATATATATATATATATATATATATATATATATATATATTTGTGTATTTGGAAAGCAAATGCTCACTTATAAGTTTCATTCAAGGCGATGAACAAGGTACAACGACTAAACTTTTAGAAACTGTTCTCATGTTCAGAAAAATTATTTTTTGGGACAGTGAGTAAAAACTGTCCAAAAGATCTGTGTATCCGAGCGCTTTCGACAATTCTATTAGCTATTTTCAGAAAAGATTCTTGTATTTAAATTTTTAACTGAATGGCTAGAATGTTCCTTATGTATCTGGAGCGATAGGAATGTTATTAAATCCATAATTATTATTGCTATTATTATTGCTATCCAAAAACGGTCAGCACTTTTTTGCGTGTTCATATTTGCTATTACAGAGTGTTGGAATTATATTTGTTATTATAAACGTTTCCATTATTTGATTCATATTTGGATGAGGCTATTATATATATATATATATATATATATATATATATATATATATATATTATATATATACTACACACAAACTACTAAATGTATATCAAAATAATAAAAAGTGCTCAATATTACACAAGGCGGTAGATATAAATATAACTATTATTTCCCCATGGGATTGTTCGATTTCAACACTTCTGCATTTTTAAGAACTTACACTAGTCCGGTTTATAAATGTTCCGGTGTAATTTTATTCCAGCAGCCTGAAGATTGCACTTACGTGCAAGAAACCCGAGTCGAATGCGGTTTCAGCTTTCGGGAACGACCAAGATATTAATTATATATATATATATATATATATATATATATATATATATATATACATATATATATATATGGGTGTGTGTGTGTGTGTGTGTGTGTGTGTGTGTGTGTGTGTGTGTGTGTGGAGATTTACTGTTACTCTGCTTTCTTTATTCTGAATAAAATTTTGTGTTAATCTTAACGTGATTTCTTTAGAATGGGCAAAGTAATTTTTATGTCACCAATGCTACAAAGCTTTCTTTCATTCCAGGTGACAGCAAAGAAACAAGTCAAAAAGCTTTTATATATATATATATATATATATATATATATATATATATATTTACGCCTGCGCATGTGTGTATGTGAGCGCGCATTTAAAACATAGCTACATCAGTAACAAACAGCTGGATGAAATATTAATATCTGCACATAAAACATAGAATTTTAACACATAAAATGCACTTAATCCATTACAGAATAGTATTCACATGGTATAACATTAGTAAGTGAGCTTTGCATATTCAGTTGATGTTTGCAAATCATGATATGGAGACTATATATATATATATGTATATATATATATCTGTGTGTGTGTATGCGTATAAGTATGTGCATATGTCTGTGTATGTGAGTTTTGCGTAGTCTCTCTCTCATGGATATATATATATATATATATATATATATCCATGAGAGAGAGACTACGCAAAACTTACACACAGAGACATATGCACATACTTTATATATATATATATATATATAGGAGTGGTAGTTTTCCATCTGCTGTAGCATGTGCGGATATATATATATATATATATATATATATATATATATATATATATATTAATTCAGATACTTTAATCCAAGCGGAAAAAGCAGGAAGGTAAATTCCAAAAACCCGATCCTAATTAATATTAAAAATTTTATTTTAATATTAAAAAATGATACAGGAAGAGAGCTCCATGTAATAAAATATTACAGAGCAAATATAAATTAAAAAATGATTAATTCAATGATGTTGGATGATAATTTCGATATGAAAATCCCCACGGGGGATAACACATCACCTCAGCAACAGAAAAATTATTTCAGAAACTGGAGAAAAATCAGTCTAATTTTCCTTTTTAAATAGATTTGCAAAGAAATTAAAAAAGAAAAAGAAAAAGGAAAAGATAAAACAAAATAAAATCAAATAAACAAAAAAAAGAAAAAATTGACATCGTCTGGGTTCGCAAAAAAGAAAGAGAATAGTAACTTAAAATTAACGGACGGCGTGTTGAATTGATGTAAGGTTAAGCAACACGGAAAAATGTGAGAGATAAGAGAGATAAAGGAAGGAAGGGAGGGAAAAAGAAAGGAAAGAAAGAAAAAAATTTTATATATAGGTATATATATATGTATATATATATATATATATATATATACATATATGTGTGTGTGTGTATACCAAACACTCATATACATATGTATACATATTCACAGATCTATACTTATATATGCGAATATATATATATATATATATGTGTGTGTGTTTGTGTGTGTACGCATGTATATGCGAACATATACATGCGTGCACACATATACACGCGCACACATATATATACATACATACATATTTATATATATATATATATATATATAATTGAGAGAGAATGTGTTTTTGATATATCTATATTCAGACAGCTGAGTGCATATTTATGGCAACATGGATACATACATATATACATCTACATAAGTAAAAATATTGTTCAAAACGATCAGCCTAACTAATAAAGCTAGTCAATGCGGGCAGCCTGTGGTTTTCTATACACGTTAAAAGTAAATTCAATGGACGCCAATATGTTCTTGGAGTAGGCGAGCCGTCTCACCCGGAGTAGAAGAGCTCTCCAAATCAGAAGGAAATTTCTTTTTTGGTTCCGGAAGTGGAAGTACGGTAAGTTAGATTCGCAGTAAGAATGTGTGGGCAACTTGCTGTCGATGATTGGAGCTACTGGCCAAAGTGAATAAAGCGTGCTTTGACTATGTGTTAACGAAAACGGGAGTGGTTGGTTTTAGTCGCCGACAGAATGCTAAGTATTCGCGACAATCGATACACACTCAATAGAGACAGGATACTTCGAAAATGTGCTCAGGTTCACCTAAGTTCACAGTTATTTGCGTTTGTAGAAACGGTGGGATATTTTTTTAAACGGAAAGAAAGCAGAATACTGCAGTCTATCCACTTAGCTTCAATAATGATGTTAATCTATTATTAGTCACTCGTTCATATATTATTATTATTATTATTATTATTATTATTATTATCCTTTTAATTCTTAATCTATCAAACTAAAGAGATTCTAGTTTAATCATCATAAGTATATTAATCATTACCGCTAAAAAAATATCCGGATTATTATTTATGGCGATGAGGACCGCAGCCACACGACGTTACGTTTGTACAGAAGAAGTTGCAAAATTACAGATTCGTGTTTGCTTACAGCATGTCAAAATTGGATGAGCTTGCCTAATGTCTTCAAATACTTGATTACCTGATAGATAAAATATAGAATTTCACCCATGACCTTAGTGTGACGGGAGCACAAACGTTTCATCTGAAGTTCAAACACGGGCCCCCGATTTGACTTCCCCAGTCGTATGACCACTCGAAGTATCTATAAAATGAATATTATTTAGGATAGTATTAAATAAAATTAGTATGTATTTACATCTCTAATATTATTTTTAGTAAATCATATATATATATATATATATATATGTATATATATATATATATATATATATATAAAGAAAACAAGAGAAAAACTACATTTTTCTACCCTACGCAAATTATTGAAATAAATTTTATTTTAGATAAAATATCTATGAAGAAATAGTGTTACCTATCAGAAAAAAAACGATCATAAATATTTATAAAATTAGTTGTAAATATTAAAATCCATTGCGAATTTTAATGCCTAATTCAATCTAATGATGTCACTTACTGCTTTGATCGAATCAATAATAATACCAATTGTTCGTTTTTCCAGTTTGGTATGGTTGAATAATGCCTTTCTATTTCCAAAGTCTTATTCACTTCGTCATTAAAATTCACAATAGAGTTTTACAATCTAACTAACGGGAAACAGATAATAACAAATCTTCTAATGAAGATAAACTTTTATAAACATAGCAAATTCTTTGACACAGACATTATAACAGCGGCTATAAATGCGCTGACCTGACATGAAATAAACATAATAATAACAACAAAAATAAAATTAGGAGAAATATTATTTTGTATACACACCCATTTAACTAAATGATAAGTACAAGGGCATAAATTCCTAAAATTAATTGAAAAAAACTTGTCTAAAATAACAGTCTTAGAAAAAATTGTTAAAAGAAATACACTGAAATTCAGCTATAGCTGTAGTGATAACATTGAGAAAATCATCAAAAAACATAATCATAGAATTTTAAACATATCAAAAACATTGTAAAAATTAACGATCACAATAGCAATAATTGCAATTAACGAAAACAAATTGAGTTCCATTCACAATGTCTATAGTCTACTTATGCTCTATTTCAATAACAGAAAATCCCACAGTAATAAAATATGAGGTCGATTGTACCAAGAATACTTTTAAGACTCACCATTATTTTTACACCCTTAACATGTAATAATAAAACTTACCTCAATAACACATCACTTTCTACTTATTATCGGCAATTAAAAGACGCCAATAAAACCTCCACCGTAAAATGGAAAATGCAAAAAAATAGAACTTGTAAATTTTTACATGAGCCATGTTTTCAATATTTACAAGAAAAATTACAAATTATCAAATTCTCAAAACTAAACTTATTGACCATGGCCACCATACTTTTTGAATATAGAATGCAGCGCAGAACGTAATCTGTTCAATGAAACAACGTCAAAGATTAACACAAACAAGTCAGACACTCTACTAAATCTGACTATATCGTCAATACTCGGGAAAATATGGTCGCCTTTTATACACGTCGCATTGAAAATTTTGAGCCTTCTGATTGGTTAACCTTTCTATTGGCGAACTATAAAATGAGTCAGCTCATGGGTGCTTCACTAGTATACAACGGTACCCCCCAAAAACAACAAAACTTACCCAATAAACGTAGCGAAATAACTTCCATTTTCATCATCGTCTAAAACATACCCTAAAATATAGTTATTCTTTCTAATATAATATATCTAGACATCTATATTCTATCCCCTTAGCATATGCTTATTGATTTTCCCATCTTCTGTTTATTTAATTTGTTGCGGTTTAACGGATAGATCACCCAAATTCAACTACATATGTTTGACGGGCAGTATATTTAAAACAAAACAAATACTACAAACTTTCCAGTCTTTGTCTCTTGTCCACTTCTTTAAGTTGAATAATAACTTAAAGAAATTATTCTATATGAAATCCGCCAATGAAACTGGTATTAATAAGTCTAAAAATAGAAAAAGAAAAGTTTTATGGTTGAACCCCACGTTAAGCCAGTTGCCGGACATTAATATGGGACAATGTTTTCTTAAACTGATCGATAAACATTTTAATTATAAGAACGCACTAAGTAAGATCTATAATAAAAAAGAAACATTAAAAATTAGTTATTCTTACGCTATCGATATCCACATCATCAATTATTCTCATAATAATAAAGTACTAGACAATTATTATAATAATCACTAAATAAAAATACCGCTCTGTAATTGTAGAATTAAGGTTTACTGTCCAGTGAGAGGTATATGCATGTCTGAAAATGTCATATATCAAGCTATCATTTAAACAAAATATAGAAAAGTATATTTTGAAATTATGCCGCACCTTGGAAACACAAATTTTAAAATAATAAATATTACTTCTCTTAGTCCCACTTGGATGTATCCAGACAGCCCTATCTAAATATTTCTGGGAAGTAAAAGGTAGAGAACTCTCTTCACAAATCAAATGGAAGATAGTTGGTAAATCACAAACTTCCATTATTATTAAAATTAAACTACACTGAGATGAAAAAATAAAAATAATTACATTTTGTGGTAATAAGAAGATTTTAAACCAAAGAAATGAAGTATTTTTAAATGTCATCACAAAAATCATTTCGAGTTATCAGTTTTGTAGGGTTAATATATTTTCCTGATCAATAATTTTCTAGCAGATGCAACTGCTATTTTTCTCTCTATTTTGAATTAGAGCCTTAATTTTTAATATATTTTTATTCTTTATTCATAAAATTTTAATTTCTGTGTTTCTTTATTTTTATTTATTATTTTAATATAGTCATTTTTCATTATAAATCGATTTCTGCTATAGTCTCACGACCTACCAAATCTGCAAATAAACCTAGGACATTTCATGTTTTTTCATATTTCCTTAACATCCGTATCGTTACATAGACAAAGTTCTCCTTAGTGTGTGGACTGCACTTAACAAGACAATTGTTGTATATCTATTAAGCTTGGGTTTCCAGAGATTCTTTGAATGTGTTTTTTGTTCAATTTTTTATCATTCCAAGTGCACCTGCAATCACTGGCACGATTCTTGTTTTCAATTTCCCCATTTGTTCAATTTCACTTTCTATGTCTTTATATTTTTACAGTTTTTCGAATTCCTTGGTTGCTATGTTACAAGCTACTGGACAAGCCATATCAATTAATAGGCAAGTTTTTTCTTTCTCTTTTTTAACAATAATGTCCGGCCTGTTTGCTTCAAATTTTCTGTCTATGTAGATGGTGTAATCCCAGAGAATGGTGACATCATCTATTTCTGTAACAGGTGTTGGGTGATGTTCATACCAGTGTTTGTTTACATATTTTCCACAGTGTTTGCACATTGTCCAGTGTAAATACTGCCCCATTCTATCGTGATGATATTTAATATTCATTTGGGGCAAGTACAGATCATCATAAGATTAGATGGTCTATTGTTTCTTGGTATTTATCACAGAACCTGCATTTTGGATCCACATAATTATGTATAATATTTGCCTGAATGTTCTTAGTGAAAATCTTTGGTCTTGCGCAGCAAGAATAAAGCCTTCAGTTTCAGACTTTAATCCAGATACACGTAACTATCGATGAGTATTAACTTTATCAATATTCGGTTTATTAGCACGTTCTGGATATTGGCCATGCAGTGGTTTGTCTTGCCAGCGTTGTTTCATCTTTTCAAGAACGTTATCCTTCGCTTTCCTTTTCATATTTTTGAAGCAATAGGTGGTTCTTAGCTTCTGATTTGCTTTTCGACATTATTTACTAAATGTAAATCTTGTTTGTATTGCCTTCTGTCATTATTGATTTTTTTCTTTCTGTTTTCATGTTGTTTGACTAATTCTATTATCCAGTACTTTGTTGTTTCTCTCTATGTTAGTAAGCTAATAGTCATTGTATTGTATGACAATTCTAGCTGAATAAGACCTCTTCCTCCTTATTCACGGGGTATGTGTAGGTGGTCTACATCAACCTTTGGATTATGCATTTTATGTTTAGAAAGAAGTTTCTTGTCTTAGAATCCATTCGTCTGATATCTTTTCCAGTTCAAGATGTTAAAGCTGTATTAGACTACAGGAGATGGTAAGGTTTATTAATTCCGAGAATTCAATTCAGTTTTTAGTATCAGTCGTAGCCTCTTTACCCACTATTTCTTTCATATTTTATGGTGAATTCTTCTACTTTCATTTACACCTAGGTGTTTATAAGCTTCTTGCTCTAAATCTTTATTGTTACAACAGGGTCTAAGCTAATTGAGGATATTTGTTGTAGTGATCCTCGTAAAACTCTAGCTTTAGCACATTTATTCAAATTGAATTTCATTCCAATATCTTCACTGAAGCATTTTACATTTTATAGAGGACCTTCCAGCTCATTGTCATTCTTAGCATGCAACTTTAAGTCATCCATGTAAAATAGATGGCATATTTTCTTTTAAGCTATTTTATAACCACATTCTGTCTTATTAAGTTGACTGTTTAATGCTATTACTGGTATGCAAAATAGTAAGGGAGACAAACAGTCACCTTCAAATATACCTCTGTTGCTGTTGATTTCACCAGACTTATAGGTTCTATTTATATGACTGAGTTAAAGGGTTGTATTCCATATAGACTTTCATTGTTTGATTATGTTGATGATGACGGGTGATACCTTGTACATATTTAAAGTATTTATGATCCAGGAATGTGGTCACTATCAAATGGATTGCAATAATATATACAGGCAGTACTAAGATTTTTCTTTGCATTGAAGGAGTTTTCCAAGATCATCCTAAAAATAAGTAATTGTTTTTTATATCCGTAACTGCCACGTTTGCACCATTTTTGTTCAAGCGGTAGTATGTCAAGAAGAAATATGTCTGTTTTGCTAAAATAGATGTTAACAGTTTTTTATGTTGTCGAAAGGCATGTAATTGGTCTGTAGTTTTTCTGGTTATTTGCGTCATTATTCTTGGGTAGAAGAAAGGTAATTCCTTTGGTCATCCCTGCAGGAATTTTAGTGGGATCGTTAAACATTCCTTGAAGTTTTTTAGCTAGATGTTTATGTACTGTATTTAAATAATATAGCCAAAAGTTAGGAATGTTAACTATTCCTAAAAATTTCCAGTTGTGTGCTTTTTTCAATGCACGTTTAATATCCTCGTCTGTGATTCCAGCCCATGTCAGTTCTGGTTTATTTTTCATTCGTTCTATCTCTTGCGTAATACAGTCTGCTTATTTGTTATTTTCTTTAAAGCGAAGCCCATATTTTTCCCAGAACTGTATAACTGCTTCCATTTTTGGGCGGACTGTCACTTCAACTCTTTTCTTACCTATTTGCCTGTAAAATTTCTTTGCATCGGTTTAAAAAATCTTGTTTTGTCTGTAGAATCCTAATATTTTTTCATAGCGTCTTATTCTTTAAGCCTTCAGTTGTATTGTTTGCTTTATTTTGTCCTTAGTTGATAGGAGTTCATTTTCATTTCTAATATTGTATTTTCTTTCAGCTCTTCTGCCTTTTCTAGTTCTTACATTCCTCTTGTCTGTTCATCCAGTAGTGATAATTCACTTCTAAGTTGTTCTATTTTTTCTATTTTTCTTTTCCAAGGTGGATTTACATGTCTGCGAGACTGTCTTGTTTTTAATTTAATGTTTTTGTTGCTGCCATTGCTGATGCATATATTGCTTCATTGAGATTTATATGAATGTCTTCTTCATCCAAAATTAATTTGAGTGCTTCATTGTAGAGCTTAATAGTTTTGAGGTTATGCTTTATTGGTCTGTAATTTCGGGAGTTGTTCTCGTTCCTCCATTGCAATGCATTGTATCTGACATATGGCTCTTGATTTCTTCCTTGGCTTCTTGTACACTGTTCTTCTTTTCCGTAAAATAATTGTGTTCAATGTGTTTTGAACTCGTTTTATTGCCGTCTTGTAACTGACTCAGATCACACCTTTCCAACACTTCTAAACTTTCTGCATTATCTTCACAATGAAAAATGACAATATTAAAATAATAAATAAAAATAAAGAAACACAGAAATTAAAATTTTATGAATAAAGAATAAAAATATATTAAAAATTAAGGCTCTAATTCAAAATAGAGAGAAAAATAACAGTTGCATCTGCTAGAAAATTATTGATCAGGAAAATATATTAACCCTAAAAAACTGATAACTCGAAATGATTTTTGTGATGACATTTAAAAATACTTCATTTCTTTGGTTTAAAATCTGGTTATTACCACAAAATTTAATAGTGCGTTCTTATAATTAAAATGTTTATCGATCAGTTTAAGAAAATATTGTCCCATATTAATGTCCGGCAACTGGCTTAAAGTGGGGTTCAACCATAAAACTTTTCTTTTTCTATTTTTAGACTTATTAATACCAGTTTCATTGGCGGATTTCATATAGAATCATTTTTTTTTAAATTAACTTTTTTGATAGCATTGTTGTAAAGGGTTCTATTATCATGAACATTTTGCTATTGGAGGATGATTTATTTATCCTAGTGTTAACTCTAGTGGAAATCTGTTTTATCACTTAATGGGATGTCTATATAACAGCGTCACTATTATTATGTGACGCGATATTATTATTATTATTATGTCATTTTTCATCATATTTCGATTTCTGCTTTGGTCTCACTACCAACCAAGTCTGCGGGGAGACCTAAGGCAGGTAGTGGCGTGTTGTTATGGCTCCGTTTCATGTTTTTCTATCTTCCCTATCATCTCCAGCATTACATAGATAAAGTTTTCCTTAGTGTGTGGGCTGTACTTAATAAGACAATTTTTTGTATATCTCTTAAGCTGGGCTTTCCAGGGATTATTTCAATGTGTTGTTTTGTTCCATTTTTTATCATTCCAAGTGCACCTACTATCACTGGCACAACTCTTGTTTTCAATTTCCACATTTTTTCTATTTCAATTTCCAGGTCTTTATATTTTGACAGTTTTTCAAATTCCTTGATTGCTATGTTACAATCCGCTGGACAAGCCATATCAATTAATAGACAAGTTTTTTCCTTCTGGTTTTTAACAATAATGTCTGGCCTGTTTGCTTCAATTTTTCTGTCTGTGTAGATGGTGTAATCCCATAGAATGGTTACATCTTCTATTTCTGTAACCGGTGCTGGGTGATGTTCATACCAGTGTTTGCCTACAGCTTTTCCATAATGTTTGCATATTGCCCAATGTAAATATTGCCCAACTCTATCGTGGGGATTTTTATATTCATTTGGGGCAAGCACAGAACAGCCTGAGATTAGGTGGTCTATTGTTTCTTGGTGTTTATCACAAAACCTGCATTTTGGATCCATATTATTATGCATAATATTTGCCTTGAAAGTTTCTCGTGAAAAGACTTTGGTCTTGTGCTGCAAGAATAAAGCCTTCAGTTTCGGACTTTAATCCAGATGCACGTAACCATCGATGAGTATTAACTTTGTCAACATTGGATTTATTGGCACGTACTGGATATTGGCCATGCAGAGGTTTGTCTTGCCAGCGCTGTTTCATCTGTTCAAGAGCTTTATCTTTGGCTTTCATTTTCATATTCTTTGCCGCAATAGTCGGCTCTTGGCTTCCGTTCTGCTTTTCTACAGAATCTACTAACTGTAAATCTTGTTTGAATTTACTGCCTTCTTTTATTATTGAATATTTTTTCTTTCTTTCTTCATGTTGCCTTACTAATTGTAACATCCAATCCTTTGTTGTTTCTATGTATGTTAGTAAGCCAATAGTTGTTGTCTTGTATGACAATTCCAGCTGAATAAGACCTCTTCCACCTTCTTTACGGGGTATGTATAGACGGTCTACATCAGCCTTTGGATGATGCATCTTATGCTTAGAAGGAAGCTTTCTTGTTTTAGCATCCATTCGCCTGATGTCGTTTAGAGTCCAGTTTAAGATGTTAAAGCTATATTGGACAACTGGGATTGCAAGGCTATTAATGGCCATAACTCTGTTCTGTGAATTTAATTCAGTTTTTAATATCATTCGTAGCCTTCTATAGTACTCTTTACGCACTATTTCTTTCATTTTTTTATGGTGAATGTTTTCGCTCTCATTTACACCTAGGTATTTATAAGCTTCTTCTGGTTTCAATTCTTTTATTGTTACAGCAGGGTCTAGGCTAATTGAGGATGTTTCTTGTATTGATCCACGTAAAACTGTAGCTTTAGCACATTTATTCAAATTAAATTTCATTCCAATGTCTTCGCTGAAGCATTTTACAGTTTGCAGAAGACCTTCCAGTTCATTATCATTCTTAGCATATAACTTCAAGTCATCCATGTAAAATAGATGGCTTATTTTCTTTTGTCCTATTTTATAACCACATTCTGTCTTGTTAAGTTGACTGGTTAGTGCTATTAATGATATGCAGAATAGTAAGGGAGATAAAGAATCACCTTGAAATATACCTCTTTTGATGTTTATTTCATCAGACTTATAGGTTCCATTTATATGATTGAGGTAAAGGGTTGTTTTCCATATAGACAGGCTCTGTTTGATGAAATTGATGATGACGGGCGATATCTATTATTATTATTATTATTATTATTATTATTATTTATAACAAATAAATATTTTACAATACGTTTTTTAAACACATAAAACTTATGCGATGTTTATTTTCTTTATGTTCAAAATAAGATGAAATTTGAGACAATTTTGATCTTCCTTATCTATTGATAATCATTACTGTTGTAAATATATTTTTTATCACATTTGTTAGGAAAATTATTTTATTGACAAATTTATATTCACCTTACAGCCTAATTTTTTGTTCATCGGTATGTGCTATTAGTAGTTTTGTCTCATTATTAATACTAACATTTTTTCCTGATAGTAGTGCGATTATGTTGCTAATAACTATACGGCAACAGGCGATTCTATTGTTATAGACAGAGAAACAAACACATAATTACACCCTTCTTAGTATTAGCTACGATGAAAAGGCAAAGTTAGGTAGTATTTTAATTTTTTAACTCATTAATTTATGAAATACACGAGTTAACAAAGATTATCAATATTTCATTTTTTTATTTGGAATTTATTATAATAAAACAATTATTTTTTCATATTATATCAGGTACGCGTGAAATTTGTTTTATCCACAATAATTATATAAAATATGATAATACATATCATAAAATATGTATTACATATAATATTCTAAGTTTCTTAATTTAACTTGTCTGAATTCTTACAAGTCTTTCTTCTTAATGTCAAATATGTTCTATAATAAAATCATTTACATGTTTTATATTAAAAAAGAAACCCTTTAGCTATATATTTACGCTTTAAATACAATATGTTTTCAGTTTTTTGTCTTAATTCAGGCGCACTGCCAATCCTTTTCTTATTTAATGTTTTGCATGTTAACTATTCTCCACATTTTGTTGTTATACCCTAACCTATGACTTCTGTGCCTTCAGCTTTTCAAATGGTTGTCCAGCCAGTAACTTTCAAGTAATTTTGTGCTGAATAGTTCAGTTAATACTTGAGCAGAGCTAATTAAGATCTATGGTGGTAGATTGTTTTTGCCCAGTTCTTGTTCCTATTTAGTTCTAAGACAATAAATCGTCTAGTAGATTAATGGGTGGATTTGATGACGTACTTATTGTGAGTTCAATTCCTCGGCCAGTATTTTTTATTTAGTCTCAGTAGAAATAATTTGAGAATTAACGTAGCAGTAATAAATAAGATCGACAATCATTGGATTAAGTCCCGGCAGTACAACGGCCCAAGCATTTAGACAATAGTGTCAATAATGTAAGAAATGGCAATGATGCTTTGAATTATTAGGAAATACAACTTTGCTTCAGTAAAAAAAAAAAAACTTTCTAAATCAAGTTTTGATGCAACATGCACTAAAATGATCATAACATACTTTTGATTTCTTCATAACTTTATTCTGCTATGTCTTTTGACATTTTTATTAGAAGGAATAAATTTGTTTATTCCCCCTGATAGCACCAATTTCATAAACAGTTAATAATTAATCAATCAATGATATAATTCTTAATTATATTTTAAATTTACTTTGGAGCGTTATTTTTATCAAATACTTATATGCTAAGTATTGCCATGGTTTGCTCTATTTTACGACCGTGAATAGTCTATAACCAAACACCAGTATTTGGCTTCATCTGATGACCTTTTTTGACATGGAAAGCCAATTCTATTCTGACAATATGAACATGTCGCATGCCATATGAATTCATTGCTTAAAACATCACGTTAATAAGAATAAAAATACTAATTGAAATAAGCCATAAAATAATGATCGAAATTCTTCCGATCTTTTCAACAATTTTTTCCAACTATTCACAGTTAGCTATTTACTAATAGGCCAGCTGATTACGACATATACATTTTAATTTTTTCTTGTAAAATCCAAAAATTATAAGTTTGTCCTTATACAAACTGTAGAGATGTGCACTGTATTGTAAGAATGACAACTTTTGTTAAATATTTTTTAAAAATGCAAAATAAATTATTCATGTGTTGAAAAACAATTCTTCGTATTTCTCCTGAATAATTAACAAAATAATTATCTTGAAAAAAGTTGACACTAGACAAAAGATTTTTGACTATAGCTAACATTTCTTTCCTTGCCAACTTCAGTCATTTGGCTCAATTTCTATTGAGCTTCGCGGTCAATTTCAAATGAGCTGTGAAACGTATTGTTTCGTCGTGTTGGCATTTTAGCAGGAGCGACTATTTATACCAGTAGAATTCAGCCAATGAACAGCGAGGTTAATCCAATAATACCAAACGAATAAAAGAAAACCATTTTAAAAGGATAAAATAAAAAAAGAGATAGTCGATACTACAGCCATATGTTATTGATAGAATGACACCCCTTGCCCCTCACAGTCGTCGGCTATTATCTAGAAAAGATTCTGACATTATGCTGTCAAAAAAGATAATACGAGTTCAGATGTTTTTTTATATCATTTACTGAGGGGTGTGAAATGAAGAAAAAGAAAAAGGATAAATAATTAAATATCAATGACGTTATTCCCTAATGCCAATCACTTTTTGAACCGATGTCTTTAACGTTTTTACGCGAAAGTCTAGTCAATATATTCAACATTTCCCATTAATTTTTAGATTCCTTTATTTCTTTTTCGTTGGATGTGCAGGTATCGTAGCAATTATTAGCAGGAATATGTAATCGGCAAGCTGACTTCAAAACCTGGACTAGGCAGTTCCATTCACTTTCGCATAAATGCCTTCGGGAAAAACATAAAAACCTTTTATTCTACTAAATTTAGACTAAATGAAAAATTGCATTCTATAGCCTTTGGTGACGAATAGAAGTGAAGTAGACAATCGTAAATAATTATTTATTCTCAAAGATTGTGAAAATAGTCTCTTTCGAGAGCCTTGATCGCCTATATCCTGAAAAAGATCATTCTTATTGCTGCTGTAAAATTTAAAAAAGCTTCGTTGAATGCAGTTAAGCACCAGTCTCAGTATCAGGCAGATGAAGGCTGCAAGTTACACAAACAGGGTTGTCTGAGGTTTCTATAACCAAGTGTGTATAAGATTTACTGGTGAAGTGCTGTCCGCTAACGTAAAACTTACTCTTCCATATGCTATATAAGTTCCAGTTGGATTAAGGCTGGAAGAACAACCCGACGATTTCATCTGACTAGTGCGTTTGAAACTAATTTTATTGAGATATAAATTCGTTTTCTTTGCTTAGACCCGTGGAGTAGTGTCGGGCATAAAATAATTTTCCATAACTTGTTTACATCATCCAAATAAATGTAGCGACGTGTGCATTCAAAAAATGAATTTATGTCTCAGATGTCATCTTGATACCACCTGGATCACATCAGTGGCTCACAACTTCAGCGATTTTAATCTCATCCCAAAGCTTTACATTATCTTGTTGATATCTTAAACTGAGATGGATGGGCGATTGCTGCCAGTAGCCTCACAGGTTTTGCTCTGTCCTTCCAAAACGGACGTAAATTGATGCTCACGTATTCTGTTGTCCATTTCATTCGATTTTCATTACAAAATATTTGTAAAAGGATGTCAGGTATTTTGTACTTTCACTGTGTACCCTCTCAAAATGTCATATTTTAACGAACCGTATATTTTATCATGTATATCTTGAAATACAGATCAGTCTAAACTTAAACTTATTTAATCTGCGTTGAAGACGCATTAGATCTTCAACGAAACTCTTCGTAGTGCGGTGTTATATTGCGATAATATTTGGTAACTTCCAGCGTAGTTTTAATCTTAGCAAGCTCTAAAGTTATTAAACATTGATCTTTATTGGTCAAATCAGCTTTACGACTCATTTTAAAGCTTCAAATTTACTATATAATTATGTATTTGACACTTCAAAACATTTTATACAAATAACTGCCTGTGGTATACATATGCGCAAAACGAAACAGTTTTTATCTTAACTGGACTCATACATGTTGCTATCATGTGGATTTCCCAATAAGTATTCAAACATAATATATCGATAAAACATGAAGTGGCTAATAATGTGCAACGCAGTGTAAGCATTATATTAGGAATATAAAAGTGGAGAATATTAGTATACATAATTTATGAAAATGAAATCCACTTAATGTTCAAAACGTGGAAATGACTCTTGGCATTTTATGAAATAATGTTAATTCTATAGATTAGAACTTTATATAATAGCATGAAAACTTCAGTATGCAGTCAAAAAAGTAGGTGGAATGTGTGAATTGTTGTATTCTTTATCAAACTAGTCACATTTACGTCACAATTAAATTAGAAATATATAAAAATAACTTGTTTTCTGTTTCCAAATTTTATCATTATTAATATCTTTTATCAATGAGCTAGCATTATTTTCTCTTTGAATCCCGTTTTTTTTCCTTTCCTTTCTAGTCAATAACGTTTTCTCATTTTCTTTACTCTCAGTCAATCATATCTTTTTTGCCTTCCTTGGAGTGACACGATTAAAATATAATTTCTTAATGAAATATAACAATATGATAGTAGATTTGATTCTATTAAACTACATTAAATTAAAATATGGGTAGAGAAACGGTAATTACCATTATCAAAAGTTATTAATGACAAAGAACTTTTGTGAAATACATATTAGAATTATAACCGTTTAAGATTCCTCTCGATGGCTAATAAGATTTTCGAGATATATAAAACAACAAAGATTGAAGTTTATAAATGAATTGAAATCTTCATTTATTTGGAACTATAAAATGCCACCTACACAACTGAGATGTTAAAATCAGATGTAACAATTTAAACATCTGGAAATTGTTTTGAAAAAGGACGGAAAGTGCAACGCTGAGATGCGAAAAGACATTTGCATGGGTAAGAACGTATTTCAAAAGCTAAGCAGAGTACTGAGAAACCGGAAGATTTAGATGGGAACGAAAAAATGAGTATTGGACTGTTATTTGATATCTGTCATCTTATAT
The DNA here is from genome assembly GCA_037127315.1 of Ascarosepion bandense. Taxonomy (NCBI): domain Eukaryota; kingdom Metazoa; phylum Mollusca; class Cephalopoda; order Sepiida; family Sepiidae; genus Ascarosepion; species Ascarosepion bandense. Next base: position 1,607,050 of record JBBBDQ010002324.1, read on the forward strand.
GGCAGCGAATACTGGACAATCTCCACAAAAATGTAGGAGAGACTAGAAGCAATTGAAATGCGGTTCTAAATAAAGATGCTGAGGATACTAAGGACTGAGCATGTGAGCAACGACAAGGTTTTAGAGACATGGGAAACAAAAAAAAGAGACTTATGCTTAACATAAAGACGAGAAAGTAAATGTTTCTGGGACATAATTTAGAAAGTAGGGCTTGTAGACGTACTTAATGGCCTTGAGTAAGTGGATGGTGGAGCAGGTTTTTGATGAGATAACCAGAGAAAAGTGTTACGAGTGATAACGGTTAAGGGTAAATAGCGGTTCATGACCGACTACGGCACATGAAGAAGAAAAAATTAGAAAAAGTTCGAATAAAAATGTATATTTTTTGCAAATGCATGAATATCAAGAAGGATGGTAAATTGCAACACGATACTAAATGCTTGTACTCAAATGCTTTTATGTTTACTGCACTCGTAATAGTTTTATTCAGTGTTGGTTAGTTGCTTTTGATGTAGAAGAACTCTAGAATTTGACTTTTTTTTAAATTAATTTCATATTGTAGTATATTAGTGTTGTCAACAAGTATTTTCCTGTATTGTGGAGGTGATAGGAATGTGCCTTTAAATGTTATGCGATAGAATTTGTATTTGACAAATAAAGTTTAATGCGTCTTGATAATATTGTCTCAGTTCACGATCTGGACATATCTGGTGCCTTAGCGTGCTATTAACCCACATTCTAGTGGACATAGGAACAGCAGTAATTAAGAAGTGTTTCCACGTTCCTCAAAACTTTCAGTCTCTCAGTCAAAGAACTTGTTGCCGGATGCAGGTTATTGTTGTACCCAGGACGAAACAACACTGTTCATACATGCTTTCCTAATGTTTCTTCAAGGTCGGGGTGGGCCTCTACATACGCCCCAACCATCGGCTTAGGAGAAGAGAAGTTACCGCCATCGTCTCATCTCATTGAAAAAAGTCCTGCGAATTCCCAATTTAAAAAGGTCACATCCGTCTCCAGCAGCTAATGCTGAGAACCTGCATCATTGTAAAAAATATACAGAATTTATGTGTAGTTTCAAATGTTGTTAAGTAGAACATCAAATTAATTACATGGCTTTGTAGTTTAAAATAAACTAGAACCGTTTTTCTGTTCTTGATATTTTCAGATTGTTAATCTGAAAAAGAAATTCTACAGGTTTTACTAAACAGATAATTTTTAAAGTGCTTAAAAACCGATAGCAATTACAAAAAAAAATAGTTTCCGAATTTTCTGTATGCATAGAAAGCGTTTCTTCTTACCCACGATAGCAAATGCGCGTTAAGATTTGCCATAAATTTTATTGAATATATTCAGCTATATGTACTTAGAAATCTAGTCAGAGGTCTGTTGCAGGATTATCAACAAATCACGCGGAATAAACCAGAAATCCTGTAAAACAAGCGTCTGCACATACCGAACTTCCTAGGAAAATACAATTCAAACATATTTCATCCTCAATAAATGCAAATTTTGCAAGGTAAAGCCAAGAATCCATATAGAAAGCGAGGTATGAAAGCTCCTAATCGATACATGCATATGTTTATTAATGACGACACCGTCAACATAGACCCACTCATTTACAATCCTTATCCAATATATATATATATATATATATATATATATATATATATATATATATAAATACGACAAAAGGAACACTAGCTTTCTTGACTAACCGTTTCGTCCTGTGATGAGATTTAACCTTTTTTCTTCTTTTTGCCTTGATAAAGTCTATCACAGGACGAAACTCGTAGGCGAGAAAAAATATTTTTTCTCTTCTCTTCTTCATGCAAACATACTGTTCTTTATTATTTATTTCGGACTATAACTGGTATTCTTCTGCATATATATATATATATATATATATATATATATATATATATATATATATATATTATTTGCATTTACATCCATTCCTTTGACTGAATGATTCATTTCTACTGTTTATTAAAATCAGAAAGTATTTTAGATCGTGAGGATTTTTTGATGGGGAGAGTTAATAATGATTTAGTGATACAAATCTTACAAATTAATCTTTAGCTGGAGGAGAAAATTCAGACTCATAACTTTCCCAAATGTATTTGCGCGTAAGTCAATATGACGAACCCTAGAAGTTCGTTCTCCAAATATAAAATTCAGAACCATTATCCATTACGTCACCCGAAAATCTAAGATTACAGGACCTGGTATTCTCAAGCGTTCAACCGTCTAGGAACGGATCAAGCATAACGTTGCTTAACTTCGGTGATTGTATGGGAATAGGTGTTTCCACATGATGTAGTCGTAAGCCTTCTCAGTTACAAAATAGTGTACATCCGTTGGTGTAGATCATGAAACATTTGATTGCATGTAACAGAGGACCTATTCCCATCAATTCAGTATCAGTGCATTTACAAAGTCCGCCAATCACCACTCACTTAACCCTTAAACAACGGAAAAAGCTTGCACGAACTTGAACTTTATTAGGTAAAAAAGGAATTTTTTTCGAAACAAATTAAAACGTCAAAGGAAAAAATATCTTGTTCTATTGTGCATGGAAAAAGTGTCTTTTGTTAGAAATATTAAAATATTTCTAACAAAAACACATGCGCAATGGAGCTGGGAATTCTTGGTACCTAGTTGGCATCTTTTTCGTTACTTTCTATTTATGAATATTCATGAAGTATTGTCTTTGGTTGATTCTTTCAGTTTAACTGTAGCCAAATTCTCAAGAAAATGACGTAACTTCATGAATCCTAGTTAATAATAATCTAATGATTCCTGAAACTGCTACTTAGTAATTTAGGCACGATTAAGAAGTTAGTGATGGCTGTATCGTTGGGGAAATTTAAATTATCACTTGATAATTTCCGCTAATTTTTAATGCAAAATCAGTTATCGATATCCGCTGTTTAAAATTTAAAGGAATATCTTTCACTAGCTGGGAGTTTTATATGAAGTTAAATGAAAATGAACTCGATCTTGTTTCAATTAGTCGTCATTTAACCAAGTAACTTATTTATTCTCAGTTATTTTCATTACAAATTTGAAATACCAAATAATATTCATAATATATCAGATCTTCATTCTTGTCAAGATTCAAGGAGGAATCTGTAGTCTAATCTGTCTAAACCAGGCGTCAGAACAACAATAATTTTCTTACCAACGTGACATGTCTTCCCTCTGGCTTTTCTGCAATATTTTCATGACGAAATATCTGAGGATCTTTTTACCAGGTTATCTGACTGCATGAATGTAGGTGTGCTGCATGATTGACATCTAGGGCACACCCTTTATTATGTTGAAATAGATAAATGCATCCGCGACTTCAACTGCAACAGTTTCTTTTCTTGCACTTTCAACCTTTCAAACTCCATTCCGTTTACTTCCTTGCCTGCTTATCTTAAAAAAGAAAAAGTTAAATTCAACGTCAATCGCCACCTGTCTTCTTGAATCCCAGTAAACTTTTCTCCTTTTCTCAATCCTCGCTATACTAAGTCTTCGCTTGCAGTTTCAATCCTTTTAATCCCCTACGTAATAATAATTAACCGTGATTTGCTTGGGGAGAAATGACTACCAAAATATATATAGATAAATAAATATTTCCAAACTAAAAGCGGCAACCATTTTATGCATGACATTTTATTAGCGCTAAAGAAAGCAACTAATTAAATTGATGTTATATTTGTTTAATCTACTAAATTATGTGTATAAACCCTTTTTAAACAATCGTAAAATCGGCGATCTTGATAATGAGGCGGGCAAACAACAAGCAAAATGGTGCTAAAAACAAAAAAGTGAAAAGAGAAAAAACTAATTAAAAATAGAAAAGGTAATTTTAAGTATTTCTAATTGTGTTTTAAGTAGCGAATAGGAAGTATAACTAATTACAATGATTATAAAGTTCAAACTTTTATCCTCATTTCATTGTCTTACGTACGACGTTTCAGCCGTTTTACTTTCCGTCCTACGTCAGTTTATATAAGTTGAAATTTCGAAACAAAACTTTTATTTCGACCACCGGGTTAGAATGTTCTCGTTCCACGTGCTATGTCTTTTACTTTTCATAATTCAAATCACAGAGTGTTTGTTCACCTCTGCTGTGACCAGATATCTGTTTTAGCCAGGTAATGAATCTACAGCTCATTAACCTAAGATTATTCAATCGATGGTCCATATTTCTTTTGGAGAAGAAAACGCCAATGTATATCACCAGAATAAGGCCGAAATGTACAAGGGCCGTAACGTCGTGAATATGGCATATGGACAGCATTTCGAGTATCATAAAACTAATCCATGGTCCTCGAACTCAGACTCTTTGGATGTTGGCACGAAAGACTAAAAAACAATAGTTGTTTCCAGTTAAAGCGAAACCGTAGACTGAAAGAAAAATGAATGGATGTAAGTGAACTTTTGATTTCCTGGTATCGATATCAAATTTGCTGCACTATTGTAAGAACTACAACCTTGAAACTTCTGAATATCATTTCTTATGTCTTTGTCTATGAGTGTATCAAATTTGATTAAAATCGGAACACTCCTTCTATAACCCGATTTTTTCGATTATCGATTTTCGATATTTATCGGGTGTACCTCGACACAAAACCTAGCTAAGAACACTTGCAGACGCTTATAGTACAACTGAGTGAATTTTCAAGAAAATCGGTTCAGCTGTTTCGGAGTCTATAGGTAACGGACACACACACACAGACACACACCGAGACAAAGTTCCATTTATAAATAAATTTAGATAATGTAAATAGTTCCGACACCTCAACTTAGAAATATAAACAGATAGGAAATAGAAATTGCTAGACATTATGAAAATATCACAAAATTTATCGACCTCATATAAAAAAATTCTGATAAATAATTTATATTGTTCAGAGACATGAAATTATTTAAACTGATTGTGTAGTATTTTCTATCCTCACTGTCATAATATTATGTTCGTTCACCACCCTTTGCTTTTGTACGTTTAAAAAATATACACAGGCTCACTCCAGTAAGGTGATGCCAGACAACATGAAAAACAAAACAAAGTTATTTTTAAACAACGCATATGATTCAATGAAGACGAAAGAAATAGAGAAATATGAAAATTATTGAAGTATAATATCATTTGTAAAAGCACTGGAAATCAAAGAAGATTACTTTCAACGTGCAGTATCAAGTTTTATAAATTGAACCCTGAAATCAATTATAAAACAAGAATGTAAAAAAAGGGAAATTCATGTTTGTTTTTTATTCCGTTATTTTTTAATTTTTGTCAGGCGTGTTAATCTTAGACATTAGTGACCTGCTGCGCAAATTCGACAGTTTTTTTTTCAAGCAAAAATTTTAAAACTAGATTGTTAAAGAACTTGTGAGCATAACGAAACAAAATGGTCTAAACTACATTCGTTAGCATTTCTCTACGAGTGAGATGTAAAATGTGCTATAGATTTTATACGAATAGCACTTCAGTTCATTTATTGATATGGATTTAAGAATTATTTAATATCTATTAAGGCGTTTGCTTTATCAACAGCGTTCAACACTGCAAAAGGAATCAATGTATTATAATTTTAATAGTTGTATTTAGGACATTTCACTCTAGAAAAAATTTGTAGTAGCAGTTTATAACTGGGAACGATTAAAAATTCATGCTTCCAAAATTAACTTGTTTTATTTTTGTTTGTTTTGTTTTTTTTTAGTTCACCTAATGTGGTATGTGCTCTATCGTACATCGGATACCAGTTAGGACCGAGAAATCGGAGAGCAGCATTCTAATTCCAGTCGCATTCACTTACACATAAATGCCTATGGGAAATGTATTAATTCCTCTTTTCCTTTTCAGCTATAGATCAAATAATAGGATAGATTGGCAACCAGTCTATCGCAGAAAGCAATGGCATTAAAATCTTCTATGCTGTCAGTTATGTCTATGTCGAGACAGGATCGCTTAAGCATGTATCACATATGGCACTGAATGCATATGGTCATCGATCCTGATAAAAAGCGCTACTCTACAGCCAGTTATATTTTCAAATAAAGGCTTACCTATTCCACAATTCATTATTTTCTTTTTTTCTTTTATAGAATTAATAGCCATAAAGTTCAACGTTTATATTTTGCATTTATTCCATAATTTAAAAAAAAATATGATAATGGCAATATTAGCCAACATTTTATAATGAATCATTCTGTATTCATTAACCGAACAACCAGTGCTACTTTCAGGTGAAATTTATCAAATCTTTCGCTGAAAAATGGATTTTCAAGAAAATAGGTTAGTCACGTTTATTAGCATCTCAGCTTCCTGTTTGATCTTTTTTAAGTGAAGTGGTGTCAAACGTTAACATCTTCGTTATGTCATTATTTTCCCCTCGAGTTATATCTGAAATCCAGTTTAATTGTTGCTGTATTTGAAAGCTCTCAAATGTTGTGGTATTGAAATGAGAAAGCGATTGTATAACGCCTACAATGGATTCATAATAAAAAGTCATGATGTGAAATTAGCAAATATCAAAACATCATATATCTCAGTATTGGCGATAAAATAATTGTGCATAGAATCGACTTCGCTTGGCGTGGTTTCGCCCACCATCGCACATTGTTACAAAACCAAAACATTTACCTGAAAACTCGAGCCATGATTTTAAAGTAGCCTCATCATATCTATACTTTCATATGGATGGTATATGGCTGGGTTTAAACGCTTTCAAAATTTTCTAACCTTTTATATACATAATAAAGTTTTGAAATAGATTCAATTGAATGAAATCTGTAGATCTTAACGATGACCCTGCAGCTTCGGACCTAATTGAGAGGCATTATAGATCTTAAAGGGAAGTGTAAAATAACAGAATCATGTCCTTTGAAGATATCAACAGCAATAAAAAAGAAAATGGATAGCAAATTTAACTCGAAGGTATTAATATATAACACTATTTTGGTATAAGAGAAAAATATATAATACCATAATATTAAATGTGAAGAAAAAAAATGTAATCCTAAGTTTAGTACGACGGAGAGAAAGAAATTATTACTAGTGGTATTATTAATTCTGCGGTTTATTGTCAATGGCAACATAAGATAATATTACAAAACTTGCAAAAATCTTTTAAAAAAACTAGCTAAAAATTGACGAGAATAAAAAGGAAAATACGTTCTTGCAGATGGGGCTGTGGGTCAAGCAAGTTCATCATTGGCTGACATTGTGTAACTAAGAAAGATTTTGTAAGGAACTTTGGGTCTTATGACCGCTGGAAGTGAAAAATATAGGTAGTCAAAACCCGACTATCGAAAAATTTTGATAAGTGCAAAAAGTTTAAATTCTGTCTATGGGAATAAAGTGAATTATAAATGTCACTAAGACAGAATTTGTTAAATTGAAAACTTGAAAATTGATGTAATCGGGAAGAAGAAAAGAAATTACGTCAACATAAATATTGCTATTTCATTAGTTAAACCAAATAAATAAAATCACTCCACCTCCTGATACGAGCTGGGAGTAATCTCACAGACTAAAGATTTGATTTGCATGGACACACAGTGTCCGTCATGCCCCCACGAAGAAAATTTGGGACACGCATAAATATCACAGCTGAGAAGGCCAAAATCAATTAGAATTGGTGCTGAGCCTTGGGACCAGTCGAGATGTAACGACTGAAGAAGATGTGTTCCCAAACGGGAGTCACGACCAAAAGAGTGGTCGTTTCCCATAGAACTCCTGGCTGAAACGTAGAGAAACCTGCCGCCGACCATCTTAAAAGTGTCAAAGTCGAATAATGCGCCTCCGATAGAGTTCAGGCTGAAGATATAAGGAGCAGGATATTGTTTGCTAAGAAGACAAGTCGAATTGCCACCGTCGTCACAAAAATCCAAATCGGCTATTTCCGTAAGGCTTCGATGAAAAGCCCTGTTAAGACTTGGTTTTGAACCATCAAAACTTGAAGAAAATCTTGAAATCTCCAATTGAAGTGAAAAACCATTACTCCCAAACAAAAACTTTCGCTGCGTTGTAAGAATAAGAATTCGACAACAGTTTTATTCTATTTCTGTTTGCAGCTTTTTTTGCATATAAAGACTTTTCTGCAACATATCCAGGCGTCATCGAATTTATTTCATTTTTTTGGTGACGTTCTGTTTTTTATCAGCATATGTGTGCACGTGTGTCCGATCTGGTTTGAAGTGGTAGAGAAACGACTAGCGGGTTTTCAACGTGTGATCCTTGAGATCAAAATTCACAACGTGGGCAGGGAGGAACACCGTTGTCAGAGACGACTCGAAGACTGGCTACTGTGACGAGACCATCACGACTACCGACCCGAGAGCGTCGTCATAACTGGTGCCGTGAAGACAGCATAAACTCTGACTCAGGTTCCAGACCTCATCATAATTGGTTTCCGTGACCGGGTTAGGACCCAAGGCCCCTACTGAATGTGTTACAAATGACATAATTAAGGTATTCAAGTTCCACACGAATTCAAACAAATTACAAGTACGGAAACCCTCATTATAGAATGGAAATAATGATAACGGCCAGTAAACTTGAGAAGCATTTTTTGCAGAATAATTATTTTTAGAAGCATTTTATAAATTATAGCCATATGTTGTTGCACGGTTAATGAATGACAAATGTTTTTTTATTTTTATAAAGAAATGTTTGTTTAATATTAAGAATACTATTATCATTTTTAATTCAATATTCTTATATCCTATAGGTCCTATGTATGATGCGAGACTACATCCGGCAGCACGGCCTCTGATCGAGAGGTTTAGAGAGTGCGGGACAACGTCTTAATTGCTGTTGTTTCCATGTTAAGCCTTATCCTGAGTGGTAGCACCTATAAGGTTCCCAACAATGAGCAAATATTTAACCCTAAAATTGAGATTAAAAACTCAATGAAAGTATCAAAATACATTTTTATAATAAAAATTACCAGCAATACGAATTTTATACATTTTGTTTTTTACAAAACTTTTCTTCTATTGGTGGTATAGAAACATCCTCGGTGAATATAATGCTACTTAAAAGACTGTTTTTACAGGTCCTGGAATTTCCGTATAAATCAAATTATAATATAAAACTTCATCTTCCCTCAACGTAAATTATCATTAAGAATCGATTAGCCACATTTGTGTCAGGCGTTTTACAGTATAAATGCATACATCAACAGATAATCTTAATGGAAATGTATTATTTATTATGAATTTTAAATTAAAGGAAAAATAAACTTGTTTTAAAAGTCCATATTAAAGACATATTCGATAAAAGAATATTTATTTGTCACTTCTGAATTTAATGGTTGATGAAGGCAGGTGGATTGTAGGTGAAATTTTTCAACAATTTGCCTGAATTAAATGGGTTGATTGATCGCCGACTGACTAATCATTTGCCAAACGTTATTTCTCTGTAATAATTATTCATTGTCTTTAGTCACTTAACTCATACATTTCGAATATTTAGTTCCTGCGTGCCAAAGAAAAGAAAAAAAAGATAATGCATCGACTTAGGTGAGAAAATGATTTGTAAATAGCACGTTCTTCGTTTATTGAGGCTTTTCTAAATTTAATTTATGCGCCTTCATTAAATTCAACGTTTTGAATAAAGACGACAAATTTATTGTTCACACCGCTATTTGAACGCTTGGCTAGTATTGAGGACATAAAAAACAGAAGGCTTTCAGATGATAAACACTACGCGAATTAAGTTCTAATATAAATTCTCGTTCACTATTTATAGATTTTTAATTCTCCTCAGATTATCAGTCGCTGCTTAAAACATTATTAATCGTCTATCCATTGTGTTCCTTTGTGTTTTTCTGTTTCTGTGTGTAGTTATCTACTGCATGCATATCCTATTCTAGGTCCATATACACCAGTTGTTATATCCATTTTTGGCAATCTCTCTATCTCATTCTTTCTATCTCAGTTTCTCCCTCTCTCTCTCTCTCTCTGTATATATATATATATATATATATATATATATAAATGAAAATGAAAATTTACCATTATTGCTAACTACCTGATGAGACATTGTTCTTTCAATGTCGAAACAAAATGTATAAGCTTATTTTTCTTTAATTTAAAATTCATAATAAATAATACAATTTCATTAAAATTGTTTGTTGATGAGTGCATTTGTACTGTAAAACGCCTGACACAAAAATGTGGCTAATCTATTGTTAATTAAAATTTGTGTTGAATAAAGATTAAGTTTTATATTATAATTTGATATACCCGGAAATACCTGAATCTGTAAACACAGTTTTTTAAGTGGCATTATACTCACCGAGTAGGTTTCTATACAACCAATAAAAGAAGATAAATTTGTTTCGTTTAGTTTAGTTTGTTTTACAGCATATCAACAGCTTTTGGTGAAGGGATTCAGAAATTTATTTTTCTTGGGAGCATTAGTAATTTCGTTTACAAAAATGTATTACAGATACTTTTGCATAATTTTTAAATGTAAGAATTATGTATTGATATCAGTTTTTACGATAAAAATGAATTCTGATGCTATCATTGGGTTTTGACTTTCAATATTGGAGTTAAATATTTTTCCATAGTTGTGAACGTTATAGGTGCTACCACTCAGGATAAGGCTGTACCTGGAAACAACAGCAATAAAGACGTGGTCCTGCACTCCCTAAACTTAATTTATCATCATTTCACGGACCCATATGATATAAGAAAATTAAACAAAGAATGATAATAGCATTGGTAATATTTAACAACCATGTCATTGTAAGAAAACATTCGCCATTCACTGACCGTACTGCAACTTTTGTAGTAGTTTGTAGTAGTTTGTAGTTTGCACATGTTCTAATGTAATAATTAATAATAATAATAATAGTAATAATAATAATAATGATATATATATATATATATATATATATATATATATATATATATATATATTATGGTATTAAGTATTGTATTATTGGTTGAATTTGAATGTGTATGTTTATATTCATACGTATACAAATGCATACACAAATACTTATACATATATAGATATACACACAAGCACACAGATATACACGCACACATATATATGCATGTGTGCGTGTGTGAACGTGTACAAACGCGCGCACTCAATATGAAGATATGTTTTTAGGCTTTATTTTATTTTTGTAATTCATTGGTGCTTAGATAGAAAGTAAATATGCATTCATATGCCTGAAACTTATGCATTATTTCATTTTTGTTTAAGCGTTTATTTGGATTACAAAAACTAATTGTAGCTAAACATAGTTTAGAGTTTTAACTGTTAATATTATATGGGGGCTGCACTTTTATGATTTATGATTTGATTTTTGTAAGGACAGTGTTTTCTTTTAGGGTCTATATGTATTTGATAGGGCTATAGAGTATTTTCATTTTTCAACACAGTATCTGAAATGGACAGGGATACTGCCAATTTTGCCTGTGATTTAAATATTGCTGATAAGATACTAAGAAAGCCTACATTTTTATTTAAGAATCATAAACCCAATTTCCAAAATAAACTACAAACTAGGTTAATTAATCCTGCTAAATTTTATCTAGAGTTGGTCTGTAGAGAAATCTTAAAAAAGATAATTGAGTATTTACGATTCCATTAAAATTAATTGGCTCAACAAAATTAAAAAGAAATCTATATTCACCCTTCTTAAATTATCTACCTATTCCCTTGTTATTTCTGTGGTAGATTTTAACGTAAATTAATTTAATCTCAACAATAGCCTGACTAATTTATTTTCAAACGGAAAATTTTTTTCAAAATTTAACAAAGCTGAATTATATGTCATGTTTCCTATTTTTTTCTATTTCTCCATTTTTCTATCTTTTTCCCTTCTTTCTTTTCTATTTTTATGTACCTATCCCTTTCTGTTTACCCCCTCTGGGTCATATTTGTCCCGTCTGCATATCCAACACACATTTCCACCTTTTCTCTTTCTTTCTTTTTCTCTATTTTCTTCCCCTTCTTTCCTGTAACCATTTCCCTATCCCTTCTTTTATCTTTTTCTTTTCTCCCTTCATTTTCCGTTTTCCTTTTCCCCAATTCCATTTTTGTGACACGCTTATTTTTTATTTCTTTACACACTTATGCATCAGTTTTAAATGTCTCTTTCACAGATTGAGTTGAATCCTTTTTGCTATCTCGCTTTTTGTTCCCCCTCTTTCTTCCCACCCTCTAAAACAGCGCTTTAACGCCTGTCTTTTAACACATACTACACTCTTTTTTCACTTCCTCTCCTAATTTTCTTTCTTATTTCTTTCCATTTCCTTCTATTTAAGTAAACTTCCAGTGTATTGAAAACTGTTGAATTCTTCCATAATCAAACAAGATCGCTGACAAAGAATTTCGAGATTCTATTTGAAAAAATATACATATTTCGCTCTGCAAATAGGTGAAATTATTTACATTGGGCAGTCTGGCTAGTTCAGTTTTAATACTTATATTAATATGATCTTCGTTGACATTTTACTTAGATGCCACTTTCTGTATGGATTTACACACTCACGTACCCCCACATGCATCACCCATTCATTAATGAATTAGAGAACTCTGGCTATTGGCGTACGATACATGATACGCTAAAAGTCTACCGAGCGCCCATAGCCCAGAGATAGGATCGCCGACTGACGCCAATTCGGTCGGGTTTCAATCCTGGGTTAAAAGCAATCGGAATCTAACCGTACTGATGAGCTATGATACAGCGAAACAGAACTGTCTTCGGATATATATATATATATATATATATATATATATATATATATTTAGTGTATCGAGGCAGCAAATAATTTTCTAAACATATGAGGTTAAATATAAGAGATAATGAATGTCTATTATAGTTAATCATGAGCTGTTCTAAACGTCGTATTTTGGCTTTAATTTCACTTGAAAATAAAGACAAAATTTCTCCAACATTTGGATAATTTTTAAATAATTTGCTTCTAAGCTTTTGGCTCACAAGAGCCATCTTCAGAGAGGTTATTTAGAACGGCTCATGATTACATATAAGTGACATTCATTGTCTCTTATATTTAACAGCATATGTTTAGAAAATATGTATATATATATATATATATATATACATATATATATATGAAGCATGTGCATGTAATGTAGTAGTTATCGGAGATTATTAAGAAATTATGAATTCATTTGTTTTCCTCCAATGAATTGGCAGGAAAAGCAACCAGTCAAAGAGAAAGAAAAATCTAACTTCAGACATGAGAAAGGCTCTTTAGAAATTTCGTGGTACAGTGTACATTATTGACTGTCAAAGAATGCAGATGTTTCTGAACATGTTTTTAGTAATATAAACGAATTTTGTGTGGGTGTATTCAGGTAGTTGATTCTATAACCTAACTACTATGGTTTCAAACACACACGTGAGTACACATATTCTCAAATATATATATAGGCATTAAAGTGAAATGGTTTAAAATATAAAATGGGAATTGATAAAAATATGCCTGAACAAGTTCCTGGAATCTGAAGAAATAATCAATCGTCAAAATTATTTTTTATTAGCACCTGAACTTTTCTGAAAATTCATTATATAACTTGCTTTGTTATATAAATAAATTATGTTATGCAAAAACAAAAAAAAAAAAAAAAAAAACAAAAGAAAGAAAATATCTAAAATCAAAAGAACATGTTTATTCATTTAATTTTTGACAAACTAAATAAATAACAGTCGAGATTTACGACAAATAACATTAGCACATTCTGAACTGAATCACATTTGTGCTAAAAATTAATCCCAGACCAACAGCAAAAATATAGATAAATAGAAAGATAGATAGTTAGAAAGATAGATAGATAGATTGATAGGTACACAGATATGAACTGACCTATATATATATAATGTATCGAGGAAGCAGATAATTTTCTAAGCATATATCCTGATGCAGTAACTTTTCACATTCTTGTTATAAAATTCATCTAAATCTTTTATCACGAGAATTTGAAATGTCTGCTAAAATATATTTATAACGAGAATGCGAAAAGTTACAGCATCATGAGGCAGAATGGATGTACGGAAAGCAGTTATACTGTGGTGATACCAACCGAACAAAAGCGATGGACCGGATGCTTGCATACTCACGACCAAAAAGAAAATGACCAAAAGTCGTCCGTGCGCAGCCGGATTCGCGCCGATGTTACGGTGGAAAAATAAAAATTAATTAAATATTAAATTTCCAGTTCGCGAGCATACGCAAATTTTATTTATCGGCCAATGGGAAGCCCAGAATCAAATACAAGTGTGAATCCCCAAATGATCTGCTGCGATCCAAAAAGAAGATATAAAAAGCTGATACAGAAAGCATCGCCAGACAGACCGACGCAGAGACCGAGACAGAGGAGAGTAATTAGTATCTCCCTTGACACAAGTCAAACGGATTACTATGTTTGCCTCCCTTACCTCTCTCACTTTATCTTTCGCTGTCTCAAAACTACTTACCGACCTAAAGAGCGACTAGATCAAAAACATTCCTTACTTACAACGCTCCCACATACCTAAGTTTTCAGCATTTTATTGCCATGAACATTTTAAGGTCCGTTTGACCTATACTTCAAGTATTACTTTAATTTTATAAACTTTAATTGATATGTGTATATATAAAATGTTATTTTTCGACTCAATTTGTATTTCTTGACTCATAATCATTTTATGACTTATAGTGGGCTATCTACAGCAAGGCCAAATTCCGTTAATCTGCAACAATATACATCTACCCTTCACTAGAACAGATTCCCCACTATAAACTGGAAAAGAATGGATAACCCACTATAATAGTTTGTGAGACAACACTCTATTTTCCTTTAGTATTGTGTCCTTCTGTGCATGTGTCAGAAAATAAAGTTAAAGGAAATAATATTCCTTTTCTGACGAGATTTTCTCAAATTTTGCTCAGTGACATGAAATTAATACTCATAAGATAAGAAACTTTCAATAAATTGAATGGTAACGAAAGAAAATCAATTAGCATTTTACTCATTGTCATAGATTTTGGATGCTTACAAGAGTTTGTTAAATCAAAAGCTAAGATTTTTCTGAGAAAAATTGTTGATTAGAAGGCTAATTGGATTTTTATTGGATAAAGTATTGATGATAGAATTTCGAATCAGCAGAATTTTGGCGATCTATTATTCAATCAATATTAGAGGCAAAGTTTCAATGTTTGTTACAAGTATTCTCAAATTTGCCGTTTGTCTGGGATTTTTTTAAACAAAACTGATTCAAATGATACTGGCTTCGTGTTATTTGTCGTAAATCTATCTATCTATCTATCTATCTATCTATCTATCTATCTATCTATCTATCTATCTGCTAATATTTATCGATATTGTTCTGCTTATATATCTCTCTATTTGTTTCTCTCAATATATATATATATATATATATATATATATATATATATATATATAAGAAAAATTAAGGCATACACGTTATTTCATGGTAAATCGGAAGTAAGGGCTGCTTCAGGTTAACCATCACCAGCTTCCGTCTTTATTATACAAAGGATTTTTAGGAATGAGATTCACAAAGACCTAAAAAAATCGAATAAAAATAATGGTCGCTCCCTTAAAAGAGAAACTTTAAGAAAAAATACATCATTTTGTAGACATCCGCTGCTACACGTGTCCTCTGATTATATGTTGTGTATATATATACTTATGTATAAATATGTGTGTGTTCGCCGAAATGATGTATTTTTTCTTAAATTTTCTAACGTGTCTGCCTTAATTTTTTTTTATATTTGCTCTATATGTATTTATATACATATATATTTACAGCTCTCTTAGAGAGTTATCCGAGCACTGTATGGAAGGGATACTCCTTTGGATTCATCTGTACTCACACTGCATGCTGATATATATATATATATATATATATATATATATATATCGGTCTGTTTGTATCTGTGTATTTTCATATTTACGTATTTATATCGTTCTGCTCATATCTATCTATCTATCTATCTATCTATCTATCTATCTATCTATCTATCTATCTATCTATCTATCTATCCATTTCTGTTCATATATCGATATATCTATCTTTCTTTGTTCATATCTTGCTAGCTAGCTCGTTCCCTGTGCATATTTTTCTATCAGTTCATTGAAATTTATATTTCAGAATTTTGATTTCAAACGATAGCTGTTCTGCTTTTAAATAAGAGCATTCATTTATTTGGTATGAAAATGAAAAGGTACGTCTAGAAATGCTCGCTATTTTTTACTTAGATTTTTGTGAGTTTTTGTGTAGGGATTCTGATTCAGCAATTCTTTGCTAGGAAGAAAGAAAGAGCGAGATAATTTATTCGGAAAGATATGATGAAATATCAAGAAGTAATATTGAGAGAAAGCGGAAAAAATAATTTACTTTATAACATGAAGAAACGGTAATGAAATAAACAAAGATAAAATGATAAAAGACCGAAAAAAAAACACAATGAAACGAAGAGATAAAAGAAAAAAGAAACGAACAAAAGAAAAAAGAATCAATTGGAAGAAAAGAATAAAAACGAACGTACGAGAAAAGAAAGGAGTGAAAAAATAACAAAAGGGAAAAAAGAGAGATGAAGAGAAAAAAGCAGAAACGAAAGTGAAAAAACGAAACAGAATTGTTATAAATACATAAACAAGAATTAATCTCTTAATTCCTTTTAGCCAAACAAGGTAATAATGCCACTAAGATGTAAGTGTCTACTGATACTGAAATATAAAGAAATAACATTACTGAGAAGAAAAGATAATAAATGAACAGCATTTAAAAAGTCAGAAGATGGCGATGCACTTTGACTTTAGCTGATACGGAAGAAAGAAAGTGGAAGAGATTTCTACTGGCGAGAAGTGTGAAGGAAAAATAATTCTAATAGTACTTATTGTTACATCTGACTACTTTAACTGTAAAATGATGAGACTTGGTTGTCTAACTAGTTCATGACGTCATAGTACGAAATCAGAAAGCTCATTAGAACAGTTGCAATGAAAATATTTATAGAATAGGCATAGTGAAATAATAGCTGAAAAATAACTGAAATCGGGATACTAGGTTAAGAATGATATCTTTATAGATTGTTATTTTCATTTTGTCAAAATCACGTGATATAATGTAGGAAAACCCCAATGTCAAACTCTGTTCTTAATTAAAACTTGACAGATTACTTCAGTAATAATCGTTAACACATCGGCGATTGATCTAGAGAAGTGAAATCTATATCATTTGGTTGAAAAAAGACCGTGAAAAGTCAGATGCTTAAACATATCGGAATTGATTAGAACTTTTCGTACTTTAGCAAATTGAGGTAGAAGATTCATTCGAATGACCTTTCTCCCGAATCCTTAAAATCGAGAAAGAAAATATGATAAAGGGAGCGAGTTCTGGGGCATATTCCTTTAAAACAATTGCAAGGAGTCTATGAAGTTCACGTACTCTTGTGAAGATCTATTTTGAAAATATAAGTGAACACCGTGGAAGTTGTTATATGTAAATACTCACTTGTTTTTTGGAAAAACCAGCAGAGAAACTTAATGTGTCGAGTGTAGAAGTAGAAAAGAATTCATAGGCAAAGCATTCTTTTTTATCTGCAGTATATAAGAGCACTTCACATTGATAGAAGTGAGGACAGAGAGAGGATCTATCCTTGTTAACAAACTCATATTGAACTGCCAGTAATCACTAGAACCCAACTTGTGAGGACTACGTCCAAGGTTTCCGAATTCATCTCCAAACAAAATCTCCATAATTATATGAAAACATCATAGAATCTCTGCAGTTTTCCTAAAGACATTTTATTTGAATTTGTGGGAGGTTACTCGGCTCTCCGATTTCGAATTTCGAGCCGTTGTCCATCACACACCCAGACATCTAACCTAGCACCGGTTATTCCTAATATTCCCCTACCTAAGTAATGTCTGTAGTCGACGTTGCTTAAATTTAGTAATGCGGCGAGAATCGGTATTTCAACGTGATATAAGAGTATGCAAAATAATTTCAGAAGCTACCCAGTCAGAATAATAAGAAAAAAACATGAAACTGAAAAAAAAAAGATTTCATAAAAAGTACAAAAAAAATCAATGTTCTATAAATATAAAAAATATGAAGGAATTCAGTGAACATTTTTCTCTTTGTGTAAAGGAAACCAAAGGAATTGCTTCTGCATGTGTACGGACAATATGAAATCTATCGTCAGAACAACACGGAGCAAATAGGAATCCTTCACGAAGGGTCAGGCAAAAAGAATTAGTTCGAAAAGCCCCAAGTCAACCGATGCAACTTACTCTATTTGGAAAGTAACTCAGCGCCCTAGGCGCTCAAAATATTCAACAATGGTGCCATTATGAGACTTCTGGCAAACATTTCATTATGAAATGGAACTGATTAGGACAGTTTATTTGCGACCATTTTAATACAAACCACTTTCGAGAAGAGAATCATTTGTATATCAATGAATCAAGGCGTTTCCGAGTAAATAACATCGCTGTTAATTTCATACATCTTTCACATCTAGTCTGGGCAGAGTGGGAGTAAATCGGCACCAAAAAGAAAACAGAGTATCAGAAAAATGGACAGTTGTTGTAAAATAAACGAAAAGCCATTCCTAAATGAAAAAAAGTTTGTTTCGAAATTCCATGAGGAAAGTCATTGAATGCAGGACAGAATGATTGTGATAAAATCAAAGAAATTTAGAACACGAATCGAAAAATATATCAAAATCTAAGCCTCAACAATTGGTTTAGAGAGAGAAGCCCTTTCATTTTCTTTTTTTCTCATGATTATTTTTCTTCTGCGTTACTGTTTTCGCTAGAATAACATAAATGGTCACGGCTTTTGACTAGTGAGTATATATGTTTAAAAATCCTGCAGTGAAAATTATTATCCATAAAATTTTATTTAAAATACTAGCAATTTTACCTAGGTTCAAACACTAACTAATGGTTTCAGTGGGATTTACACAGACTTATGCAACTAGTTTAAACTAGTTATGTACTATGGTTCGCTTTCTCTGTCACAGACTATGTTATTTGAACAACTGGTGAACATTGATGCTCCTACTATATAATCGGAGATATCACAGGAGTTTATATTTTAAATCTAAGTAAAACATCTACACTTGTCTAAAATATTAATTGAAGTAAATATAATTCTAGCGCATACCGTGAACTCCTGACATTAATAGGGTGTCTTCGTTTTTTTTTGTTTTTTTTTGGTTTCCGTTTTTTTTTTCACTCTTTTATACGAGCTAAAAATACGCGAAAACCAGAATTTTGTTAATGACAGTCAGCAAGTGAACAGCACTGTTGACCCTAAAATCTTATTTCTAACCAGATTTCTAGGTGTAACCAACAAGGAGAAAAATTAAGCGCAAGATTAGGATAGATAGCTGGCAAAATTGTTGACATCACCACTCTATCTGCTCGTCCACACTTCTATCAATGTCTATGTACTCAGAAAATAAATCTACAAAAAACAAACCTGAATAAAATTGTCTGTCGTTGATTTAGTATATTGAGTCAGTGTAGGTATGTCTGCTGAGGAATTGTAAAAATCGGAATGCTGCACCACATTATTTTATCATCGAAAATACCTTCAGCTCGCATACGTTGAATCAATATGGAATCAAGTGAATCTTAGTATAAAAATAAGTTGCTATTTTATCTTTAACTTTAATTACATATTGATTCACGCCATAGTGTATATAATTCACCTTTATAGCAAACTTCTAATAATAAGAATTTGTGTGACAAATGTGCAGTCTTGTACTTTGTATATGACTATTTTCTAAAATTCCATCCTGGTTTAGGTGCGTTCTAGGGTAATGGATATCGACTCGAAATGAGAAATCGGAGAGCAACGTTCAAATTCCTAGTTGAATTCGTTGCATTCACTTACGCTCAAATACTCTTGGGAAAAGTATGAATCCATCATATTTTCTTCCAGCTTATGAATTGAATAGCAGGACAGATTAGGTTATATAGCCTTAGTTGGTAAGCAGCCTACCGTAGAAAGAAATGGCAACCCACTGCTGGAAAATCATCTGCCTAGTCAGACATAGACTGAAAGAGACAAGCGTGTATTCTGAATTGCATTTACAGTTCGGTAATTACCCTCTAGTTATGTTCTATTAGAAGGGTGGCCTATTTGCATTTACCAAACTCCAAGGATTACAGGAAGTGACACATGATTAGTTTCATGTATACTAGTAAAAGGTGTTGCTATGGGCTAAGAAGAAAAATTGTCCAGTACATCCTACCACTGTCTTACTATTGTAATCATCTAACGATAATCTCTCTAAAGTGCAATAACAGAGGTATTGTCGCAGGATCAAAATTTCCTCGATAAAAATTCTATCTTAGCTTAATGAAGAAGACAACACCTACTACACTTTCATCCAAGCACGATACCAAGGTAAATGGAAGTTCCTATTTATCAGCCTCCTTACGTTGCAGGCTGTGAAACAAGTTAGGTTAAATGTGGGATACTCATATGCGTACCTATGAACAAAGTTTGTATGCCAGTTCCTGCGGCCACTTTCAAATTTTCCTCTTTAGTGCAAGGGAAAGATGTTGCCGTATAAAGAAGATATCTCCCAATATCCTAGAATATTTTGCTTTTTATTTTCCAAGATAACTTTTGGTTTGAAGGATCATACTCATTGCTTATTCTATTAATAGCATATAACTCTTCCTACACTCTCTTGGCTGCTTTTATTAAAAAAACATTTTTAAGCTTGTTTGTGGTTTGCTTTTGATGTAAATTCTTTTTCATCATTTCTATTATTAAAGAGTCGGTATTATTTTCTAATTGAATTTGTTCTTATGAAAAAGTATGAACAAAATTCTTTAAATTACCTTTACACCTAAATATCCTATTCTATCACATATAAAGTTTCCACTGTATGAAAAGTTCTTCGTTTTTTTTCTCATTATTCTTTATATTTCTACTGTGCCAATTAATATGGATACAATCCTTACTGAGAAGCTCCCCACCGATTTCTTGCAATATATTTTTAATTTTCCTTTTGCTTTCTGTTATCTGCTTTCGCTGCTATGTCCAGAATTTGACATCTCTTTTCAGATATATCCGCAACTAGAACTAATCTCCTTGTATAGAGCGGATAATTTGTCTGCAGCATCAATTCACAGTGGATTTTCATCATTTTTAATTTCTAGGCTTGTCTCAGATTAGCCGTCATACAATTTGCGTACATGCTCATTTGCCCAATTCTCAGTAGATCGAAATTAATATATTTGATACTTCACTTATTGAGCGTTCACAAAAGTATAAAACGTTGGTTCACAAAATAGAATAAGTGATGATTCTTCGAAATACTCCAGCACCATTCGCAGTATTCCATGAGTTTGAAACGTTTTGTTTTCTAAAATGTTCATAATACTTTCTTCTAATTTATAATTCCTCCAAGCTAAGATATCTTTCAATCACTAAATCTCATTGTTTAATTAGCATCTGTGGAACTTTTTGAATTATTCTAATCTGTTCAAAATTGGGTCATTTGCACTGTTCCTAATGGGTAACTTTTGATTATTTATAGCGTCATTTGTTATATTCACTGTTTATGGTTCCGTAACTGTTTATGGTTCCGCAACTCATATTTCGTTTGTTAGAAACAAATACATATTTCTGAACTGTTACGCAATATCCGTCATCCTGTATGGTAGTCAATGCTGGAAAATGTCCTAACAGATGAAGAAGGGACTTGAAGCAACAGGAATATTGTTCTACAGATAGATGCTGCAAAGGAGAGAGGATTTTATTTTATATCACTAGCTACCACATTTCAGAATGCCTCTTGAGACTGTCAGGATTCTCTTGAGTCAGATCGCAGATTCTAACATTTTCTCTCAGATGCGCTAAGTAGTATCACCTTAATCTATATTCGTCAATGCTAGTGCTGTTGTAACTTTGTGTAAGACTATATTTTCGTTGATCACGGCGAAATAACTCTAACAATAAAAGTGAATAATCGTAAGTGTAATAATTAGAGCTCTTTGCCAAATAATTTGAATAGCCCTTGATTTTAGCAATAATAATCATTAAATCGAATCCCTACTGATATTAAGTATTTTCCTACACCTATTACCATTTTCTTTGGAACTTTGTATTTCACGCTTGCTAGGTATTATTGTCAGTTTTCGATTCCATTTTTATGATTCAATTCCTTTTTTTTTTCGGAAACTATAAAAAATACAAAAACATCTGCAAGATCCTTTATTCTAAGATCTTACATTTAATTAGAAGAAAAAAACGTAGTTCCCAAGGATAGAAGAGCGATATCTTTTATCACTGGATACTGCGGACAATGAACGCTGATACTTATCAAATTATTTCATGTGTTATAACTTTACTTTATTCGATAGTGTGTTATTTTGCATGTCTGTATGTGTATTGGTGCAACTTGCGACTACTCTCTAATTTCATAGAGCATTTCACCGTGGCAAGAAGAATTGATAAATAAATAAAATATTGTAATTTAATTTAATTTTTTCCGTACTCTGATAGAAGAATGACCTCTACTTTCTGACAAATTTTGTTCTTGAAAATAATTAATCAAGTTGCTTGGCCTATGATTGTTTTCAATTCTATAATTTTATGTTTCTCGGTATTGAAGACATTTACTTCATTGATTTATATGGTTAAATGCTCACTTTTTGCACTGTTTCTAAGGAATTAAACTGCCTACCCAATCAACACATTTTTATGGGAAACACATGCTTACAGCTACATGAAAGATTGTTTCTCTGACAATCACCTAAGTTAAGTAACATCGAACCTTGTCAGTTCATAGATGTGTGGCTGTTTTGGAAATTGGAAAACCGAGTTCCAATTTCATTCAGGTTGCTCAGATTCACTTACGTGCAAATTCCTTTGGGAAATGTAGGAACACACCTCTTCTCCCTTACCTTAGCAATTAGTTAATTAGTAGTGATTGTATCAGTAAATCATTATTTTCTGAGAAATATTCTTATAATCTGAAAAAAATGTATATTTTTAAACCGTAAAGAACGAACCAATCCTGGGTTTATTTTCTCCTATATGATTACTGGACATAATTTGTTATCCGCTAATTTAATATTTGTCTATCCAGTCTACTTTATTAATGATGTAGCTAGTTCTTATAAAGTTATCGTGGGTTGGTTATAATAATGTTTCGGTATGAAAGTGTTAATAATTGAGGCAATGTACTACTATCTTTGTCAACCACTCTAACGTAATGAGTTGACATTGAACATCGTACATCACGCATATAAACAACGGTTCCCTTAGCTTTGCAACTAATCCAGGAACTAAAAAATAGCCATATTGAAGAAAAATATCGCTCGGATATTAGCATCTGAAAATTAAAAGAAACGACAAGATACGTAGGAAAAAAAATCAAAACAAACTATATGTCACGTTTCATACGCGCATGCGCATAGCTGGCTATAGATAATTTCCATGCGTGGAACTCGCCGATAAACCTCAAGATGATGGCTGCTCGCTCAAACAAGCAAATCTAGTCACGATTCAAACGCCTCCTGGATGACAAGAACAAACGCAAAGAAGAAAGGGAAGCGAAATACGCCAATTGAAAGAATCGTATTAGAGAACTTGTTTTGCTGACATGCTTGAAGAGACAAACAGACCTTCAGAGAAAACAGTACATGGATTGATGTCTACAAAGCGAGATATGTTGGGTGGGGCTGGAACAGAGGGAAATGAAGACACAGAGAAAAACAATGCATTAAAAGAGAGAAGGCAATGCAACTACGTTTGGTAAGAGGAAGGTAAAATTAAAAGATATACACCTTCTTCGGACTACTTTTATATCTATAGATTTACATATATTTATCTCTGTTTCAGCGCCTGTTATAGAGCAGTTTTAAAATTATTCTAGAAATTCTTTAGTTTTTTAAATTGTGTTTCTTTCTTTCTTTCTTTCTTTCTTTCTTTCTTTCTTCCTTCCTTCCTTTCTTTCTATCTATATATATATATATATATATATATATATTATATGTATAAGTATATATATATATATATATATGTATAATATATATATATATATATATATATATATATATATATATAAGTATATGTTCATTCAAGCATGTATTATTGAATAATATAATATATTGTCTATTTTTTTATAATAATCTTCTCTTGTTATCTAATTTTCTTAATGTTAACTTGAAATTCATCCAGGAAGACACTTTATTTCTTTTTAATTCCAACCTCGTAAGTCGAAATGTATATATTTTGAATTTTAGAACTCAAGATTTAAGTTTTAAATTTAATCTATGAATTTAGTAAATTAATGTTTTTTTAAGCTAGTAAATTTAGACCCCACTACTAAATACTAATTTCAGCCTTATAGATACCTTCCTTCTTTCTTTACCTATCTACATATCTACTATTTAACATGTAAGAACCTGTAGACTAACTCTTTATCCTTTAGTTTTACTGCACCTTTATAATATTTTGTTTTGTTTTTGTGGCGAATCTTATATCCATTTTTGTTTTCTCTATGACTCTGTTACTCATATAACTTGCGCCTTGTTATAATTGTAAAGAGTTGGTGCGTTTATAGACAGGTGTATGTATTTTTTTAAGAATTTGTGTGTTAGTACATGTGTATATGTATATATATGTTTATATGTATATGGGTATGTATTTATATGTATGTGTATATGGTTATGTACTTATATATATATATATATATATATGTGTGTGTGTGTGTGTAGGTATGGGTGTGGATATGTGTATATGTACATGGGTTTATAATTGTGTATGCGTGTGTATATGTATGTGTGTATGTATGTGTATATGTAATTATATGTGTGTATATATATATTTGTGTATATTTGTATATATATATATGTGTGTGTATGCATATGTAGAACTTTGTTGAACCCACCTTAAAATAAAATTTATTTATGTATATTTTTTTTATTCTTAATGCTAAATCTATATCACCTTTTAATTTACACCAAAAAATTAAATTTGGTTAATTTTTAGCAGAGCCCTATAAACTATATATAATGATTTGGTTCCTTTCAAACTAAACCGCCTTAAATCTACTTACTTAATTTTTTAAAATAATTAAAATTAAATTCAACTCGTGAATTGTGAATATCTTTAGATATTTAAGTAATTTATGTTCATGAATGTGTATATGTATGTATGTGTGTTTGTGTGTATGTAATTGTATTAACAGAAATGTATTCTTTTGAGATCTACCTTTGAAGTTAATATTTTTAATTTTTAATTTTAAATTTAAGATTTATTTTTAAATTTGTATGTCCAAATTTTTCTATATCATTTGTACCAGTCATTATTTATTTAAACTAAAATCTCTTTGGTAATTTTTTTCAGTGTTTTTTTTTTTTGTCAACATTAATGTCAGCAGTTTTCTTTTGTTTGCATGCGAAAAGTCTTTCAGTTTACTTCCCAGTCAACCAACCTTCACTCTTTATTCATTTTTTCCTTTCGTTCCTCCTACCACTTCTATTCCTTCTGACATGGCTAAATTTTAACTTTTAAACTCTTGACTTTAGTATGGGGGAGAGGAATGTCTTCTAATATGAGACATAGGTATCTGTCTGCTTTAAGCTTCTTACTTTCTTAAAGTCAAAAATTGGTAATCCCACCCCATTTTATTTTTCTGTGCATGGATGATTTTTTTGGACTTCTTTTGGTATAAGATCTTTTAACACATTTGAATTTGAGTAAATAAACTTTAAGATTATTGGCGAATAACGTTGGCAACGAGCTCTGAGTTACGCTTAAAGAACTTTGGCGATGGCTGTAAGTAAGTGGAGTAAAAGTGAGTATAGATACAATTAATCGTTCACTGCGTCGATTTGACATCTTTTCGAGGACTTCATTGAAAAAATTCTTAAGCAAAAACAGGCTCTTGCTAGACTGGATGTTACAAACGTGTATTTTATCCAACCTGCAGCATTTTTAGAAATATACTTTGGTCAGATGAAACGAAAATAGAACATTTTTGGCAGAAATGTTGTGACAAAGATTTGGAGAAAGAAGAGTACTGAATGTTCGCCGAAGAATGCTCTAACAACAGTAGAAGTTTGAGGCGGATCAATCAAGATTTGTGGTTGCTTTAGTGCCCAAGGTGTAAGGAACACTGAAATAATAGAAAGGAGGATAAATGTAGCATATTGTCATGATATTTGGGAGGTAGATTTAGCTCATAATGCACATTTGCTGTACTTAAAATCAAGTTGGCTCTTGCAACAAGACAATGATCCTAAACATACTGCAAAACTTACAAAATCATGGTTAAGTTCAAATAGAATAGATGTTCTAAAATGGCCAAGTCAATCTCAAGATCTCAATCCGATTGAAAATTTATGGAGAGAGCTGAAACTGAGAATTCAAAGAAGGAACCCACAGAACTCCTATGAACTAAAGGAATTTTGTTGTGAAAAGTGGAAAACTATTAGCCGAAAAACATGCAAGAATTTCATACGGGACTTAACGGCCACCTGCTGTAATTAGCAATAACGATTATGCGACAAAATATTAATATATGGTTTAATAAATGCATTGTAAACATTTGCGTCATTGAATATTGTTTTTTTTTTCTTGTGGGATATTTTATTGATTATTTTTTCAAAATCAGATTTTGGACGAAAGGCACAGACATATGGATTATTAGCCGTAAAACTGTCATTAATCTAACTGTTACAAATACCTCAAGAAACATTTTTGAAATGTTTGCGTATTACTGTATACATCATTACCATCTGGTTACTATATATTATAGACCTTTGCGATAAAACTCCAAGCTCTGAACGCCAATTGTTGAACAAATAACTTAGAGAGTTGAGGTAAAGAGAGATAACTAAGAAATCTGGAAGTGACATGGCTCATAGGAAGAGATCAATATACCCCCGGGATCTAAATAAAAGGTTCGATTCGATATTCAATCACCTGAAGAAGGCTGGAGCGTACAACGGTTTAAACGCCATGAACATGAAATATGACAATAAAGATAAGGATATCAGTCCGAACAATGAAAACAATGTTCTATTCATCAACTCGAATTTCGCATATGTAACATGGAACACATTTCAAAGCGTCGAACTTTTGACTTTTACAAAGTCGGAAGCCATTCATCGAGATCTCTGGACAATTATCTGATTATTTTCTCGATCCCTTTAAATGCTGATATCAATTAACTGAGACATTTGACGTGTTTTTTCGACTATTATTTCCACATGTTGATTGTCAATAAACATAAAATAAATATTAATCAACAATGATTTCACGAACCATGTTCATAATGAAGAAATAAGCTTAGCAAATAAGATACTTAGAAAAAGATTATAAGCAACCTACTTGATATAAACAAAAATAAGGATTCCAATAAATTGTTTTATTGTAACAAGGTGCATCCTAATTATATACCTGACAAATAACATAGAATATTAACTATTATAAAAATTTCAAATGACGAATATATCTCTTCGAAATAATTCATTACCTCAAAAATATAAATTATACAAAAGTTGTTGTTTATGAATTTTTATTTCCAACACTAACAATCAAAAAATATTTTTACATCTACCACACCTACATGAGACATATAGGGTACAAATCTTATATCATCCAACAGTCAACTAAAATACACAAAGTAAAATTACACATCCGCAAAATTGGATCAAAATGGCTAAAACATTTTGGAAAAAATAAGACCAAGGCAAACATTACAAGTCAGTGTGAGAAGCAAAATTCTGGATCCTAATTAGATAGGAAATCGAAAATGACGTCAGTCAAATTTTTTTCACACCTAAAGAAGAAAATGCCGCTGAAAGAAACCGATTACATCAGGAGAATACACTATTTAACCACGATCTGTGACACATCTAAATCAGTCAACATTAGTTGACGGATCTTAGAGCAATGTAACAAAAAAAAATTTAAGAAGCCGGACCGGGCGCGTCACGATTCATTCGGCCTTTTCTTCTAATTTTTTTTCTTCATTTTCAATCAAACGCCGCCAAAGAAAACAACAACAACAACAACATGGACACTCTGTTCTACGATAAGTACTATTTTTTTATTTCTTCTTTCCCACCCTGTCGCTAACTTACCGCTAAAAGGGACTTTACATTATGCTACTACCCATCCATAAACTCTAAACTTCTGTGGGATGTTTTAAATACTTACATTTCTCTTTGAACAATTTTAACTACAAAACACTATGCATTTTCTCAATGAACATTTTTCTTCTCACAAATATGTTATAGTGTTCAGTTAACAAAATTTCACTTATATTTTTCTTCTTACAATTTTGTTATTCGGTTAATGAATCATTACTTTCATAAAGAACAAAATATTTTATCCTTCCACATTTCAACATCTAACATTCAACATTCTGAGATTTAAATTGTGGGGACTTTGGTCATGTTTGTCACAAGGCCAATTTACAAAGTATAGCCTAGGCCCCTACAGATATATAGATGAACATTAGACACACTTTAATAAAGAGCACCAACATTATATACAGAAGATAGAGCAAAAAAGAATCACAATTCTGGATGGTGTTTTAATAAAGAAAAGCTGTCAGCATTACATACGGTGTCTTTCTCCATAGGGACCGTATATTTAAGTATGTTAATATTTACATATTTGTGTGTGTGTGCATAAGTAGACGTTTACGTCAACACTAAGTGTCGACATTCTGTTTCACTCTTGAAAGCACATAATAGGGTATGTGTGTTTTGTTTTGGTACGACTATTCATATATACTGATCAATAGAGCATTATATCCACTATAATGGTTATTGGGAGGCCAGTCACGTATATACAAATTATTCTCAAGATTATTAAGTAGAAATAAGTGTGGATCCGAATGCGGTTATTTGTAGCTATTTTTAGAGTGGATTTGATTCATTATTTATTAGTGATTACGTAATGATATGTTGTTAATTATTACAATTATTTGCGTTTATTTATGCATTCATTGTTTACTAATGTTTATTATTTATTCCATTTATTTATTAGTTTATTTCAGTGAATTGGTTATTTTATTTGTTTAAAGTATTGTTATTTCTAAATTATGTTACATTATCTGCGTTGTATATAGTACATGTATTTGTCTTTGACAAGGTATTAGTGATTCGTTTACGATATTTAAGTACCTTTGTAAGAACTTGATAAGTATCTTCATATTGTGATTCTAGCTGATCGTTTATTTAGTATGTTTTGTTTCGTCTAGCAACGTAATTAGAGCTATTTTCTCCTGGAGGCACAATTTACAGTTTTTGGATTTATTGTTGGGTCGGTGCTGTTTTTTTTATTTTCCATGATGATTTTAGTGCGATTTTATTTTTGTTTTTAAGTTTCCATATATGTTTAGAAAAAGTTGTGTAATTCACGTATTATGTTTGGTGTGTGTAGTTTTTATATTTTCATGACACTTCATTTACATCTATGTATATTTTTTACTCTGCAGTTACAGTTGGATTTGGTCTGTGTAGATGGTCTTTTTGGCTTTTTTCTGGTTTGCTTTATTATTCGTGCCATATTATTGGCATAACTGTAGCTGATTTTACTGTAATTTTTAGAATCGTGTGGAGTTATACTTGACAGGGGACGATTTTTATATTAGATAAATTAATGTTTTTCCTACACTTTTTCTTATATTTTTGTTTTACAGTCTGTAGTTATATCTTTTATCTGTTGTTAGCTTAATTTAGACTGTCAGGTGGGCCTGTGTGTGTTACCGAAAATTCAATATTAACTATGTAATATAAACTGTTTGATCTGCTTAATTACCTTTCGCGGTAATTATAAAGAAATGGTTTTTAGTTAGGTGGTTTGTATTTGTGTTATCTATAGAGTTGATATGTATCTTTTCTTGTGTTGAGTATGAAATCTAGGAAAACTCATTATTTTAGGTTTTATTTTTTAAAAGTTTTATGATTGTTTTTCTGTTTTTTTTTTTTCGCGTACTTCTGTCTGTTACAATTTCTTAGAATTATGAAACCGCAGTCCATGTAGAGGCCTATATAATTTTTGTTGATTATTTTATAGAGTTCATGTAGTAAGCATATTTCTCCTTGTGACATATAAGGTTCATTTTTCTCATTCCACGCATCATCGTTATCGAATAATAGTAATTTTAATCATTTTTACACTTGCGTGCTTATTAATTTTTCCTTGGGCATATTTTATATTTACAGACACTCTATCTATAATATTGAGCACGTTTACCAATATTTATGGCATACCTTAAAACAATACTTTTATCATATCCAGGATGTGATGTGTAAATTGTTGCCATTTAATATTTTAATCTCGTATGTGCGCGTTATTTGTTTTTGATTTTGTCGACTGGCAGAAATTCATATTAACTATTTATCTTCAGGTTAAGATGGATAATTTGTTGTCTAAATTTAGCAAAAGTATATTTAATAAAATCGCTAAAATACATCTTGAAATACTAAAGAAAAAATTGTTGAATAAAATAGACATTAGATTCTACCACGGCCTCCTGACGAATCTCCTGCAACAGTTCTTGGTGATCTCTTTGCTTAGTTTGGTTAATACTACGATAATCCTTGCCTTCTCTTCATCTTTTGAGGTGCAACGAGTTTTACGGGTCTTTAACTCAACTGCGCTCCACGCACAATAATCGAAGCTGTTGCATTCTGGGGAGTGATGTAGCTAGATGGGTTATGTGGTCGAAGATAATTTCTGACAGCTGTGACTGGGTTTTCCTGTTTGCGTGGCATGATGCAGAGTCTTGTAGACAGACATAGCTTCTTCCAGCCGCCAGCCATCTTGACAGGACAAAACAACTTTCTCAAAGTACTTGATACAGGCCTCTGTTCAAAGTTTGGGCTCTATGGGAAAACAAATGAAGGCATAACCTTGTCATCACTAGTGATTACTCCACACACCATGATGTTGACTTGATATATCATACAACTTTTTCGAATGTCCTGCATTGTAGTCAGATTGACACCCAAATATTCTTTAATGTTTGTATGAGAGTCTCCGATGAGAATACCCAGCACTGTATCATTCCTTTTCCAAGTTTTTGGCAAAGTTAATTGCGTCATAGTGCGCTTGTTTTCTTTCCACACAGGGTGCCCAACTGACCCTACTATAATGTGCAGTCGGCAAAACCCAAAACAAACAACGCACATGCGCGGAATATAAAATATAAAATGGTGACAATTAACCATCGCCCTATCTCTCTCTCTCTCTCTCTCTCTCTCTGTGTGTGTGTGTAATGCGCTTCTCAAAATTCGTCAATTATTTTCAATGATTCAAGACTTTGCAGATAAATTCTTCCTTCAGAAAAATACCGTTTTTAATTTCAAAGGTTCTTTATATAAACTCCACACTTGTCTCACACCTGATGAATTAATATTCATTAGATGGGATGACATTCACAATAATAATTTTATGTTTATTTTGTCGAGAAAATAGTTAGTTTAAAATTTAGACCTTTTCTTCTTGACTGCCGTAAATTAAAATTCTTCAGATATTTGTTTTTCTATTTCATAGAAAATATAAAACTTTTGTCACAATAATCTTTTCGTTTTTACAGATTTAAAAGATAGTAGAGAACATTATGCATTTAAAGCGATTTCTCTTGTCCTTCCAAAATGGCAATTTCATGACGTTCACATTAAAGGTCAAGATGTTCTAAACGTTCTCTACTACAGCATGTTTTCATAATCTTCAAAATTAAAATTTGAAGTCTTAGGTTGTGTGAAATTCTGATCTATTGGTTCATATCTAATATTAATCATAATTTCAAAATTATTTCAGCTGAGAATTCACGGATTTCTTTTCGATTATCAACTAACATTGTCTGCGTGGACAAAAAATATGAATTATTCATCACCATCTTCTTCGTGACAATTCTGCTAATTTTAATTAACACTCATCTTTTTGGCAGTGTACCAAAATTTGATTGCGCCTTCTTTTACCAATTAGTTTTAATAGAAAACCAAAAAAGGCTTAAACCCTCATTATTATTTCATCCACATCAAGTAGTGAAGATATAATAATGCTAGTTTGAAACGTACAAACGTAAGGTAGCATTTACCCAGTCTCATCCCTAATATGCATTGTAACAAAAGATCAGGTTTAATGTGGAGAACCTGAGAGCGTACACCCGAGTCAGGGACAGAAATTGCCGAGGCCTCACAATCGTTGATTGTGCTACAACTGTATGACTATCAATTCGCTCCTTACTCTCAGGTGCAATGAGCGGAGAGAAGCCACGGGCTGCTGTTACCCGGAATCGGACACCTCTCAGTACATTTCTCCAGATGTGTCTTTGTTCGGGGCCACGAAAGATTTATTTTATTTTATTTATTTATTTTTTTTGCTTCAGTTATCCAACTCGTATTGTGCAACCTTCAAAGCGAGCAATATCGAATTAGAACAGAATCAGTCTCAGATATAATAAAAATATACATTATATAAGTATAAATATTTTCTGCTATTTTAAGTAAAATTACATTTAGATTCCAGACATAGAAAAAGATTAACAGCTTCTATTTTTCTTTAAACTCTGACGGAATTGCCTTCATAATGCACCAATTAATATAAGTATATAAAAATATAGTTTTGTATTATTAAAAATTAATCTCCATGGTTTTTATATCATATGCCTTCATGACGCATGCGAATAATGTCCTTTAAAAATTACCTTAATTTATCCTGGAGATTTTTATATTTTGGGTAAAAAGAATGAGCTTAAAATTTATTTTCCTTCTCTCAGACTGGCTGCCAATCAAGTCTACAGAGTACATTCTACTTTGAACCCAAAGCCAAGGAAAGAAATGTATTCGTTTTTTAAAGCCGTTTGTACGAAAGTGAACGCAACAGACTAGGCAGAAATTCTGTTCACCTAATTCATTTGCCATGACGTTAACCATTGCACTATCTGAATATTCCTTCTTGGTTTCAATACAGTTTAATAAACAGTAGAATAGGATGAGTTTCTTGAATTTTACAGTAAAAACGATAGAAAAATGACAAACTTTAATGAGTTGTATTCAAACATATTAATCCATTGCCAACCATTCAGTCATTTTCGAGTTAAGAATCGAATTCCGACTTTCTCTGCTGATAACCGTTTCACAGATAAACTTTGTTCTTACCTTCTATCTTATGTTTAATTTGCTAAGCATTTTCATCAAATGGACGATCATGGCTCTCCATAACTATCTGTCACTGAGAAACGTTCTTCCACTTCTCATCACTTCTTTCAACATTTATACACAAAATTGATATGTAGTTTATTTGCTGTTTTACTCTCACTCTCTTTCTTTTAACATGTACTGTGAGTGTTATATTCTAAAAGTCTTCATTTCTTGTATGCAAGACATCTCATCTATCTCCTTGTCAGTATCCCATTTTCTATCTCATTTGCTTAAAATATGCTTTCAAGTTCGCGTCAATTGAATTCTGAACACCTTTCTGTAGAACAACGTTTCTATCATTTCAAGTCTCATCCTCATCTGTAAGCAAATTGCATATCTTTCACTGTCAAAAACTGATACCATTAAGAAACAAAATATATATTATAAGCAAGGTTCAACTGATAATTTTCTTCAGAAATATATTTTCGTCTTTTATTTAGTAGTTCTTCTTTTAATCATTTCACCTCAATCAAGGCGATAAATCTACTATGATGCGGGAGATTACAGAGAGTGAAAGAAAATACGTGGTGATTAAATGAATAGAGTTTTGTTTGCAGGTTTTGAAGTATACAAGTCATTGCATGCCAATGCAGATTGGAGACTCTTTTCGAGAGCATTTGCCAGTTAAACTTTGTTGGATCTGTTGTATTTGCTACCTAGACAGAAGTAAATAATTGTGTCATCTGCATAGATATTTAACTGGAAAGTGAAGACATCAAAAAAGTTGCTGATGATGATCAGATACAGCATAGATCCTAGATTAGATCACTGAGAGACCCTGCATTAATATAAGAAATGAGGTAGAAACTTGTCAGTTCAACATAAACTTCAATACATGATTGGTTAGGAATGATTTAATTAAGCCAAATAGT
This sequence comes from Ascarosepion bandense, assembly GCA_037127315.1. Taxonomy (NCBI): domain Eukaryota; kingdom Metazoa; phylum Mollusca; class Cephalopoda; order Sepiida; family Sepiidae; genus Ascarosepion; species Ascarosepion bandense. The sequence goes on from JBBBDQ010002324.1 coordinate 1,641,130, forward strand.
TGTCCAGAAACCCTGTAGCTGTTGCGCTTCTTGAGTAGGCCGGCATGCCAAAACCTGTCGAACGCCTTTGTTAATATACATATATAATATTACGAATCAGCGAAAAAAAGAATAAAGCGTAAAGATTTAAACCTATATAATGTATCATGTATATTCAAATACCATCATTTCTTATAAAACATATTTAATTAACTTTAAGTTATATAAGGTTCACTAAATATCTATGACCATCTATTGTGATGTAAGAAAAATTAATTTTGTTTTAGATGATGGAATTTATTTAGAGCAGATATATTTTGAAATACATTTCAAGTTTGCTAAATGATTGATTACTTTACTTGTAATCAGAATATTTAAGAATATATCTTAAAGTGAACAACGTATACAAATATAACTGAAATATATTTATTTACAAATAATGCTAAAATGGCCGATTATGCCGGGGGAGTATACTAATGAACAAAATAAAATTTGTATTGAGATATTTTTCAACTTGCAATTTTGTGATTGCCATAGTGATGGGCACTTCAATATTTTTCTTTACAGAACTGTACAGCATTTTGAATTTAGTATTTTGATTAATAAAATAGATTTGTTAGTTTCAATATATTTCTCTATTGAATATTTCTCGCCTATAGGCGACGAGGTTTTCAAATGCCTTTACATGTTGCAACATTTCTATCGTTTATAAATGCTTCTTAATTGCAAAGGCGACGTCGTGGTTGAGTTAGATTTTGACAATATTTAAATATAAAAATTACGAATCAGCCCGCAAATATATGTTGAATAAATATACTTTTGTCTGGTATTCAAATCAAAATTTAGATTAGTGATTAAATTAAAAGAGCACCTAGTATGTGTCTGTGTATATGCGAAAGAAAATGAATACGACTGTAGCTTATCTCATACTTAGTTAAATTTGATAAAAAAGATTCAATGTATAATATTCGATCTCCGTGAGCAATGCTCACCACTGTATGAAGTGCATTGAATGATGAAGTAGATTATGTAGAAGTCAATAATTGCTATGTAAAATACATTCTTAATAATAAGGCCAGGATACACACACACACACACACACACACACACACACACACACACACACACACACACACACACACACACATATATATATATATATATATATATATATATATATACACATTGTGTGTGTTTGCAAGTGTTTAGGTATAATAAATCATGTCAGTGCTATGTTTTCTTAAATTTTCTCTAAGTGAAAGACAGTTTTGGCACCTCGGCGTAGTGTAACAGTTAGCAAGCTTGTGTTGGTAGAACTTATTACAACCGAGTAAGGAGTTCGATTCTCACTAAGCGGCGTTAAAAATTCACTCATAGAAAGGGACGGAAAACATGAGAATATTATTTAGGCGCTATAATATATCGTAATCAACACGTGTATAATTTCTGTATTTTGCTAAAAACTATATGGAACTGATTTTGCGTACAATCAGAAGTACACCACTTTGCCATGTAAGGTTTTAAGAATTAGATTGAAGCTAACGCGTAACTCAATAAATCCCGGGCCTAAGAAAAAAAAACTTTTACTCAAAATTCGCATAGTCTTCCTCTAATGTAATACACTGATTCTAACGCTTCTCTTACAATTCCATGCATTTTCTGCCAAACGATTTGAGATTGGCCTCAAAATACACCTCACTTTCCGATTTCATTTGTTAATTTGAGACAACTCTCTTACATTGGAGTATTCTTTTGAGATTTGGAATCAATCTAGTAGTCGCTGGAGGCAGGTTTGGAGAATAGGGTGGATGCAGAAGTGCAATTCATGTAGTTTTGCCATGGTTTCTACCGACTTGTGACACGGTGCGTTGTCTTAGTGAAAGATTTGTGGCAGTTTTTTGGCGATATTTTCCTTCAAATGCAACAATAATGCTATATAATATTCGCTATTAACGGTTCTTCCGTTCTCAAGGTAATCGATGAACAAAATATCTTGCACTTCCAAAAACACAAAAGCCAAAAACTTGACTGCTGTTTTTTGCGTCTTTGGTCGCTTTGGACGGCCTTCACCTGCTGCTGTTCACTCAGCTCTCTGTCGATTTGGTGGATCAATGATTAATTGATCACATAATTACGCAAAAGATCTTTCTTGTTGCGTTGAAAAATTTGAAAAAAACGCACTGAATTTTCGACGCTTTGTTGCCTTTGATCGACTGTGAGTAAACGCAGCACACAATTTGAACACAGCTTTTTCATTGACAAGTCTTCATGCAAAATGGTGAATACACTGCTTTCTGACATGTTCATCTCTATTGCTAATTCGCGCAATTTCAATTTACGATCACCTAAAACGAGTTTATTGATTTTTTTGTTTCTCCGGGATAACACTTATTGCTTTGCATGAACAGTATATTTCTCATCAGAAAGCAATGCTTTATCAACACACGATATTCAGATGTGTCCATTGTTTTGAAAATATGAAACAGTAGCTTCACTTAAATAAATATAATTCGTAAACTAATAATCTGATTGTGCCAAAATTTTGTCAAGTACCGTTTGAAGGTTATTACTTCATAAAATCATATGGGTTTTATTAGTGCACCAGCTATATCTCAGGCCTGGGACCTATTGAGTGACATGTGACAAAAAAGGTTCATTCGTGGTGATATATTCGTCCGATTCAAATTATATGAAAATGTTGAATATATAGAGCCGAGAAGAGCGACATAATTTTGTGTAAATTCGTTGTTTATAAAAAAACAAATTTCATTTAACTGATCGTGTAATTGTCCTGATGAAAACATAATATAATCATTATTCGAAATTCACTATGACGAAACGTTTCATTGGTCCATGCTGTGTTAACTATGAGAACAAATTCATCATAAATTCGAATAATTCTTGTCAATGCTTAAAGAAAACAAATGAGATTCATTCGACGTATCTTTTCTTAGTAAGAGGAAATGAAGAATTTTTTTTATTGTCAATATTTATACAGTTGACGGTCACTGTGTTTAGGATAAGTGTCGAAAGTAATTAGTAGCGTAATTTTTTTTTAAACTTTCGTTTCTTCCCGGTAGGTTCCCAATAAAGAAATTTGATTAAAAGTAGAAAAAATATTTTAGGGGTCAAAATTCATATCTATTAAAGAAAAAATGATAAACTGTTTTTATCAATATAAACATATATATATTCATCCGCAGGCAGATCTGTTTCGCTGTATCACAGCTCATCAGTACTGTTAGACATCCGATTGCTTTTTACCCAGGACTGAATCCCGACCGAAGTGGCGTCAGTCGGTGATTCTACCTCTGGGCTATGGGCACTCAGTAGAAGATGGCAGACTTTTAGCGTGTATATTATCATTATACACGCCCAATAACTGAGAGTGTTCTAATCCATTGCTGAATGAATGATGCGTAGATGCTAGAGTAGCTATTGTTTTTCAAAGTCTACAATTATATATATATATATATATATATATATATATATATATATAAATCAGAAATAGTGCTTGTTCAAACAAGATAAATTAGTATAAAAGAAAAAGTGCGAGGATCCGTGAACGTTTTCTTTAAAGTTTAGATTTATTATTATTAATATTACTTAATTTTTGTATGATATATTAACTGTCTATAATAGTATTTGCATAGATATATGTGTTTAGAATCTAAAGTTTACTCTCTTCATGCGAATAAACTTGTGACTTCACATATCGAGATCCGTTTTTTGTTTCTGATGTCCAAGGTATCGTGTATAAATAGATAAGTGATGAGCAGCTCAGAAAGTTAATATGCGTGCGCGTTTGTTGGGTTTGTTGCCACTCGCACATTAAATCTCTCCCGTCACCTTTTATTGGCAATACAAATTGTTACACTGACTTGCGAAATTTGATTTAGTCTTTATACTTCAAAATTGTTTTCAGCGATTTTGGTTTAATTCTACTCTACGGGCCATCTAGTTCTTGAAATATATTTTTCGAATACTATTTGAATTTAGTGTGTGTGTGTCTCTTAGGATTTTCATGTTGTTTTGTTGAAGGAAGGCTTTTATTTTTTTATAAATATTTCTCCCATCATCGTGAGCGTGTCATATTCTGAATTTTGGTAGACAGGAATTATCTTGAATTTACCTCCACTACATTCGAGTAAATGTTGGGAAACATGCAATTTCCTGTTACAGGCTAGTTTAATATTATTTCTGAACTGGGTTACTCTTCAATTCAAGCCTTTTGTCACCCACGTATATTTAGAGCAGAAATTACGTTTTTAGAATTCCTGTTGAGATTTGCGTTTATTTTGAATGTAGCTGTGTTTTCGAAATTGAAGCGTTTTCTTTCTGTAATTATGTTTTATATTTCACATCTATTTTGTTTCATTTTTGGACCCCTGTCATGTGTGTTGCTGAAATTTTGTTGAGGCAAGTAACAACAAGCAAATAATAATAATAATAATAATAATAATAATAACAAAAAACCTATACTTTAAATTAAAACGTTTACGGCTTTGCACACTTTTCTTATATATATATATATATATATATATATATATATATATATATATATATATATAAAGAATAATGAATATAGATTGTTCCTCTAATTTTTATGCACACTGCATCTATCAGGTGCTGACTGAGATTTGAATCAGCAACTGAGGTTTCAATCAGCAACTAAGATCTGAATTTTACTTGAAAAATAATATTTATTATTAATATAAATTATAGCTCTGCTATTATATATCAATCACCATTTTATTAGCAACATCACTGAATGTGACTTATTTTGTATTCACATGCACACACATATAAAAACAGAGAAGTTTGTCACTTAACCGAGAAGTCATGCAGACTGGTACGTTTCGTTCTGACACCGTTATGATGTCTTCTCTCGTAAGGACGAAAATTTAAATTTACTGTTAAAGAATATAGATTTTTCCTCTATAATGATTTGGTTTCTTCCTGTCATTTAAGTTAACCTTTTTACCGTGTTGAATTGATTTCTTACCGTGTTAGTATGTGTAATTACTTAAAGGATTTCTTAGGTTATAGTTTGTGTTCTTGTGCGTATTTATGATTGTGGGCTTTATGTGTAATTTTTCCCGTTTGTTAGCAGTTATAATATTTTTTGTTTTTGTGGTGCTTGCGTATATATATATATATATATATATATATATATATATATATATATATATATATATTCTTACGTCTATAGCACGAGAAGGAATTCCATGCACTATACAATAATCATGTACTGAACTGACCATTTTTATATTTTTAATTTTATATTAGCTGGAAAGCATCGAACCGTATAGAATCATGCGAGGAAAAGAACTGTTAGAATAGAATTTACTGGACTTAAACTTACTAGCTGATTGTTAAAGAACAAAGTCGGTTGGGAAGAGATGAACTTCCTCCCTTCACCATAGAATTCTTTCTAATGTGTCCCCCTATCACGAGGCTCAGAACAACTTGCAAGAAAAAGAACAGTGTTCAGATTTAATCAGTGACAGTACCATATTCCTACAAACAGAACTAGCCTCGAAAACTAAAATCATTCGCGCAGAGTGCAAACAATATCTTCTATAAACTTAATCAACGGGGCTGCAAACTTGCAAGAAAAGGTGTGTTCCCTTCAAGGGTCCCGACTGCCTCATCACACCAAACAGATTTTGCTGAATATTCCAAGCCCGATGATCAAAGTCTTTTGCCGCCTTCGTCACTCCCAGGTTTGTTTGACAAAATAACCAAACTATCATCAGCATAGACGGGGTATCTTGATTAAATGGTAACCTCAGGTAGAGAAATTCTGCATGAGGCCATATAATATTTAATTTGCAAAAGATGGGCTCATACGGCAGAACGTACAGCGGACAACATTGATGAATGGAACGATACAATACGGAAGCCTCTTATTGAGTCACATTCACTTCTACCAGTGTACTGGGAAATGCGTACAGAAGTCGAATCCAGAGACAAAAGTACTGCCTGAAATCAGCGGTCGTAAGAACAGCCTCAAGGAATCAACCCTATCGAACGTCTTGGAATTAACTAAATTGATCGGAACGGCTTCACAGGCGATTTGTTTGATGGTCGTACAAGATAAAGGTTGTCTTGAATAGTCCTGCCATTCATAGCACAAGCCTGTTCGGTACAAATAAGATTATAGTTTACAGCCCGCAAAACAAAATGCTAAAATATTTAACTCTGTGTTGAACATCGTTAAAGGCCGAAGCTACTTACCCATTCTCCACCGTTCTTGTTACTCTGTAGTAACTTTATTACAGCCCTGGTGAATCGTTTAGTTATGTACCTCTGCTTTATCCACTTGTGTTAAATTAATTCCAGTAAAGGAACATCTATGGTCTACTGCTTCAAGTACGGTTCGTCGAGTAGACTATCTAATTCCGTAGATTAGTTCCAGCCAACCAGCTTCAGCGGTTACCAGATTTTGTTTTGGAATCATAAAATTATATGAGCCATTTCTTACTGAACTCCCATCACAGAAGCGACGATTACTTTGTCAGCATTGGCAGATTTCTTATTGAGACGGGAGTAAATAGTTGGTGTCATCTGCGTAGATGCCTACTTGAGAAATAATTATACCAGCAAGATCATTCATGGCAATAAAAAGCGTAAGACCGAGGATAGAGCGTTGTGGAACACCTGCGTTCACTTGAAAAGATTTAGAAGCATCATTTTATGATTTGACAGGTATGATTTCATTTAATTGAACAGTCGTCCGTATATACCTTAGCCCTGCAGCTTGCGCAGAAGCCCAGTATGCCAAATCCTGTCAAACGTTTTCTAGTTTCGTCGTTTTTATCAAGAGTCTTATATATATAGTAGCGGCCATAATATAAGTAACGGAAATAACAAAGACATCAATATGTGTATTACTTAAAAAGTAATGCATGATTATCAATGAAATTTTTACGGAATAAAGATCAGGGTGTAATGCATAAATATTATACAAAGTTACAAAAATTTACATAATAGTTATTTTAAAAAATAAGATTAAATGGAACGAAGGAAATAAGCTACTTGACAAAAGTTAAGGAAGGATAATAATAATTTTCATAAACTTTTAATTTACATTGTTAAAAAAACTCGATGGAGCTTTACAACAATAAGTAGAAGTTCATTTATCATTAGGAATTTTTCAGTAATATAGCAAATTTTACACGAAAAACTCTCTCTTTTGAAGAAAAAAATCTTATTATTCCTAACTAACAAGAAAAAAGTCAATTTCAGAAATTTCTGATATTGTTCATAGGTCTAAAAGTGTCTATCATCGTGTAATTACCGATAAAACCCTAGATGCAAAACCAAAAAACTGGCAGACCTCCAAAAACATCGCAAAGGGATCGAAAAATTATTGGAATATCTACAAAACATATTTCGAAACAGTTACATCAATTTCCCGTAAATTTAAAGAAGAGACAGATAATAAGATCTCAAGGAAAACGGTTGCTCGCAGTTTTAAAAAAATACAGGATAGCATGCCCGTATTCCAGCTTCGAAGCCTCTCATTTCAAAGCAAAACCAAAGGACACGCCAGGAGTTTGAGAGAGAACATGTTGTTTGGACTGATGCACAATGGGATGCAGTTCAAGTCAGTGACGAATCCAAGTTTACTATATTTGGTTCTGAGGAGAAAACTTATGTACGCCGTAGAACAGGTGAAAGACTGTCTTCTCAATGTGTCAAGAAAACCGTAAAATATGGTAGCGGCAGTGTGATGGTGTGGGGATTGATTTCATCTGCAGGAGTTGGCCCTATCATTCGCGTACATGGCAATATCAATGCCGTATTCACAAAAGGCTTCTTCAACAGCATGTGGTACCAAGATTACACCATAATCTTTATGAATCTCTTATTTTCATGCAAGACAAGGCATTTTGCCACAAAGCCCAGAAGGATATGGCTTTATTTGAAGAAGAAAGAATCGCCCTAATGAAGTGGCCAGGCCAGAGCCTCGACCTGGATCCAATAGAGAATGTTTGGAAGATAATTGGAGAAAGAGCTCAGAAAAGAAATACGAAAAACCAGGATCACCTATGGGAGTTATTTAAAGACGAATGGGAGGGGATTACGGAAGATGTTTGCATTAAATTAATTAGATCATGTGGTCGACGATGCAGAGAAATCATTGAAAATAAGGGGATGTTTCCCAAATATTAAATTTTTTTTATATTTTTTAAAAATCAATAAGATCGTGCCTTAACTTTTGTCCAGTAGTTTATTTCCTTTGTTCCTTTAATCTTTATTTTTTAAATTCTATTTTTAAAATTTTTGTAACTTTGTATAATATTTATGCATTACACCCTAATCTTTATTCCGTCAGAATTTCATTGCTATACGTGCATTACTTTTTAAGAAATACACATATTATGTCTTTGTTGTTTTCGTTCCGAATATTATGGTCGCTACTGTATATATTCAATGATGACCACTAGTATATCAGACCTGGCGAAGAGGAAAACATACTACCTTTCAGAGAATACATTGGTGGACGTGAGATGATGAATCCTTTCAACACTGATAATAGTCACAAACAGGCGGATAGAGAGACAGTTATAGGTATCGAGTGCTCTCCAGAACTTTTAAGAACAGCAACTACAGAGGAGGACTTCCGACAAGTAAAGAAGCATAAAGCAATGAGGCAATAGTAATAGAGTTTGGAAAGAACAGAAGTGAGTTTAAGGGCGCATGTTGCTAGAACAATGTCGGGAATTCCATCAAAACTATTTGCTTTGTAGGTTTTAAGCTTAGAAATAATGTTATAGACCAGAGACGATGATACTAGGTGGCAATTCAGGTGTGGATACTCGAGACGAGTTGAAGTTGCAAATAAATTTGTAATCAATTTCAACGGCCAGACGTTCAAAGGTTTTTTTTGGACAGAAAAAAGGAGAAGGGATAAATCTATCTGCACATCTTACAAGATAGTTTTTGGCCCGTCACAATTATAGGCATTTTTTGGCTGAAAAATTTCAAACAATTGGGGATGGGGAAGAATGCCAAACTGTCAAGCGTGATATCGAAGCCCCATACCCAGGTGCTTAAATGTAGCATCTAGTATTTAGCCTTAGTGTCAAAAATAGCAGCTTGGTACTCCCCCATTATAACAGAATAATTCTCGTATACTACTGTGCCGATTCTCATATTTGATCCGTAGTATATGATATCTGATTGTTACTTCGGGGCTGGCAACCTCGAGAACGTGCCAAATGAAAAAATAAACAGCACGTTTAATGAAACTTTGGAGCTTGATATCCAGTTATCAGATCATTTAATCTTTTGTGATCACTTAGACTTTCGTGATCACTTAGTCTTTCGTGTATTAAAAATTTTGCACGAACTTTTATACACCACGAAGACCAACACCATTTTCATTTTTAATCTCTGTAATTTGTGGGGTCTTTCAAAAGCCAATCTTTTTTTATGAAATCGTTATAGCTTTTGGCCATTTCTAAAATTTCCACGATGTTAGTAATACAGCTGGGAGTGACTTCCAACATGAGTGCGTTTCCTTGGTGGTGTAATCTTCAGGGCCTCACTTCAATTCTTGACTTCCTTTTCCTCATTACTTTCCCCTCATTAATTTTTACTTCTTTACTTTGAGGTTCTATGGTTGATTAAACCTGCGATCCTGATTTTGATTTTCTTTAATCAGGAAAACGTTCTTCTTACATATCGATTTTGTCAGCAATCATTAAAAGATCCACTCTTATCTAAACGTGCAAAATATTTTTTGTTTTATTCTTGTTAAAAATAATAATTTGAGCAGGGAAAAAAGGATGGAAAACATCAACAGATAAAAACAGATGATTAAAAAGTACAAAATATAAAGAAGTTCAAAAATAGAAGAAGTTAAAAAAGAATCAACAAAAAATGGGGGAAGAGAAAAATAAAATAAAAATACAAAAATAAAGTATTCAATAAAAAGTAAAGACCAGTTAAATCAGTAAAATTATTTTACCTACCGAAAAAATTGATGCCTTAATTTAAAGGTTAACATTGAAAACAAAAATTATTTAAAAATTAAAAGAAAATAAATAAGAGAAAATTAAAATTAAAAAGATGTAAAATCAACTTTGCACAAGGACGAAAAAGAAAATAGAAGTCTCCCAAGGACAAGTGAAGAATAAAAAATATTAAACGAAATTCAATAAAGTTTAACAAATAAAGCCGAATTAAAAAATAAAACAAAACTAGAAGTCTGAAAGAATTAGAATCGAAAATTACACTCGAAATTAAAATAAATGTCGACCGAAAACCGAAGAGGCAAAACCCAAAAATAATCAAACGACTAATCAGAAAAAATAACCCGTTCAAATGTCAAAAAAACATTAACAAAAAGTTTTCGTTCAAAAGTTCAACGATGGTCAAATAAGGTAGATAATAAATAAAAGAGCAAACTAAATTAAAATAAAAATCTAATAATAAAAACAGTAGTCTTATAAAACTTTCCGCCAGAAAAAATGGCAGCCAAAGCCGACGGGAAAACAGAAAAAAAAGTACTAAAAAGAAAAACGTTAAATTCAAACAAAAAATGAATAAATAAAGAAAAGAAACAAATTAAATCACCAGAAGAAACACGGTTTGTTCTGGTGAAAAAGTTTATAGAAAATACTTCCAAATGGTTTCTGTAGTACATGACCACTGTTTAAAAGCCCTAGTTTGCAAAAAGATCAGTGCACATACAAAACGAGACATAAATTCCTGTGAGGAAGAGCAATATTTATTTTGCACAAAATGTGGCACAAGGCTTAAATGTTTTGGCTTAAATTGTTTTAGTATGATCTTTTTCTGTCTCATAAAGAAGCCTAGCTAGCACATCACTGACCCAAACATACCACAATATTCAGAAAATATTTAAATATTTTATTTACCATTCTTACCACATATCTTATTTACCATTCTTACCACATCTACCATAATATCGCTGATTATCCATGATACCAGGGAGAAGAGCTCATCTTGACAATTATCATGAAAGTATTTATTGAGAAGGCACAGGAAGGCAAAACGTACGGCGGTGAAAAAGAGACTGGAATTTTCACGCCAGAACTCGGCTAGTAATATTGTTTCATCTTCTTTGGATTTTATCAAAGAGACCAAGATGTATAACCAAAATAGCAGACAATATGGGGAAGCAATATTCTATGGATGAACGAATGCTAGACTTATAGACATGTAAGATCGATTCTAAAAAAAGAAACAATTTAGTAGCTGACCAAGCAATGGGTTCACGTTACACTTTCTCCGTCATATCAGCAAAGAACGTTAGGATCGAGAAGGCTCAATGAGCCACTCTACTGCATACAAAATCCTGTTAAAGACTTTCGATATGCCAAAGATACAGCCCGCGCCAGAGCTTGATAGACACATTCTACAATTATCATCAGTACACCAGCTGTTGACTTGAAGAAACGAAAGTTATTGCTTGTCAGAAAAAGGTCCTGCGATATGAGATGTCTAATCAATTCAGCATTAACTAGAGCCTCCAGGACTTACCGCAAAAAAGAATGGGCTGATAGTTGAAATACATGGCAGAAAAACTCTCTATCGTTGACTGGCTTGAGTGAACCTGAATGCACTATAATACTTCTTTGTACTTTTATGGGCATTTTCATTCGAGATGATGATCTGCAAAGCTGGTTTCAAACAACTCATATATTGTTGCCAGTAATATCAGACAGACTGAGATAGGTGGTTTCTTCCTCTTGTGATGATGATATTTCAGATGGTTTATATAACCAGTCCTCAACAACAGCATATATTCTCTCTCTCTCACACACACACATACACACGCATATACATCATATTTCCACATTCTACGAGACTGCATATTAGCTAGCAAATCAGAGTGAGTATATCTTATCAGATCACGCTTGAACTGAGCATACATAAAAGATTCCCCCACAGGTATTGTATACATCTCTTATAAAGGGCCTTTACTCTGTACGATTGAAAGTCAGTTTTCCCTAATGCTGCACATACATATGCAATGCATTCAGTTAATTCTTAAATTTTTATCCTTCAACTCTTCCTAAACCAGTGTTATGGACACTTTTCTATCTTCAGTTCCCTGCAGAATAGTTGTTTTTGAATCCCCATTCTAGGAACATAGCTTGTCTTTGAGAATAACTGTTGATTCCAAGACTCTCATTTGATGTTAAGGCGAATTTATTTAAGTTATCGTAGAATCGCACAAGCTATTTTATATACCTAGGATATGTTATCCATCTTTTAGGATAGTGCAATAGGGATTTTAGGATGCAGACCATATAAACAATTACTATGCCTCTATCTGATCAAACTCTATTTTACAATGCATGCAAAATTCTCAGCACCCAGGTCACATTCCTTGGATATAATGCTTTCGAGGTATGTAAAACCTAGTATTTATCACAAATATTGTCGAGACTTTATGGTGTACACCAGGTGCACATCACTCTGGCCTTCCTCAGGCTAATCCCAACTCGAAAAGAATCACAAGTGTCACAGAAGCAATCCATTATTATTTTCCTCCGAATGCGATATATATATATATATATATATATATATATATGCGTGTGTGTGTGTGTGTGTGTGTGTGTGTGTGTCTTTGCCTGTTTGTATGTGCCTTTACATTGTGCCGCTAGAAATCACAACTGTTTTTTAATGCGTGAAACTATCTATCTCTATGATCACAATGTTTCAATATATATATATATATATATATATATATATATCATGATGTTTGGGCTAAATTTTACACAGCCTAATGTGTTTATTCCTTTTGGTTTGTTGGGAATATCTATAAACAGTGAACGGTAATGTATAAACTAGTTTCTACAATTTTCAAAATGCCAAAGTTATCTGACATAAACGAAAGGAAGTCACCTGAATATTAGGAAAGTTGACCTGGATCATGTATCATGGCAGCTGTTCAATATTCTTTGAACACCATGAAAAATCTGACGTGAAATGAAGAGAGGAAATAGTAAACTACAAGGCCGAGACTTTTACGAAAGAACACAATAGACGTACTGATTGCCCCAACAACTGCAAGAGAAAGTGATAAGAGACCTTCGGCAAAAGAAAATTGTCTTTGTCGGGCGGAATGTGTAGCAATTTCCACCATGAAGCTGACTTTGAATGAGAACCTCCTTTACCAGGCTTTCAAGAGGTGTAATGGTCAACTTCTTACAGAAAATGTCAACTGTTTACTTTAACATATAAGATCATGAACAAGATGAAACTTTCTGTTGAACCGGGGACAATCTGGTTCTTCTATGAGAAAAATAAAATTTTCTTGATAATAGGTGTCTCGAGAAAAAATTATATATATATATATATATATATATATATATATATATATATATATATATATATTTATATATATATATATCTTTAATCCCAAAAAATAAGCAGGTAGGTAAATCCCAAAAACTCGATCCTAATTAATATTAATTTCATTAATATTAAAATTGATCAAGGTGGAGGGCTCATTGAATTTTTTATATTCTAATTACAGAGCCAATTATAAAGTAAAACAAAATTTCGATGTTCAAATTCGTTGAATTGCAATTTCTACGAGAAAACTCTCCTGTCTTCAGCCACGAAAATTTATTCACATCAAATTCAAATGACACAAGATTTTATACCGGCAGAAGTCCAAAAAGAATTTGCATCACAGAAAAGTAAAAGGGCTGGTATTAATAATTTAAAGAAATAAACAGGAAAGCAGACAGATACTGCAGGGGAATTTCTATAAAACGAACTCATTGATGAAATAGCTTTTTGCTGGTGTTGGCAAAACATAGACACAAAATTTGTCTGTTTATGTAAAAATCTACTTTACAATGATTTATAATAGCGCCTGATATTTACCATTTTCCTTAGTTGGGTAGGATTTATCAACACTCAAAAAAATGAAGTCAATGCATATATATACACACACACAGAAGGACACGAATAACTATCTAGCTAGCTAGCTATCTAGTTATTCGTGATAGATAGATAGATAGATAGATAGATAGATAGATAGATAGATATTATTTGACATAGAAATAAACTGACATAGTTAGATACATATAAAAAACACAGACCAAAATGCACATAAATGAAAACACTCTAAGATTGGTGCATATGTTAGAAGGAATTGAATCAGTATATGTAAATAAGTAAAGCATGTGGCAGTAATCCCTGATTATCAAACGTACATCTGTCTTAATTCCCTGACATGCCGGTATGGATGACAAGAAATGGTACTTACAATGTTTCTTTTATTTAATCTGCCATCATGTGAGACCTACAATTAAACAGGTCAGCCATATTGGTTTTCATACCATTTTGAATGTTGGATTCTCGTGCCGACTCATAGCAGTTTTCTTCCGACGCAAAAAGAAAAACAAATGGCATTTTTTAAAAAGTTGGTCTGTCAGAGAGCAATCTTTGCCCGACTAGTCTTTTTATTGCTGCCATTCAAAATTGTTTTGAATTCTTTCTGAGAATGAATCACAGTTAGTTTTTTTTAATATTAATTATTTTTTCTCATTGTTCATTTCTTTCTGCTTTTTATGTCTTTGTAGATTTAAAAACATAAAAGAAAATTACAATGAAATTACGTTTTTATCGAAGCTAATATATTCTTCCGATAATGTTCTAAAGAAAAAGATTTCTTTTACATGAGAGGTATAATGAAGTAAAATGATTCGCTTTAAAATTACAATTATATATTCTATTGAAACACATTTCCTACCGATTTTTCGAAAAGCTTTTCTTAGATATATTAGATCTTTTTGTTACAGATTCTCACGACAGGCATTTTTAATAGTAAAATTCACTCGATACAAGAATCAAAAGCCAGAAGTTTATCATGAATGTTTTTAGGATGAATGAGGTAGGTAATTGAAAATAGTCGTAGTAGAAGGTTAAATTTATTACGACGAGGGAAATAGATAAACTATTACCTTTGACTTAAAAAAGGTTACAATTGTAGTTTTTATGGAAGTATTCACAAATGTGTCTTCCCCACCCCCAACATATCAGTTGTTGGAAAAATATAATCGTTGTCTAAGTTCAATCATTTTTTACATTTAAATCACAGAAAAAATTAGGATGATCCGATTCCGTGTAAGTGACATGAAGTTACCGATTCCGTGTAAGTGACATGAAGTTACCGATTCCGTGTAAGTTACATGAAGTTACCTGTCAGTAAATGTCTGAACTGATATAAAGAATAGATACCAACTGATGGCAATGAAAATAGCAATAGAGTAGCAAAAGGCTGGTGATATTGCAACCGACAACCTCAAGAACGTCGTTAACTGAGGCAAAAGATGGCTCGTCAATTTTAGCATCTTTAGAAATTATCTCAATCATCTGAGAGGCTTTCTTTGCCTTCCATCAACATGGCGGACACTAACCTCAAGGAAAGTAACGTTTCTTCTTATCGAACAAAGGTTTTCAGCTGATATAAACTGGAACAACTATATTGAACGCATTGCTAGGTCAGCTGCTAAGAAAGTCGGTTGACTGTTTCGGAGGAGACAAGTTTTCTCACCAAATTTTATCTTACATATCTATAGGTCTACCATTCGTCCATGCTTAGAATATTGCTGGTACACATGACGTGGTTGCCTTGCAATTCATATTAAGCTCCTTGACACGATCCAAGAATAATCAGCAATATGATTGGTCCTGACCTGGCAGCTCTGTTTCAATTACTTACATACCGCCGTATGGTTGCGTCTCTATGCCATTTTTATAAATAATTTCATTGTAATTTTTCGGATGTGCCCTTCACACTGGTACCTAGACTTTATAAATTTAGGCGCAATACTAGATTGATGTCAATTTTTAGCTAGATATAGCCGTAAATTTTATGCTAACAGTTTTTCTCCCGCACTTCTCGCCTGTGTAACTGCCTTTTAGCTCCATGATTTCCAGCCAAATACCTGTAACTTTACATGCAATGTCAATCAACGATCAACATCTACTGTTCTCCTAATTAATCTCCTCCCTTTCCGTTCACTGTTAATGTTTCAGTTCCTAATTCTTCACCCAGGAACTTCATCCGTTTTAGTGGCTTTACTACCTTGATTGAGGTGATACAGATGAAAATATAGGCAGCAGAGTAGAATGGTAATGACCGTCGGGTTATGTATGCGTTGTACTGGAAACAATTTTGAAAATTTTAAAAAGTCGCTTGTGAATAACTTTACGGATTTTAGTGAATAGCTTGAAAAAAGTTCTCCGACGTATCTCAACTTTGCTACAGTGATGTAGCATGTAATCCATTATAATGAGAAATCAGAAAGCCGAATTCGAATTCCAGTCGAGTATGTTACATTCGCTTACACTAGGGAAATTTATAAATCCATCTCTCCTCTCCCCATCTATGGGTTGAATAGCAGAACAAACTGAATCCTAAAACAGTTTTGACAAAAAGTCTACAGCGGAAAGAAATAGCAACCTACTGCGGTAAAAAATCTACCAAATCAGTAAAGAATCCGAAGCGAGATGATCGCTTAAGCGTGTATCACGTATGACACTTAATTGACTGACTGATTCGTCATGAAAGGTGACATAATGAGTCATCGTAAGAAGGCCGAGAGATTTGAGATACAAAACCCAAAATACCTAACATTGAAAGCCACCAAAGAAGACTTCTAATTGTGTTCAGTACTTTATTTTTGACACCATTATTTTAATCGTTTATTATTAAAATAAGAAAGATGTCATCACATAATCGAATATGACAAACGTATGATTTTAATGAAGATATCAGCTCATCTGTGTCAACGAGCGCACAGACAGTAATGTAGAAACGGTGGCATCTACTAACGATGAAAGTCACTCATAATGTCTCGCGAAGAGATAATAACTTATGCTGGATCGAATTATTAATTGTTATTTATGGAAGTAATTCTTGAAAACTATACGCAGAGTAGAGTAGATACCTGATGAAAACAGACACAATACAAAAATAATAAAATAACAATGTTGATGTTAATATGGGCATGGTCTATATTGTTTAATTACATCAGATTTTATTGTTGCTATTTTACGAGAACAGTAAAATATTTTTGAAGAACGCAGGTTCCGGATATTTGCTATTTATTGATAACTATCGAGAAATTGCTCGAGAAATTGTCTATCTTGTGCTAGATAATATTTCTTGCCAGCATCTACCGCATTTACAGTTCTACAATCTTTCTATTCATCGGATATTTCTATTGCCTCTGATCTAACGCTTCTATTATCTTTTGAGTGTTTCTTTATTAAACACAGAAAACAATATACAATGTTATTGGCCCTAACCTGGTATTACGGCTTCAGTTATATACCTCCCGCTGTAATGTAGCTTCCCTATGGATTTCCTATAAATATTTTAAAGATAAAAAGTGAGATTTCTATTTTGGCTTTATATTTTTAAATGTCGTTAATATATCCTTCCACCATAAACAAAGTGTACATCTGGGAACTAGTGAGAACTACGTAGAGATTTGAAATATTATGGTCACCCTAGCAAGAATGATGCGTAAGAATGTGTTGTTTCAGTGTAAGGAATACTGTTTTGTTTTTGTCAATAATCGTGGCTAAGTTTACGATAGGAGAGATTGAAGATCAACATTTTCCTATCCCTCCTTTTGGCTATCTGCCACATTTTTATATTACTCAAAGTAAATATTGCCTTACTTTTTGGTAGCTAGATCTTAAGAATTAAATTCAAAAATAAATTTTGAAACTGCGTAAATGCAGTTTCAAAATTTTAAAGTTAAAATGGGTAAATATACCAGTAAGTTTTATGCTAACAGCTTTCTTTTCTTGCACCTTTCGATTGTCTCTCTTCCGGCGACAAAGATTTAAAAATGTAATATCAATCATTATCCTTCTTCTTCATTCTTGTTTGTTCCCGTTAATAATTTTTTTTTTTTTGGATCTAACTGTTTCTAACACTCATTGTTCGAATTATGGAAGAAATCACCTGTCGTCGGTTATAGCATTGAAATGTTGTCTTGAAAGAAAAAAGGCATATTACGACAAATCTGTTTGTCTGTTTGTGTAAGATAAGCGAGTGGAACGCTAACGTAAAAAGGACTTATGTTGCTTAAGCATATAAGAATAAAACTGAGTCAATCGTTTTCAACATTTACCTAGAAATATGAAATTAAAGTTTAACTGAAAACTAAAAATAATACTTATATGTTGTCTACTACATTCAACAATTTGCTTTCATTATAGTAACATTTGCAAAACCAAAGAACGTTAATTAAACGTTTTCTTATTTCTAACGATCACATATTAAGAGAACATCATTTATTAGAAAAATTACTTTTATAATGCTCATCTTAAGAACAATTTGATTATATAAAGTAGAAAATGTAAGTTCGGCGGGTCATTCATTTCTTTTTTATACGACTATTTTGCAATTTATCCTTTCGTTCTAATTTTTTTTCTTTTTTAACTCTTTGGTTTCTCTCGTTTAATTTCTTTTTCAATTTTTTAAACTTATATTTTTCAATTTTCTTGTTCTCTCCTTCCTTTATTTATTTCTTCATTCTTTTAAAATTTAGATTTTATCTTTCTTCATTTTTTTAATTTAGCTTTTTTATTCTTAGTTTACTTGCTCTCATTCAGACTTCTGCTTTTCATCTTTCATCCATTCTTTCATTTTTGTTTCTATTCTTTATGAACAGATTTTGTGCAAAATTATTTCTTCTATTTATTTAAATTTGTGCATTTATTTTTTTGTTCCTTTGTCTGTGCGTTTGTTTCTAATCTTATCTTTAATTTTTGATTATTTTTATAGCTAAATCTGTTTTCACTCTTTGTTTTTTCTTTTTGGTAGAGGAGTTTGTTCATTTTTTTATTTCCTGTCTTTTATGTTTCGCTTTTACTTTGCTTACAATTTCTTTTGTTTAGTTTATTCTATTTTTCCTATTTCTTTTTTACATTTTTATGTTTTTCTTTAATTATTTATTTCCTCTTAATTTCAAATTATTTTCGATTTTTAAATTCCCCTTTCGTTTTTTTTCAATATCTTTTCTTCACTTCTTTTTAATTCTTGATTCTCTCGTTTCATTTTTTTAATTTTCTTCTTATCAAACATTCTTAGCTTTCCTAATATTGCATTTTATTTTCGGTTGTAAATTCTTTCATTCTTTATTTCCATGTTTCAGTTTCTTATTTTTAATAATTTCTCGGTTTTATTCTATTTTCCATTAATACCATCCTTTTTTGTCCATTTGTAATATCAGCTTCCATTTATACATTTAAATTTTTCTTTCATTCTTGGATGTTTGGGATCTTTTCTTTTCTTTGGTCAGCACTTTATTTTCTTTATTAAAAATTTTGAATTTCTACATGGTTTTCTTTAATTTTGCCATTTGTTTCATTTATGTACTAGTTCATCTTTTGTTAATATTTTCTAATAGAATATGAATTGTATAATTCCTTCTACTAATACAAACACATTATATATATATATATATATATATATATATATATATATATTCGTGCGTGTACGCGTTGTGTATATATAAGAAGTGTCAACCATTAATATATGCGTTAATAATTACTATTCTTCTAATCTTTTATATTTCGATGCTGTCATTTTTTTCAGAATTTTCTTCAACATTATTTTTTTCTTACACACTTGCAAAAATGTCTCCGTGTCTCAATAAAAACTTGCGCACAGAACTGCGCATACAATTTTATAGACTCATATAAAACATTTACTATAAGGCGTGTTAGTATGCACATTTATGTGAGTGCATTTGTCTGTTTGAGTGCCGAGGTGAATCTTTTACTTTGCGAAGTAATGAATTTGTAAATTTACCAGTTCTTTATTCGGGCTTCAACTCGACCATCGAAATTGTCATATAATTAATCAGTCTTGTTCGCACTTGGCCTGTATATGTTGAATAGGAAGAAGGGAAATTTCAAGACCTTTCAGTGGAAGGCAGAAGTAAGTTACAAAATCCTTATAAAAACGCAGAAATATAATAAATTTGATCAAATCATTATAACATATTTTCATTAAGAACCACGTCAAAAGGCAGTGAAAAACTTATGTCATTGTCTTAGCATTTACACGTTTTCTCACTTGCTATAAAACATGTCCAGCCACAGAAAAGCTTATGCATTAACATAAATTCCCGTGAAAAAAGAAGCTACAGTGAAAGTGCCTAGACATACTTTTAAAATCTAGCTAGAAGGAAACAAATAAACATCGCTTGTTTGTCTAAAATAAGAGGCTTCAATAAGAGGCTTCAATAAGCGAAGACTTGTCTAAATATCTCATCAAATTCTCGTGCGTCTCGCGTATTTACTTCCAGCAAACAGATTGCCACGAAGACTGTTAATGTGAAGTAAATATATATTTCTCCTTACAAAGAACCATACGCTCTTCTCATCGTATAGAAAATGATATATGTGTGTTCTGTGGCTGTGAAAGGCCATATATTTGTGACGTCATTCCACAAGTGCGTTTATATCATCACACAAAAAGGCATAAACATCATTCGCTTAGTGTAAATTGAATTTTATGTGAGTTGTCGCCGAAATATGACAGTTAAATAGTCAACTGAACAGGGAAATTGTTCGTTTAGAACAGCTGAAATAATTTGCGAGATCTGTTGTTCGATTTCCTGGCGTTCATTACATAATATAAATCTATATTATCTCATAATAGCGGGGTATTTTTAGAGCGCCAGTATAAGTACTTTAGGACAAACAGCATTTCATAACGTTGTACGAATATCTTATTCAAATTACCTCTGAGATAGTTGCTACTAGTTACTTGACAACTATATTTTTTGCTGTTGCAGTGTAGATAGAAGTCACAGACTAACCCAGAATTGTAAGAAATTGGAATGTATCGTCATCAGCAGGAAGAATAATTCAAAATGCAACACAAAAATATGATAGTAGATGATGAGAAATTCCTTCACAGATGAATAAGAAACTTCAGCTAAAAGAAATATTGCTATACTGAGAGATGCTGAGCATGCAATTTACGGACCAGGAAAACAATGAAGAAGTTAAAAGAAAAATGAAAAAAGGAAATGTTATTTAGATTCATACAGTCGTGATCTTTGGTATACAAGATAAAGAAATAGAACTTGATAACTTACGCTCAAACAGGATATAGTGAAGGCACGAGACGCATGGTGAAAAAACGAATAAGCTAATTACCGTACTTATTCAAAACGTATAAGTTAAGGAACATCGAGCCCAGTAACTATATAGATGGATAGCCGCGTGGGAATACCAGGTGCTGTAAGCGAAGATATATACGTGGTTTCATGGATAAGGCTCAGACTTACTAATCGATTTTTTAATCCTAGTCGGTTTCGTTATATTCACTTACGTGCAAATACCCTTGGGAAAAGTATAAATCTATTCCCCACTAACTGTGATTTAATTAGTAGAACTTTTGTCATTAAATCATTATTAGCCCCAGAATGATTTTTACATTCTAAAAATATTTTCTCGATTTAAATAACATGAAAAGGGTTGATAAGTCGTAGAAATCAAATAAATCTGTCATTTCAATAGGAATCTATATTGGGATAGCCTTCCGTTTCCAAATTATCCTTTTGTTTAAAATGGCACTTTCAATAAGTTGCACAAAAAAAAAAAATTGTTGATGAGACTGAAAACAGAAAAAGTTTTTCTCCGTGCAGCTGTTAATGTAAAAGTAAAAGCAAAATCAACGACTATTAAATCGACTATTCACTTTTTTCGAGTATTTTATCAGATACGACGATCATTTCATGATAACAAGAGAACTGACAAACTGAATGGTTGGAAGCAGTAAACAAAACTAATTAGAATAGGTTTATAAATAGTATTAAATTGATGCTTTGGGTTTATTGAAATAATAATAATAATAATAATAATAATAATAATAATAATAATAATAATAATAGCACTAACCAGTCAACTTAATATGACAGAATGTGGTTATAAAATAGGACAAAAGAAAATAAGCCATCTATTTTACATGGATGACTATTATATGCTAAGAATGATAATGAACTGGAAGGTCTTCTGCAAACTGTAAAATGCTTCAGCGAAGACATTGGAATGAAATTTAATTTGAATAAATGTGCTAAAGCTACAGTTTTACGTGGATCAATACAAGAAACATCCTCAATTAGCCTAGACCCTGCTGTAACAATAAAAGAATTGAAACCAGAAGAAGCTTATGAATACCTAGGTGTAAATGAGAGCGAAAACATTCACCATAAAAAAATGAAAGAAATAATGCGTAAAGAGTACTATAGAAGGCTACGAATGATATTAAAAACTGAATTAAATTCACAGAACAGAGTTATGGCCATTAATAGCCTTGCAATCCCAGTTGTCCAATATAGCTTTAACATCTTAAACTGGACTCTAAACGACATCAGGCGAATGGATGCTAAAACAAGAAAGCTTCCTTCTAAGCATAAGATGCATCATCCAAAGGCTGATGTAGACCGTCTATACATACCCCGTAAAGAAGGTGGAAGAGGTCTTATTCAGCTGGAATTGTCATACAAGACAACAACTATTGGCTTACTAACATACATAGAAACAACAAAGGATTGGATGTTACAATTAGTAAGGCAACATGAAGAAAGAAAGAAAAAATATTCAATCATAAAAGAAGGCAGTAAATTCAAACAAGATTTACAGTTAGTAGATTCTGTAGAAAAGCAGAACGGAAGCCAAGAGCCGACTATTGCGGCAAAGAATATGAAAATGAAAGCCAAAGATAAAGCTCTTGAACAGATGAAACAGCGCTGGCAAGACAAACCTCTGCATGGCCAATATCCAGTACGTGCCAATAAATCCAATGTTGACAAAGTTAATACTCATCGATGGTTACGTGCATCTGGATTAAAGTCCGAAACCGAAGGCTTTATTCTTGCAGCACAAGACCAAAGTCTTTTCACGAGAAACTTTCAGGCAAATATTATGCATAATAATATGGATCCAAAATGCAGGTTTTGTGATAAACACCAAGAAACAATAGACCACCTAATCTCAGGCTGTTCTGTGCTTGCCCCAAATGAATATAAAAATCGCCACGATAGAGTTGAGCAATATTTACATTGGGCAATATGCAAACTTTATGGAAAAGCTGTAGGCAAACACTGGTATGAACATCACCCAGCACCGGTTACAGAAATAGAAGATGTAACCATTCTATGGGATTACACCATCTACACAGACAGAAAAATTGAAGCAAACAGGCCAGACATTATTGTTAAAAACCAGAAGGAGAAAACTTGTCTATTAATTGATATGGCTTGTCCAGCGGATTGTAACATAGCAATCAAGGAATTTGAAAAACTGTCAAAATATAAAGACCTGGAAATTGAAATAGAAAAAATGTGGAAATTGAAAACAAGAGTTGTGCCAGTGATAGTAGGTGCACTTGGAATGATAAAAAATGGAACAAAACAACACATTGAAAGAATCCCTGGAAACCCCAGCTTAAGAGACATACAAAAAATTGTCTTATTAAGTACAGCCCACACACTAAGGAAAACTTTATCTATGTAATGCTGGAGATGATAGGGAAGATAGACAAACATGAAATGGAGCCATAACAACACGCCACTACCTGCCTTAGGTCTCCCCGCAGACTTGGTTGGTAGTGAGACCAAACCAGAAATCGAAATATGATGAAAAATGACATAATAATAATAATATAAACTGTGAGGACATAGAAACTGACACTGAATGGTGATTGGCAATTGCAGATGATGTTTTGATGTAAAGCATAACACTGTACAGTATGCATTATTGGCTTCTCTGGCCTAGCTGTTTAAATATAAAAAAACACCGATATTGAGCCTTTTTTTTACATAAATATAGCGACATTCATGACACAACTTTTGATTTAGGAGTCATTTCCATTTTGGGGAGCTAACTGAATGTATCAGCAACAATTACGTACTCTTGGGGGGAGAGGAGAGTGGCAACGTCCATAGTTGATTAATTGAAAAATGGGTTTTATCTCTAAAACAAGACCGCATATAGCAAGTAAAACGCAGGACAGAAAATAGAAACTCAGTTAGTTCTATTTACTTCTCATCACACCAAGAGATATTTAGCTTTATATCTAATTGAATATATATAAATATCCATTTGTAATTGAATATATAATAAGAATAAAAATTTAATTGTACATTATTTTTTAACGCATAAAAGTAAAGAGAAAAAATGAAAATCATGTATAACTCTACCTAATACCTATTTCTTTGTCTATATAGATAAAATCACATGTGTTTATTGATTCATCGATTAATTTGAATCAGACATCCATAAACTTTGAGTTGCAACACAAACAAAAATTATGAATAAAAACGTTTTATCAGATGTTTGTAGGAGAAAAAGCTCATGTGTACTTCTTTTAATTTATGCAGATTGAATGCAGGTTAACGCATAAAAGCTTTGGGCAATCGACATTAAATAATAATAAACGTTTTTTTTTTATAAAGATTATAAGATTTTTTAACAATTTTATTTTATAAAGATCATAAGATTGTTTTACAATTTTATTTTATAAAGATAAGATTGTTTAACAATTTTATTTTATAAAGATTATAAGATTGTTTAGCTTTGGTTGTCCATGTATGTGGAACTTTGTGTTTAGAGAATAAGTCGTTGCTTTTTCGTATGGGCCACATAAGAGAAGACGCGTCACTTTAGCCAGATTGAAGCCAAAAAAGAATTGTGCCAATGAAAGATGTGATCCGACAATAACGTTCCATCTTATTGTTATATATCGACAAACAACAAACACGCATATATATAAAAATATAAAGTTATATTTTTATTAATGACGATGAACCGTGTAGAATAGGGAACAGAGAATTGAGAGAGCGCGCTTCTAATGGGTTGACGGGAGTGTAGTCTTATATGCTGTGTCTCTCTTCACCGGCCGATCTCTGTTGCTCCTCTACTACTGGCGAATCCGTGTGCCGAGGTCTTTTTATAATCTTCCAGAACCGGAACTTTTTCTTCCGGTTTTGCCTCGCCCACGCACGCCCACGTAATTCTCAGAGACACCTGTTCTGTTTGCCTCTGTAGTTATTTCCGCTGCTGCCGGAAATAAGGTCAAACGACATCCGTTCCTTTCAACGACCGGAAACACCCTCGCTTGCATCAGGCCTTCCTCGGGTGGGGCCAGATTGTTATATTACATTCCTCGCCCTCCCATTTTCCAAAATGTTCACCTAAGAACATTTTAAGCGCAACACCCTCACACTCCTCCCCATGCCACACAAGCCCGACAATTTTATAAAACATGTGCACGCCAAAACAACAAAACATGTGCATGCCGAAACAAAAAAAACAACAAAAAAATATATAGGGGAGCCTACATCGGCAACCCAACAATGTTCGTGTCCATCGTGAAAATTGTTCTACCAGCTCGATGTTTCATTGTTCCTTTTTTTTTTTTTTTTTTAATATCCATTTTCACAGAATTGGGCAAAGTTCTTAAAAATGTTCATTTTCTTTCTCGACTCTGTCCATAAGCGTAGACGCCTCGATGCACGACCACATGATCATAGGCGGTAACCGCGCCCCAGTTTCTAAACTGACATCGAGTAAATGACCTTTGACCAACACCATGTGTGTTTCTGCTCGAGTTTATTGTTACACATGTAACTTCATTTAATTTAATTTAATTTCAAACATACTATGTTTGAACACAGAAAAATGGCCATTATCTGCAGTACATATCATTCATAGTCTGACCGAGAAATGTTCAATAGAAAATGAAGAAAATTACCCTGATTCCAACGTTAATCCGCATGCAATTTACTTGTGGAGGATTAGAGGTTTCATCTATATTAATTTAGTCTAAAAAAATATCTGATTTGTTGACATCTCTCTGTTTAACGCAGAGACATTTGAGTGTTGAACACCCGTTGACCCCGGAGTACTATTCACAACGGATGACTCCCTTTCCTTTCCCGAAGTACTGTTGCTTCTTTCACACTTAAAAATCCGCTTCCTAGCTATTATTCCAAGGATTATCATAACGCCGACTATGCCAAGCAATGACTCCTATCGTCAACTTCTTCGGGAGTTCTTCATATCCTTCACTAAATCTTTCCATATCTATCTGTTCCAAGGTATTTACTAGTTTGCGGATAGGAATCTCCTCCATATCGCGCAATTCTACCGGCATGGTGTCCACTGAAAAATTGGGAAATTTCTGCGTAATTGGGGACCAAACCACTGAACCAGAGACGTATAATTTACTTTATGCTTTAGATACTATTAATAATTTTCCACGTTTGTATCTTCCTAACTATTTCACTTAAACTATCGTTAATCCTCCCACTGCTTCTTTTCCAATCCTATAGCATATCAGCCAATAAGTCTACAAGACTTTTCAGTTGTTCTTTCTTTTTGTTCCGATCAACTGTGGAATCTGCAGGTCTATCCGTGTCAATATAAAGTTTTCAGAAATTAATATATCTTCAAAAGATATTTCCCAAGTCACATAAATGAAAATTCACAGAGGATGTTGAATTGATGGGAAGCTGCACAAAAGCATAATTCACAAACATAGAAATGTAAATCATTTTGTAGTGTACAGTCATTGAAAAGAAATCCAAAAAAAAAGAAAACCTAACACTGCACAAACCAAAGAAAACATTGTTATCAACAAGTTAATCCAATTATCCACTTTAAAGAGTAGAAGAAACTTCCTTTACATGATTTTACATTTCACTTACTCAATAAAAGTAAGATTAATTAAGCAACATACCAGTAAACTCACTTCACACATATGGTAAAATATTAACAAAAAAATAAATCATTAACTCACATGTTTTATACTTACAGATAGGTAAATATCTCAACTTTATTCCTCCCGTCAACCCCAACCTATGCGCTCTCCGCTAGGCGTACTACTCTCTGCATGTAGTCCTGCATCCCCTCCGTTCTACCCTTAATGTGTTCGACACCGAACAATCCACATTTCTCAATTCTAGGGTCAGATCGGCAAAAGTATGCTGTTCCATTTTTTTTTTTTTAACTAGACTTATTATAAACAAGAGCAGAACACACACACTATCAAATCAAAGAGTCACCTACCTTGGCTGATGTCTATAGTCGTGCGGCTGCTTCTATTTTCGTCTTCTTTTTTCTTTCTATCTGGTAGTTTTAAGTCTGTTGAATTTCAATCGTCGCCGTGGCAACCAGCTCGCATCTAACTGTTTTGTTGTCTCAAAACAGCAAGTCACTAGGCACCAATTATGCTTCCTGTTATATATCGACAAACAACAAACACGCATATATATAAAAATATAAAGTTATATTTTTATTAATGACGATGAACCGTGTAGAATAGGGAACAGAGAATTGAGTGAGCGCGCTTCTAATGGGTTGACGGGAGTGTAGTCTTATATGCTGTGTCTCTCTTCACCGGCCGATCTCTGTTGCTCCTCTACTACTGGCGAATCCGTGTGCCGAGGTCTTTTTATAATCTTCCAGAACCGGAACTTTTTCTTCCGGTTTTGCCTCGCCCACGCACGCCCACGTAATTCTCAGAGACACCTGTTCTGTTTGCCTCTGTAGTTATTTCCGCTGCTGCCGGAAATAAGGTCAAACGACATCCGTTCCTTTCAACGACCGGAAACACCCTCGCTTGCATCAGCCTTCCTCGGGTGGGGCCAGATTGTTATATTACATCATTAATATGACTGTAGAGTGGCTCAGTAACTTATTAGTATTATTTTGCCCTAAATTCATGCCTAAACTTTCTGATAAAACAAAGATAAAGGTTGTGACTTTGAAAAAGAAGATAACTTGAATAATAACTGGCAACTCAGAATTTCAAGGAACAGTTAATCAAACACCCTAAAAGACGTTTGCTACAAGTGGAATATATTTAAATGCAAAATAAAAATGAAAACCTCAAATTTTGCACAAGAGATGTGAAAGGAAGATTAGACTTGGTTGGCAATACAGAAGTACGAAACAAATATGTGAGGAATGAATTCAGTCTTAACAGTAAGTTTTCAGTTGATCAAGTATGCAGAATATTACGAAAACAAATACAAAAACAAAAAACACTTGGGACATAACAGTAAATTAATCCATCGGAATAAAATACTGAATTGGTAAAAATATCTTCTAAGATGGGATAATGGTAAGTGAAAAATAATCGTAATGAAGGAAAAATAAAATTACATTATAATGCAAGGAAATATATAAGATGACCACTGTGGGGAAAGGAACAATGCATGATATGACCCAAAGCCTGTAAAAACCGGTGTTGGACACGTAATTGTGTTAAATTCAATGGTAGAAGAAAACTGGTAAAAAAATGATGGGTGCAAATCTAAACAGCGAACATTTTATTTATCTGATCTGTCCACTGAAGTTGGTAAGAGTTTTCAATTTGATGAAGCTCCTCGGCATTACGTGCATCAAAAAGTATATTTTGCATGAAGATGTTTCCCTTTTTGGAGGACAGGCCAGTAAAATGTCCTGATTTCAATATAATTGAACCATTTGGGAAATAAATGCTTCAACGGAAATCATACATCGTCAAGGGCTGGGGGATTGCTGCCAAGAATAATGGCAACATTCATAATGAGAAAATACGGATATTGTTCCATTCAATGCTACGTCAAATTGAGGCAGTTATCCAAAACAAAGACAGCAGCAATAAGTACTAACGCCCGACGTTGACATTTTGCATTTTTGTAGTAATAGTTTACATTTTGCATATAATTGTTTTTAACCCAAGAATGTAGCTGAAAGGTGACATCTGTGTCAGTAGCGTAAAACTTATGCATGATTTTTTTTAAACATTACTATACATAAAATGCTCTGTCATAACAATACAGCCTTCACGAAAATGCATTGATTTCTGGTTTCCAAAAATCCTAGAATCTACTGAGAAATATTGGCCAAAGTCTTCGTACATCGGGTTGAGTAAGCGCCTAGATCAATTGCTCAAGTCCGTTGCTTGACATATGCTTATTAGTTGAAATCTGATCTGAAATTTCAAAGATTTGTTCCCTGTGATTAGCATACATCAATGAATTATGTGCCGTCACTCAGAAGGATATAATGGTGAGATATAAATATTTGTATGAAATCAATTTCTTTTTATTATTATGCAGAATAAATATTGATATATTATTCTTAGACATCAAAGGAAGAGGAAGGAGAGGAAGATGCTTAATAACTTTTAATTTACTTGCAATAACAAAAACGAAAAAATTCCATTTGACTTTCTCTTTCAATTTAAAATTTTTATTTTACCCCACTCCCCATTTAATTATTTTCCCTTATTTCTAAAAATATTCTGTATAGTCACTTAACGACCCAAAAGATTTTTGCATACCGAATCCTGAATAATGTTACGGAAAATTTTGTAACATTGTATGTTTAAATTTGTTAAAATTACGATACATTTCGGAGCAGTGATGTTTATTTATATAGAATCGAAAATTGTGTTATATAAGACTTGATTTGACTTCGATTAGTCTTTGGAATCATGTGTAGACGAGCAGTCGAAGATGCACCAGATCAATTAGTGGCTTCTCCTATGTTGATAGGGGTCTCAGGTTCGAATCCTGCCGAATGACACACATTTTCGTAATATTAATTAGGATCGTTTTTTTTTGGATTTACCTACTTGATTTTCTCTTTAGATTTAAGTTATATATATATATATATATATATATATATATATATATATATATATACATGTATATATCCGCAGACAGATCTGTTTCGCTGTATCACAAATCGTCGTCCGATTTCTTCTCCCCAGGATTGAAACCCAACGAAATTGACAACAGTCGCTGATTCTAACTGTGATCAATGGGCGTTCAGTAGAACAAGGCGGGCCGTAGCGTGTTATATACCATGTAAACTTATGCCAGTAACTGAGAGTGTTAAAATTCATTACTGAAAAAACGATGCGTAGATGCTTGAGTAGCTAATGTCGTTTCGAAATCTACCATTCCTCCATAGTGCTCAATCAGGATGTGAAAACGTACATAGTATACACACACACACACACACATACACACACACACACACATATATATATATATATATATATATATATATATATATATATATATATATATCCTACATCTGTGGCATGACTCGTAGTTTCATCTCATTACGATTGAGCTCTCTAGAGAAGAAAAATTTTAAAAATGTTCCTCTTCTGCGATATATGCGTGACTCTTCAGAAATTAATTGAGTACTTTCGGTGACGCCTATGGCTTAGGTGGGGTAGCGACTCCGACTAACACGAAATCGGTCGAGTTTCGATCCCGGCCAGAAACAAGTAGATGTGTCTAGCCACACTCACGAGCTGTGATACAGCAAAACAGGCTGATGATGGATGACCAATATAAATATATACATTGACATCTTAATATAACATATATATGTACTAAACTTAAACAACAATATATGAAAATACTAAAGTGTAAATATATTTAATAAAAATGCAATTGGTTTAAATTACGGCCTCTCGAAAACTTCGGAATCTCCTGCAATTATTCGGGATAGTCTTCTTTTTAAAGTTGGTGAATTTTACAATACTGCTTGCATTCAGTTCATCTTTGGTATTACAAGGAGTTTTGTTAGTCTCTCACTCAAATGCGCCTCACACATAATAATCAAGAGGCTTGAAGTTTTAAAATTTAGGTGGTCAGATGGAAATGTTGATGTTGTCGCAGAAATGGTCTGAGTGCCATGACTGGGTTCTCGTGCTTGCGTGGCATAGTGTAGAGACTTGTTGCCAGACATAGGGTCTTCCAGTTCCACCTTTTGAACCGGGTAGCTCTACCTCCTGAAGACATTTCATATATGCTTCCTGTTGAGTCTAAGGCCTTGTGGGTGGATTAATAGAAGCATAACTTAGTCATCTCTAATGATCACTTCAAATACCTTCCTAATCACTATTAGACTCATTCAACTCTCCTAGTCATCTGCATTGTCCTTAGATTGACACTTCGAAACTATGAAATATTCGTATTGAAGCTTTCGACGCAAATGCAAAGCAGTACATCGTGAACTTTTTAAACTTCTGGCGGTGTGAATTGCGTTACGGGGCTCTTTTTCTCACGGTAGTTGCCCAACTGACCCTACTTTTCTATGCCGTCGACAAAATCAAATATAAACAACGCCCATGCGGGAAATTAAAAATATAATATGATGACAATTTACCCATCATATCCTATATGAAATATATGTGAATCTGTGTGTGTGTGTGTATATGTGTGTATGTAAATATCTTTCAGTATCTGTGTCTGTGTGAAATAGAGTGTGAGAGACAATGAAGGAAAATGAAAGCGAGAAATCAAAAGAAAATAGTGGCAGGGATAAAGAAAAGCAGATTTGCAACTAGAGGGAGGGAGCAGCAGTGACTGGGATAAAGACAGAGCCATACTTTTTACAACTCGGAGATTTCTCCACCCCTTTGTCTTGCGGAGATATGTTGAATGCCTTTGAATCTATTTTCCACAGAGAAGTGAATCTCCTGGAGGAGGACAGATTCAATTCTAGCATGGAGTAGTTATCTAAAAGGTGTCCTTATCTCCATATGTAAATACTTAAGTTTGTAAGGCTTTACTTATGCCTGAATCACCAATGTCTCCGCCGCTTTATAACCAGCGGCGAGGAAACGTTGCTTCCTTATTGCAGAACAATTTCGTGTGTAAATATATTGAATAATTCACTTTCGGGTCATTTCCGAAGGTCTAGGGTTAATAAGCGTTAACCTAGCTGTTTTATTTTCCATTTATAAACCGGGCAATGAATTTCGTTCCTTTCAGTTCTGGCGTCATGGAGAATGGATAGCCGTCCAAGTTTAGCTCATGTATCAAGTATGTTAAGCACAATGATCAGCTGATTGAGAAAATACCGGATAGAGAGCAAGACAATTGAATATGAAGTCAATATCCGGGATGAATTATTTGGGCGAAATTTAAGAAGAATGGATTTATTACGCCCCAAACAAACTGAGATGGAAAAGGATAATTACGCTACGGGCAGCAAGAACAAATATCAATCTGATGACACATATAAAATTATCGATTCAAAATGTAAAAGCATAAAGAAAATTAAAGAAATATTTGTCTCAAATTAATAATATAAATAAATCTTCATTCAGGAAATTAAAATAAAGCTCTTATTGATGTTACAAAACGTATTTATTAAATAACTTCGTTAAACACGAGAATAAAGTCTAGATGTAACAAAAACAATAACTTTAAATATCAATAGAAAAGAAAAATGAATAAAATGATAAAAAAACAAGTGAAAATTATTAGAACATTATATCGGTTTCCTATATTGCAGAAAATGTCGAACTACATTAGACTAAAGACGGTTTTTATTCAGGAGAAAAAACTGAATCCAATTTCAAAATTTACGTAATCCCAACTCAACATAAATAAACAGTATTTGGAACTAGTTTCGAGCAGGTCCTCCTTTTGTTTGTTTGTTTCAGTTCTTGCATTCAATTTTTCATGGATTTAGTCAAGTTATCAACAATCGTTTGATCCATATTTTGCCACTTCACTAGCAATGTTTCTTTAAGGTTCCCACTGACGTGAATTTGATTGTACGCTCTCGAATGTTTTGGTCAAGGTGCTCCCAAACGTGCTCTAGTAGATTCATGACAGTACTTTGGGTTACTCATGCCAGTGACTTGATTCCTTGTGATTCTTTTCAGGCCTTTGCTTCTTTGCTCGGATGAAATGGGGCTCCATCTTCTTTAGAAATGTAGACATCCTTGTCAACCTGATTCATTTCAAATAGTAAGGAGTAGTGCTTTCTCTAATAATTAATAGTATCTTGGACATCGCCAAAAAAGAATCAGTTCAGATTTCCCTCCAAAACAGACATCGCCTGATACAATTACTCCAGTCTCTTCATTTTTCACGGTCGCTTGCATACATTCAGTGTTTCAGCTTTCATTCTGATTTCTCTAAACTTAAACTTGTCTCCAATTAGGAATACTGACAGAATTTAATTTCATCCCACAAAATTATACACTGCTAAATTTCATAATCTTTGGCCCCTTGTTCTCTCGCCCAGTCCATACGCCTGTTCTTATTAACTACTGAAATCAAGGGATTCCTTCTTGCAACTCTTCTTTGATAGCCTAGTTCTTTAGAAGTCTTTCTTACGACATATGGCAACATTTCTATGCTGCTAGTGACATGCTTAACGCTCTGAAGACGGTTTCTGTCGACTTCTTTCTTGAGAGCCATTTTCGTTCGCTCAGACACGATATTTGATCTTTCTGAACGTTATTCCACATGACAATGGCCTTAGTTATTAAACTTTTTGACAATAATAATAACCGTTTAAAAATTAATCTAGAAAAACAAGACTTTATTTAACTTGCGACACTGATACCATCTTATTATTTGATCTCGTTGAAAATCACCAATTTCCCAAATTTCATTGCAAAATATAAGTCAACTATCGCTCATAGACGATAGTAGCACTAGTACTAATACGATATTGTTAAAAAATAAAATAATTTATTACTCAAGCCAAAATTGCTGTAATCCAGGGGGGCTAAAATTTTAACATAGCCCACTGTATCTCCTCGCAGATGAAGAAGTGACTCATTTGATTGATTGATGTGTTTTATACAGATTTGCAACCTTCTGCAAATTATATAAATCTAAAAATAATGTTTTTAGATTGTAAGGACGTTTATCGTTTTAGAGACAATAATGGTGTAGTGATAAACGTCTTATTAATTACTTATACCTGGAGGAAATTAGTGAATTCATAACATTTGCAAAGATCTTTAACCGTAAGTGAATATTTATTACTTATAGCTGAAAGAAAAAAGTGAATTCATAACCTTTGCAAAGATCTTTGCCCGTAAGTGAATATCAACTATTTATAGCTGGAGAAAATAGGTGAATTCATAACTTTTGCAAAGTTCTTTACCCGTAAGTGAGTATTTATTACTTATAGCTGGATGAAATGAGTGAATTCATACCTTTTGCAAAGATCTTTACCCGTAAATGAATACCAACTATTTATAGCTGGAGGAAAATTAGTGAATTCATATCTTTTGCAAAGATCATTACCCGTAAGTGAATATCATCTATTTATATCTGGAGGAAATAGGTGAATTCATACCTTTTGCAAAGACCTTTACCCGTAAATTAATATTTATTACTTATAGCTGGATGAAAAAATTGAATTCATACCTTTTGCAAAGATCTTTACCCATAAGTGAATATCAATTATTTATAGCTAGAGGAAATACGCGAATTCATACCTTTTGCAAAGATCTTTACCCGTAAATGAATATCAATTATTTATTGCTAGAGGAAATAGGTGAATTCATACCTTTTGCAAAGCTCTTTACCCGTAAATTAATATTTATTACTTATAGCTGGATGAAAAAATTGAATTCATACCTTTTGCAAAGATCTTTACCCATAAGTGAATATCAATTATTTATAGCTAGAGGAAATACGCGAATTCATACCTTTTGCAAAGATCTTTACCCGTAAATGAATATCAACTATTTATAGCTGGAGCAAATAAGTGAATTCATACCTTTTGCAAAGATCTTTACCCGTAAGTGAATATGTATTACTTATAGCTGGATGAAATTAGTGAATTCATTACTTTTGTAATGATCTTTCCCCGTAAGTGAATATAACGAACTCAACTGGAATTGAAACTTTCCGATTAACAATTCCGAGACATTATCACTTACACCACCAGCAGAACCAAGCGTACAGCATCTGATATTCTTAGAGAGTCATTTGGGTATTAATTTTGCTCAGAAGAAGAAGAGAATTGAGGTAACATAAATCTGATTCTACCAAAGAATGCTAAAAATAACATAGACAAAACATATGAATAATGTGGAATTTTAAAGAAAATTCGAAAAGCAAATTATATATATTTAGAATAAGAAAAAGACAGTTGAAATTTCTAGAGAAAATAATGAAAAAAGAAATCTTAGTAAGTGTGTCACTCACTGGAATTATTGAAAGCAAGTGAGTATGAGGAAAGCAGGGAATAACATGTTGAATATACTTGAGTTACTGGTTGAGAGAAATGAGATTAGAAGAGATAGTAAAAGACAAACATTGTTCAGAGGCATAAAAGATAGAAACTTTTGGAGGGTTATGATTTCCCACGTTCCTAACTCTCACAACCCATAGAAGCAGATGATCCCTTCTCGTCCCTTTCTTATCAAGGATCGATCCAAGAAAAAAATTTAGGAAAAATTGAGAATACAAAATCTACAAATATTAATAATATATCAATATATGTATATTTACATTGCAAAATGATAAAGTTAAGACTTAAGAAGAAGTCTTTCTGGTTACTTCAAGAAGGTTTGTTAGATTTCATAAAAATAATTTCTAGAATTCTGGATGGAAGTCCGAATGCAACAAATAACTGTTTTTTCTAATATTTTCTCCATATTTTCCTTTTATTAATAATTTACTTTTTCGAAGTGATATTTATGAGGATTGTAAATCCTTTTTCTATTTTCCCGTCCAATTCACTTTCATATCTATTTCTTATAGATATGTCTATTTTTATCGTGTTAATTAAAATTAAAGTACATTTATTAATGTGAGGCTAAAATACAAGCAAACAAGATGGTGTTATTTGACATACAGAGAGCATTTTAAAATTTCTCAGAAATTACTCATAAAATATATAATGAATGAGAGCCAGTTGAAATAATTATTGGAAAGATAAAAAAATATTTTTAGAATTTCAGGCAATATAGAAGCTGACTAATGCATCAGAGTAAATGTAAGGATAAAAACAGAAACTATAAGGATTCGAAAAACCATAGGTCATTAGATATTTTTGGACTATTTGAATTCCAGTCAATATCCACGAAATCTACTAGTAATTTGTCCGATATGAAATTGCCAATAACGTTTATGAATTACCACTGGATTTTCAAAACTTACATAATATTTAAAAAATAATTTATTACTTTTCATTTAGTAAAAGGTTTTTATATCATTCTATTAATATCCAGTAAATTATTTATGAAAACTTGGAAAGCTTTTGAATTTATATTTTATATTTCTGTAAGTTGAAATCGCGCCACAGCAGAGCAGAGGTTTCGGGGAATAGGAATATTGCACCTGGAGTCAATGTAGTTAAAACATGTGTAACTGGAATTTCATATCTCAATTTTTGAAATGAAGATTTCAGTCTAGAAAACGAAAAAAGTTAACTAAAATTGATATGAATATTGTTGCAAAATGATTCAACAACCTCAGCTAATAATAGCATCAATTCTTTATTGGGACTGTTTAAATTATTCACTCATAGCTGACATGGCACAACTTTATACATGAATTTTTTTTAATTGAATACTCAATAAATTATTTAGTCTACCGATGATAAAGACCTCCTCGGACAAACTTTTGATCTTGACCTACAGTTATGCTGTATCATTGTTTGTGGGTTAAGGATGAATCGGAGTCTGTCTTTGTGACTATAAAATCCCGCAATATGACCATAATATTGAAAGGAAAACGCGACGCCGAATAGCGGTAGTCACTACCAGTGAAAATCATGACGCGATGCCGGGCAGTCCAAACGCAACGCCATTTAAAAATATGTGAAACCCTGAATGAGGGTAGACGCAAGGAAGCGGCTGTAATATCTTTTCTCCACTAAATGTTCACAAACAAATTGTCATTTTTACGAAAAAATTAAGTTTCATTTTCACTACGACTATTTAAAGAAAATAGTCATTTCCAAAGCAAAGATCAAGTATTGTTCGAAATACAATACGCTGCGCTCTTAAGGTACAAACGGATACTGTCAAGAAATTCGACAACAAATAACAAATCACAAGAACTATTAAGAATATTCACATTTATACCTTTAAGATAAATATACACTTTTAACTTGGTGGGACCTAACTGAAGCCTGTTTATTGAACCTTATTCCTTATAATTGGCACTGTTTTGTATACGATGGTATCACTTTTGTAATATCTGATGTTCAGTCAGTTAAGTGCCATGCGCGATACACGCTTTAGGCGATCATGTCTCGAAAGAGACATGACTGACTGGGCAGAAGATTATCCCGCAGTAGGTTGCCATTGCTTTCTGCGGTAGACTGGTTGCCGACCAAGGCTATAGAACCCAATCTATCCTATTATTTAACCCATAACTGGAGGGAAAGAGGCGGATTAAT
Source organism: Ascarosepion bandense (assembly GCA_037127315.1). Taxonomy (NCBI): domain Eukaryota; kingdom Metazoa; phylum Mollusca; class Cephalopoda; order Sepiida; family Sepiidae; genus Ascarosepion; species Ascarosepion bandense. Next base: position 1,678,333 of record JBBBDQ010002324.1, read on the forward strand.
ACCTTTCCCAAGGGTATTTGCGTAAGTGAATGCAAGGAATTCAACTTGAATTCGAACTCGGTTCCCCGATTTCTCGTTCCGAGCCGATATCCACTGCGCCACAACGCACATCCTAATATCTCATGTTAGTTGATTGATATTGATTGGGAATCTTTTTTCAGAACTAACACTGAGCTTTATTTTTAAAAAAATAAATATGCTACATGTACAGGAATTTATTTCCTTTTTTCCGGGCGCACAAGGCAAGAAACAAATGTATCCCTTATATCAAATAATTTTTTAAATTTTTTTTTTATTTAATTGTAACAAAATCGTTTTAGTTTTCTATTTCACCGAGAATCTCTTGTAATTTTTATGATGTCTGTTATTGTCGCTTGACCAAAATATTCCCAGTTTCTTTAAAAGAAAAATCTCCCAGTATAGATGATAGTTTTATTTTTTTAATATTTTTTTAATTTAAAATAATTCTTCATTAAGGATAAATTGTTTTGTATTTTTAGAGGTTATCAACACTGTGGAGTTTTTAAATCAGAGATGTATTTCAGATCGTAAGAATAGTTATGTTTCTGAGTGTGAATATAACCTTAACCATTTTTCTAGAATGTCATTTATAATTTTACCCAAAAAACATTCCTACTGTTTAACCCATAGCTGGTGAAGAAGATAAACTCATATATTTTTCAAAGTTATTTGCGTATAAATTAATGTAGGTAACCTAAAAATATTTTTTTCGAAAAAAAATATAGAAAAAATTCATTAGATCATTCCTTAAATTTGAGAAAACCTATTGGCACATTTTTCTCAATGGAGATATATGAACCATACACAATAATTTATATATTGTTCAAAATGTGACACCAAACAAGTTTAATCGTATTTATCTGATGAAAGAAATTATTTTCCTGTTGCATGAATACCTACTGTAATGCAGTTACCTAATGTAGTGTTGATTAATTTTGTCTCTCATCTTATGCGGCAGCCTCGTTTCCAGTTTCTGTTATTTTGTGAATAAACGTCGTTGTTATGCGTAAATATTACTGGTACTTCTTATCTCGTTAACGCATTTAAGACAAAAGTAACTAAAGAAAAATATATTTTAATAATTCGGCAATTATTCCCTACTGAAAAATAATGGCAGCAGTGTAACAACTTTGATACTTGCCAGTAGAGAATGCTCCATAGACAATTTTTGTGCCTTGGTTCCATAAGTGACTAAAAGTCAGCATTTTGAAAGATAGATTTTGAAGATAAATAGATTTGATGATCTAGAGTTTGGCTCACGACAGATTTTTACATAATATTTCTTCACTGCCCCTGCCTCCGACTAACCTAAGCTTACTAGATATCTATAATGAAGAGGAGAAGATTTGCTGGTTAATAAACTAAAGAAAAAACAAAAAACAAAAATGTACAACCAGACATAATGAACGGCTAAAGTTTAGAATCAAAGGAATAGAATGGAAAAAATACATATATTTCTGTAGCAACCGGGAGTTAGGCAAAGACCAGGGTCATAAATATAGGAAAATACATAATTCAGTATTTTTAAGAGATTCACCGGAAAATTACTAAGAAGATAATCCAATGCGCAATAAAGATTTCATGTCGTAATTGTAACAGTGACATAAAGTTTAAACATATACACGGGTTACACACACACACACACAGGCATATACGCACTCGCGTACGAATGTATATATGATAAAAATATAGTTTTAAAGTATGCTATATTTATGGGAGAAAGTGATCAATATCAGGGATAGAAGCTATGTAAATCTAAAAGTGGACATACAAGTCAGCAAAAGCGACGATAATCAGTAGTGACAATTTGTTCAGCATTGAAGGCAATCTTTGTCTACTTCTCCCTCTCTCTTTCTCTCTCTCTCTCTCTCTCTACATATATATATATATACTCATGATCAAAATTTTCAGACCACATAAAAATCTTTAAAAAGAAATATTTTTTTATGGATAGATTTTAAACTCCTCCTATTTAAGGTTACCAATACTACAATCTAAAAGGTTATGTAAACAAAAAGCTATATTCCAAACATTTTATTTAGAAATTTAAATTTTTATTAAATGATGCGATTTACACATGATCAAAATTATAAGACCAGAGACAAAAATTCTATGAAATTGTACAAAAAGTGCTTGAAAAGTGTATGAAAACATTCAACAACCAAATTTAATAATGAGTTCTACCTCCACTACTTTTGATGACTTCAAAAATTCTGTCGGGCATGCTAGAAATAAGCGTTTCTATTAAGATGCGGGGGATGTTGCTCCAGCTTCTGAAGATGGCTTCACAAAGTTAATTTTTTGTTGAATATTGTTTGCCATTTCGATAAACATATCATGTCATCCATCCTCAAACATTTTTAATTGGGTTCAAATCTGGTGAGCATGCAGGATGTCCCAAGGGATGGACCCCATTTTCTTGTAGAAATGTCAAGGTCCGTCTTGCAGCGTGGATTGCAGCATTATTCTGTTGGAATAAGCCATCCCCCCACACACAAACGATGGCCCTCCATCATCAATGATGCTTTTTGTAACATGCTAACATAACCAGCTGCTGTTTGACAACCCTGCACCACCTAGAGCTCCATCGTCCCTTTGTAAGAAAAGGCACCCCATAACATTAAGGACCCTCCACCACTGTGACGTGTGGAGAAAATTTCAGGAGGCATGTTTTTTGTTATCAGGACCATCTAGATTGAATTTTTTCTCATCAGAAAACAGGACTTTCTTCCACTTCTCAACGTCCCATGTTTGGTATTCACAACCAAAGTTTAAGCGGTCCACCTTGTGACGTGGAAGCAGCCAAGGAATTTGTTTACGCTTTTTATTTACCATGCCTTTTTGTCGTAAGTGTCGTCTGATGGTTACAAGACGGCAATCAGCATCTGTGACTGTCTTAATTTGACTAGAAGAAAGTCCCCTCTCGTTCATAACAACCCGTCTTATTCTCTTACTCAATGCAGGAGAAATCTTTGGGGGCCTACCAGAAGGATTTTGCTTTTCCATAATTCTCACTGTTCTTTAGAAAGTTGCAAATCACAGTTTTACTGCGATTTACCTTAGCTGTGATCGCCCGCTGTGACAAACCTTGCTTATGGAATTCTAGAATTCGAGAACGCTCAACTTTGGTAAGTTTGCTTGCTTTAGGCATGGTAACACCTTTACGCAGTGATTGCTAATCTCTAACTGAACTAAAAACATTGGAATTACCATAGATCTAACAATTTATACTCCCCTGGTCTTATAATTTTGATCATGCGTAAATCGCCTCATTTCATAAAAATGTAAATTTCTAAACAAAATGTTTGGAATGTAGCTTTTTGTTTCCATAACCTTTTAGATTATAGTATTGGTAACCTGAAGTAGTAAAAGTTTTAAATCTATCTGTAAAAAAATATCTTTTTTTAAAGATTTTTAAGATTAACATCTCTCAGACGCAATTCTGATATTCTAGGATTCACTGCCTTCGGACAGAGAGTAAACCAGACGAGACTTCTCCGAAGTGCAGACACTCCTCTGGGAATAATTAGACCATCATTTTTTTTCAAGAGCTATATGTCTACGATTACCAACATTAAAATGCTTGTGCTGCATTTTGTCTCAAGTGGGGCGGCATCTAAATATATACATTGTTTTCCAGTGATTAACGTTGCTCAAGCGCAATTCTGACATTATCGGACTCGCAGACTTTAGAGAGAGAGAGAGAGAGAGAGAGAGAGAGAGTAATCCAAACGAGGCTCAGACGAATGGTAGAGTCTGGTCTGGGAAAATTAGAAAATTTTGTTCGGTTTAAGCACATTGAAAACGTTTCGTGTCACATTTTCTTTCAAGTAGGAAGGAAGCTAATTATCTATATTGCGGTCTAGTAATTCACCACTAGCAGTAGTTATCTACTTCATGCAGAGGGCTAGTTTTGTATTTTGTTGATAAAAAGAATTAAAAAGAATTATCTATTTCATTGTTCAACCTCCATTTGTGTTATGTTTTGTTCAGTAAACTTTTATTGATATATATATATATATATATATATATATATATATATATATATATACAGAGAGAGAGAGATAGACAGACATACAGATAAAAGAAAAAGAAGAAAAAGAAGAAGAAGAAGAAGAAGAAGAAGAAGAAGAAGAAGAAGAAGAAGAAGAAGAAGAATGAACTGAGATAGATATAGGAGCAACAAAGAACTTATGTTCAGTTTCACTCATCCCAATAATTTTAAATATAGTATAAGAAGATTATCCTTAAAAGTAGGGAGTGCCTGTATTGAAAATCTAGGCCACCACGGTCAACGATGACAGGAAAATTGCCTGTTTACTCCAGCCATAGATTCTGTCTTAATTTTTCAAATAGCGTATAATTCCATCTAATTTTTGACATTGTATCCTTATCTTTGTCATTTTTAATGTCGTATCAGACAGCTCTAAATAAAATTATTTCTTTTCTAACCGTGTTTGACACATTATAAAAATCGCTCACAGATCCAAATGATTATGGTTAAAGTGTCCATTAACAAAACTCTAGCGATTAAAATAACCAACATAATGATGCTAGTCGAATTCATATTGCGTCATCTTCAGAATGAAGACAATACTCCTAACAGCTTCTAAATCAAAATGTAATTGAAACACAAAACTTCTCAGAAATGTTTTAGTACCATTTCCACTATGAAATGAAACAATCATGCATATCAAATCCCCTTTCTTTATTATCCGGTAATTACTATAATTTCTTGGGGAAGATAAACAGTGGTTTTACGTTACCTCCTCTAAAGTTTTAATTCCTTTTTCTTGACTAGCTACCATACAAGTCTAGAGAGACCAGCTTATTCTACTTTTTACCTTATAAGAGAAGAATTGATGGTTTATGCCTTTCAAAATATCTTTGACATGTAAGTGAATACAACAAACGAAGCCAACATTTTAATTCGGCTTGTTAAATTCATTTTCGGCACGTGATGGTAGTTGTTCTCCACTCATCTGAAGGCATGGCACAAAAAAGACATTTCATCCGATAACATAAAAAATAAAAGGCCATCGTATTTTCCATTATATGGTTTTATACTAAAGAAAATGAATAGTTACCCGTCTATTGTGCTTCAGTAGCTGGTAATGTTAGTTTGATTATAAATCTTTTTGATTTTGTCTCTGCAGAGAACTGGGTTTGAAATAACACGATCTAACACCACGGATTGTCGTATAATACAGGTCGATCTTATTGATCAGGGCTAAAATGAGGAGTGGCTCTTGGGTGCCTATACTAAGATAAGATTGGATTCATTATATTCACTTTGAAATCGGAGAAGACCTTGTTAACATCGAGGTGGGCTTGATGCACCCTTTCTAACATCGGGGTGGACTAATGTTTCTATTATGTCATAAAATAGATGGAAAGGAAGAAAAGGCCTGTTTATCTTAGGTTGATGATTATGAGAAAAATTCGGGTTATATATAACAAGGAAACGGAATCGATTTTTGTCTCTCGGTCGGCAACAGATTGGCATGATAGCAGGGCTTCGGTTAAAAATGAAAATCTGTTGGCAAAATCGGAGTGGACAGCCATCCATGACCAATGTCCGAGACTCGGTGGTAACACAGAGGAGGTTAATGGTGCGAATCTGTGGTCAGTGAAGTGCATGGAGTTTGAATTATTGGACAGAGATGTACACACGCTCAGAGACACAAAGCAAAAGCAGACATAGACTCACATTCATATGTATATATGAGTACTTGTGTTTGTGTGTGTGTGTGTGCGCGCGCTCGGGCGCATGCTTTATTTTAATATTAGCTATGTAGGAAAAGATGGAGAAAAATATAATTGTATGGAAATATATCTTGAAACATATACACAAATATTAAATAGAAAAAGTTATCAAAGGAAAAAAATTAATAATTGCGGGAACATATACAAGCTGTGATAAATATTTGATGACTATCCCACTTCTCTACATATGACTAACTACCTGGTGTTTTCAAATTTCTCTTCTTTAGTAGAAAATACTTTGAATTATTCTTCATCAGCATATATATATATATATGTATATATATATATATATCGGAATTTGCGTGGACGCCCTTACTCTAGAGTCATGTACATGGTGTTGGAAACTACTTCATACAGTCAATGAAGCCGAGATTTAACTCTCGCAACAGAAACAACGGTTTGTTTTGGATTTAGACTGTAAAAATTTTGGTCAACTTAATTACCAAGAGTTTAATAATTTCTTGTCTTTGATTTGAATAATAATTCGCGAGTGCAAAGAATCGGGATGGGAAGCGGTTCCTCAAATTGCGATGATCAAGAATCTTCTTGACACGTTTGAATATTTATAAAACAATTTTAAGAAAGATTCTATTTTTAAATTTGAAGGCAACTTTCGAGAGGTCATAAATTTCAAATTTCTAAAGGCATTAGTAAATACTGTTCACCACACATATCCAGAAAAAATTATAACTTTCAGAGAACTCAATATTTCCAGCTTTATTTAGGCCGACAGAATTCGTTGTTAGTGTTGCAGATTTTACTAACACAGAGTTTTAGCTTTACGCTGTTTCTAATCCGCAAGGAAAGAAATGGCCTAAAGCCGTCTCCCCATGAAGTCAATATAAAGTACAATAGTACTTAAATGTATGAAACCAAAAAATGTAGGTTCAATCGTCACATATTCGCTAATTCATAGTGCAGACATACTAAATTTTAATAAAATAGAGGCACCTCGACGCCGTATGACACCTCGAGGTGGTGTAATGGTTAGCAACCTTGTCTCGCTTGAACCTATTACAACTGAGTAGTGAATTCGGTTCTCACTGAGTACTCAGACTTTCAAACTTGTGTCACATCTAAGTAGGGTTTTAAGAAAATCAACTACATTTTATTAAAATATGTGTTCCTTAAGAGAATATCACGAGTAACTAGCCATATCAAAATGAAAATTATGGAATTTATTTTCCGGTGACTGGAAATTGATAAATAAATTCCTATACGTATGTTCATGGCATCCTAACAGTGCGATAAAAAGAGGATACCATTAAAATACTGTTGGTCCTTTATAAATGGACAAAGCTTGGAAGATAAACAATGTAATCTAAATTTTTTGTTTTCTTTTAGGGTTATTTGACCTAACCTTAACAAATAATTTATTGCTTCTATTGTATAATTTTATTCGATGCTCTATACAGTGGCATTTATAAATATAAGAATGAACCACCACGGCTGCGATGGTTTAATTGTTTAAGGACATAAGTTCCAAAGGTCGTTTGAGTCACTTTGCAGATATCTTCACACATTTTTGTGTATAAACGCTCTATCGTACATATTGACCACTCGTCATCAGTAAATATTGCAAAATCAAAACATAATTTAAGCAAAGCAATGCAGCCAATACCAGTGTGATGGAATATGAGAAAAATAACAGAGAGAGAACAATAAAAAACAGGAATTAAGAAATTAAGATAATATCACTCTCTCTCTCTCTCTCTCTTTCACACACACACACGCGCACGCGCGTGCGCATGCGGCCTTATGTGTATGTGGCATTATTTCTATGTAGTCCAGGTTTCTACATCTAATTCTGTTGAGCTGGGGAACTATTTATCAAGTTATCAATCAGTTTATTTTAATTTTCAACCTCGTATCATTATAATATTACTGTAGCCTAGTGTATACTTCTTCACTGACTCCACGAAAATATTTTTCTTTCAGAAATATTTCGGAAAGGTGTTCGATTTTTCTCAAATTGAAATTGCGAAAGGGTTTAACAGAAATATTTTGTGTTATATTTAAACATTTCGTCTCATGTGTGATTTTTCCACACTATTGACGAAATGACATTGCTTCATGTGATGTATCATGCAACAAGAAACATAAAAATACAGGCAAGCGATATATTATATATATATATATATATAGTTCTTCAATCTTTTTGTTTCATCTTTTATGTTTTTCTTATGCTTTATTTCTCTTTTGTAAATTTTCTCAACCTTCATGTCTCATGTTCGTAATGGGTAGTTCCGAAACTCTATAAATTTTTTTATTGATTACAGTTCTAGTGAAAGACAGAAGATGTTACATAGGATTTACCAGTTTCTATTTTACAGTCTTGTTTAACATTGGTCTCAGCTATTCGTACCTATGATACGGCAGATATATATATATATATATATATATATATATATATATATATATATTCTGATGTTGTTAGAAATGAACTTCATTTTTCCTAATTTTCTGAAATATTTATTTTTGGATCGTTGTCCTCATCTTTGTTGGTAAACTCGCAACGTTTAGGCCATCGTACGCTCCAACCTTCTTTGGGGAATTCAGTTCAAAATTCCAGTTATCTGATGAAGGTTGCGGCGTACAACGCCTGAAACATCGTGAATATGCCAACAAAAATGAGAACAACGGTCTGATTAATGTAAAAATGTAAAGAATTTTGTTTTCATCTATTTATGGCATTTTCATTTCTGTGTGCATATAACTACTGGGTATGTATGCCAATTTTTAAACCGCGATCACTTAGATCAACTCTTTTACCAATTGCCAGCCAAGGCTATAGAACCCAATCTGTCCTGTTATTTAACCCATAACTGGAGGAAAGATATGGATTTATACCTCTCCCAAGGGTATTTGCACGTAAGTGAATGCAAGAAATTCAACTGGAATTCGAAATCGGGTCCTCGATTTCTCGTCGCAAGCCGATATCCACTGCATCACAATGCACATCCCTTATTCGATATAGACGCTTCAATCCAGGTCATTGAAAAACTTTAGGCTACGTATGCGTAGCTGTGATGATTTAATGAAAATAGTTTTGTTTTGGAGGCTTTAAAATTTACGAGTCAGTTCTTAACTAAGTTAACCACTTATTGAAGGTTTACTTTAGCAGGCCTATCGATTTTCTAGTAAGATAGGAGTACATGCCGATGATTTCTTGTTTACTGACAACCTTAGGAAGGTCTCTAATGTCCACACTCATCGCCTCGGAGTTTATACTCGCAACAATATACCCCTGTCTTTTTTTTCTTGAATCTTCATGATCATTCTTACATGTGTCTTCGTCTTTTTCTCTTCTAAATTCAATCAGCTATCTCATCTTCCTCTACCGCTCTTCTTTCACTCATGACTATGGCGTTCAAGATATTATTTCCAACAATATAGACAAGATCCTTTCCATATATATGTCTGCTAATATGAGCTCGGTGATTTTAATGTCTGTTATAACAAGCGGCTTAAATACTTTCTTGTTGTTCTTGCTGCCATCCCAACCATGAACTGCTCAATTAATCTGTCCTTCACACTGAAGGAGAAACTTCTCTTTTGTTCTGCCTTTTCCCTCTACCCTTGACTCATACCGTGCTTTGAAGCTCTGCCTTCTTGGCAACATTGATGTTGTCCTTAAACATATATTTCCACTCCTCTACCACCCAAGAATATCCTACTAACAGAATATATTTCTATAATCAACGCGCGGATTGGAACGCTTTCTATGACATCCTTAGAAAATGTTTTTAATCTTCCTGTTTAAAAAAATGCACCTCTGGGAGAAAACCGGCATCAATTCTTTTATTTCAGTAAGAAAATCTCATTCATCTGCTTGGTTCTCACCTGCATGCTCGTCTTCTATAGCCTACAGGAAACACTTATAGCGATTTTACTGGAGTGACACGTCTGATCAAAATAGACGCCTCTGCTCATAATGAGTGTAAGCGTATTCCAAATATATCAAAGTTATTGTTTGCTGATAAAATGAAACAACGTATAGCATCTCGCAAGTTCAATACTAGAAATTATTGGCGTATCTGCAAAAGACGTTTTGAACAAAAGCAAACCATCAATCGTTCCTCTATTCAATCAATTTGATGTCCTCACATCTAGAGCAGTCAAAGCTCAATGCGTTGCTCACAAATTCTCTTGTAATTCAACATGTGTCTCGTCTCGAGTACCCACACTCGATTTACCACTTAGAACATATGGTCTAGAGTGTGATATGTGCATAAACTCGTCGCTGGTATCGGACATTTCTAAATTATACTCTCATAAGGCAAGGAAAAGTGATGGTATCACAGCCGCTGGTCGAAAGAAATGTACCATCGACCTGACACTAGTCTGCTTCAAACTCTACAACAACTGCCTGTCTGCTTCTTATTTTTCAGCTTGCTGAAATGCCTCCTCTGTAATTTTTGTATTCAGAAACTCTAGTGAATCTTCTGATCCCTCGAACTATCGCCCTGTTAGTCTCTTTCCGTTTATCGGCAAAGTGTTTAAACCTCTAATCAATGCTGAAGTGGTTAAGCTTCTCACCTTCCACGACCTACTCACGACAAACAACATGGCTTCCGCTTCGACAAATCAACTGCTAATTTGTTAAACATCTATATCAAGCTTTTGAGAATAACAGCAACGTTCGAGCCGTGGCTCTAGCTATCTACAAGGCGTTTGGCATGCTGGTTTTCTACACAAGCACCAAGCATATGGTATAACAGAGCGGATGTTTGATTTAATACAATCATTTCTATCAAAAAGTGAAATGAGGGTAATGTTGAACAACCACTGTACTAGATCTTTTCATATGAACGCGGGAGTCTCCCAATGCAATATCCTAGTGTTATATATTCTGCGAACCAACAGAATGTTAGTGAACTTGAAAAGAACTTATTCCTGTCGAAGGCAAAAAAGAACACGCCATGATTTCAGTTGAAGTTGGAATGCAAAAAGAGAAATAAACAGTAGATTTTGAAAACAACGCCAGTTTTCGAGGTCACGAAATATAAACAATAGAATATAATTTCATTAAATTATTTGGTCAGAAGCGAAGACAATTTACATTAAGTTACTTCGTGTTATAAACCAATGAATTATATTTTAAAGCCGACGAGAAATATGAAAATAAATGAAATAAACAGGCATTGCGCCAACGTTTGAAAGTTGGAAAATTGAAACAATGAAATAAACACTAATGAAATTACGTAAAAATGCAACTGGCCAAAGACAACAACTGGTGTTTACGTCTACCCAAAATGACGTAATTGGATAAAACTCGACAGAGCGCGAACTTATATAAAAGACCAGGTTTTCTCGAGTCGAAACAGATAAAAAGACTGTAGAGAGCAGATAAACTCAGGACGCAAGAGAACTAATAAAAGACACCTCTATCCGTCACTCTCTTGTATGTGCATGCCTTCTATGACTACTCCTCTACACACAGTCGTCACATTAAAGAGTATAAACTAAGTGAATATTTTATATAATCACTTTGTACGTCGTTATATTTTAAACCGACCACCAACATTGGTTTGCAGGTTATACAGCATATATCGCTCTGGTATACGTCATTGGTATACCACATATATTGATAAGGTACATATATAACGAATGGATATGATACACTAGGTTTTACGCTCTTTCTAATCTACATCAATGGTCTTACTGATGTCATCAGTTCCCAAGAAATCATTTTCTCCGTTAGAGCTAACAAAGTAAAGTTGGACAATACTCTTGAAAAGAAACTCCGATCAGTGGTCATCTGGGCAGAAAATTGATAGTAAATTTTAATGCCTCGAAATCATAATTGCTTTCCTTTAAACAACATCGAAAAAATTTCCTGTCCGCCATCGGTATGGATGTTGCTAGTCTCCTGGACACTAACATTCTACGACACTTTGGCCTCACTTTTTCAAAAACTTTATGTAGAATGACTACATTGAATCAATAGCTGCATCTACTGCAACGAGAGTTAGGGCTCTATGTCGTACCAGAGAGTTTTTCTCGTCAGAGTTTATCTTTCGCATTTAAAAATCTACCAGTCGCCCGAGCATTAAATTGTATTGACATATCTGGTGCTCCTGCTATTTATTTCAAGAATCTTGACAATATCCAAAGAATGATTTTCATGTAAGTAATCCTGAATTAGCATCTCGACTTTAGTTTTTTTCTTACGGCCGATATGATGTCAGTCGGAGTGACTATTTCCCAAGCTATCAATGCATGACTAAGAGAGGAGGAAATTCTAGCGTGATATGTACACGGTGTATATACACGCCAGCCACCGAGAGAACTCAATGTATTACAATGTATTACTGAAAAGTATTGTGGAAATTGCAGAAATCGAAACTTTTCCTTTTCAAATTTTCCCCTCTAGAAAGCTCCGTTGTAATGAGAGCATAATTTATTAGTCATCCATATACAAGGCTGTTTCGCTGTATCACAGACATCCACTTGCATCCAGCTTGGATAAAAAAATAGACCGATTTGATATATATATACACACACACACACACACACACACACACACACACACACACACACACACACATATATATATATATATATATATATGGTTTTTGATACTTCTCAAACAAACGCTCTCATGGTATCCAACACAATTGTAAATCTTGTTCAGGACGAATAAAATGAAACCCATTCTAGAAGATACCAGGAATTTTTGTTTAATTAGTCCGTCCTCAACGCACGACTTTACTGGAATTAAAACTTCAGAAACGATTATTGGAAGTGTATAAATGCAATCTCATAAGCAAAAACACCTACAATAGAATTAGACCCTGTATGGTTTGTTTAAAATTCACAAAAATAATATGCCTTTATTTCTCATTTTATCTATGGTGGATTCAGCACATCATAAGTTGGACAGGTGATTAAACCTGTTTCTGACCACGTTTCAAATTATTGTGTTGATATCGTGAGTCTGTACACTAATATCCCCTTACAAGAGACAACACATATATGTGCTAACGCTTTCTATAGATTTTGACTGGGTCTTCTTCATTCCGAAACATTTATTTTTAGAGTTTCTGGTGTTAGCAACAAAAGGAAAATGTTCAGCTTTGAAAATATTACGTATACACATGTAAATGGGTTTTGTATGGGCAACCACTTGGAGACCTTCTTAGCCAACTTTTTTGTTGGTTACCATGAGAGCCTTTTGTTTGAGAAGTATGAAAACCACATATCTATCAACGTTATATTGACGATACATTCTCTATGTTTAACAACATAGATGAAGCAAATCATTTGGTTAAGCTTTAAAATTGTTACACCCATCTTTAGTTTTTACGATGGAGGAAGAAGAGAACAATTATATCTTATTTCTTGATGTTCATGTGAAGCGGAATAATGATATTTTTATTAACCAGTGTCTTTCGTAAAGATACCTTTTCAGTTTTTTACATCAGTTGGAACACTTTTGCTCCCGTACCAGAAAAATAAATCTGATTAAAACTTTAGTTCATCGGCCCTTAATAAATTGTTATGTTATATATCGACAAACAACAAACACGCATATATATAAAAATATAAAGTTATATTTTTATTAATGACGATGAACCGTGTAGAATAGGGAACAGAGAATTGAGAGAGCGCGCTTCTAATGGGTTGACGGGAGTGTAGTCTTATCTGTTGTGTCTCTCTTCACCGGCCGATCTCTGTTGCTTCTCTACTGGCGAATCCGTGTGCCGCGGTCTTTTTATAATCTTCCAGAACCGGGACTTTTTCTTCCGGTTTTGCCTCGCCCACGCACGTCACGTAATTCTCTGAGACACATGTTCTGTTTGCCTCTGTAGTTATTTCCGCTGCTGCCGGAAATAAGGTCAAACGACATCCGTTCCTTTCAACGACCGGAAACACCCTCGCTTGCATCAGCCTTCCTCGGGTGGGGCCAGATTGTTATATTACAGTTACTCATGCATACTCCAACCGTAGTTGAATAGGATTCCTTGTATTCTTGTTAATATTTGTTTTCCAACTAATGTTGTTGAGAGCACAACTGAACAAAAGTTTGTCGTAGTCTGTAGCCCTTGGCTAAGCAGAAAATTTAAACTTTTAAGTGATAGAGTTTCCACTATTGCCACTTTCTTTTTATCCAAATTACGTGTTGCTTTTCGCACTCGTTCGATATTTTTCATCATTTTCTAAAGGCTGTCTACCCTATCATAATAAAAGTCTACTCATCTATAAGTTCTGCTGTCAGTACGAAGCTGAATATATAGAGCGGACGAAACTTGGGTTACAATCGAGAATAAACCAACGCGTTTCCAAATATGTTAGATTGCATTTATGTAATCACACTCATGTGTCGCAGTCAGCACACGAGTCAGCGATTGGACAACAAGAAAATGAGTCATATTCGACACGTTTTGTGACTGAATCATTTTCTCTTTTGCAGACAGGTAGATTCAAATATCATTTTGGAAGATTTATACCTGAAATTATTTCAACCAGCACTTTGCAAGTAAAAGGACAACTTTTTAAAATCACCCCATATATTTGGCGATATATGTCAGCTAACATTTCTCTCTTTTATGCTGAATCATTTACCCATTTTTCTTTATTTACGCATTTATTTTAATCGTAAATTTATTTGTTTTCTTCATTTTACGTACTTATAACAATTGTAATTTTAAACGTGTTCCAGCATTATCTCTTTTGCTATTTAGTCTAACATAATTATAATTGTACCAACGGCTCGTCCCTGAAGAAGCGTTGGTCGAAATGCAGCCTAGATCTGAATATCGTACAATATATATATATATATATATATATATATATATATATATATATTAAACAGGTTTTATTGAATAATATAGACAAGTTCTGTCTATTTATTTTGTGTAAGATCCGTTCATATGATCTGATTAGCTTGATAGTGTTGTCATGGAAAGACGACAAAAATCACAATAATTATTGATTTTTTTATCAGGTCTGAGATTTCGGCTTACGTAAGCCATTATCAAAGGATGAGCATAATGACTTATGTAAGCCGAAAGCTCAGACCTGATAAAAAAATTATTGCGATTTCTTGTCGTCTTTCCATGACAACACTATCAAGCTAATCAGATCATACGAACGGATCTTACACAAAATAGACAGAACTTGTCTATATTATTCAATGAAACCTGTATTAATGAAAAAATGCTGCCAAAATACACGCAATATATATATATATATATATATATATATATATATATATATATATATATATACCATTTACCTTATTCTGACTCTCGTCCTCATTTTTGTTGCTATTTGTACGACATTTTCTAGGAAATTCGAATCGTAGTATATCATGCACATTTGTGTGAAGCCTCTTTTGATAGTCATGAGTTATCTACTTCTAATGCAACTCCCTTGTTACTTATTATTGAACTTACAACTCATCGGGTCAATTACTGGAAGTAACCAATATTCACTATACGTCTATATCCACTGGGCTATGTGTCCATAAATACAACAATGACTTTCTGGGACGTATAAACCCAATGTGCAGTAACCATTTTTAGCATGGTTCATATTGCAATATTTGATGTAATCGTTCTCTCTACTATTTTTACCAGAGTTAAATTGCAATTTTTTTTATGTTAATAGTTTTTCTATAGTATTTTACCAGTTATACTTTGAAGCGATGGAATTAGAATCAACAATTCTAAAGCCAACTCCATGGCTGAGATACTTAGATGACGCCTTCATTCTGGGCCATACCAGATAGTTCCAGATGCTACTGGATCATGTAAAGTTTATATGATCATCAATACAGATTACGATGGAAAAAAAGAATGACAACAAACTAGAATTCCTGGATGTGCTAATAACACAAAGAGAGAGGAGGTTCGAGACATCTGTATACCGCAAGCCAACATTCACCGGACAATACTTTAACTTAAACTCCCACAACCCATACAATCTAAAGAAAGGGATTGTTTGCTGCCTGCAACATCGAGCAAATGTCATAAACGGCGACCCAGAGACACATGAACATGAAAAGGTCTTTATAAGCAGTACTCTACAGCGTAACAAATATCCATGGTACATGATAACTGCTCCAATGAACATGGAAGAGAGGGTGCATGAAGATAACGATTCTCAGAAAACAGCCTATGTCTATGTAAAGGGTTATCGTAGAAAATACAAAGGATCTATGATATATATAACATCAGGACGATCTTCAGAAGTGGTTCTACTCTTCGCAGGTACCTCTTCAGAGTAAGACCCACCAACAAAGGAGAACATGACTAAGGACTGTGCGTACGACATTCTATGGATCTGTGGAAAGGGAGAAACATGCCTCTCCTTAAGGTAAAGCTACAAGAATAGCGCAAGGCCGTAACCATGAGGGGAGATAGAAAAAATCAGGCATAGCTGATCACATATGGAGAGAGAAAAGAGATCACCGCCCCTTATGGGAAGAAGTCAAAATAATAGATACAGAACGTACATGGAAACTACGGAAATTTAAGGAATCAGCACATTTATGAATATCAGCACATATGCTAGACTACAACGATCCCCTAAGCCGAACAAGCATAGAGATGAATAAAATACGGAATAAACTAATAGGGAGTGCCAGAGAAAATCATTAGTGTCAATGCTTGCGATATAAAATCTGGTAGAAATGCAATTATTGTTATCCTTAATGACGCAAGACCCAGTGGATATAGATGTTGTTTAGTTCCAGTGACTTGACTCAAAGAGTTGTGAGTTCAGTACCAGGCTACAGCAGTGCTGAACAAGTAACAAGAGGGTCGGGTTAAAGGAAGATAACTCATGACTATCAAAAGAGGATTCGCACAATAAATGAGTATTATGTATCCCAGTGATCTTAATAAAGGATTTCGGTTCGAAATTCTCGAAGAAGGCCGAATCGTACGACAGACGAAACGCCGTACAAATGACAACAGAGATGTATAAATGTATAAGCAGGTGCTTATTTTTGTTATATGTGAAATTTCCCATAGAACAAATAGACATATATATATATATATATATATATATATATATATATATATATATATATATTCAAAATTTGTAATTTGCTTGAAGCATTGCGTAAAAGGGTTGTATGTGTTATGTCTTGAAGACTTTCACAATGCTTTGAGTGAAATAAAAGAAAGTAAGGAAGTGTTTGTGTTACCTATTTATTAAACATTAATATTTCGAGATTAAAATCTCATCTTCAGAATGGCAGAGAAGCTTTTGACTGTCCGAACTTCTTTACGATCTTTCTATGGATGATTGTTGAGGGTTGTCCACTGCTCCTGTGCGTGTGTGTGTGTGTGTGTGTGTATGTGTGTGTGTGTGTGTGCGGGTGGGCGCGCGCGCGTGAGTGTGCGTGCGTGTGTTTGTGGTTTTTTCTAGCTGTTGTATGTGTGTGTATCTGTGTGTGTGTGTGTGCGTGTGTGTATTCTAGTTGGGGCATTAATGGTATGTGTGTGTCTAGTTGGGGATTGTGTGGTTTGTGTATGTGTGTGTGTATGTGTGTGTATTCTAGTTGGGGTCTTTATGGTCTAATGATATCAGTTAGCATGTATGTGTGGTTTATCTTAATGTGATCTGAAAGTTCACTTGGCTCTGTGACCGGGTCGAAGAGTATCAGTTTCATTACTGCTGTTTTATCTTTCTGATTTATCTGGTGGTGTTTGAGTGTTGTGACCGTGACATGTGTGTGTGTCTATATGCGCGTGGTTATTGTAATTAAATCTACTTTATTTTATATATATATATATATATATATGTGTGTGTGTGTGTGTGTGTGTGTGTGTGCTTTCCGGTGTGCGGTGTTTTATAAGCGCCTCCGCTACTCTGCCGGGCTGGAGAAATGTGTGCGTGTGCTTATTGTCATTCAATCAACTTTGATTATCTTGCCCGTATGTATGAGCTTTATTTTTGTGGTGAGTGTGTGTCATGTGTGTGTTAACGTTGCCTATTCTGTTATGTAATCTGGGTTAAGCTCTTGTCGATTGTCGATGGGCGGGTGTAATTTAGCTATTATTAGGGACTCTTTTATGCGCAGGTTACCTAAGTTGCGCTCTCTAGCCTTGATGTTGAGGGTTATGTTCTTGTTAGTATTATTGCATCTTTTTAACGTGCAAAATTAGGATGCAACATCTACTTCCTAAAACGATGCCTAAATATCAACGCAATACCCAACACCAGCAAGAACATCCACTTTCTGGCATGCTTCAAATCACCAAGCCAAAAACAATCGCTGGACTACTTGCATAAATTCTGCATGAGGAAGATCATACAACACCTACACCATACACTACATAAGCACATACTTACATACCATGAAGTTCTTCCGACACTCGAAACAACCCCAGAGGCTACTGCACGAATTACAACGGCCCTCAACAAAAACTACCACTCAAGCGTACACCACGAGAAGGCACGCCTCAGGAGAAATTTCTGTGGATGTATAAAAAACAACATCCAGACGATCCCCACCACACAGACACAAACGAAATCCAAGATACACTACTCACAAAACAACTGCTGGTCACGGATTTATCAAAGTCCCTCTCACACGAAGAACTGGAATTACTAAGTCTCGGACCAAAGTTTATATTGACGCAGAAGCTGAACGACAAAACAATGCTAGATCTCGAAATGGAGTTAGTAGAAAGTTCGTTTTCCATCTATGTTAATCGAGGTTTGAATATTACATTTAGAAAGTTTTCACTGTACTTCTTCATTAGCAGAAACATGTAGAAATCCTTCCATTGAAGGTTACCTAGTCACAACACAATGGACTAAATAAAATACTGTTTAAACTAAACTGGGTATCTACTCAAATATGTTTATACACTGAAATAATTTTTAATATATATTAAATGTTATTTTTTATTTAATAACCATATTTACGAGGCAGATAATACAGTTCTTTAGCCAATTCCTTAGTCAATAACTTAAACCGAAAAAAACAATTAAATGATTAATTGTTGGACCGGCCAAAACACACACGCACACACTCACACACACATATATTATATGTGTGTGTGTGTGTCTGTGTAAGCGTGTGTGTGGGTGATTTTAGTTGGTTGTATACCAAATTGGTGGTTTTGATTGAATCACCTGTCAAATATCCGTCGTACATTTGAGAGAAATATCATTCACTGAGTAAAGAATTAAATCAGAAAAAAAAACAACACCAGAGCAGTAAAATTAACTATCAGCCATTTTTTGCAAAATTGCCAATGAATGCATTTTCTAACTTTTTTTTTTTTTTTGTCACGATACTTTTTTCTGGCCGGGATCGAAACTCGCCCGATTTGGTATTAGTCGGAGTTGCTATTCCTTAAGCCATAGTAACATGAATCACAGGAAGACATTTTAACGTGTTCTATACAAGCAGTGTATACACACGCAGGGTATATATATTTGTGTTTGTATGTGTGTGTTTGTTATATATATATATATATATATATATATATATATATATATATATATATATATATATATATTGTCATCCGCGGACAGATCTGTTTCTATCACAATTCATCAGTACGGTTAGACTCCGATTGCTACCTAACCCAGTCTCGAAATCCGATTGAATTGGCGTCAGTCGGCGACTCTTCCCCTGGGCCAGAATATATTATTATTATTATGTCATTTTTCATCATATTTCGATTTCTGCTTTGGTCTCACTACCAACCAAGTCTGCGGGGAGACCTAAGGCAGGTAGTGGCGTGTTGTTATGGCTCCATTTCATGTTTTTCCATCTTCCCTATCATCCCTAGCATTACATAGATAAAGTTTTCCTTAGTGTGTGGGCTGTACTTAATAAGACAATTTTTTGTATATCTCTTAAGCTGGGGTTTCCAGGGATTCTTTCAATGTGTTGTTTTGTTCCATTTTTTATCATTCCAAGTGCACCTACTATCACTGGCACAACCCTTGTTTTCAATTTCCACATTTTTTCTATTTCAATTTCCAGGTCTTTATATTTTGACAGTTTTTCAAATTCCTTGATTGCTATGTTACAATCCGCTGGACAAGCCATATCAATTAATAGACAAGTTTTCTTCTTCTGGTTTTTAACAATAATGTCTGGCCTGTTTGCTTCAATTTTCTGTCTGTGTAGATGGTGTAATCCCATAGAATGGTTACATCTTCTATTTCTGTAACCGGTGCTGGGTGATGTTCATATCAGTGTTTGTTTACAGCTTTTCCATAATGTTTGCATATTGCCCAATGTAAATATTGCCCAACTCTATCGTGGGGATTTTTATATTCATTTGGGGCACGCACAGAACAGCCTGAGATTAAGTGGTCTATTGTTTCTTGGTGTTTATCACAAAACCTGCATTTTGGATCCATATTATTATGCATAATATTTGCCTGAAAGTTTCTAGTGAAAAGACTTTGGTCTCGTGCTGCAAGAATAAATCCTTCAGTTTCAGACTTTAATCCAGATGCACGTAACCATCGATGAGTATTAATTTTGTCAACATTGGATTTATTGGCACGTTCTGGATATTGGACATGCAGATGTTTGTCTTGCCAGCGCTGTTTCATCTGTTCAAGAGCTTTATCTTTGGCTTTCATTTTCATATTTTTTGCCGCAATAGTTGGTTCTTGGCTTCTGTTTTGCTTTTCTACAGAATCTACTAACTGTAAATCTTGTTTGTATTTACTGCCTTCTTTTATTATTGAATATTTTTTCTTTTATTTCTTCATGTTGCCTTACTAATTGTATCATCCAATCCTTTGTTGTTTCTATGTATGTTAGTAAGCCAATAGTTGTTGTCTTGTATGACAATTCCAGCTGAATAAGACCTCTTCCACCTTCGTTACGGGGTATGTATAGACGGTCTACAGCAGCCTTTAGATGATGCATCTTATGCTTAGAAAGCAGCTTTCCTGTTTTAGCATCAATTCGCCTGATGTCGTTTAGAGTCCAGTTTAAGATGTTAAAGCTATATTGGACAACTGGGATTGCAAGGCTATTAATTGCCATAACTCTGTTCTGTGAATTTAATTCAGTTTTTAATATCATTCGTAGCCTTCTATAGTACTCTTTACGCACTATTTCTTTCATTTTTTTATGGTGGATGTTTTCGCACTCATTTACACCTAGGTATTTATAAGCTTCTTCTGGTTTCAATTCTTTTATTGTTACAGCAGGGTCTAAGCTAATTGAGGATGTTTCTTGTATTGGTCCACGTAAAACTGTAGCTTTCGCACATTTATTCAAATTAAATTTCATTCCAATGTCTTCGCTGAAGCATTTTACAGTTTGCAGAAGATCTTCCAGCTCATTATCATTCTTAGCATATAACTTTAAGTCAACCATGTAAAATAGATGGCTTATTTTCTTTTGTCCTATTTTATAACCACATTCTGTCTTATTAAGTTGACTGTTTAGTGCTATTAATGATATGCAGAGTAGTAAGGGAGATAAGGAATCACCTTGAAATATACCTCTTTTGATGTTTATTTCATCAGACTTATAGGTTCCATTTATATTATTGAGGTAAAGGGTTGTTTTCCATATAGACATGCACTGTTTGATGAAATTGATGATGACGGGCGATATCTTGTATATATTTAAAGTCTTTAAAATCCAGGAATGTGGCACACTATCGAAGCTTTTCGATAATCTATCCAGGCAGTACTAAGATTTTTCTTTGTACTGTAGCAGTTTTCCAGGATCATTTTGTTAATTAGGAATTGGTCTTTACATCCATAACAGCCACGTTTGCACCCTTTTTGTTCAAGCGGTATCATGTCATTTCTTTCTAAGAATAAATATGTCTGTTTTGTTAAAATAGATGTTTATAGTTTATATGTTGTCGGAAGACATGTAATTGGTCTGTAGTTCTTCGGGTTGTTTGTGTCACCATTCTTGGGTAGTAGAAATGTAATTCTTTTGGTCATCCATGCAGGAATTTTAGTGGGATCGTCAACCATTTCTTGAAGTTCTTTGGCTAGTTTTTTATGTGTTGTATTTAAATAATATAGCCAAAAGTTAGGAATTTTATCTATACCTGGGAATTTCCAATTGTGTGCTTTTTTTAGTGCAAATTTAACATCATCTTCTGTAATTCCAGCCCATGTCTGTTCTGGTTTATTTTTCATTCGTTCTATCTTTTGCGCAATCCAATGTACTTCCTTGCTACGTTCTTTAGGGCAAGCCCATATCTTTTCCCAGAACTGTGTGACTTCTTCCATTCCGGGGTGGGGGGGACTGTCACTTCAATTCTTTTTTTACCTATTTCCCTGTAAAATCTCTTTGTATCAGTTTGAAAAATCTTGTTTTGTCTGTAAAATCTTGCTCTTTTCTCATAGCGCCTTATTCTTTGAGCCTTCAGTTGGATTTTTTGCTTTATTTTTTCTTTATTTGATAAGACTTCATTTTCATTTCTAATGTTATATTTTCTTTCGGCTCTTCTGCTTTTCCTAGTTCTTACATTTATTCCTCTACTCAGTTCATCCAGTACTGATTGTTCACTTCTAAGTTGTTCGATTTCTTTTTCTATTTTTCTTTTCAAGGTGGATCTTCATGTCTGCGAGACTGCCTTGTTTTTATTTTGATATTCAATTTTTTGGTTGCTGCTATTGCTGATGCATATATTGCTTCGTTGAGATTTGTTTACGATGCATATATTGCTTCGTTGAGATTTGTTTATTATTATTATTATTATTATTATTATTATTATTGACTCTCCCGTCGATTTTGACGTATGAGTGTCTAACTCAGTATGACTGCTACACAAAGAATTGTTTTGAGTGGTGAAAGCTTGTGTAGCACCATCCACACTTTCTGGAACTTCTGATAACAAGCAATCGGTGCAGAAGTTTGTCACAGGTCGCATGAACAGCAGACCTCAGTTATTTTAACCCGTAACTGCAAGTAAGGGACGGATTAATACCTTTCCCAAGGGTACCAGTGCGTAAGTGAATGCAGAGTATTCGACTGCAATTGGAACTCGGCTCACCGATTTCCCTTTCCAAGCCGACATCCACCGCACCACAACGCACATCCGTCAATAAACGCTTACAGTACCTGGTATTCCCAAGTGGTAACCCATCTAAGTACTGATCAGGCTTAACGTTGCTAAACTTCGGTGATCGAGTGGAAACCAGTGTATTTAACATGATATGACCGTTATATATGTATATATAAAACAAACATTCCCTTTTTATATATTTATAGAGAGAGCGATAAAACGTAAAAAATTATTCTTGATAACTTCTACATGATGAAATTGAAAATTCTCTACTCCTTATAAATGAATCATTATTAAGGGTATTTTTATCATCGTTTATGCATATTTCGATGTTCTGTGAACTAAAGATATTGCTATTCAGAGAGCACAGATTTTGCAAGTACGCAAATTTTCATGCAAATTGATGATATATCTTCCGCTGTATATATATATAAATTAAAATACATGTTCAAAATTCAAAAATGTTGAATGAACATTTCAACGTATATATATATATATATATATATATATATATATATATATATATATATATATCATTCTTATTACTTGAACGTTATTTGCAGAGGATACTCATATTTGAGTAGACGCTGTGTTTATTTATTAAACGATTTTTTAGTCTTCCGTCTTGAATATTCGTGAAATTCTATTAAAGAAAATACGAAACCTCCGACAGGATTCGAACCTTAGTCCTCTTTGGCATTAGGAACCGTCATATGTTAGTGAATTCTCAGAACTGATTAAAAAATATTTATTAATATTCTTGAAGGTGTGTATGATAGAAAATTATTCAGATATTAAGCCCTCCCTTCAAACAAATAATTATCAGAAAATGTAAAAAGATGGTACTCATAATGATAGAGACCGATTGAGTGAAAGAGACACTTATTAAAGAAAGAATTTGATAAAAAGAATAAAGAAGGAAAGAAAACCCAGAAAAGAAGTTAAGATTTGTAAACCTCGAAGAAAAGAGATACGTCACCACCCAAAATGGAAAAACGGTATTTCCTTTCAGTCTTCCTATGCTGTTATTATATTTTTCTCTCAGTTTGTATTTAGGCCGCAAGCGAGCAGAACATAACCAAGAGAGACTCATTATAAATAGCTTCTAGAATGACGGTAATAAATAGCTGAGTCAGAATCAATACTAGTCGCTGTTATTTCTTTTATAATATGATGAAATATGTCGCGCCTTCAAGCCATGCTTGCGGGGCCACTTTATCGCTATTGCGACTATTAGTGTGTCGAACTCATCTTTGTACGACCCCTCGTCTATCTACTCTATGCTGATTAGAATTGCTTCGAATCGACTGCAAAATTTTCGATCATGATACAATAATTGAGGCCGGCAAAAATACACTGCGACAAATTAAAAAATAGATCTCAGTAAAGAACAACGCATTCAGCATCAAATAAAGTCGATGGATTAGACGAAAAATAACGAGATTGTTTTGGAAATATTACATATTGTGTAAGATTTTCAACAAAATGATTTAAAAAATAAGCTCAGAAAAATTTTTAATTCAACGAGATTTGAACAAAAATTGAATTTGTAAAACTTTCATCCCCAAAAAGCAGAAAAATACTGAGACACAAGGTGTTACTAGGTTTGAGAGAATAAGGAAAAGAAAAAGGAAAGCATTATTAAGGATGGAGAGAAATAAAAAAAACAGGTATTAAGAAGACATCGATTGGCATTTAAAATTTTGAAGATCAAAATCATGGAGCCAGAAGCAAGAGTGTAGAACTGTTAACATATAACTTACGTTTTCATCTAGCCAATTCAAATGTAAATGGATGAGACGACGTTTTCCAATATCATCAGTCAGTCATTTAAGTGCCATAAGTGAAACATGCTTGGGCTATAATGTCTCTTTCGAGACAGGACTGACTAGGCAGAAAATTTTCCCGTAGTAGCTTGCCATACGGGTTGCCAATCAAGACTATGGAACCCAATCTGCCTTACTAGTCAACACAGCTGAAGCGAAAAGAAATGGATTAATACCTTTCCTAAGGGTATTTGCACGTAAGTGAATGCAACAAATTCAACTGGAATTCGAACTGTGCTCTCTTTCATTTTCTCATTCCGAGCCGATATTCATAAAAGTGAGCTTCCACAGCGGAAAGTTTATCAGAAAAATCACCATGAAAGTATGTATTGTAAAAAAATACTAGGCAGTTACTAGGTAATGATTATCTGAAGCCAAGATGACAGATTCTTCTTTTGATTTATCAAAATCTCTAAATATATAACAGTAGCACCAGACAATATTTTTAACAGATATATCTATTTAATAAAACTGATATAATCTATGAGAAGGCATATTTTGGTTTCGTAGTCGTTAATCATATTTATTTTATTCTTCACGGTTTTTCGTTTTCAACCAGAATTCTTACATTTTGTTCTCTATCAAATGAGAAAACATCAAAACTAATAGCACATTTTGCACAATATTTGGCGAGCTAAACTCTGAAGTTGCTGGATGCCATACGCTTCGTTTGTCGTCCGTTATATAAAATCCCTTATAAATAAGTAAACATTAGTACTTTGATGTTGCAATATTCAGCCTATACAATGTTTATTTTTTCTCAACATTGAGTAGAATAGCACTTCCATATAACTCAAGAGATTTCCTGTTTTCAGATGAAGTGTTTCTTATCTTTTATCTAATAAGAATACATTTACACGATATGGAAGTCCTCAGTGACCTGATTTAAATAAATGTTTTTTCCTTTTCCTCCATTGATGTTCCTTATCTGTTATTTGATGCACAATTCCGTCAACGTTTGCCGATTTTTTTCAGATAATTTACGACATTCAAGATTTCAAGTAAATTGCTAAATAATTTGTGATATATTTTCCATGTTTTACAAATTGTAAACAACACGTCTGCTCGCAATAAGTGCAAGAGAATCCTGAATGACGCCAAACGGTTGTTCGCTGAGAGAATGCGACAACACATAGTTGACCGCAAGTTCGGCTCCAAAGACTACTGGCGGATATGCAAACGGGTGCTTAACAACTGCAAATCCTCTATACCTATTTAATCCATGAATTTGAGCTTCTCAAATCATCTGCGGACAAACTGAGTGCTTTGCCCGCAGATTCTCATCCAACTCCACGTTCGACTCATCTGGAGTATGCTCACCCGACTTCCCGGTTAGAACTGAGGCCAAACTGCACGACGTACATATTACCCCGAAGGTAGTATCCCGAGTAATTTCAAAACGTGACCCCAATAAGGCGAGCGGTGTCGACGGAATCTCGGTGATAGTCCTTAAGAGGTGTGCCCCTGAACTATCCCCTGTCCTCTCTAACCTGTTTAACTACTGCCTTTCTGCTTCCTGTTTTCCTGCATGCTGGAAATTCTCTTCAGTCGTTCCTGTTTTTAGGAATTGTGGTGAACCCTCGGAACCATCCAACTATCGTCCTATCAGTCTTCTACCTATATTCGGGAAAGTGTTCGAGGCCATAATCAATCCTGAAATAGTTCAACATCTTACTGCCCACAAACTCTTCTCGGACAAGCATTATGGCTTCCGCTTTGCCAGATCCACTGCCAATATGCTAACAATCTTTACGGAGTACATGCTCCGGACACTCGATGAGTCAGGCCAGGCTCGTGCAGTTGCTCTGGACATCTCCAAGGCTTTTGACAGGGTCTGGCACTCTGGCCTCCTTTGCAAACTACGGGGTTACGGCATTACCGGACGCCTGCTTGACCTAATCCAGTCCTTTCAAAACAACCACAAAATGAAGGTCGTTTTGAAGGGGCATGCCTCTTCATCCTACAGCACGAATGCCGGTGTCCCCCAGGGCTCTATCCTGGGCCCGACGCTCTTCCTTATTTTCATCAATGATCTCCCAGATGAGATCAAGTCCCAAGTAGGCATCTACGCAGATGACACCACAATATACTCCCGCACAAGTAAGAAACCTGGCATGGCGGACAGACATAATCTCGCTGCTGACCTTGAATGGGATCTACACTCTGTGGTGAACTGGGGCAAGAAGTGGCTTGTCAACTTCAATGCGTCCAAGACCAAGTTTTTGTCTGTCAACCATCAGAGGCAACCTCTCCTGCCTCCCATAAGCATGGACTAAGCGATTCTCTCTGAGTGCAATACACTGCGCCTCCTCGGCCTTACCCTCTCTTCGGATCTCAAATGGAACTGCTACATCGAATCCATAACTAAATCCACTGCTAAGAAGGTTGGGTCACTGTGTCGATCCAGGCCCTTCTTTCCACCTGAATCCATCCTGCATATGTACAAGTCTACCATTCGACCCTGCATGGAGTACTGCTGCCATTTATGGTCAGGCGCCCCTGCCGCTCACCTCTGTGTTTTCGACAGGCCCCAAAGGATAGTTAGTAACGTGATAGGTGCTGACTTGGCGGCTCGACTACAGCCACTTCCCCACCGACGAAATGTGGCCTCTCTTTGTCTGTTCTATAAGCACTTTCATGGCTTCTGGTCAGACGAACTTAAGTCACTGGTGCCTCCTCAACAGGTGTTTACTCGTGCAACCAGAATGGCAACTGTGTCCCACCCATTCACTGTTAGGTTAGCCAAATGCAGACGACAATTCTACTCCTGCAGCTTCTTCTCTCGCACTTCCCGCCTGTGGAACTCGCTCCCATATTCTTGCTTTCCTGACGGCTACAACCTCCAGAAATTTAAATGCAATGTCAATACTCATCTACTAACCACTTGACTCTAGCCCTTCCCCCACCCCGTATATCCTTCCCTTTCTCTCCCCCCTTGCAACTGTCATCACACCTGCATTTTCATCTTTCTATTGCTTCTTTCTAATTGGTTTGTCATCCTCTTCTCCCTCCTCTAATTAATTTTCTCTCAGTTATGTAGCCCTCCCCCCCGCACATCAGTGGCATTTAGGCATTGCCCGGGGTGAAATGATAAAAAAAAACAAAAAAAAACAAAACAAATAATATGTTTCAATAAACCGAACATCACTCCGAAAGATAATTACATTCACAGAATGTTAGGAATGGAATGTTGTATTGGAGTTTGCAGAAATTAAGTAAAAACATTCCCAGGTTTATCAAACAAATGTAAATCTTTTAATATGTTCACACTTATTAAATAACGATTAGCATCTGTGTATGACGGAATTATGTATTACCTATAAGTAGGAAAGTCTATCACTATACAACAGTTATTCCAACGTTATAGTGCCAACGTACTCAGATCAAATGCCATCACAGTAAGACATTTTTATTTTACTGAGTTTATTCATAATATGCTCTCTTTTAGACAGACTAGTTGCCATAGTTGTACAAACATTATCAGGAATTTTGAATAGATGAAACATTTATTGGGATGATGCAAATAAATATCACTGGTTGTAGAAGATTTGAGTGTGATATTGAAAATTTGGCCATTGAAATACTTCTTGTCTCAAATCTGACATCGATGCTTACTTACTTTTCTGAAGATACCAGGTGAAATCGCAAGGTTTTTGTGGTTCACATCTACCTGTTCACCTTCTGTATAATTGTCTATCAAGCTGGATGAAAAAGAATGTTTTGCTTGCAAGTTCTCTTCCAATTTTACTCTTTACTCATCTGGAGAATATTTGCCCGACCTTCTACTTAGAACTGCCTTTCTACTGTAGATATGCATATAACTCGGTAGATAGTTCCTTCTATCATCTCTAAAATTGATCTCCACAAAGCATATTGACTTGATGTTATCTTTACAATAGCCCTTGAGAAATATGCTCCTGAACTGGCGTCTGTTCTCTCTAAACTCTACAATAAATGCCTTAGTGCTTGTTAATCTCCCCATTTTTCCTCTTCTTTCGTTCTAATTTTTAGCAAACCAACTGCTCCTTCTATTGACCAATTCACGTTTTACTTTTATAATTCTTTTTTGTCAAACTATTAGAATGCCTTAATCAATTCTGAATTGATTAAGTATGTCATCTCACAACGTTTTCTTTCACATTCTTTCGAAATTTGCATTTCGTTTCTTTAGGTCAGTTGCTCATCTGTTAAAAGTTATTGCTGAAAGATTCGTGAAACGTGACGCTAGGGTCGTTATTTTGGATATCATGAAAACATTTGACAGAGTTTTTCTTCGCAATTTTTTGCTATATGTGAATTTATCTAACTTGAATCAATTTTTAAATCAAATCGCAAAAAGAATATTGTCTTGAACGGTCACACATCTAGACTTTTTACATTAAGGCAAGTAGCCCCCAGGTCTCAATATTTAGGCCTACGTTGTTTCTAATATTCACTAATGATTTCATAATGTAATCAGATCTCAATTCTGTATCTATACTAATATCAAAACTATTTACTCCTGTCTTAACTAAAGTATATGTTAGATAGGGTCAATTTGACAGCTGAGATCAAAAATGTCATACAATCTATTGTTAATTGGGATAGCAATGACTAGTCAATTTTAACGAGTACAAAGCAAAACTGCCCTACTTTTAATCATCAGAGGGAATATTTTTCACTTCCCTCGATATGGCTGATGCTAAAATCCAGAATAGAGTTTCATTGAAACATCAAAAACCAAGGTTTTATGAAGACATGATGAAAAAAAACCCACTTATATTCACTCATTCGATTAATCGGCTAATTGCAAAGTTAGGTTCACTGTTACGTGCTAGACAATGTTTATCGCCAGAATCTATATTACATACTACCATTTGCCTTTGCTGCCACATCTGACGTACTGCTTTTGCTATGTTTTTAAAGATTTGTGATAAAATATAAATGATCTGAAATGACATTTTTCCTGACCTGGCATCACACATTTAATCACTTTCCTACCGTCGTAACGTAATTTTCCTTGTGCCATTTCTGTAAATGTTTTAATGGCAATTGTTCCTTTGAGCTTTCCTCTTCGGTACCTAAACGTGATTAATTTAAACTTTCTACTAGATTGGCGGCCAGGTTTCATGATTCTACAGTTTAAATTGCGAAATCTAAGCGTGAGTTCTATGAGAACAACTTTTTCACTTGTAATTCTTGCTTGTACAAATTCCTTCCGAACTCTTGCTATCCTGTCAATTTCGACCTTTAAAAAATTGAATTGCAATATTAATTGTTAGCTCCTATCTTGTTACTTACAGATTTTAACGGTCTCTCTCTCTCTCTCTCTCTCTCTCTCTCTCTCTCGAATAATATTGTCTTTTTCTCATTCTCTCACACACACTAAACACTTGCGTCTTAGTAGCTTTAATACCTTGCTTGGGATGAAAACATATTTTCTTAATACTAATTTTCTCTTTGACCAAATATGTCGCTTAGAAACCAGAAATGTAAACTTTCCACATGTCATATTAAAAATATACATTCACAGAATTGAATCTATTTTACCCATAGATGATGGGAGACAAATTTTTTAATCAATGGTTTCAATTAAAGCTTTCTAGGTTAGCATCATTACCTAGATGATGTATGCTTTCTGATACAGTACTTTTTCTCAATGTAGCGAAGAAATATAAATAATTCAGTTCTAAATTTGTATAGTTTATTCAATTCTATACAAGATGAGGTGTTCACGTGTTTAAATTGTCACGGTGGAGAACATTTTTTCCTTAAATTCACTGTGTACGCTCCCACTGCCATGCAAAAATGAATTATGTTAGTGTACTTAAAAGTGATTCTTAGCTGCCACATTGTGATTATGATTTAGAATATGATATGCGCAATGCAATTAATTATCAAAAGGCGAAGTTGCTTAGGACTAATATAGTAACATTTACTAGTTGACTTGGCATCTGTATTTACTATCTCCACTATACACTTTAGCACTTATACTTTATACTTGAGCTTTGCCTTGTCAACAGATTGAAGCAATTTTCTATCTTTGTTTCTTTTTCTTCAACTGGATAATGTTAGCTTGTAGTTTCTATTTTTTTTATTTTTTTCGCCAAGCATCAAAGGTTTTATGGATTTCTCTACGATGCTTCCAATAATGTAGCCGTTGCAAATATTTTCCCCCTCTGATCTTTGATTAAAACGACCACTCTCGATATCTTTATGCGG
Source organism: Ascarosepion bandense (assembly GCA_037127315.1). Classification (NCBI taxonomy): domain Eukaryota; kingdom Metazoa; phylum Mollusca; class Cephalopoda; order Sepiida; family Sepiidae; genus Ascarosepion; species Ascarosepion bandense. The sequence continues at coordinate 1,709,123 of JBBBDQ010002324.1, forward strand.
AATTGCTTTTGAACATGACATTCAGCTTTTGAGTCAAAACTCGAATCGAATATGTGGAAAATTCTTTCTTTAAAAAAGAAAGAGAAATTTTGGGTAGCTGCTGAAGGTGGTAATTTTCTGTATCTTGATTAACATCGAAACCATATTAGATATTGAAATCTGAAACCACATCTTTTACCTCAGGGGATTGAAAAAAGGCTCTATTAAAATGTCATATTTTCTGATAAGACCGAGATATTCACCCAAAAGTTAAAGCGGCTTTTTCGTGTTCAGCATTTATTCATTTTGACGAGTATTTTTAACATCTTATTTACACGATGTGCGTTGTGGTGCAGTGGATATCGGCTCGGAACGAAAAATCGGAAAGCCGAGTTCGAATTACGGCTGATATTCATTGCATTTCAGTTACGCGCAAATACTCTTGGGAAAGGTATTAATCTGTCTCTTCCTTCCAGTTATGGGTTAAATAACAGAACAGATTGGGTTTTATAGCCTTGGCAGGCAACCAGTATACCGCAGAAAGCAATGGCAACCTACTGCGGGATAATATTCTGCCCAGTCAGTCATGTCTCTTTCGGGACATGATCGCCCAAGCGTGTTTCACGTATGGCACTTAACTGACTGACTGAATTTCACGTGCTCTGTTTTCACCAGTACTGTCAGGATTAGTAATAATACTATTATCTAGATTTTTATTAGATGAATATTATTCATTTTCTACTGTTTATTCTTCTCAGTCAGTTAAGTATATCGCATTGAAACGTCGGTTTTCGTACGATCTCATCAGCAAAGCCAAGTTTGATCGGTTGGAAATATCAAGCGCTGTAAGCTTAGATGTGAGATGATGCAGTAGAAAACAGCTTGCTATTGAAAATCCTTAAGTCGAGTTCCAATTCTATTCGTGTTCGATATATTCAATCACATTTGAAAATGGTGTAAATCCACTTTCTCTCCCTTCAACGATAAGTTAATTAGTAGTGGTTGTATTAATAAATCATTATTATTTCCAGAAACGTTTTACATTCTTCAATATTTTCTGGGTAACTTGATTTAGTGTCAGAAAAGTACATCATATTATTCCATTTATTCTAGAATATTGTTATATATATATATATATATATATATATATATATATATATATATATAGATATATATATTGAGAGAGATTATTGAGGTTTTGGTGACCTGACTCACTTTGCCAAATCTAGTGTTCTTTTATTAAATACGGATTGAGGGAAGTAAAAACGGTGGGAAACATTTTACCGCTCTTAAAAGAGATTACTCTTAAAAAGAGATGAGATATTTTGAAGAAGTTGTATATTTTCATGTCTCACCGATAAACCAGCATCAGTAGCCAAAAAGTATTTCACAAACTCGAAATATCTCTTGTGTAGTAAAAGTATTTTTATAACAATTACTTTTTACACATCCAATTATCCGCAGATAATTCAGTTTCGGTGTATCACAGCTCATCAAAACGGTTAGACATTCGATTGCTTCTAGCCAGGATTGAAACCCAACCAAATTGACATCAATCGGCGATTCAACCTCTAATCTATGGGAGCTCGGTGGCGGCAGCAGATTTTAGTCTGTTATATACACACTGTAAATTATATGGAATGTTGTGACGAGGAAATGATTGACGATGTTCAACGTCCGTAGAGGGAGGAAAAAATTGTAACATAAGAAATGTGAAAACATTTTTAAAAATAAGAAATGGTGTGAAGAGGCAATGTGTACTGATGGTGGAAAGGTTTTAGTGGTAAGAATTAAATAGCAAGAAAAAAGAGAAAATATTTTTAAATATAATGAGTGGTGAGAAAACTTAATCAGTAACAATGTTGAGGACGGCCGTATATGAAGGTATTAAATAGAAACAGAAAAAATGAGAAAACATTTTGTAAAATATGGAATTATGTGACGAGAAATTTAGTAGAGAATTTGTGAACGACGGGGGGAAAAGAATAAAATAGCAAAAAAAAAAAAATTTAAATAAGGAGTGGTGTAAAGAGAATACACTGAGAACGGCTGTAGAAGAAAGAATAAATTAGCAGCAGAAATAAATTTGAAGACATTTTAAAATAAAGCGTAGTTTGCAAAGTGTACTGACGATGAGAACGGCCACTGAAGTACAAATGCATAGCAACAAAAAGTGTAAAACACTTAGAATTAAGGACTGGTCTAAAGTGTGAACGAGTAACGTTGTTAAGAAATGATGAAAAGAGATTAATGAAACAGCAACAATAAAAAAATGAGGAAACATTTTTTTTATATTGGCATTAAAGTGAAATGATTAACGACGTTGCAAATAGTGGTTGGGTAATGGATGAAAGAACAAAAATAATGACAAGCCTTTTTAATGATAATAATAATCAATGTTTTAAAAAGGTAATGTGTAACAATGTTGAGAACGACCGTATATGAAGATATGAAATAGTAGTAACAAAAAAAAAAAAAAAGAAAACATTTCTTTAAATAAGAAAAGGTGGAAATTTTAAATTAGTAACAACAACGAGAAAGGATAAAATAGACAAAAGTCTTTACAAAATAAGAAATGGTGTAAAAAGGAACTAAATAATAACGTTAAGAACGATCGTAGAGGAAGGAATGAAATTGCATCAGAAAACAAATGATTAAACATCTTTTAAAATAAGGAATAGTGTGAAGAAATGGGTAAGGATCGTGGTGGAAGGAACGAAATAAAACGAAATGGGAATTGTTTTTCAAAAATATGAAAACGTGTTAAGTGGAAATTTGTAAAGACTTTAAGAATGACCTTATAGTAAAGAGGTAAATAGCATCTAACAAGAAGAATGAAGAATAGTTTGTTTTTTTTATCAGGAATGGTGTAAAGTGGAAATGATTAACGACGTTAAGAACGGCTGAATAGAAAAAAACTTTGAAGCAGACAGAAAATGCGAAAACTTTTTTAATAAGGAATAGTGTAAAGAGAAAATACGTACAATCTTAGAGAACGGAATGAAATAACAACAAAAAATGAGGAATCATTTAATAAATAAGGAATAATGTGAACAGGAAATGAGTAACGACGTCGGGAACGGCTGTAGAAGAAGTAATTAAATAGCAACTAAAATGAGAAAACACTATTTAATATTTGTTAGAAATGGCGTGAAGATGAAATATCTAACGACGTTGAGAATGATTGAGAAAGCATGAAGAGATAGCAAAAAAAAAATAGAAAACATTTTTAAAAATAAGGAATGGTGTTGAGAGCTAATTAGTCATGACGTTAAGCACGGCGATAGAGGAATGAATTAAATAGCGACATAAACTAAATGAAAACACATTTTTAAAAAAACATTTATAAATCGAGAAATTATTCAAAAATAGATAAAAAACATCAAACAGCAATAGAAAAAGACTATCAGAAGACGAATGGAAGAATATAGGAAATAAGAAAACAGGAGCATAGAGAAACAATGCGAGAGAATCAGCTTGATAGATATAATGATCGAAGAAAGACGGATAAATTAGAAGAAAACAGTCAGACGTCATTCTTTATGTCGTGTCCAGTGCACCTTGATTGTCTCGGATTAAGAACAGCATACCTTCCCTACCTTGTTCTTCATAATTCATCCCAGCACCACACAGAATTTATCTCGATATTTAAAACTGGTTTATTTTGCGATGGGCTTAAGTAGTAAAACGCTTGAGAGACCAGCGAAACTTGTAAAGGCATTGAAAAGGAAACGGCAACTGGAGTCAGAAGTTTATTTTATTTATTGTTTTCTTTTGGAGGGGGTGTTCTGATTAGAATAAGCTTACAATAAAGCTTTTCTTCATTGCTCGTCTTTAATTAGTGGAGTAGAAAATAGGCGGGAAAATATCAGATGCGAGTTTTACGACAAACAAAACGCCGGAGCACCTTTGTTTCTTTTTTGTTTGTCTTTATTTTGGGCACGTAAACAGACATTTTAATGTGTGATTTGCTTGTGCGGTGCATGCTCTCGTTAATGAGGTCTGGAAGAAAGTGACGAATTTGGCGGCTTCAGATGAGATGTTACGTTTTATTTTTCACTCTCTTTTCTTCTTATGCATCTTTTTTTCGCTGCATTTCGTTTTTTTCCTTCTGCTTGTCCCTTTTTTTTATATATATTTCCATTCTTTCGTCTTTCTCTGTCTTTCTTTAGATTTATTTCCACATCCGTTTGCTATATTCTTTTTTATCGATCTAGCTTTCTGTTTCCATTTTTCTTACTTTCACTTTGTACTTCTCTCTATCTTTTCATTCTGATCCTTTTCTTCCTTATGTTTTCGTTATATCTTTGTAACGTTTTTTCTTGATTATTTGCTTCCTTCTTTCTTTCTTTTTTCTTTCTTTTCCTTTTCATTTATTTATCGTTGATCTTCCAAAACACTGTATGCCATATCAATCGTTTTCTTCTTGTCTTCAGAATAAATAATAATTTTTATTCTTTCCTTTTTCTAATGTTTTTCTTTATCGCATATATTTTTACAATTAGTACTCTCGTGCGTCTTGGTGGCCTTTCTGCCTTGATTAATATGATAAAATATACCACCTTGGTGTCTATTTTTATATCTATGTACTTTTTAGTATTTCTTTCGCTTTATTTATCTAGATTGTTTTATTGCCTTTTGTTTTCCACCTTTCTATCACTATTTCACTGTATTTTTCTCGTTTTTCTTTCGCTTCTATCGCTCCGCATCCTTCTACAAATCTTTTTAATAGCTGTAACTCTAGAATATATTTTCGGATTGTCAAATCCATGACATTTATCCATTATTCAAATCTTTCTTTTTCTATCATTTTAACACTTGACATTTTTTTCATCTTGTATTTATCCCTCTTTTTTTCTTATTAACCTTTCTAATTATTCAATGGTGGACAGCGAATGACCAGGTAATAACTGACACCTGGTTTTAAGAACACCTACGATGTCTATGGACGTGGATAAGCCGAAGAGGCGACACGAAGAACCAAATAGACTACACAGCTATAAACAAGAGATTCAGAAACGCAGTGGTTCAGTGTAAAACCTATCCGGGTGCCGACTGCGGAAGTCATCAGCAAACTAAGGATAAAACTCCAGAGAATAAAGAAGCCTAGCACAGCACCAAGACTGAAATACAACATGCTCGTGAATGACCTCAACCCACAGAAGAAATTTGAAGAACAAATTGGAAAAAGACACTAAAAATGAGACTTACTAAAGGAAGCGATGGTGACATCAGCCAACAATATTGTCCAAAAGGAAATCAGACGCAGAAGAAAAAACGAGTGGATGACTAAAAAAATTCTCGACATGATGCAAATGAGACAAAAAATAACACCAAGACATGGAACGGAATACAGAAAACTACACAGGGAGATAAGAAACAAATGCAGACAGGCTAAAGAGGAATGGCTCTATGACCAATAAAGCAGAGATGCATAAGGAGATAAGAGAACTGACAGGACAAAAAACCTGCTCCTCAACAGGATGCATAAAATACAAGGATGTAACAATAATATTGGAGAAAGAGGAAATACTCAAGCGATGGGAAAATATATAAAGGATCTTTACCGCCACAGGAGAGAGCAACCGAGAATACACAAGGATGAGGACGGACCGGAAATATTAAAGTCCGAAGTAGAAGCTACAATGACCAAACTGAACAGAAACAAAGCAGCTGGTCCAGATGGCATTGTAATAGAGCTGCTGATAGCCCTGAAAGGATTCGGCATAGAGAAAATTACAGAAAAAGAAACAAAATTTATAATTGTGGAATAATACCAGACGACCTATGCAAGTCGACTTTTATAGCACTGCTGAAGAATCCAGGTGCAAACGAGTGCGAACTACACCGAACTATCAGCTTAATGAGTCACATTACAAAACTGATTGCCAGAATCCTGATGAATAGAGCAAGAAGCAGAATCAGGCCAGAGATAGGACAGGAACAGTGTAGGTTCGTCAAAGGCACTGGAACGAGGAACGCTATATTTATGATTAGGACGCTCTCCGAAAGGGCGATACAAATGAAGAAGGACTTGTATCAAGGTTTTATTGATTATGTAAAGCAACCTCACATCAGAGCAATCAAGAATCTATACTGGCAGCAAACTTCCTGCATGAGGACAGATAGAAAGAAGCGTAAGAAAAGGACGTGTCTTTTCACCGGATCTGTTCAATTTGTACAGCGAGAATACTTTGATGACTCTAGATGCTACGCCAAGATTTGAAATCGGAGGCCACAAATGGAACAACATAAGGTATGCAGATGATAGAGTGCTGATTGCAGACAAGGAAAGAAAACTACAGGACGTCATACACAAAATAGCTGAGGGTAGTGACAAAAAGGACTATAAATAAACAGCAAGTAAACTGAATGCATGGTCATCAGCAAAAAGAACAATCCATCAGCAAAAAGAGCAACACAAAATGCCAAATACAGGTAGGGGATACTAGAATTAAGCAATTTCAAAAATTTAAATATCTAGGAAGTGTTATAACAAGAGATGGAAAGTGTTATAACAGAGATCCGAAGGCGAATTGGCATGGCGAAAGACGCGTTCAAGACGCTGAGTAAAGGACTAAGACACAGGTAAAGTTCCCTAGAAACAAAGAAGAGAGTGCTAGATTGCTATGTGATGTCAGTTCTTCAATAAGGCAGTGAATGCTGGACAATATAATCGAAGATGAGGAAAAAACTTGAAGCGGTGGAAATGTGGTTTTACAGAAGGATGCTGCAGATATCATGGACCGAACTTGTGAGCAACGATGAGGTTTTGGAAAGAATGGCATTGAAAAAAACTAATTGTTAGCATCCGGAAGAGACAACTGAAGTTTCTGGGACATGCAATGAGGAAGAAGGGCTTGGAAAACCTGATACTGACAGGCCTGATAGAAGGGAAAAGAGACAATGGAAGGCAGCGGATAACATGTTTGAAGGTCCTGATCAGGTGGATGAAGGAACGAGGGTTGCGTGGAGTAACAGGAGAAAACAAATTAAGAGCCACCACGGGTAGAGAAACGTGGAAAGCCATGATCACCTACGTACTGAAAGGTTAGGGCTCATAGAAGAAGAAGCATTATTTATTCTTTCTTTCTCCTTTTTCTTCTTTTGCTTGTCTTTATTTACCGTATTTCGTCAATTCACCTCGTTTGTCGATACAATTTATAAAAATATCTTATTACTTTAGAAAATAATACGTTAAATATGTTTTACTACAATTAGGAGAAATATATAAATATTATGAGATTATGTAAAATTAAATAAATCAAAATATACAAATGTTGATGCACTTAGACGGAACTATATTAAGGTAACTCCATTGAAAAATTTCGATCTTTTTGACCATTTAATGACTTTAACCGTAACCTTATCTAAAACCCATGTTTATTGCATACTGACAAAAAATCCAGATATCTAGTCTTATATATTAAGACTCTACTTCTCTTAGGCAACTAAAGGGATTTGTAGTTGAAAATAATTGAATAAAATATTTAATTCATAACTATGAATTCGTTCAGAGATTGTATTTTAACCCTGTATTAATTTAATTTAATTTTTTAAAAATCATTAAAATGATTAATTAAAATTTAACTCGTGAATTGCGAATATCCTTTAAATATTTAAGTAAATTATGTTCGGGAATGTGTGTGTGTGTGTGTGTGTGTGTGTGTGTGTGTGTGTGTGTGTGTGTGTGTGTGTGTGTGTGTGTGTGTGTGCGTGTTGGTATGGGTGTGTGTATTTGTAGTAATGGATTCTTTTGAGATCGAACCTTGAGGTTAATATTTTTCATTTTAAATTTTAAATTTAATATTTATATTTAAATTTGTGTATCCAAAATTTTCTCATAAAATTTGTCTCAGTCATTATTTATTTAAAGTAAAATCTTTTTGGTAATTTTTTCAATGTATTTTTCAACATTGAAAGTAGCAGTTTCTTTGTTTCGAAGGGAATAATTTTTTATTAGCTTACTTCCCAGTCAACCACCAATTCCCCCTTTCCCCTTTATCCTTTAATTCCCTCTACCACTTCTATCCCTCTGACATGGCTAAATCTAACTTTTAAACCTTTGACTCAGGTATGGAGAAGGTATGTCTTCTTATATGAGACACCGGTATCTGTCTTCTTCCCTTTTTTACTACCTTAAATATAAAATTGTTAATCCCACCCCGTTTTATTTTCCTGTGGATGGGTGATTTATGTGGGAGGTGGGGACTTCTACTAGTATAAAATCTTGTAATACATTTGAATTTGAGTAAATAAAATTTTCATTTCGCCGCTGCTGAAGAAGCAAGGATTTCCTCGTAGAAATGGCTATTCAACTGATTTAAATATCGAAATTTTTTTTTTATTTCATATATATATATATATATATATATATATATATATACAGTCATCCGCAGACAGATCTGTTTTGTTGTATCACAGCTCATCAGTACGGTTAGACTCCGTTTGCTTTTAACCCAGGATTGAATTCCGACCGAAGTGGCGTCAGTCGGTGGTTCTAGCTCTGGGCCATGGGCGCACGGTAGAAGAAGGCAGACCTTTAGCATGTATATTGTCATTTTACAAGCCCAATAGCCAGAGTGCTCTAATTCATTAGTGAATGAGCCATATGCATGACATCTTACTTAACAGGCATATATATATATATATATATATATATATATATATATATATGTGTGTGTGTGTGTGTGTGTGTGTGTGTGTGTGTGTGTATGTGTGTGTGTGTGTGTGTGTGTTTCTGTGAAGGAGAGATATAACGATAAAATAGAAAAATACAAACATAACAAAAATATACAGAATGTGATTAGTAAATTGTCACCATTGCAGTATAAATTTTTTGCTTATCTAAACGAGCTTTTTCAAAGTAATAAAACCCTTTTGTTTTCAGTGGGAAAATTCCAGTAGCAGAGAAACATTCACTGATATTTCTATTCTTTTTTCGCAGAAGTACTTGTATCAAGCTCTTTAATTTTCTCATCTGATACACGTCTTGGTTCTTCATCATTACTACCCTTTTCAAATTCTGCAGAAATACCTGCTTCATCTCTTGTATTTTCTTTTCTTATACACGTCTTGGTTATTCTTCGCCAGGAAGAAGTTTGCGGATTTGTATTTGATAATTACGGCAGAGTTTGTTGTCTGGGACTAGTACGAACATAGCCTTTGCGTTGTCTGCCATCTCCAATGAAACTGGTTTCAAATTGCATTTGATTTTCTCTTCATGATTTGTAAATGGATTACAACATCTGTCTCCAAGCTATTCATAGTTAATCAACAAGGTTTGCTTGTGATAGAAACAGATAATCTGTATTTTATCCTCATCAATTTCTGTTCTACAGCCAATTAGCTTTACATCTATTGTATCCAACTGATCAACCGAAATCAATCCAACCTTCTTATGGAACCATGACATGTTTCAACTGTTAACTCAGTACAAATAGAACAATTCATAATTAACTGAAAAAAGAACCTACTGTACTTCAATTATCTTGTGTGAGCTAGTAAAAAATCCAAGTCGTTATGAGAATATCACCTTTCTCCTTGGATATTGAATGTTAAGTGCCTGATCTTTCTTGACCAGACAAACTGTTCACAGTCCTGGTCATACTAGGGTCATTCAAAGTTCCCAGTTTTGCCTGACTTCATCTTTATCACATTTATGGCTTGAGTACCACATATCTTGCCCCTACCAAGTTAGTGATCAAAGAGAGTTAAGAGAAAATACAAAATGGAAAACTCTTTGATACAATTTTAAGATATTTTAAGGAATTTTTGTACAATTAATCATTCTTCCTATCAATTTTTCAGAATGAAAGATCATGTTTTGTTACATAAATTGATAATTAAAATTTGTAAAAATGTTGAAATATGAATTATGAAGTAGATCACATACAGTAATGAAATCATTTCTTTCAACTTAAGAATATTTTTAGTGTCGTAAACATTCTATGCAATGTTGATTATGCTACTAGAGGCCATGTTTAAACAATTTAATCTATATACTCAACAAAATTTAGTTCACAGTGTGGTTTAGAATGCAATGTTTTAAAGATGTATATTCATTTTATTATCATTTTATTCTGAAAGAAAAAATCAAACTGAAAATTATTCATCAAAATAAAAAATTAAAGAACATTAACAGAAAAAATTCAATTTCATATGTTTAGTGCCATCTACAGATATTTTATACTCTGTTGATTATCATGCATGAGGCAATGTTTACCACTTGTTAGACAATATATCCATACAAAAAGCAATATCTGCAAAATATGTTTAAATTATTTTTTGAATAAATAAAAACAATCTCATTAAAAAGTTTAGGAAGTCACTTTGCACAATATCAACATTTCAGGGGTCATGAAGCTGATTGTTTTTAATTATAATCTTTCATTAAAATCCTGCACGTACATAAAAACAAACTCTAAAATTAGCAGGACCATATCTTCTGAAACCCCTCACAAAATTTCTAGACGAACTTGAGCAGGCATAGCAGATGGTAGACAATAATATTATGAAGATTGAAGGGTAAGTATATTCTATAGATCCAAAGGTGAAAGTTGGTGGTTTTGGAGTCATGAATTTGGGTGAGTAAGACACAATTTTCTATCAAGTATAGGGTTAAAATAGTTAAATATTTGTATTTTACATTCCTTAATTCTATTACATACCACATTTCAAAAATATTGAATGTATAGAAGTATTTTTTTAATTTAAAACACTGAGGTTCTGCGTCACTGTGCAGCCTTCATTTAAAGACAAAAGAGAAAAATTATCCCCTGCCAACAATCAGCATGGTAAGGTATAGCACAAAATAATTTAGAACACTTTTCTAACTACAGAAGAGTAACATTTGAGTCAAATTTCAAGTAGTTCGGTGTCGGTGGGCGCAGATTTTAAATTTTGCTAGTGTTTTCACATGGAATATCTTCATATTCTTCATCCGTAATTATGAGTTCAAAAACGCTCAGCTGTAACCTTCAAATTCAGGAATAGGCTTTAGGTAGGTTCATTTTCATAAAACTCACTATTCTTCTTAACTCTTTCATTGCGTAATTAAATGCTATAGTCATAACCGTAATTATACCTATTAACATACCAAAAATAAAATAAAATGTATCCGCTTCTTGCAGCATAAAGAGAATTTGTTTTTAAAGCTTTGGGTAAATTTTTTTTTCCGCAGTTAACGGTAATAAAGTTTTGAACAAATATATCCGCTTTCCACAACAAAAAAGAATTGTTTCTCCGACTTGATCCAACGTTATTCTGCACATTGGTTGGTAGAATCGCATCACAGTCGAGTCAAATATTTTTTGTAATGATATTTTCAAGAAGTCACTGATAAAAGTGAAGCAAACATTACATAACAGGCAAAAATAGTTTTTCTTCGCTTCTAAATATTTGTGAAAATCCTGCTTATTCTTAATTTCGAGGAAAGATATTTCGCTATTCTTATGTAACACGGAAATTTTCACTCCTTCCATTTACAGTTATCTCAATGCCTAGATATTTTAATTTCTTTATTTTGACATCACCGATGTGTAATTTTCACGGCAACTTATCCCTTTTGCTAACAGATATATATCCCGGTTAATGTTCTTAGGAAGAAGACTTCAAAATCCAGGAGGCAAGAATAATCAGTACTCAGAAATTAAGATATCTATTATTATCTTGTAAGATGTTTGGTCATAATTAAATAAATAAAGAGTGCAAAAACTCTTCTCTCCTCTCTAGGTTTTACAGGTAAATCTGAATTTCAAGCTCAAGATAAACCACAGATAGTTTAATGAAACTAAAGAAATTTACTATAAACAAGGCGGTAATGTTTTTCTATCGAATACTTTAAAGAAACCGTTAATGTACGCATATAAGCATGACAAATGGATTTTTAACTAAGAGGAACAAACGAAACTTTCATTGAATGATGCATCACGAACATTTTTCAACATCATATGTTACTTTTTTATGTGGATGATATTTTTCGTTATATGCATTGTGATCAGCTCACACACTATATTTACTTTAATTTTATGTTTTCTGTTTGTCTTTCAAGATTTGCTGTTTTTCAATGTGTATACCAGAGAAAATCATTGTGGGACACAGCTGAAATGAATGATAAAAAATGCTAAAATAACAGATTTTCTACAATACATGGCGGCAAAAATAAAATAGATATTAGAACCGAAGGATGCGAAGCAGTGAGTCAATTATCATTTTTTACGGAAACATCCGGAACGATTCAGAAAATGTCATATATTTTTTCCTATAATTGCTCATATTTTTTAGAAAACCGTCTATCGATTTCTTCAAACGGCATTAATCTTTTTTTGGTTTCACACTAAGCCTTTTACTTGGCAAGCATTATAGAAATTACTGAGCCATCAGTTTCTGTTCTATTGTCGAATTTAGATTAACAAAATTTAAGTCAACTAACACTTTAACACAACTAACGACAATTTAGATGTTCAATAAATTAAGCCTGTAGTTTATGCATTCTTATTTAGGTTAAATGTTTGGTTAATACATCGACTACCCCTGTCTAAACCTAATGTACCAATTAGAATAAAGTTTATTTTCAATTTCATCTTCGCGCTATTTTAAGTCATAAAATCAAGACAGAAAAGTGCAAGATTTTCGAAATTTTCTTCTATGTGCCACGTCCTTTCAGAACATAAGACTACGATTGCTCTTTACAAATTCCTTTTGCTTAACACTTTCTCTCACCTTGCTAAAACTCCCGCTTTGTTCCCTCACCCATTCATACAAGCGCGTCAGTCTCGGTATTTTCCCCTGTCTCTCAATGTGCCACACAAGGGTTAACTTTTCCAATCCTTTCTTTCTCATTATGTGACGAATGATTTTCAGCTGTCTTTCCTTGATTCTTATTATAAAGTCTTTTTTTATGTTGCGATTTCTTTAAGGATTTCTCCTTATTTACTTAGTCTGTCCATGGTATTCTCTATATCCTTCTGTACAACCAAATTTTTGCTGCCTCCAGTTTTCTTATGATCCGTGGGGAGATTGTCCATCATTCACAACCATATAAGAAGATAGATGTCACATAACAATCCAGCAGTTTTTTTTGTAACAGGTATTTCCTGTTTCTCAGCATCTTGCTTAGCTTTTGGAAATACTCTTTATGTAGTTCAGTGCTTCCGATCTCGGTGCCGCCTTTGGAACAATGTTTTTAGTCTTCCCGTCGAAGACTGTGCATCAGAGGTCTTCTCCTGGGTTAAGGCTGGCATCGATGCTTTTATCACTGCCAGGAAATTTCAGCTTAAATCCAATTCGTCTCCCTGGTTCTTGCCCGATTGCTCAGCCGCCATTGCCCACCGGAATCACTTCTTCCGGCTTTATCGTAGCCATGCGTCGGACCAAAACAGGCGCCTTTTCGCCTCAGCTCGTAATAAATGTAAAAAGATACTTAACGAAGCTAAGATGCTGCTTGCTGCCAGAATATAGCAGCACATAGCATCCTTAAGGTCGGAGCCAAAGACTTCTGGCGCCTCTGTAAAAGCGTGCTCAACAAGAGTAAGTCCTCAATACCCCCACTACTCAACGAGTTTGAGGTTCTCACCTCCTCAGCGGACAAGGCTGAATGCTTTGCCCGTAGATTCTCGACCAATTCGTGTCTGGATTCGTCTGGACTCCAGACACCCGATTTCCCATCTAGAACTGAGGCCTAACTGAATGACGCCCACATAACGCCCTCGCTGATTTCTAGCATAATATCAAAACTTGACCCTCATAAAGCGAGTGGTGTGGACGGAATCCCAATCATAGTCTTGAAGCAATGTGCCCCTGAACTCTCCTCTGTCCTTTCTAAGCTCTACAACTTCTGCCTATCTTCCTCCTGCTTTCCTGCCTGTTGGAAGTCTTCTTCTGTGGGTCCAATATTCAAGAACACTGGTGAACTCTCGGACCCCGCAAATTACCGCCCTATCAACCATCTTCCGATCTTTGGCAAAGTGTTCGAAGCCATTATCAATACCGAGGTCGTTCAGCATCTCAGGGCCCACGGGCTCCTATCGGACAAACAGTATGGCTTCCGCTTCCCAAGGTCTACTGCTGATATGCTAACGACCATCACCGAGTATATATGCCAGGTTCTCGACAAGAATGGTGAAGCCCGAACTGTCGCCCTGGATATCTCTAAAGCATTCGACAGCGTATTGCACGCCGGCCTTCTACGGAAACTGCGAAGCTACGGCATTACTGGACTTTCGTTGGACTTAATCCAGTCATTCCTCTCCAACCGCACACTGAAGGTGGTTTTAAATGGGCATGCCTGCCAGAACTACCCTACAAACGCGGGTGTCCCCAAGGCTCTATCTTAGGTCCTACGCTCTTTCTAATCTACATCAATGATCTCCCCGATGCCATAAGATCACAAGTAGGCATGTACGCCGATGATACCACAGTATACGCTCGCCTCGATCAAAAATCTGGTGTTGATGATAAAGCGACCTCCAATCCGTGGTGGATTTTGGTAGGAAATTGCTCGTAAAATTCAATTCTTCCAAAACGAAGCTGCTGTCAATTAACCACCACAGACGACCGCACCTCCCTCCCATTAGCATGGAACAGGCATGCCTCCCAGAGAGTAAAACACTATGCCTGCTTGACCTGACACTCTCAGCGGACCTCAAGTGGAATGACTACGTCGAATCCATTGCTAAATCCGCTGCTATGAAAGTTGGCTCTCTGTGCAGGGCCCGGAAATTTTTTCCGCCTGAATCTATCCTGCACTTATACAAATCTACCATCCGCCCGTGTGTTGAATATTGTTGCCACATCTGGTCAGGTGCCCCTATTATTCTCCTCGGGCTTCTTGACAAAATACAGCGAAGAATCTGTAACGTGATTGATACCGACTTAGCTGACCGCCTGCAGTCACTCTCCCACCGGCGTGACGTGGCTTCCTTGTGCCTCTTCTATAAATGATTTCATGGCTTCTGCTGAACTTAAATCACTGGTGCCCTCTAGGTGTGAGTTTGCACGAGATACTAGATTGGCAATTAGGTCCCACTCTTTTACAGTGAAACCGATGAAATGTAACTGAAATTTCTACTCCAACAGCTTCTTTTCTCGCACTTCCCGCCCGTGGAATTCCCTTCCGCATGCTTGCTTCCCCGACGGCTATACCCTCCAGGAGTTTAAATGTAATGTCAATAGACACCTAATACACTAACCCTCCCATTCTTTCCAACTCTCCCCCATGTACATTCTAACTCGTCTATCGCCCTGTGTAACCCCCTACGCTATAGTGGCAGTGGAATGCCTTGCTTGGGGTGACATGATTAAAAAAAAAAAAGATTATACTCAGCGACAGTAAATCCAAGTTATCTTATTATAAGGTCGATTTAGATGCTTAATAAATGTAGAAAGAAGACATATCCTTACCTAACGCCCCTTTTTCTTTTTGTATAGTAACTCAATTTTCTATCCGTATGCAGGCAACTTGACCCCAGTATAAGTTCTGCATTATTCTAACATATTTACCAAATATATCTAGTTTCCCCAGCAGTTGAAATAGAGCCTTGTGTTGTATGTTACATTGAAAAATGTTTTCTGCGCATTCCATAAACATAAGTGCACATGCTTCTGCATTTGTACTTCTCTCTTTGGTATCATTCTAATGATGAATATCCCATATCTTCTTCCATCGTCTTTCAGAAAGCTTCACTTTTATTCTTGTATTTCAGTTGTGATTCTGATTCCTGAGAATTCTCATCATTAAGTATGTGTCTCGTTAAAATGATTTTCCGATCGATCTTGCATTCATTTGCACTTGGTCACTTTGTTAATGCTACAAAGAGTTTTACTGAGATCCTCCTCCATATCGTGGTATATTTCGTTTATTATTTCTCTGATGTGCTTGATGGCAAAATCACCTCAGGCTGCGAGCGTTTCTATTACGATCGATTTACGCCCAAATGATTTACTCCAGTTTATTTTCTCTAGTTCGTATTTTACTTCATTTTCTCCAGTGTGTATCTTCCTTATTTTCAAGTGGAGTTTTCTCTTTCGCATCGTGAATATCTTCTCTGCTGTATTCGTTTTAACTATGGCAATCCATTTTTTATTACCAATGTTCCTACCTTTGATTCATAGTGGCTGTTGGTTAACTCACCATTTGTTCCTTGATTCTGTTGTACATATTTGATATATTTGCTCTTTCTTTAATTCTTTCAGCGCAATTTTCATTGTGCTAAACAAAATTGACTGCCTATCTTTATGTCGTTTTTGGTTTCTATATTTAGTTTTCAGTACTCTTTTCCATTTCTTTGTTGTCTTCTTTTCCATCATATTTAGAACTTTCTGTCATCCACACGTTACTTTTAGGCTTGGTCTTCTATGGGATGATCTTTTTTGCCGATTCCAATAGCATTTCTCTCATCATGCTCTTGGTTAGGTTTGGGTTCTCCTCCAGGTTGTAGTCGTTTATAACTCATTTTTAAGTCTCCTTGCAACTTGCGTTCTTCAGAAGGCTGGCAGTTTAGGTGTCAATCTGGTTTTCTACAGTTTTAGAACTTTTACTCTAATGTAGCACACTAATAAAAGATGGTAAACCTTACAGGCGGTGATATTGTATAATCTGCGTTAGAATTCCGTTTCTAAAAATTTTGTTGATAGTCACGCAATCTAAAATGGTCTTTTTTCTCACCCCGGGATCATCCATATCCTCATGCGTCATTTGTATTCCTGGAATCAGGCTTAGTGATTAATTGATGGTTGGTTGTGCACTTGTGGACCGATTTTTAACCAATAATGTTTTCGAGATGATAGTTCGACGTTGCTGATTATTTCGTTTTCTCGTTCTTTTCTCATTTTTGCATTCTGAATATGATAGTGATTTCTTGTGATTTGAATAGAGACTAGATGTTGTCGACAGAGTTGTAAAAGTTATCGATTTCCTCCTCAGTTCTCTGCGCTGTCGATTTATATAAAATGATAATTACTATGTTAATAAACATCTTCATTAGGTTAACTAATAGGATTTTGCTGAAATTTGTTAGTATAACACTTTTCTTCATGACATTATCTTACATTATCTCTACATCTCTTCCAATTTTTGCAGTCTGCTTATTCTATCCAGTGTGAGTCGTTTGCGAAATCCTGTTATTTGCTCAACTGTTTTCACATACGCCTAAAATATTAATATTGAATCTAAACAACGCTTATCCAATTTGTAAATCAAATGGATATAATTTTGATAGTTATATTATATTATTATTACCCGAGAAAGAAATACAAAATTAATCTCATTAAGTTAACCCCATGGAGTTAAAGAAAATCTCATACAATATCAAATATTAATCGAACATAAATTAAAGTTTACAATTTTTACTGGATAAATGCTAATCAAGTTGGCATGCCACAAAACGTATCATCGTTTTCTTTCTTTGTAAAGTTTTAAATTTTAAAGATGCGATTTTAAGATTATTATGAACCTTTCATAGTATAACACCTAAATTAGGACAGTCATAAATTACCTACTTTGAATGCGGAGATTAGATTCAGGGTTGTGAATCGACGTAACTTTGTATAGAGTATTAAAGTGCTAGTTAATACATATATGTTTCTTTTGCAGATGTGTGTTCAATCTCCGGGTAAATTAATTCAGAAAAGTCACAGTCTCTTTTGCAATAGAAGAAACGATCTAAATACAGAAAGGCGCCACAGACTAAGTGAGTATTAACTGATTTAATAAATCTCTAAAATATAGAAAGCAGCATTAGAATTGTATATTTCCGTTGATTGGATAAAGATTCGGCACAAAATTCTAATAAGTCAACAGAGCACGACAGACAAAGGGTACAAAAGTTGACATACTAAAAGTATAATTATTCAAAATGGGTATAATAAACCGAATTGTGTAGTCTTGTAATGTATTCGTTTCTCATACCCTTCGCCAAATTAGACAACACGACAACTGTCATAGGTTTTTAAGTAGAAAGAATCAACAACAAAGTATTTTCTATAATTAAATATTCGCTAAGTCACGAATATCCGTGAGAGACGCATAAATCTACTTTTGTTCGTGCTATTTCATAATATAAAACATTGTGAAAAAATGTTTCGTCAATAGCACCCTTTGAAGATTGATAGAGAATAGAGGGTCATTCACATTCAAAGCACACGCCCAGAACGTTTTTATTAATTCAGGAGAGTATCCGTGAAACGCTTTTAACTCTATAGTCAGGCTTGAAGCGGTAGAATATGCATATCATAACAAATACACTCTGCCATATTTTAAATTGTTTACAAAAGAAATTATTTGAATGTGACAAAGTACATCTGGAATAAGGTTACTCATATTTTGACTTGAATTATTTTTTTTAATTTTTCCTAATCCTACACACATTAGCATACCGTTTTTACATATGACTAAACTTAGTATATCAATACAAAACCAACGTAAGAGAAAGTCAGGTTATGTACTCAAGATCATTATCTTTTTAGTTAGTTTGGTTGATTTTGTTTGGGGGCATATTAAAACCTATTTGTTATTTTAATGCCGAAATCTAAATATTTTGTACGTAAGTTTATACTCTAAAAATAAACATGGTTTCTAGATACTTAGTTTGGAGATCATAAAATGTATTATCTGTCATTTTCCCATGAAAATGTATTTTTGTTTTAGTTTAGCATTGCATTGACTGTGATTTTGCTAAAAACTTGTATTGTTGCTCATTTTATTAAAATGATTTGCTGTTGATTTCTGTTTAGGTGGTCAACATTAGTCCATAGCTGGAATCCTAATAGCTGCTACCACCTAAAGTCAGGGTAGATCTGGGAACAACAGCACTTCAGGAGTGGTTCCGATAAACTTCAAAATATCCAATATACCGAACAGAATACGCAATGGCTTCTGAATGTCATATCCAGGAGAAGATTATTGTCTTGAAACAAAACACAGCAATTTCTGACTTTAACTGGAAATTCACCACTGCAGTGGAGACAAACAATCTCTTACTTCAACAAATTCTGTGAACTGGTGTTTTCACTAATATTGATTTTCCATATTTTGTCTAATGTGTTCTTCTTCAGAAGGCTGAAAGGAAATGTCGTATGGAAAAATGTTGCAAACAATAAGAATTAGGATAAATCAGAAACAAATGGTAAAAACCTATCAGCCTGACCAATAATATCATCTAAAATCGTGACAGTATCTGGCCCATTTATGAGCCAGATACTGTCCACTATAGGCCGAGTGCTTTTAATTACTAACTGTAGAATCATGTGATAAATTCTTCACAGAACACCAGAAAAAATAAAATAGAACATTGTTCTTTATCAATGATAATATTAATTGCAATGGTGAAATGATACGTTTCGGTACAGAAACTATTTGACATTCGTATACCGAACATTTGCCTCTACTTAATTTATAAAATCTTCTCTTAAAAATTTTTTTCAGCATATTAAACTTCCCAAGTCTACTAGTACATATATTTTTGTACTGATGGCGGTTCTCTTAATGCTTTAGTTTATGGTCATGTGTAGAGTCAATATGTTGATCATTTTCATTACCTTCTATTCTAGAAGCTACCTATTTTTGTTGTTAGCTGGTGAAAATGTTCATGTGATGTTCTTTTCTGAAAAGCGAATTGTAATTTTGTAATGCCACTCTCTTGGTCCTGATGCAGAATTTTCTTCTTCAAGGGATAAGGTATTAATTCCCTTGAAGCTATTTGTATGCATCGCTCTAAAAGAATTATATATACCTATGATATTGAGACATTACTGAACGAGTTCAATGAACCGCATGGTATCCACCCGAGTGTCTAGATGAGAAGAGACTATTTACAAATGTCTCCAGTTTTCAGCTTAATATTTTATTTTTATAGCATTTAACAAAGTTCGACAATCTTACGCAATATATCCTATGCATATTTCCTTATCTACTGCAAAATCTACATGTCATTCTATTCGATTAAACACCAACTGAATGTCAAATTTTGACTAAGCACTTACTTTATTGTTTATTAAAATTGCTGTCTTTCATAAATATGCACAAAATATGAATTCTCGCTAAATTTATATTTTAATATCAAAATAGTTTAACTTCTGTATGCCTGATATTTTAGGGGTATGAAGTTTTTCAGAATGGAAATGTATCCCGGCGGAGGAATGTTATGACTACCCGTCACTGATGCTTTTTTAGAGAGCAGGAATCTAACTCACCTTACTCTTTCTCTTGTCACCTGATATCATGATTATGTCCTCTAGCATTGATGGTATACAAATATCGACGTACAAACGTGGAGATAATCAGTACTTATGGAATTTATATTTTGGTCAATATATTGTATCCCAAGGAAATAGTTATATTTTTATCAACAGAGAAGTGGAATTTGAGAGGTAAGAAGATTTTCTTGTGCCAATATTTCAAGTTCGAAAATCTACCTTAAAAGTCAGCATTGGTTACGCATAGGCTGCAACGTGCAACATAAGAAACTGATGGAAGTTAGTACACGTGAAATTTCCGATCATACATTATTTTATTTCATCTTCTATATTGTTTCATGAAGTGGTCGATAATGGTTCTCGTCACTTTATTCTCATTTTTTTTAGCTTTTAAATATTTACTATCCCTTTTTGTTCTTGTTTTGAAATTCATTCACTGAAAATATCTAAGTTGGTCTGACTGTGCTTCTCTTTTCTTTACCATATCCTGTGAATTAAAAATACTCCTAACCCCGTTTTCTCATTGAATACGCTAGTATGTTCTATTATCTCTTAGGATTATCATCGTTTTTCCTCCAAACACAGCGTTGCTTAATTTTTATTGTTGCTTATATTGGATGAAATGTGCACGTATGGAACTGTGGTACGAGTGATATAATGTCATCTATCTTGAAAAATAATTGATTATATCCGACGTAATTAATTATTGATCTCTTTTTGTCAGGAATTTGTATTTTATAAGACATGTAAATCCGAAAATAGTGGTAGTTTTGTTTTACTGGTGAGTTGCTGGACAACTGTTTTGAATTTTCTGTAGCAAATAATTAATATATTCCACTGGAGTAATGCAAATTTTAAGGATTATGAGATGCATCTGAGAAAATAAAAAAAATCAACAAATAATACAATTTTCATTTCCTCGTTTTTCTTTTATTGGCAAATTCATTGATTCCTTTTGTAGAAAGTATCAGTGTCACATTCTGTATTAATCTTCTTCAAAAAATCACAGAGACGTTTTGGTTATTTTTTCTTATTTCTGGTTTGCTGGATAATCAGTCAAATCTTAATGCAGGCACCTGTTAAAAAGTTTTTTGTGTTAGGTTCGCAGCTAAAGAATACTCCTTTGATTTATACTCTATCTATGACGAGGAAAACTTAGTTACAATGCTATATAATGCATGATTCTTCTTCTTGACAAACAACTATCGTCTTGACATCAACGGTGATGACACTAGTGTGGAGTCATGGGCAGCCGAAGAGATATCGCCCACATAAGAAGTTGCTGAAGTGGAATCGTTAACCAGCTGTTTTCTCTCTGTCTCTCTCTTTTTCTCTGTCTGTCTGTCTGTCTGTCTGTCTGTCTGTCTCTCTCTCTCTCTCTCTCTCTCTCTGTATTCTGACTTTTTCTCGTCTTTTTCTTTCGTTCTTCTTCTCTTCTTCTGTTCCCCGGTCAGGAACACCAGACTTATATAACCCCTAAATTCATAGGCATTTTTGCTTTTTCTGGTTGTCACTTAATTGACGTCATTTATGGCCAGATACATCTGTCAATGATTTTTGTTTGCTATCGTATTCAAACATTTATTTTTGCTTTTGTTTGTGGTAAATACGAAATAAAGTAACTGTTTTCTATTTGCTGTTTACTAATTCGCGAGACATTTCGTCAATCTTTTTGCCCAATAGAAGAAAGTAATAACTCCGTATTGAAGGAAAAAGACGAATACAAATTTTGCAATCCTGTGTGAATTATATTCTGGCCAATGAAAGTGAGCGATTTACAAAACCAAGAGAAATTAACAAGCCAGTGTCACAAAGTTATTTTATATAAATTGAGAAAGAAAGTTGAATCAATGAGATGTGAGCTGAGATCAGAGAGGACACTGCCACAGTATAAAAAAGAATTTTCAAAACGCTGTACCAGTCATTACGTCCTGACGACACATACATTCACTCTCCCTCACCTTTTCGCGTGCGATTTTCTTGTATCTCTTCTTCTTCGACTTTACCTATTCACCGTCAACAAAAAGAAGACAACAAAAAGAAGACATTTTCACTGAATCCTAAAAAGTAATGTTGATAAGTACAATTTTACTTCATTGCTTTTTCTTCCTGTTAACTTATTCACCGACACAAAAAACGTACGAAAACCTTACTATAACGAAGAATTCAGGATTCATTTAACTTTTTACAACTATTTTTCTTAGAGCATTTTTACAGTTTGATTATTTGATACAAACAAATCGGTGTCATTCTCTTCCGTAAATAAATTTTCACTTATTTTACAAACGAAACACTTAAATTCATGCCAACGTTCTTACGATCTTTAAATTGTAGGAAGTTCAATTATGTTTGACGCAATATCAATTTAATAAACATTTTCGTCCTCTCAAAAACATGCTAAGTAATTGTGATCTCTATATATTAGATGACCTCGCTAGGAATACACAGAAATATTCTAATCTGTACATAATAGTGAGAAGAATTTCAAAAACTCTATTCAACATCGAAACTACGAACAATTTAAGATATAATTACTTTTTCTGAAACAAGCTATTGGCAACTTCAAATGTTTAAATTTGCAAGAAATTCCTTAGTTTGTTTCGTTGTGAATAACATGTGTGTTACCTCACCATTACTCCTACGTTTCTTCCCTGGTGACCTACGACGTGCGAGGAAAGTAAACACAAATATATTCTGTTTCTTATGATGTTCACATAAGTCAAGTTGTTTAATGGCAAAATTAAAATGACTCTAGCACCCAGAGGCCAAAAATAGTATCCATCAAACAGGCCATGTTCATAGAATAGAATGTGCTTGATTGATTCACTATTGTGGAAACATGTTTCAACCTATGATGACAAAACAGGAAAATCAAACGAAAACTACAATATATATACCACTACTACTTAATTGTCAATTTATTCATATAATAACGCAGACTCCGTAAAATTGGAAGGTAAGTGATGTGGTGAATACAAAATAAAAACTAATTCTCATCTCATCGCAGCTCACAAATTCGCGAGCCAGTGCGAACATCCTTTTTACCGATAAAAGAAAGGATTAATTCTGTAATGAAGGAAAAAGACAAAGCAAAATTTTGGGAGCAGGTGTGAATTTCATTCTGGCTGATGAAAAGAAATCTATTTACAAAACTGAAAGAAACTAACAAGCAGGTGTCAAAGGTTATTTGATATATAGAGAGAAAGAAAGTTCAATCAGTGAGATGGAATCGGAGATCAAGTAGATCACAGCCACAATGTAAAAAAGAAACTTCAAAACGCTGACCTCGACATAACGTCCTGGTTACACATTCATTCGCTCTCCTTCTCCTTCTCGAGGGCGATTTTCCTTTATCTGTTCTTTGTTTTCGCCTATTTGCCGTTAACAAAAAAAAAAAGACAACAACAACAACAATAACACACTTCAACTGACTCATAAAAATTAACGCTGATAATTACATTTTTTCTTAATGGCTTTTTTTCCTGTTCACTTACTCGCCGGCGCAAAGAAAAGAAAGTTCCGAAGATCTATTTATTATAACTAACTCTGAATTCATTTCACTCTTTAATTCTATTTCTCTTAGAATATTTTCACAGTTTAATTACTTCGTATAAACAAATTGATATTATTCAGTTCTGTACATAAATTTCAACTTATTTTACAAACAAGACACTATTCTTTCCAACCTTCTTATAATTTTTAAATTGTGGTGAGTTTGGTTATGTTTGGAACAAGAACAATTTAATATGTGGGATAAAAAATTAAGAATGAAAATCAACCTTCTTCTTCACTTTTACAAAAATTCACCATGAAGTGTAAAATCCTGGTTTTCCCTAAATAGAAAAACGATTGACCATGTGCTTAAAGAAAAAGTCGAAACCGGATTTCACAAGTAAATGTTACACTGATTATCTGACAAATAGAAGCGATTTGCAAAACCATAATGTCTTGGCAATCCAGTGGGAAATTCAAAAATCTCTCAGCGCCGTTCAGTCAGTCAGATGGGGTCAGCAAGATTGACACAGCTAAAATGTAACTTTAACTTCAAGTTGACACGAACATAAGGTCACACCTTGTTCTCGTTCTCTTTCCTTCACTTGTGCTGATTCATTTTTCTTCTTCTCCATTCAAGGACATTGCTATCAAACAAACTGTAATACATACAGAAGTACGTACGGAGAAACTCTTTCCAACAAATTACTACTTTAAACATTTCTTGATATCCTTTACCTTGTCATTAAACTTTAATTTCTACCACAATTCATGCTATAGTTTTCCTTAATAAACTTCTATTTTGAAATGCAAAACCTATATTTCATTTTTCCATACTCATCCACACATTCCAATCTCCAATCTACAACCTTCTATTGATAATTCTGGATATAACTTGTAAGCTGTAGGGAGTTCGGTAGTATATGACACAAGTTCGAATCAAATAAACATTAACCATTTCCCGATGGGTGCGTCAGCTTTACTGACGCACCTATCTTCTTCACTGGTGACTCCCGGAAGAACACGCACCCTACATCTTTACTGACTCACCCTATCCCTTCAAATAAACATGATCGAAATCCCTATATGTTTCATACCTTTTATGTTAATCATATCTTTGTTGGTTATTTCATTTGAAGCTTTTGTTTGTCGTGTGTGTTTTCTGACTATGATATCAGTCTTATCTTTGTTGGCTTTGCTTGTGTTTCTGTCTGTTGCTGTTGCGCCACGTCGCCACGACCCATGACCGGAATATATTCTTTCAATCGTATTTTTGCAGCGTAAAATAATATATTACGACAACTTCTGCTAGTAACGCTTGCTCCAGACTAGTTTTAAACTAGCCCAGAACTTTAAAAACTCGGCCCTGATGACTTATGTTTTCGTGGCATCGTCATCGATGGCTTTTGAACGGTTTTGTCTACCTACCTACCTACCTACCTACCTACCTACCTATATATATATATATTCCATTTGTAAACGAGTTATTACGAGACTTAGGTTTCTATCATGAGTGATGTCTTCAGGAGATTCGCAAATCGGCTGAAGACATCGCTCATGGTAGAAACCTAAGTCGCGTAATAACTCGTTTACAAACGAAAATATTCAAACTTTCTACAATATAATTGTATCGAACACTTTTTAATACAAATGTGCACTGGTCTAATTTTACTATGACCAAAAACTAAGTAATTAAACAATCAATATATATATAGAGAGAGAGAAAAGTGATATATTTTTACTGATAGATCTGAGAGATTTTATTACTTAAACTCTATTTTCGTGAAGGCACCCAATCTTACTTCATCTGTGTAAGCGTTCTGTTCATTATAATTATTTATTTTGGTCTACCAGGTTGAATATTCAAGAAAACTAATATGCGCTCTTTAGCAAGGCACGAACCTGTGTGCAGATGTACCGGAGAAAACGTCATTAAACCCGACGAGATTTAACCACGCAACCATCTCACCAACGAAGTGCGTCAATGATGAAAGAAAGCTAAATAGTGCCTTGTAAAGGCTAATCTTTCTCAGACTATAGAAATATACATATTTACTCATGTTCGTATGTTGACGTAAATAAAGCAATTTCGAATGAAAGTATGTATTTCTAATGATTAATTCACCAAATTTTGCACCAATATGTTATTTTTCGTGGATTCCAATATTTTTTTAATATTAACTCCTGTAGTCGAAAATAAATACATATACTGATGATCACCGACAAATTAGGATTTCTCACATTAGAAAAGTACCCCTAAGCCAACATACCGATGAATGAGGATGACAAGATTTGCCAAATATTAATATCTTCCAAAAATCACCCGACAAATGCACATTAAGAAAAAGTAACAACTTTTATCAGCATGTTTAAGCAAAACCTCTATTCATAATCAAAGGAACGTCCATCAAAATAAATTCCAACATATTTTGCTTGATATGGCAACATATAAAACCAGTACGCTTCTTGATTTTTTCTTTTATTCAAGTCATAAACATCAAAACGTGGGCACATAAATATTTACAACCTTTTTAAAAAGCTAAAAGCAAAACCAACTAAAGAAAAACATTTTTTTAAAAATCCACATGTAAGAAAAACAATTTTAATATTAATAAGTCTCTGTAAAATACATGTATTATAAATATTTAATATAAATACTTTAGATGCTTTTCAAATCTTATTATCGCTCTTTATCTCTCACTCTCATATATATATATAAGTTGGAGAAGCACTCTGAGTTTTGTATTTGTGGATCATATTTAATAAAGAGAAGTTAAAGTTTTCTTAAAATTATTGCAAGAGAAATAATGAAGTGCAAACAGAGGAGGAATTGCACCTACGATCATAAAAATGAGAGATTACGTGTTAGCTTTAAACATCAGTATTCGAAGTCGAAACTTTTTCTGACGTTACTAGCTGTTAGGTAGTCTACGCATTACTTTTTCTATTATATTTTTAAAATAGATGTATTCATATTGTTTATTCATTTTAGTTTAAACCATTGCAAATTCTTATATATCACCATAGCATTTCCGATCTGTCTTGAGGAATAACTACCATTAACAAACATAATTTTAGTTTTTTTTTTGTTTACTCTCTGTACTTGAGTTCTTCATAATCCATGATGCTTTTCTTTTTCTATTTTCAATGAGTGAATTTAAGCATATTATATTCGGATTTCTGAATTTATTCAGATCTCTATTTCTTTTCAAGTCACGTTTTTGTCCAAGCTATCATGTTCGGTTGTTCTTTTTTTTATTTCATTGGTTAATCCATGCAAAATTTATTTGCTAGCATTTCGCCTTGATCGTCTGAGTTTTCTAACGGCTGCAAAATGCGCATGCGCGAAGTTGATAAACGATTTTAACTGCCATCATTCATTCTCAAAGTTTCTCTTCCCAATCAAACACCATCCTCTCCTTGTGTTATGATCTACTTTATTCTCTCTTATTCTCGTTTCTTTTTGCATGTTTAATTTACACGAGCTGTTTTTTTTTCTTTGGACTCTTCCGCTCTCTTCCTATTTATTCTAATAAATAGTTCTTAATTTATTTCTTGCAATCTTTTCTATCAATTCACTCTTTAATATATTTAAACTGTCTTTTTAGTTATTAAAATGCTTTATTCTAAATATCCCATGCGCTTTGCTTTTCTGATATTATTTCTCTTTACTTAAGCACTTTTACGATGATTGAATTACGAAAGGTTTCCATTTTTTAAATTTCTCTAATAAATGCGAATCTGTATAGACAAATTTAGAAAATACATGTATAGAAATCAAAATTTCCTGTATAATGGCGATCATTTTCCTGCCTTATACACTCTTATCCATAAATACCGTAGATATATGTATTCAAAAAGAGCAATTTTACTCCAGGGATTTCATCAGAGAATATAAGTAGACGGCAAGTAGATGTAACGTCTGCACTGGTGGGTTCAACAGAGCATACTGCCAAAAAGCAATTATAATTATGAGTATACATGTCTTATAAAGACACCATTTACATTATTTGGACTATTGTCTTCATCTATGTTGTCATTTGTACGACTTTTCGGCCGTTGTACGCTCCAGCCTTCATCAAGTGCTAGGAATTTCGAACCGAACGCTTTATTACGGTCACTGGGGTGTATCATTTTCATTCCTTGTGCAAAGCCTCTTTTTGTATTCATGTGTTATATCTCTCTAACCCGACTCTGTAAGTTATTTGTTCATCATTGCTGTAGCCATTGCAATAAAGACAGCAGATTGTAGGACTTTTCGTTTTATAAACCGCAGAGAAATAAATCGCAAAATTCTGTTCTATTATAAAGGGATATCTTCATTACGAACAGAAAGATATCACGTGTGTCGATCGTGACATGGTATGAACAACTTTGGTTCAATGTTGTTAAAACAGGTGTTGGTGCGTGACCTGTGTGTATATGCATGTATGTGTGTTTGTGTTTTTGAGTGTGTGTGTGTGTGTGTGTGAGTGTGAGTGTGCGTATATGGGGTCTCACTAGGATCATCACTATCTCCTTTTTTATATCTCTCTAGCTTAGATTCTTTTTTTTGAGGGTTGGTTAAAGATAAAAATACTTGATAAAGGGATCCTTATAAAGCATTATATTGAAATGCATTAACAACAAACCCTTAGAAAATATCTAATCAATTAGAGAAATGAGCTCGGGACAATGTTTTTTTTAGATGCACTCACATAGAATGTCCAGTATAAAAAACAAACATAATTAGAAAAAGAATTATCAGAATTTTTTTTCTCTCTCTGACTTTTTGTGATGAGGAATGATCATTATTTACACTATTTATTTTTGGACTGTTATTATTATTGTTTGTTCTTAAATAAAGTTTCGGGCTTTGGTGTAAAGGATTCAGCTCAGAAGTTCCTGTAGTTTACCCAAATCTATATGATCTGGGAAAGGTAGAAGATTGCAACGACCGAAAAGTTAGGATAACAACAACAAAGATGAGGGCAATAAACCAAATAATATATATATATATAATCTGAAAATTCAGATTGCTTTAAGAGAACTATTTCAACACACCTGTCATAAACAAGCATTGTCAACCCCAGTCGACCGTAAAATGAAGAACACACTTGGAACGGAAGAAAGTGATAGTAAAGGAAAGGGTTAGAACATTAATTCTAACCAGCTTAAGGCTATTATAAAACAAATACAGAGAAAATAGCCGATTATCCTCTAACCTGAGAATCTTAAGCGATAACAAATAACTGTATGAAAGACAGCTCCAGAGTCGCAGGAATTAATTTATAGAATTAACTTAGGAAGATAAATTAACTTATTTAACAACAACTAGTGTATCAGAATCGCAGAAAGCTAAAAGTAAACATAAGAAAAGGAAGGTTATATGGTTCTACCTTTCTTTCTGTAGACTATGAACTGTTAGACTAAAAGACCGTTCTTTAATTAATAAGTGAGCATTTTCACAACTATAAAACTATAAGTAAAAGCTTTAATAGAGAAACGATGAGGATTAGCTATTCCTGTACTAATAATATATACGACATCATCAGTTCACATATAACCAAGTTCTTAGAAATTTTATTTAAACAAATACTAAGCCCGGGATTATACTTTCCTGCAATTGCAGATCCAAGGAAAACTGTCCAGTGGAAGCCGAATGTATATTTAAAAGTTTGATCTTCCAATCTCCCCTAAAGAGAACAAGGTAAACTATAACGTATACGTTGGAATTTCTGCAGTGCATGGGCACTTTTTACCAACTCCAATTTAAAATTTCAGAAAGCGCTTTCTCGAAATTACTGAGACTTGAAGAAAGTGGGCAGAAAACGACAAATAAATTGGAAGTTAGTAGGTTCAGCACGTACTCCCAATAGCCTAGGCTATGAATGTATTATGTGTTTAATAGAAAAGATTAGGATTTTAAAATATCAATACCACAATCTACGTTTTAATGAACGGAAAAATTAATCAACAAGTGTCGTCACCGAAATAGATTTAACCACCCTTAATTATTCCCTTCCTAGCATTTATTCATAATGTTTTGCGTTTTAAAAGGATTATAATTTAAATTTAGAGAACCTGCAGTTTTTCCTAACCACTACTATGGCCGCCATGGGCAAATTACCTGCCTTCCACTCCCAAAAGAAAGTCACTGTTATTTTCTCCTTTTCCTGACCTGAACAACATTCCTGGCCACTTTCTGTACTAACCTTGGCTTCTGGTACAAGAATTCTCTTCATTTTACGGTCGACTGGGGTTGTCAATGTCTGTCTCTAACAGGCATGTTAGCTATCCTCCTAAATGTCATCAAAATTTACAAATGAAATAAATGAATAGCTGTTCTGTAAAATAAATCCTTATTGGACCAATCTTAAACCGATATTGCTAAGATCATTTGGGATTACATTGTAACCCTATTTCCACGTAAATATACTTTCGTTTAGTGCAACAGAATGAAGGAAATTTTTAAAAGTGGTATTGTTAATTTTGTAGATTACAATATGAGTGGAGAGAAAATAATTATAATAGATGATAAAACTTTTTATTGTACATCGCAATATGAACACGGCTAAGAAATTGTGAAAAAATATATATTGCAAGTTTTTAAAATCTTGGAAACTCGCTGGAAAGTGAATTGATCAAAACATTTTTGCAGATGTAAAGCGACGGGGTCGATGGGGTCATCACATATGGGGTCATCAAATTGTCGGCCATTGTGTGACATAAAGCGGAAGCTTTTGCAGCTAGTAAAATCAGAAAATAAACTTTAGCTAGAATATTGTTTCAGGCTTGTCATAAACTTTTGGTGATGTCAGGTAAGGTTAAATACTCAAAATTATTCCTGAGAACAGATTCTAAATCAGATAAATAGATGGTGTAATTGAGAAGAAGAAGATAAAAAGACATTACGTCATGTGAGGTGTTGATATTTCATTCGTTGAGTCATAACACCCCCTTAAATCGTGTAGGTTGAAAATAATCTTATTGCTCAAAGTTTTGAGTCGCATCGATATTTGGTCCATCCTCCAAGAGAATTGGGGACAGCTATAAACATCGAGACCGAGTGAGAAAAATCAGTTGGTTGGGTAGTTTTTTGAAATTGCAGTCGAGATGTAACGACTGAGGGACAAGTGTTCGCAACTGGGGGCCACGACCCAGAAATTAGTCGCCTCCCATAGAACTCATGGCTGAAGATGTAAAGAAACGTAGTAAAACCTGCCACCAATCAACTTAAGAGTTTAGTCCTATAGACTCCTAGCTAAAGATGTATATAAACAGAATGAACCGAGAAAGAGTTAAACTAGCTGAAAGGAGATTTTTGTTATTGCCGAGCGAAGGAGACAAGAGGAATCTACTATTATTATCAGAATGCTCAACTTCGGCCGATTCCGAAAAACTTCGATAAAGAGCAGAGAATTTGAGGATTTGAGGAGAATTAGAGAGAATTTGAGAGAATTTGGGAGTTTTTCAGAGCTGTCGAGCGACAGAGACCAAACGACCTCCCGCCGTCACGTCGCTCCCACTTTGCTCGTCTGCGTAAAATTTGATAAAAGCCATGAAAAAACTTGTTTGTTTTTATTTAGAGAATTGACAGCTCTGATTATTTTTAACGAAACTTCGCACTGCTATGAAAAACCTTGTTTTTATTTGGAGAATTAAAAGCTGTGATTATTTTTAAAGAATATTAAAACTGTTAAAGCTCTAACAATTTAACGAATCCTTGTCTCCGTTGTAAACTTTGAAATTTGGCGATTGTATATTCTGTTTTTATATATTTTTTTTATTTATTTAAAGACTTTCTTTCGTAACTCATTCAAGGTGTCTTGAATTTATTCATTTTTTCTCTTTGAGGCAAGGTGTCACATACGATTTATATTATTGGACTATTGTCCTCATCTTTGTTGAAGAAGTCCGGTGTGTACAACGGCCGAAACGTCATACAAATGTGTGACGTTTCGGCCGGTTGTACACACCGGACTTCTTCAGATGCTACGAATTGCGAGCCGAACGCTTTATTACGATCACTGGGATATATCATTGTCATTCCTTGTGCAAACACTCTTTTGGTAATCATAAGCTATCTCCCTCTAACCCGACTCTCTAAGTTACTTGTTCACCACTGCTGTAGCATGTTAGATTTTTTTTATGTTAATAGTATGGTCTAGCACTTTTCATCATAGTTCATATTTCAACTTTTCTTTTTATGTTAATGTTTTTCTCTAGTATTTTTTTTTACCAGAGCACATAAACTGGAATATGAGCCTTGGTTAAAAATGCTAGATAAAACCATTAACATAAAAAATATACTAGAGAAAGCCATTAGTATAAAAAATTTGCAATATGAACACTGGTAAAAAAATGAAAAATCTGAACATTACGTTCATAAGTCCCAGAAATTTTGTTGTCCTTAAGGACACATGTCTCGCTGGATATAGGTTTGGTTAGTTCCAGTGACTTAATTTAAAGTGTTGTGAGTTCAATCCCAGGCTATAGCAGTGGTGAACACATCACTTAGAGAGTCAGGTTAGACGGAGATAACTCATGACTACCAAAAGAAGCTTCGCACAAAAAATGAGACTGAATATACACCAGCGATCATAATAAAGCGTTCGGTCCGAAATTCCTAGCACCTGAAGAAGGTCGGAGATTACAATGGCCAAAACGTCGAATAGTTCTTAGATTATTTTTCGAAAGCACATATCTGCTCAGTTTCAGATACGAAACATAAATAAAGCTATTTTAAATGAATTAATTTATTTCGATTTTTTTTTTAACTTGTAATGTTGTGTTCGTAGATACTCGTATTCGAAACAGACACTCCATTTTTATTTTAAACAATGTGTATTCCCTCTATTACCCTACGTATTCGAGAAATCTTAATAAAGAAAAAGCTCTCTGCGGCTAGGTTCGATCCCCTCTTTGAAGAAAACACTGGTTGATTTGACGTACTTTGCCACACGGCCTCGAAACGTGTCGCAGATCAGCCACCCTATTTTTAATTTCCACGTAAACAAATTACACGAAGAATTATTTCATAATTAGCAATCAATAACAATATCGCGATGCTTTGAAATAATGATGTTTTATAAGAAGGAATAACCATTTTTTATATTCAAATCTTAGCAATCAATCGAACACTTATGTCAGCTTTGTATTCTTCAACACGTATATATGTATTTTTTAAAATTAGAAATTGTTGTATTCTTTAAGTAATAGCTGAAAATAAAAATACCGTTTTGGAATGAAAGTTAAAAGAAAAAAAGATAGTGACTATGATGTTTTATTTGTTTTGTTTTTGCGTTTTGTACTCACTGCCTTTAGCATTTCTACTAAGTATTTCGTGACTAAGAAGGCAGACGTATTACCGACCAGATATACTTTCGAGCGGAAAGTAACACCCTGATATTATTTGTATTCATTCTTAAAAAGACGAGAAATTATGCTGTTATAGGATTTTTTTGTCTCTGTGATAATTTTTTCTTACGTCGTTTTAGCTTTCATGATTTTGCATTTATATGTTGTAACTGCCGATACTGTGAAGCAAAGCAAAAATCTTACAGGTGTTCGAGAAAGAATGAAACCTACTCGCTTAGAAAAACAAAATTATTAAATGTCTTCAATTTCGCCATTTAATAATTTCTTGTGATAGTGCGACTGACCTAACTGGTATCCGCACAGCAAACAGAAATCTGTGAATGAAGTGACCGGAAAAACTGAATTAGTGTTCCGTTTATATTAATGGTATTCTGCATAGCCTTTTTTAATGTCAAGTCCATTCAGAAAGTAGGTTCCATTTTTCTTATCTGAGAACTGCTATGCATTATTAGGATAGAGGCATCGTTTCATTTTGCTTTTTCTATGGATTGAAATTAATAGTGTTCCTTAATTTAGACGGGAAAAGAGACAATAATACTTACCAGCATCTATCCTGGTATGAAACCTCTGTCTTGTTCTTTAGGAAAGTTGTTCTGTCTTGTGTAGGATCACCAGGTAGGCTAAGAATTGTATAAAATCGACTGTCTAATGTCAATGATTTTCCTCTTTGAGCAGCATGTAAAATATGTCCGCTTTTTATGAAATTCGCGTGTCGTTCGAGGCATAACAGAGTATACGAAGAGAAGTATTTTCAAGATTCTTCAAAAGCATTTCGGGTGTCACATATGTAAAAAAGGTATGCAAGAGCCAAAGTGATTGTAAAATCATTTATTCGCTCATGGCAGCTCAGTTCAACGTTGAAGAGATGATATCCTCCTGTAAAGACTTGGCAGTTACTGTATGCCTGAATGTATATATGTATATTTGTAAGATGCATATAAGTATGCGAATCAAATCTGAAGAGAAAGACATTGTGGAAAATTTACTCACGATGTGTTTAGCCAGTGCATCTGCTTCTTTCAGCTTCCTCGGGTTATGATAAAGGAACTCGAGTGACAAAATATGTCTTAGGATAAGTAGGACACACGAATTAAATGAAATTATATATCTTAACAGCTCCAATGCTCAGCAACGATGAGAGTGTCTGACCGATTGCTGTTTGTTTGTTTTCTCTAGGTATTTGTTCGTTGATGGAAATGAGTCCACGGAAACTAGACAGAGTTATATATATATATATATATATATATATATATATATATAAAAGAAATAGGTAGAAAAAGTACCTTTAATTTAACATGTTCCACTTTACTAAGCTTCCTCAGAGATTTTTTAAAGACGTATTATTCATTGTTTTCTTTTAAATTTTTTAAAATCCACAGAAACAGTATGTGGATTGAGTTTTTATTTCATTGGTTAGATACGTGTCACCTTCAATAAAGCAAGGAATGGATATTTTAAATGAAAGTGCATGTTTACGAAAATAATATGTGTCAATCGTATTAAACTATAGACGAATTAAGTGTGTTTATATGCTGGTAATGTTAGTGTGTGTGAATGACATAATACAATTCCATTCAAAATTGTAGCTAAATGATGCATACAAGCCATAGAGGATTATATTTGTAAAAATATTTGTTAATCATACATGAATGCCTGTGTATGATAGAATCATGTATGAATGTGTGCATTTATGAGCGGGCAAAGTTAAAATGTGTGAATGGCAAAACGAAATACATTTCCAATTAATATTCTATCGAAATAATGTATAAAAGTATTATATGAATTTTTATAAAAAATACATTTTAATTTTTTGAAAATAAGTTGTTAACAGAATATTTCAATGAAATAATATGCATAAAAAATAGGTATGTATTAAAATTATTTCAATATCTTAATTAAGTAATATATAGAAATAGAAAACATACATATAAAATTATATTAGTAATATATAAAGTACCATCATCAAAATATTATAATTAAGCAATATACATAACATACAAAAATACATAATAATATATAATAAATGGGAGAAAAATATAATAATATATAAGAGAATATGCACTAATAAAATATTAATAATAATAATTATGAAAAATGAAATAACATATAATAATAGGGAGAAGAATATAAATAATAAAACTAGGAAATAATAGTGAGAAAACAATTATAATACAAAAATTGTGTTTATTTGTTATGGTGTCTTACTCATATCACACATTGAACTCTTCTGGACTATATATAAGTAGCAATTTCTGCTTTGTAGAGCAGAGAGAGAGAGAGAGAGAGAGAGAGAGAGAAATCTATTCCAGCATATCTATGAGAGCCGTGGTAATAATCGTTCATAGTTATATGTTTGTACTACTGTTTAGTTTAACGCTATTCCGCCTTTGTGTCCCAAACAGACCACAACAACTTGGTGACGAGTTCACATCAATTTGGCGACGAAGAATCTTACAGACCTCACGAGTATACTTACGGGCGACTAGAATACTTATATACCTTTCAAGACCCCAAAAGGACAGCGTGGAATTTGTCAATATTGGTTCTACAGTGTACGCATGGAAAAGTACTTCGTCACGCTTTTTTATGCTCAACAGTATTTGGTAAGCCAGAAAAGGAAAAAAAGGAAACTGAAGAAAAAAACTTTAACTAACTTGCACTGAACCTGAACCCGAGCCGCTAAATTACAAGATTTCATATGCCTCGAGAAAGAAAAATCACGGGGATCCTTTGTGTAAGTAAAAAATCAAACTTATTCAGTTTTAATTAGTTGTTATTTCCTTACTGAATGAGTAGGAAACTGATGTTTTTGTTATTAAAAAAAAGAAAGTTTTTCATCTGAATTTAATTTGTATTCGTATAATTCTAAAATAAAACACGTATAAACATGGATGAACTTAAATCCACCATGCTCGAATGTCTTAAGTTCCAACTTGAACAGCAAAGCCAACGGGAACTTAAATGGCAAGAAAGGCAAATTGAATGTCAAAAGTAACTTGAATAGGAACGACTAGAATTTCAACTGCGAAAGGAAATTTCAAAAACAAACTGAAGTCAGACATCAGAAGCTCGAAGAAATTCTACTTCAAGCTCAACAAGATCAAATAAACTTGCTTAAAATGGTAAACCGAAGACAAGCTAATGAAAACAAAAATGCTTTCTCACAAAACACGATCGATCTGGGGCACAATAGACAATTTTACATATTCTCCGGACGAGAATATGATTTCTGCCTCTTATTTTAAAAGATGTGAGGATGAATCCACAGATTGTATAAATTGGTCGGACTTTAAGAAAGTTTGACTTCTTCTTCGAAAACTGGGCATCACAGAACATAGCAAATTTGTAAATTATATTTTATCCTGTAAAACAAGCGAACTGACATTCAATGAACCGGTTAAACTTCTTACA
Source organism: Ascarosepion bandense (assembly GCA_037127315.1). Lineage (NCBI taxonomy): Eukaryota > Metazoa > Mollusca > Cephalopoda > Sepiida > Sepiidae > Ascarosepion > Ascarosepion bandense. The sequence goes on from JBBBDQ010002324.1 coordinate 1,745,558, forward strand.
GAACTTTTTAGTTCTAAAATTTCTCTTTTTCATAAGAGGCGGAAATGTATATATAATTCAATCAAAAAACGTAGTGAAGATATCACTACGTTATTGTCGGTTGTGAACAAGTTTTGCGACGATTTCAAAGTGTCAGAATTGAGTGTAAATAATTTCAATTGTCTCGTTTTAGCTAAACACGCTGAAATTAGACAAAAAGTTCTAAATAAATTAGAAAATGAGCCAAATCTTATGTTATAACAAATAACTGAGGACTCTCAGAGATTTGTAAGGGTATAACAAAATTCGAAAAATATCGAGAGATCTGGTGTATGTGAGCTACATCAGATTCTTCTATATGTTTCGAATAAGAAAATTTCGCCGAAGGAAAAAACAAATTGATTCTTCCCGAAATCAAACTGCTGTGTCTTGGCTCGTACCATGGGATATCCGGTCACCTGGATATATAAAAGCCAATGTGCGCTTAGCACCGGGAGTTGTCATTATTACGGACTTCGTGAAGTAACACCTACTACTGCGAGAGGCTGTAAATATTGTATATACCTCTTGGTTGTACCACTCTGGTAATAATGTAGCTTAACTGCATTTCGCTGTGTAGCTATTTATTCCTCGATACAACACAAATCAACCATAGAAGAAAGGAGACAACTTACTCCTTAAAATTTAGTCCTTATTACATTGGTATAAAGACTGCCCTTACAGGAATAAAAATACCTAAATTGTAGCCGTATCCGGCACACCAGTTCACATTTCCGAGTGAGAAAATAGGTTAATAGCTACGTAAAAACACAAAAGCATATGAACAAGTCGGGTTTCACATTAGGATGTACGTGTAAGTACCAAACGTAAATAAAAATATTAAACTACAAAGTTCATATTTAACAATCATAAATCTACACTGTTGGAAAAAGTTGGGAAAATCAACCTTGCTAAGAACTAATAAAATAGCCAGATCCGTGAAATGGGAGGAAATCAAGTTTAAGGGTGAACTTATCACGAATGTAACATTTCAAGGAAGAACGTTAAAACTAAAGACATTTGTATTAAAGAATACAGAAAATTTATTTGGTACCGTCTGAATGGAGAAATTTAAGTTGTGGTACATGCTAAATAATTAGTTTTGACAAAAACTAGTAGACCTGACCTCCGAGGTAAATAATTCAATAAAAAACTTAAACGAAATCCTTCCGGAAGTTTTTTTCTGGGAGGGGGGCTTTGTCGGTGTAACAAGATGAGCGCAAAATTCGAATTAAAAGAGAACATCCGAGCAGTGTTTAAGAAGAAAAAAAAATATGCCTTTTGCCTCTTTACCAATGATAAATGACGAACTCGAGAGACAAGAATGAACTGGTGTCTTGTCGAAAGTTGTCGAAAGTAGTTAATGGGCGTCACCGACCATCATTGTGAAGAAAAAGTCAAATGAGATCCGAGTTGGCACCGATTTCTCGACGGGGCTTAATGCAGCACTAAAAGACTATCACTATTCATTACCTAGACCGGATGAAATTTTCACGAAGCTAAACGGGGAAAAATCTTTTCAAAAATCGATCTCAGTGAAGCGTATCTTCAAGTAGCAGTGGAGAAAGAATGCGTTGTACAAGTTCGAAAGTCTACCGCTTGGGGTAAAGGTTGCGCCGGCAATTTTTCAGCAGAAGATGGAAAATGCAGAGCGACTTTCACTTTACGGTTGCATATTTGGACTACATCATAACAATCAGTCAAACTATAGAGCAGCATAAGGAAAATGTGCATAAAGTATTCTGAAGAATTCAGGAGTACGTTTTCAAATTGAAAGAATCCAAATGTGACTTCTTTATGGAGAAAATTAAATACTTAGGACACATCATTGATAAAGAGGGCATATGAGTAAATCCAGAACGGCCTACAACAATCAAGGACATACCGCGTCCAAAAATGTACCGACTTTGTGATGGTTTTTAGGATTGGCAAATTATTATCAGACTTTTATACTGTGTATGCACAAATTATATGCTTCATTAAACAAACTTTTGAAAAGACAAGAGCTGCGAGAGGACATCTGAATGCCAAGAATCATTCAAAAAATAAAGTCAGTCTTAAGGTCAGACTTGTTTCTCACTCAATATAAGCCAGACTTAGACATTATAGTTGCCAGCGACGCCAGCTCGTATGGCATTGGAGCATATATTGTGCACATGATATTGGATGGATCTCACAAAGTAATAACTCATGCGTCGAGAACGCTTCTTCCTGCAGAAAAATTACTTGCAAATTGACAAGGAGTCGTTAGGGATTATTTTCGCAGTAACAAAGTTTTACCGGTACGTTCAAGGGAGACACTTTACTTCGCAGACAGACCATGAACAGTTACTTACAATCTTCGCTTCCATAGAAGACCTGCCTCTGCATACAACAAATAGAATGCGCAGATGAGGAACAATTCTTTTAAACTATAGGTTCAAAATGGAGTTCCTACTGTCTAAAACACTCTGTCATGCCGACGGATGGTCCAGCTTTATTCCGAAATACAGAGAACCTCTTGAAGATACTGTGATTGCTTACCTCCAAACAGAAGGATAATTGTGCAACAGAGTGAGGGAACTCCCTGTAACTCTCAAACAGATAACACAAGAAGCTGTAAGCGATGAGTTTATCAAAATCAACATTCTTGAAATGGATAAACAAACTTCGGATATTTTCTCTTAATGCAACGCAGCACTGCTATACAGTCAGCGAGTTGTCATTCGCACAACATTACAAAGAAGAATTGTGAAGGACTTCCATACAGGTAATCGAGGTATTAAAAGGATGAAAAGCCTTATTCTCAGTTATGTACACTGGTCAAACATGGATAAGGATATCATAAATATGGGTAAATATTGTAAAGGCTGTGACTTAGCAGCAAAGGCTCCTCTAATCAAATATAGTCCTTGGTCTAAAACAGACCGACCATGGTCTGGAATTATGCTAGTTTTGCAAGTCGGCTAGACGGATTCTACTATCTTATAGTAGTAGAAAGATTTTTCTGAATTACCTGAAATTCTTAGGTGTAGAAATCCTACTACAGAAATAACAATAATTTTCCAACACGAACTGTTTGCCAGATTTGGGGTAGTCGATTGTTTACTGTCAGATAATAGAACACAATTTACGTACGGTGGATTTAAAGATTTTTGTGAGACTTTCCAGATCAATCATATCACGATTTCTTAATATCAACCAAGGCTTCGTTGACACCCTATAAAGAGCTCTGAAGAAAGCTAGGAAGAAAACTCACAAAAAAACGTACAACAGTTCCTTCAGTTGTATAGAGTAACGGCCAACTACAACACACCATCATCATTATCCCTAGCTAAGGTAATGTTTGCGCGTAAAATCAGGTTTGTGTTCGACAAGCTGCTTCCTAAACAAACAAAACCTGGAGGAACTAATACCGTACCTTCGAAATATTACTAATCCGAAGAGAAAGTTTTTTTCGGATGTACCGGGATCAAGCAGGTTAGAAAATTAAAATATTTGGGATTGTTCTAACTGAAGATAGAAAGTACGACACAGAGATAGAAAAGGCAAATTGGCATGGCGAAAGACGCATTCCAGAAGCAGAGTAAAGTATTAAGACACAGGAAACTTTCACTAGAAACAAAGAAGAGAGTACTGGATTCTTCAATATGGCAGCGAATGCTTGACAATATCAACAAAGATGTAGGGAAAACTTGAAGCAGCTGAAATGTGGTTCTACAGAAGGATGCTGCGGATATCGTGGACCGTGCATGTGAGCAATGAGGAGGTTTTGGACATTATGGAAACGGAAAGGAAATTAATATTGAGCATCAGGATAAGACAAATTAAGTTCCTGGGTCATGCAATGAGGAAGGAGGACTTGGAAAACCTGATACTAACAGGCCAGATAGAGGGAAAAAGAGACAGAGGAAAGCAGCAGATAACATATTTAAAAGGCCTGAGCAGGTGGATGACAGAACGGGGGCTGAGAGACGTTACAGGAGAAAGCGTGCTAAGAGCCACCAGAGATAGGGAGACGTGGAAGGCCATGATCGCCTGCGTCCTGAAGGGACAATGTACATAAAAGAAGAAGACTGGGATAATATATGTTTGTAGTACATAGGTGCAATTAACAAATGAGTAGGAAATATGATTTATATAATAAAAGGCCCCAGTTCACTCAGAAAAGACACTTAAATCGTCTAAGAAAACGCCTGTCGGACGATGCTGAGAGCGGTCCTGCTGAAGAAAAAGAAGTAACGGATGTCATGTATGATAATTTTTACATACCAAAATCAAAAGTGGCCCACTGAACAGCGCTGTGTAAAAAGAAAAAAAAAACAAATTTTCGTGAATCCAAAAATCAAAAGATATAAAGACTCCTGCGGAGTAAATATATGTTATGGTGACTTATCCATATGTCACACTGAACTCTTCCGAACTATATATATAACAGTTCTGCTTTGTAAAGCAAAGATGCAGAGAGAGTGGAATCTATTCCAACATAACTGACAGTCATGCTAATAATCGTTCACTGATATTCTCGCGCTTCCCGCCTGTGGAACTCCCTTCCACAAGTCTGCTTTCCCGACAGTTACAATCTCCAGGTGTTTAAATGTAGGGTCAATAGACACCTCCTATCACACTAACTCCCAACTATTCTCACAACACTCTCATCTACCCAACCCTCATTCTCGGTATCCTCACCCGCCTATCACCCACCCTCTGTTATGTCCTATATTTAACCAGCCTTTCTCCTCTCTACGTAGCCCCCTGCACAGTAGTGGCAGTGACATGCCTTGCTCGGGGTGAAACGCTTATAAAAAAAAAAAAAATATGTTTGTACTACTGTTTTGTAATACATTTGTTTTTACACTATTCCGTCTTTGTTTTTTATTTCTGGACCCAACGGACCAGACCAACTTGGTAACGAGGTCAGAACAATATGCATGTGTGTGTGTGTGTGCAAATATGCATATATTTACACAGACGCAGATACATACATACTATAGAGCCTTTTGTATGTATACTTGTATACATATATGCATACAAATAATTCTTTTACATAGACATGTACCCATATAATAAGGTATAGGCGCCTCCTTATATAGACACAACCACAGGCACACACACATAATACACACACACAGACACACATATATATATATATTAGATCTTCAGGATATTATCAGTCGCATTTGAATACATAGTAATTTAATTGTTTGTTTAAAAATAAACACAAAACTGTTAGATTTGTTGTGCAATATAGATTTTTAAAACAACTGACTCTAAGTAGTTCTTTTATTTACTAGCTTGCATAATACATTGTACTATTATTTTCTTTAAGATACATATCTATATGTGTGTGAGTGTTTGTGTTTGTGTGTGTGTGTGTGTGTGTGTGTGTGTGTGTGTGTCCAAAACTTCAATCATTTGACCTTTAGCGTTAGAGTTAAAAAAAACAATGAAAATAAAATCAGCAGTTAACCGATTAATCATCAACAGGTCGTCTAGTTATTAACCGGTTTTACCCACTATCGTAAGGCATGTCTGTATCATCATGTTTTTTCCAAAGTATCTTCTGATGGATCAACGCACAAGGGGAATAGGTTTCATGTTTTCTGCAATAATCCTTCGTTAATGGGCGTAAGCAACTTTAACCAAAATTCGAATTTCTTTTTTCTAAATCCTTTTCAGTGCAAGTAAGGAATACATCACCTTTGCCTAGATCATTTTCCGAAATGAAGCGGGTGAAGCTTGAAATATGATTAGTGATAAATGGTTCAATGGGAAATTGGCTGCAGCGTGAACTTAGCCTCATTAGTGCATTCAGTTTTGTCGTGGTTTCCGTAAAGCATCCTCTTTCGATGACAGGGAGAGAGTTCTGAACGATTGGCGTGTTACTCTTTCATTGAGACTATGAGGAAAGGGATCTCAGATATTTGATCTTAACTGAACCTTAAAAATGAATCTCAGCGTTTAACATTGAAAACTTCCAAAATATCTTATACAAAGTCTTTTGAAATAAATACCGAAGATATTACCGCATCATAAATATACTTCCGGCTAAAGAAAAAAGCTATCTTTAATGAAAGATTTGAGTAAAATGTTGTTGGCTAAATATCTGAAAAAAGAAAAGACATAAAGATATTTTAATATCCTACTTTGACAATATCAAAATATACAATATTACAAAGAGCAAATAGATTCGTACTAATTATATATAAATGTCAAAATAACATGATAATTAAACACTATATTTAATTATTTGTATCTACTGGGCTAGAGTTTCAAAGAATCTTATAAGAAAAATATGAATTCTCAGCAGGATTCGAGAGAACGTCCACTTAGTGAAATCGACACTGAATTTGATGCATATTTAGATGGGTACATTTAATTAAACAAATATATTATTGAATAATTAAAAGAGAGTATCTACACAAATAAGAGTATCCATTAAAATTAACATTTATGGTTTATATATGCCTGACATCAGAAATGAATTGAGTTCTTCCGGTGACGCGTGTGTATACACTGCTTATATACAACACGTTAAAATTTCCTTTCTATGATTCCATGCGTCGATGGCTTAGGGAATAGCAACTCCGACTGACACCAAATCGGTCGAGTTTCGATCACGGCCAGAAGCAAGTGGATGCGTCTAGCCACACTGATGAGCGGTGATACAGCGAAACAGGCTTGTATGTGGATGTCTAATATATGTAATGAATTATTTTGAACATTATTTTTACCGATACTCGTATTTAAGTAGATATTCTGTTTTTAATTAAACAGTATTTTATATTTATATCTACCGGCCTGATTATTTTACGATAGATTTTATTACGAAAATGTGTGCTATCCAGCAGGATTCGAACCTGCGATCCCTATTTACATAGGGGAAGCTACCATTTGATCTGGTACTATATTAACCACTCGACCATGAATAGCCTCTTGATCAGACAAAGTTTTTATCATGCTTATATAACACAATTTTTGATCTACCGTAAACAAACCATATCTGCTCTGAAATGTATCGTAACTAACAGCAGACATCAACCAATTAAATGATAGCCGACCATAAAAATGACCACTCAACAACGCTCTCTTAGAAATCCTAACCAAAAGATATACCCAACCGATAAAAAGATAAAACATACATTCCAACAGATAATACCATTAATCAGCAATTTCACACTTACACACCAAATTCCTCAAAAGTCTAATGATCAAAACGAGACATTCACTTAATTACCAATAACACCAACCAACCCCCACGACAACAACGAACCAAATATAAACAGAGAATGATTCCAAACATTTATTTCTCCTGAGGAAGTGTTTAAATCCAAACACTGAAACAAACATATGATTGTAGGGAAGAGGACATATATAGAACAAATTATGTACATGTTCTAAAACATAATTTATAATAAATATTCACTGCTCTATACACCATATATCGAGCACTGTTTTAAATTAATGTTTTGGACGGAAAAAAAATTTCTTTTTTTCTCTCCTCATTCTATACTCACTCGGATATATATATATATATATATATATATATATATATATATATATATATTGATTGCGACGTCCTGTCAAGCGATTGCCATCCTTCCATTGCTTGACCATCCGTGAGCACGTTGATGATTCTTCAGTCCTCCTAGCGACATGAACATCTTAGAATAGATTTGACGCACATAATTCTCAGCGCTGTTTGAGACGACGGAGACGGTGATGGCATGTGACCCCTAAGACCATTAGTCGATCGGGAAACTTCGAAACAGAGGTAACATGAAAGGTTTCTATCCTAGGACTCAATTCGAAGCATGCAGAGGGCCAACAGATGTAGTTGGATTGCTTTCATGCGATTTCATTGAAGTAACAAGGCCCGCCTTTGACAGCAGCATCCGGTCAAATACCTCACTGACCCATGCATCTCCACAATTGGCTAGTATCGGTTTTCTTTTTCTGAATGCTCTCTTGAGCTTTGCCCAGTATCTCTGACTGCTTCAAAAAGTTCAGTATCCTCGAAAATCATATCCTTCTAACGGGCACAATCTGACGGTAGAAATTTCCAGTCATCAACAGGAACAGCAAAATACGCCAAACTATCCTTGAAATATCTCGAAACCCGTTTTTCTGAGACATTTTGCTAGAAAGAAACTCACTATAAAACAGAAATTTTGGAAATCTGGAGTCATTAAGCCGGACAAGATGACCAGCCCAACGCATCTGGTTCCAAACCACGGTTGTAGCAATGCTGACTGATTTGGCTTTGGTCAAGACACCTGCATCTAGATTATGACTGTTCCATTTCAGACAATGCTAATGGAACCTTTCAAACTGCTTTATATGAAAGTGATATAAGCTGTCTGTATCTCATTCGATACCTTTAGTTTTTTGATGTAGTGAACGTGGCACTGAACCATAATTTTCACAAATGAGAAGGAAGAGCGCAGCAAAAGCTGACTTTTTGGCAGACGATGAGTTGAGGAGTTTTAAATGAGCGTTCCTCTTTTTGTCAATGATTTCAATGAAGTCATCAACAAACCAATCTCGATACCTGGGAACTCTCAATTCAAGAATCTCGATATCTTTTTCATAGATGATATCGCTTATTCTCTCCCAATCAGTCTGAGAAATCCACTTGGCCATAGGTAGATTTGAGATAGTTTCTGACAACTGGATCTCTCAACCTGGAGATTTGACTACATTGAAAGGAATTTTCCGGCAAATAGAAATGTTCAGCTTAGCCCTGACTATTAACTAAACAGTGTCATATTCAGCAACACACATATCTCTGACTTTGCAGAGTTTCGTTAAATCACCATGTCGATAGATTTTGTAATCAAGTACATAACTATGCTTTGACTGAGAATAAAACCAAGTTGTCATTCCGGATATGACTGTGATAACCAGATCTAGTTCAGTACATAGCTGAAGAATCAATAGAGTGTTCGAATTGACTTTACAAAAAACCATAAGGACCAAAGGAGACCAGATTTCAGCATCTGAACCCACCGTAGATTGAAGTTACCAAGAATTAATAAACTCTCAGCGATTAGTATACTGGTGATAATGAATCTGAGTGTATGGTAGAAGGATATAATGCTATATTCAGGTTTAAACAAAAGTGGATGCATAGACATATAGAACTGGCATGTATCGACCAGCTGCAAGAGTAATTCTCACTGTCATGATACAATCATTAATGCTAACTGGCTGTTTGATCTTGTCAACTAATGAGTACTTAACAGCAAAGTCTACATTAGCCTCATGCCTCTCTATTTTACATTTACCAAACCAAAAGAATCCGCATCATGCGTCTCAAGCAAACGGGTCTCAGAAAGGCTAGTTATGTCTATATTGTACCTCTGCGATTTCTTTGTCAGTATTGTGAATTTGCGTGCACGCCTCTATCAAAGAGTTTACTCACATTCCAGCAACAGAGCAAAGGTGAGTATCGTTTTGCATAATAATCTTCCTTCTGCTGATAGGCGGAAGGCTAACAAGCAGTTCAACCCAGATTTGTTTAAGACGCATTTTCTTATCCCCTTCCAAATTTATTTGGTGAGTAATGCTCTCCTTAAAATGCTTCTCAGTCTCAAAAGCTCCACTGAAATTGCCAAGGAATCGTTGTGAGTAGCGAGTTTTAGTTGAGCCTCTGTCGCCTACGTGCAAATCAGTCACCACGTAATTTCAGAGAGTCAAGCCAACAGGCGTCGCCGCTTTTCCAAGCACCTTCCTTATCTAATGATATAATAATTTATAGTCTTCCTGATCAAAAGCTGTTTGAATTTTCCCAGAAAGTTTTTACCACCATCCATTCTTCATTTGATATCAGGTGCAAAACAGATTTCGCTTTCTTGCAAGATTGCAACAGGGATTACTTTCATTTTTATTATCATATCCCCACAAGCAAGGCAGTATACTGCCACTGGTTCACAGAAGGTTTTTTTTTAATCATTTCACCCCGAGCAAGGCGGAAAAGCCACTGATGTGCAGGGGGTTACATAAATGTAAAAAGATTAATTAGAAAAGAGTGAAGAGTACAAAGTAGTAAGAAAGGAACAATAGAAAGCTGAGAAAGCAGGTGCGATGACAGATACATAGGTGGAGAGAAAGGAAGGTTATACAGGAGAGGGGAGAGAGCTAGAGGACAGTGGTTAGTAGATGAGTATTGACTTTGCATTTAAATTTCTGGAGGTTGTAGCCGTCAGGAAAGCAAGAATACGGAAGTGAGTTCCACAGGCGGGAAGTGCGAGTGAGGAAGCTGCAGGAGTAGAATTGTCGTCTGCATTTGGCTAACCTGACTGTGAATGGATGGGACCCAGTTGCCAGTCTGGTTGCTGCCAGTCTGGTTGCACAGGTAAACATAGTTGAGGAGGCATCAGTGAGTTAAGCTCATCCGTGCAGAAGCCATGAAAGTATTTATAGAAGAGACAGAGGGAGGCCACATTTCGATGATGGGGAAGTGGCTGCAGTCGAGTCGCCAGATCAGTACCTATCGCATTACAGACTCTCCTTTGGAGCTTGTCAAGAACACTGAGGAGAACGGCAGGGGCACCTGACCATAAATGGCAGCAGTACTCCATGCACGGACGGATGGTTGACTTGTATATATGCAGGATGGATTCAGGTGGAAAAAACATCCTAGATCGACATAGTGACCCAATCTTCTTAGCAGTTGATTTTGCTATGGATTCAATATAGTAGTTCCATTTAAGGTCTGAGGACAGGGTAAGTCCGAGGAGGCGTGGTGTATTACTCTCAGGGAGAATCACTTGGTCCATGCTTATGGGAGGCAGAAGAGGTTGCCTGTAATGGTTGACAGACAACAGCTTGGTCTTAGATGAATTGAAGTTGACAAGCCACTTCTTGCCCCAGTTCACCACAGAGTGTAGATCCCGCTCAAGGTCAGCAGCGAGATTATGTCTGTCCGCCACGACAGGTTTCTTACTGGAGCGGGAGTATATTGTAGTGTCATCAGCATAGATGCCTACTTGGGACTTGATCTCATATGAGAGTTTCGTTGATGAAAATAAGGAAGAGCCTCGGGCTCAGGATAGAGCCCTGTGTAACACCAGCATTCGTGCTGTAGGACGAAGAGGCACGCCCATTCAGAACGACCTTCATTTTGCGGTTATTGAAGAAAGATTGGATTAGTTCAAGCAGGCGACCGGTAATAACATAACCGCGTAGTTTGCATAGGAGGCCAGAGTGCCAAACCCTGTCGAAAGCCTTGGAGATGTCAAGAGCAACCGCGCGAGCCTCGTCGGACTCATCAAGGGCCTGTAGCATGTACTCCGTTACGGTTGGTAGCAGGTCGGCCGTGGACCTGTCAAAGCGGAATCCATATTGCCTGTCAGAGAACAGTTTGTGGTCGGTGAGATGATGAACTATTTCAGCATCGATTATAGCCTCGAATACTTTCCCGAATATCGGTAGAAGACTGATAGTGCGATAGTTGGATGGGTCCGAGGGTTCACCACAATTCTTAAATACAGGAACAACTGAAGAGAACTTCCAGCATGTAGGAAAGCAGGAAGCAGAAAGGCAGTAGTTAAACAGTTTAGAGAGGACAGGGGAAAGTTCAGGAGCACACCTCTTAAGGACTATCACCGGGATTCCATCGTCTCCACACGCCTTATGGGGGTCGAGTTTTGAAATGACTCTGGATAATACTGTCGGGGTAATATATACGTCGTGCAGTTTGGCCTCAGTTCTAATAGGGAAGTCGGGTGGGTGCACTCCGGACGAGTCGAATGTGGAGTTGGATGAGAATCTGCGGGCAAAGCACTCAGCTTTGTCCGCAGATGACGTGAGAACCACAAATCCATGAATTAAAGGAGGTATTGAGGATTTCCTATTGTTGAGCACTGGTTTACAAATCCTCCAATAGTCCTTGGAGCCGAACTTGCGGTCAGCTATGTGCTGTCGCATTCTCTCAGCAAACAACTGTTTGGCGTCATTTAGGGTTCTCTTGCACTCATTGCGAGCAGATGTGAACAGGCGCCTATTGTGATCAGTTGGCTGTCTCCGGAATAGACAGAAGTAATGGTTCCTGTGGGCAATGGCGACTGAGCAGGCCGGAGAGAACCACGGAGAGGAATGAGGTTTTAAGCAATACTTCCTGGTGGGTATGAAGGCATCAATGCCAGCTTTCACCAATGACGAGACCTCAGAGGCACAGTCATCAACTGATAGGTCGAACAATTTTCCCCAAGGGACCTCGCATAGGAAATCGCGAAAGGCATCCCAGTCAGCTTTTTGGTAGAGGTAGGAGGTTCTATAAGTAGGTGGCTCCTGGGGGGAGTGAGATTGGAAAGAAATACTGAGGGAGACTACAGCGTGGTCGGAGTTGCCGAGAGGGCAAAGCTGCGAGACTTGACAGGCGTCAGGCGCAGAGGTGAAACATATATCTAGCAGTGAGGAATGACCCGAGGGAGTGCTTGGGAAGCGAGTGGGGAAGTCCACCACTTGCGTAAGCGATAGGGAAATAGCAAAGTTCATGGCGTGAATGCCCGCCGGATCAGTAACGGCGTTTTCAAGCCACTCAGAGTGATGGGCATTGAGGTCTCCAAATACAAATATGTGGGCGAATGGGTGATAGGAAATAGCCTTATCTATGTCGTCGGCAATGCTATCTAGTAGGGAGCAGTCAGGAGAGGAGGGAGAACGGTAAAGAAAGAATAGGTAGCTAACCGAACTGAGGAGAGACAGGCGGAGACATATGTATTGGTGGTCAGTAGATTCGAGTGAAGTCACCCTAGCTATGGGGAGGTGTTCGCTGATATAAACACCCAGCCCATGCATGTGGACAGTGGAATCCTTCCTTAAAAGGGGAAGATAACCAGGGATGAAGAGGTCAGAGGAGGGAATAGCTGAGTTGAGGTTAGTTTCGCCGTGCGCGAGGATGTCAGGGGACTTTTCATGCAGAAACGCTTCTACACTAGGAAAGTTAGTACGAATGCCTCGGATATTAGTGAAGGAGAGGTTAATCAGTTTAGGTGGTTTGGATTTAACTGGTTTAGGGTCATGTCTGATTTGTTTAGTCATGATTCTGTTTGTAGAGAGGGACCTAAGGTAGAGGATACAGGCGGTCATTACCCACGATCTGTGCTGGGAGGGAAACTGGCTAGGGCTGCAACAAGGTGTTGCCTCGGGTTTGCCCACCGAAAGCGCTTGCAGGGACACCTATCCATGCGCGACATGGCACTACAAGAACCCCGATATTATACAACTGTTGATCAGAGCAGCCGCTCCTGACGCTACGCAAGAGTTAGGGCTCCTAACTACCAGTCGGAAGCAGCAACCAGGAAACTGCCAATCCGGTACCCTCACAGTGATGAGCCGTTGCCACCAACCGGCCAGATCGCAGGAAACTCACGGAAGCACCAGTACCAAGGTCTGAAGAGAGAGAAGAGAGAACCGGAAACCACATCCTAAGCAGGAAACAAGGGGCGAGCCTCTACTCCAGTTCAATAGACGTGGGAGGAGTATTGACCGGGCGATAGTGTGACCTATCTACTCCTATTAAAAAAACAAAACAAAAAAAAAACACGCACAAACTTCGAAAAAACACAAACTTCCAAAAGTGGAGAATTAACTAAGTTTTAACTTAGTTAAAGTCCAAATGAAGCATGAACTCCAAAAAGGAAAAAAAAAAAACGAAAAATACCTCACAGTTTAACACAGGAAATTTGAATTAAAAAGTTTCATTCTTCAACTCTTGCTTTTCCCAAAAATCAACATCAAGTTAAGCTGCTAGGTGAATTTCGATTCAAAGAACAGACCATAGCGGGGAGGGGTAGCTAATAGCTGCTGATACCTTGGCCAGGATAGCTTCGCATAACAGAATAAATAAATAAATAAAAATTTCAAACTTTTTTTTCCTCCCAAATGAAGCATGAACTCCAAAAAGGAAAAAACAAAAAAAAAAAAAAAAATGCAGATATATATACAAATAAAAAAAAAAAAAGAAAAAAAAACGAAAAATACCTCACAGTTTAACACAGGAAATTTGAATTAAGAAAGTTTCATTCTTCAATTCTTGCTTTTCCCAAAAATCAACATCAAGTTAAGCTGCTAGGTGAATTTCGATTAAAAAAAAAATAGAAGGAAAATTATGAGAAAGAGAGACAGGTTATACGGGAATTCAGGAAGTGGGCAAAAGAAGGATGAAAATACTAATGAGAGTGGAGTGGCCGGAGAAAGAAATATGTGAGAGAGCATGCAAGTCAGTGAGATTGAAGATGACGATAGACTTTACATTTAAATTCTTGAAGATTGTATCTATAGGGGTATCAGGTAAACGGAAGGGAGTTTCACAGGTGGGAAGTGCTAGAAAAACGGTGAGGAGTAGAACTTGTATTGGTTGTCACTGTTTTGGATCTAGTTGCTAATCTCCTGGCTCGAGAAAATTCATACACAGGGGGAACCAGTGAGCTAAATTCATCGGAGCAGAAGCCGTGAAAGTATTTGTCCTTTAAAAGATGCATTAAATACATCTGGTGAGTTTCATTTCGCCTTTTTACCAGTTTATACATTGCTGTATCATTATCTTCAAACTAGTTCTGATGTTTTTGTTTCCTCAATCCTAATATTTGGGCACTGGTATTATGAACTGTTTCTTTATCAAATACAGAATTCTCAAAAGCATTCTGTAAATCTTCACACACAAATTTGGATCATATAACTTAGAAACATTTCTACATTTTGGTAGAAATAACACATTTTCTCACAATTTTCGTCGAATGTCTAAATCTAATTTTCCTCTAACCATCATATGATCACTACCACATTCAGCCCCACGTATTACTCTGATGTTACAAACATCCTGCAGGTTACGTTCACGACAATAACAGTCAACAATATGATCATGTTTTGAGTGAGGATGTATCGAAGTGACTTTATTAACCAATCAGTGCTGAATGAAAGCATTACCAATTGCAGACTGAAATTCAATACATAACGTAAACAGTAGCTGTTTATTTTACCAATATATGTAGGCCAATAGCATACCAGACGTTACTATCTTTACTTAACCTGGCATTGAAATCACCAAGCAAAACAATCTTATCGGCCCTCGGAATTTTTGTCAACACATTTCTGAAATATTGGTAGAAAGCCATCACAGTTTTCTGATTGTGACAGTGAGCGCACAGACGGAAATGACAGTCATAAAACGCTTATGAGGCAAAGCAAGCCACAACATTATGATATGTTCATCAATACCTGGAGGCTGCTCTAGATACATTGTCAAATCACATCTGATAGAAAATGAAATACCTGCTGCACGCTTTAAACCCTCAGCTTTCTCATTTCCAAAAGAAAGTATATCCAGCGCCTTTTTCAATCAGATGGTCTTCCTCACTCAATCGGGATTCAGAAAGAGCAGGAATACCTATTTAAAAACGAGGTAACTTCTTAGCAACAAGAACTGTGTGCCTTGAAGAAAGATCTGAATGGTGGCAATCAAGACAAATTGATTTTACAGTTTCTTAAGAATATTTTTGAGTACGTAACACTTTCGTATTTATCCTGCAAGAATAATCAATCGTCAGCGACATGAAAATGAGCAGTAAAAAGAAGAAAAGACAATATTTAGGTCACCTTTTTTAGATCTCACACCAAAGAGGGTGAGCGATGCACTCTCTACATAGGGCTGCTCCATGAACAAAGACTCCACCGAAAGTTACTGTTCAGTCAACTAGTGTCGATGTTATATTAAATTATATTATAATAATTCTTAGACAGCCTACATGCAGAGATATGACTTTGGGCTTCTAGTTTGTTGAACCTGCGCAGTTCAATACGTTCCATCGCCATAAAACATTGGGAAAATGAAAGAAGAGATTTCTGCTGATCATTCTATGTGGTTGTACTGCAGAAATTGTACTCTAAACCTAGCAAATATTCGTTGCCAATATGGCATGAGTGAACAATGGACGACGCCAAAGGCTGTTATATCAAAGTGTAATTCTCCTAGAGAAATAGTGCAATTGCATCGCGCACCTGCGGAACAATTCATATATTTTCACGTCCTCTTACGTAATTATTCAGGGTCAGTCTAGACCGGGATAAACAGTAATTAATTAGTGGTTCCACGATCCTCTAAATATCCAGATAAGAAGACTTGCTCTCAGATGTAGTTTATCTTCATGTCCGGAATTTAAACACAGACACACACACACACACACACACACACACACACACACACACACATATATATATATATATATACATATTATATATATTATATAGACATATAAACACACATATGTATATGCATATATGAATATATAGATTCATATATATATATATATAGACATGCATACATATATATATACATATATACATTCATACATGTGTATACATATATACATGAACATATATATATATAGATATATATATAGATATATGTATGCATAGATATATACATCGATATACACACATATATATATATATATAAATATGCACATATATATACATATATATAAATATAAATATAAATTTTTATGCATAAATATATGCATATATACTTGTAAGTACAAATTATTTATATATTTGTATATATATACAGAAATACATCCATATATATAAATAGATCTAAATACATATATATATATGCATATATACATATACAGTGTATCCTGTCATATGCGACCCTCCTACTGCCATCAGATTCTGGTCGCATACGGCAGGTGGTTGCTTACTAAAGACTCAGTCATGACCTATTTACGCCAGGAATGTATATTGCACTCATCAGAATTCATATATTACAATTCTACCATGTAATATGTTAATAAATAAATGAGAACATAAGAAAATGGCCTAACTTTAAAGAAATTTATTCAGCATAATTTATTTTAACATTATAAAAAACGTCTTTACAATGGTCAACAAGTGACAAAAATATTTATTCACAAAATATCTTTATTATGTAGACTTATAAAAAAGTATACGGTTTTTTTCTTAGAAGTGAGTGAAGCCAAAAAGGAGTCTGCTTTGGAAAAAAGAAAACATACAAAGAAAACTGACAGCAATTGTAGGTGGGGGGGTAGAGAAACAGAGAGATAGGGATAGATATACCCAGATAGAAATAGAATAGATAGATACAAAAAATAAACGAACGAAAGAGATAATCATTTCAGAAAGGAACATAATTGCAATTTTCCCAATCCTTGAATTTATCCAAGTCAGTACAGAGACAGGATAAATCCCTTGGACCTATCAAAGGCAATACATGTTGTACAAAACAGCCGATGTTTGACTGTGAGGTGAACTAAGGCAATGTACATTTCAAAAAGAAATAACATGGTATTACAAAATTGCAATAACAAACCAACGAGGAAGTGTTCCTGGCTTAGATGAAATCAAAATGAAATAGATTACTCATTTACTTTCTCCTAATTTAGAAGTTCGCAGTGTACGACCAAAATGGATTTTTTTAAAGCGGTCGATTGATTTTCACTCGTTGTTGTTAGTCACTGGTCACGTTTTGTAGGTGGTCGCTCACTAAGGGTCAATACTAGAGTAATGGAAGATCCACATTATAATATAGTTTGTACAATTTTGTATTATCATATGTTCTGCGCTGATTGTTCCTTCTCTCACACTTTAAGTTAGTAGGGCCTTCCTTCTTGCTTTCCAGTCAACTTTTATCTTCAAAATGTAAATGCATTGTCAATCGTTATCTTCTGTCTTTTAAATTCATGATCTTTTATTGTTCTCTCATTCATATTTTATTGCAAACCGTAACCCCTTTTATCTTGGTGGCTTTGTTACCTTGCTGGGGTGAAATGATTGAAAATTTAAGTCACTGTTTTTGTTATTGGAGGAGTAAGGTTTTCCCTCAGAATTTTCCCTCAGAATTTCTCAATATATTTAGACAGCTGCAGAAAAAATATCTGTTACTGCCATCAACTTCCTTAACATATATCAATACTTAGTGTCTATGTTTGTGAGTGAGAGACAGAGACAGAGACAGAGAGAGAAACAAAGACAGAGAGAGATAAATTCAATAATTACCGCAAATTATGAAAGCGTTCGTATTGCTTCAGTCCTTTCTGAATAAAATGTTAAATCAGATATCTAGAGATATTTAACTGAGAAAAATATTTTGAGTAAATCTGTTTCTTACAAGATCAAATAGATTTCCGAACTTTTGCCTCAAGCCCGAAGACCTTATATATATATATTCGTTTTCTTATGAGTTCAGGAAATGAAAGTCCTAAGATTCTTCGTCCGTAACCGAGAGATCGTTCTTCTTTAATTTTGTCTATTTTGGGTTCAAGGAAAATGACAAAGTTGTGTGTCTTTGTATATTGCAGGCTTTTTGCAATGTATGTTACGTTATCGAGGGTCAAGGGAAAGACCGATTCGAGTAACTCATTTTATGCATTGCAAATAAATTCATCTTTTGTTCGTGTAGTCCAATAAGGCGAAACGAGAATAAGAAAATGATGTTAACTTATTGGATGGTGGGATCTGCACAGAAGGCGAGATAATTGTTATGGTTATTGAAACGAGGAAGAAGAAAAAGTATATGTCATAAGCTGACTAGAATTAGAAATTTTATAAAGAAAAGAAGAAAACAGAAGAAAGAAAAGAAAGAGTGCAAAAGAAAGAGACTGAAACATATAACGAAGAAAGAAGTAAAAAGAAAAAAAATTCATAATAAAACATATAGATGTAAAAATTATAAAGAATAATGGAATAAAACAATTTATAGACAAAAAGACATAAGATAATCATTGAAAAAATTAAAAAATAGAGACGAATGAGAAAAGGATGAAGGGTAGGTCATGGTGAAAAAGGACAAAAACAAAAATTGAAAGAATGAAAAGCTATTACAACAAAAAAAGAAAAAGTATGAAATAGCCGAAGCTGAATCTGACGAGAAATGAAAGAATAAAAACCAATTCAAACAAACAAAAAAGGTAAACATCAAAAGGGAATCAAACGGAAGTGAAACAGTAAGAAGATATTGCAACAAATTGAAAAACAAGTAAGAAATGGCCGAAGAGGAATTAAAGGAAAAATGAAAGAATAAAAATGATAATACAAAAAGAAAGAAAGAATTTCAAATAAAGGAAAAAGAAAAAAACTAAATAAAAAGACAAAAATGAAAGAAGGAAATAAAATAGAGATGTTTCTGTAACATAGATTATAATAACTTTTTCTAAAAATCACGGTAAGAAAGTCTAATTAACAATTATCACCTGGCATTGTTTTAGATTAAATGAATTTTTTGTTTTAAAATTTAGGTATTTCTATTAATTCGGGAAATAAAAAAAAGAAATAAAACATATAAAAGAGTTTAAAAATATAATGGACTGATCGCTGAAAATGGCCTAGAAACAAAGTGAAGAGAAACAAAACCACGTCGAATTAAAACGTGGTTTTAAAACAAGAAAGAGTTTATGTATAAAATGATAGGAAAAATCGAATTTACACAAGAGAATAAAAAGTGATTAATTCAATAATCAACAAATCAAGCGGACATTAAAAGATCAACATTTAAAAATAATGAAAATAATTTTCCAAATAAATAAATTTCAGTTTGTGTAGAGATTTACGCACATAAACTTCCGCATAAATCTCTGCTACAAAACGAAATGATTTGATTTCAATTATACTTCCGTCAAATGTTTTGTTTTTTCATTTTGTTCTACTACGTTATGGCCTTAAAATGGCTGATTAGTTAGCGCCTCTATTTATTCCGTGACTTTCTTTTTTACACAAGAAATATTTTCTAGTATTTTAATTTCTAGTTCCTACTTTTTTAAAAATAAATCAATTGAGAAAAAGTTATAAACTTGTAATCGTGGGGTTTTCATGCTGGATGATGTTTCTATATTTCCCAGTGATCTTAGATGGCTGGGCTCCAGGCAGATTAAAAACCAACATCTGTACTTGCCCTTTTTATAATGGTTGATTTATTTCTATTTGTCGAATTGGCATACTCAATAAAAAGAGAAAAAGTAAATAATACACACACTCCATATAAAAGAACCTCTGCTTAGGGCTTCAAGTTATGATACTTAAGCTTTTACTTTAACAGACCTGTTAATGTATCCGCTTAACTATCATTAAGTTTGATGATTATGAGCGCCGATCGAAAAATTTCTCAATTTAAGCAGGGCTTCAAGAAAATTTTATTGAATTAAATTTTTGGTTCAGATATTAATAAAGGTTCACTGCTCTAACAACCGATTTTCTATCACGGGTAATCTTCATGTCACATGGATTTGATATAATATGTAAATTAAACAATAAAAATATTATGAAAAATTCAGATTTCGAAACGAAATGAACTGTGGGCTGACATAAGCTATTTATGTAAATAAATTCAGCATATCTAACCAGTAATTGTGTGCGTTTATCGTTTAGCAAGAAAAAGACATATATAATGTGAATATTGTAGATACAACCTCATCTCTAAAGTATAGACAAATACCGAAGGATCAGTACGCACCTGTTACACCAAAAATATGGAGACGAATAGAAAGTCATACATGAAGCTGGCACGAATATCAAACCACTTGGCATTACTACACTGATGCAGGGAACAATGACTCATCCCTGTAAGTTCGGTACCAAGATTTGTTGTCAATTCAAGGAGAGTTTGTCTGGTCACAGAAAAAGCGGAACACGACATGGTCCGAGAAGTTATCGAGCACAAACCTATGGATGAAACAAAAATTAAAGTCGGATATCTCCCAGAGGCTTGAGGCCTTCCTCAGCAGAATCACTGATAAAGAAAACCGAAAAAAGATTCAAGCACGATCTGGAAAAAACTTCAGGCAAGAATTCGATGCAGTCAAGTTCCGACAAGTAAAGAAACTGATGATGACACATGAGATCCATGACACCCTTGTGAAGGGAGTTTTCAACATCAGTCCACATCAGCTGAGTGCCTCTAAAGAGTAAGTGCTGAACAAAAGTCTCATCTTTGCAACAACCATCATGCGGACACCATATTTAGACATCATTGCCCGTATAGAGGAAATAGCGATGAACATTCCTCAGGCCCTGGGGTATGAGCTAAGATGGAGACAGACATTAAACAAAGCCAAGCCACCTAAACCAAACATCACAAAAGAAAAGTGGGTGGTAATCAGGATCTTACAGAAGAATGAGTACCTCATAATACTAACATACTATAGCCCGAATAATGTAAATAGAAAAAATGCTACCTCATCTCAGAATTATGGAAAAATATCTTCCAGTTGTAAATCTATTTTTATTTTCCTTGAAATTTCTACTTACGACTGAGACATTGAGTATCCACTATTTGCATAAAAGCGGAATTCATAGGAATTAACGTTTTGGTCAACGATATAATATTCCTCAATATCTCGACTTCATAGAAAAATGTGTAACCTTATTTGTGTAATGTTTGCCTCAAAGCTCAAAAGCAATAAAATAATTTATCGTTACTGGTCCGCATCTGACTATTTTCATGTCTTTATTAGTCATAGAGAAATTAATGAAGCCTTTCCACCGATCAAGTAAACGAAAGCCTATAAAGATAAGAGCGGAAATATTATGAGCTGGACTATCTTTGAACCAGAGACATTTGTTAGTCGGCCAGAAGATCAAGAAAAAAAAAAGACTAAAATCATTCCAACTTCGTTTATTGTATAGTCGATCAGAAAGGTTCTGCGATTTGAAAGAGGTCTTCCCTACCTTTTCCAAAGACAGGGTGAGATGAAGGTTTCATTTATTATAGGCACCAAACCACTGATATTCCTGAATTTAACTCACCTGCAAAATCATAACAAATACATTTCCTCTCTGTCTTCTCCATTGTGCAGCTCACTAAAACAAATACATTTACTGGTTGACAAATATAGTTTTTATTGTTTATTACATGTTTTAGCATAGATATGTCCAAGGATTCAGCAGAATTTCCCTTCCTTATCACAAAAACACATCAGCTAATTTGTTCTAAATTATTTTAGAAAGTGTTTTAACAGAGGACGGTAAGTGGGACACTGTAATAGGAAGACACACTGAGATAGCCAAAGATGCATTGAGTTTTTTATGAAAGTTGTATTTATGTGATTCACTCTGGAGATGAAGTGCAATTTTTTTCTTTTTCATATTTTTGCCGCTGTTTATAATGCATTTGCCAGGATGATGTCAGTTCTTCCATTTGTGACTCTTACCTGAGACTTTTTCTTTTGAATATGAGTGCTCCTTCTTTCGACATGATGATATCCAGACAATTGATTTTCCATTTTATCATGAAATGCTCTGGTTTGATGATCTTGTGTTGTATCCACCGTGAGCTGATGTGACCCGTTTAAAATTAAACCGACCAGCAGGCCGAATCTTCCGGGAAACACTTTCCACGTGAGACATGTCAGTTTAGCGCTATATTATCACCCGCGAAGAGAAATTAATAAAAAAGAAATAGGAATAGCATCAGTTGTAATAATAATAATAATAATAATAATAATAATAATAATAATAATAATAATAATAATAATAAACCCGAACAGACATGGTCTGGAATTACAGTAGATGATGTTAAATATGCACTAAAAAAACACACAATTGGAAATTCCCAGGCATAGATAAAATTCCTAACTTTTGGCTATATTATTTAAGCGCATCACATAAAAAACTAGCCAAAGAACTTCAAGAAATGGTTGACGATCCCACTAAAATTCCTGCATGGTTGACAAAAGGAATTACATTTCTTCTATCCAAGAATGGTGACACAAAAAATCCGAAAAACTACAGACCAATTACATGTCTTCCGACAACATATAAACTATTAACATCTATTTTAACAAAGCAGACATATTTATTCCTAGAAAGAAATGACATGTTACCGCTTGAACAAAAAGGGTGCAAACGTGGCTGTTATGGTTGTAAAGACCAATTGCTGATTAACAAAATGATCCTGGAAAACTGCTACAGTACAAAGAAAAATCTTAGTACAGCCTGGATAGACTATCGAAAGGCATTCGATAGTGTGCCACATGACTGGATTTTAAAGACTTTAAATATATACAAGATATCGCCCGTCATCATCAATTTCATCAAACAGTGCATGTCTATATGGAAAACAACCCTTTACCTCAATCATATAAATGGAACCTATAAGTCTGATGAAATAAACATCAAAAGAGGTATATTTCAAGGTGATTCTTTATCTCCCTTACTATTCTGCATATCATTAATAGCACTAACCAGTCAACATAATAAGACAGAATGTGGTTATAAAATAGGCCAAAAGAAAATAAGCCATCTATTTTACATGGATGACTTGAAGTTATATGCTAAGAATGATAATGAACTGGAAGTTCTTCTGCAAACTGTAAAATGCTTCAGCGAAGACATTGGAATGAAATTTAATTTGAATAAATGTGCTAAAGCTACAGTTTTACGTGGATCAATACAAGAAACATCCTCAATTAGCCTAGACCCTGCTGTAACAATAAAAGAATTGAAACCAGAAGAAGCTTATAAATACCTAGGTGTAAATGAAAGCGAAAACATTCACCATAAAAAAATGAAAGAAATAGTGCGTAAAAGTACTATAGAAGGCTACGAATGATATTAAAAACTGAATTAAATTCACAGAACAGAGTTATAGTAATTAATAGCCTTGCAATACCAGTTGTCCCATATACTTTTAACATCTTAAACTGGACTCTAAACGACATCAGGCGAATGGATGCTAAAACAAGAAAGCTTCTTTCTAAGCATAAGATGCATCATCCAAAGGCTGATGTAGACCGTCTATACATACCCCGTAAAGAAGGTGGAAGAGGTCTTATTCAGCTGGAATTGTCATACAAGACAACAACTATTGGCTTACTAACATACATAGAAACAACAAAGGATTGGATGTTACAATTAGTAAGGCAACAAAGAAAGAAAAATTATTCAATCATAAAAGAAGGCAGTAAATTCAAACAAGATTTACAGTTAGTAGATTCTGTAGAAAAGCAGAACGGAAGCCAAGATCCGACTATTGCGGCAAAGAATATGAAAATGAAAGCCAAAGATAAAGCTCTTGAACAGATGAAACAGCGCTGGCAAGACAAACCTCTGCATGGCCAATATCCAGTACGTGCCAATAAATCCAATGTTGACAAAGTTAATACTCATCGATGGTTACGTGCATCTGGATTAAAGTCCGAAACTGAAGGCTTTATTCTTGCAGCACAAGACCAAAGTCTTTTCACGAGAAACTTTCAGGCAAATATTATGCATAATAATATGGATCCAAAATGCAGGTTTTGTGATAAACACCAAGAAACAATAGACCACCTAATCTCAGGCTGTTCTGTGCTTGCCCCAAATGAATATAAAAATCGCCACGATAGAGTTGAGCAATATTTACATTGGGCAATATGCAAACTTTATGGAAAAGCTGTAGGCAAACACTGGTATGAACATCACCCAGCACCGGTTACAGAAATAGAAGATGTAACCATTCTATGGGATTACACCATCTACACAGACAGAAAAATTGAAGCAAACAGGCCAGACATTATTGTTAAAAACCAGAAGGAGAAAACTTGTCTATTAATTGATATGGCTTGTCCAGCGGATTGTAACATAGCAATCAAGGAATTTGAAAAACTGTCAAAATATAAAGACCTGGAAATTGAAATAGAAAAAATGTGGAAATTGAAAACAAGAGTTGTGCCAGTGATAGTAGGTGCACTTGGAATGATAAAAAATGGAGCAAAACAACACATTGAAAGAATCCCTGGAAACCCCAGCTTAAGAGATATACAAAAAATTGTCTTATTAAGTACAGCCCACACACTAAGGAAAACTTTATCTATGTAATGCTGGAGATGATAGGGAAGATAGAAAAACATGAAATGGAGCCATAACAACACGCCACTAACTGCCTTAGGTCTCCCCGCAGACTTGGTTGGTAGTGAGACCAAAGCATAAATCGAAATATGATGAAAAATGACGCAATAATAATAATAATAATAATAATAATAATAAGAAGAAGAAGAAGAAGAAGAAGAAGAAAAAGAAGTCAACTTAATAAGACAGAATGTGGTTATAAAATAGGCCAAAAGAATATAAGCCATCTATTTTACATGGATGACTTAAGGTTGTATGCTAAGAATGATAATGAGCTGGAAGATCTTCTGCAAACTGTAAAATGCTTCAGCGAACACACTGGAATAAAATTCAATTTGAATAAATGTGCTAAAGCTACAGTTTTTCGTAGATCACTACAAGAAACATCCTCAATTAGCTTAGACCCTGCAGTAACAATAAAAGAATTGAAGCCAGAAGAAACTTATAAATACCTAGGTGTAAATGAGGGTGAAAAAATTCACCAGAAATAAATGAAAGAAATAGTGCGTAAAGAGTACTATACGAATGATATTAAAAATTGAATTGAATTCTCAGAACAGAATTATGGCCATTAATAGCCTTGCAATACCAGTTGTCCCATATACTTTTAACATCTTAAACTGGACGCTAAACGACATCAGGCGAATGGATTCTAAAACAACAAAGCTTCTTTCTAAGCAGCAGATGCATCATCCAAAAGCTGATGTAGACCGTCTATACATACCCCGTAAAGAAGTTGGAAAAGGTCTTATTCAGCTAGAATAGTCATACAAGACAACAACTATTGGCTAACATACATAGAAACAACAAAGGACTGGATGATACAATTAGTAAGGCAACATGAAGAAAGAAAGAAAAATTATTCAATCATAAAAGAAGGCAGTAAATACTTTGTCTATGTAACGCTAGGGATGATGGGTAAGATAGAAAAAAACATGAAATAGAGCCATAACAACACGCCACGACC
This sequence comes from Ascarosepion bandense, assembly GCA_037127315.1. Lineage (NCBI taxonomy): Eukaryota > Metazoa > Mollusca > Cephalopoda > Sepiida > Sepiidae > Ascarosepion > Ascarosepion bandense. The sequence continues at coordinate 1,771,365 of JBBBDQ010002324.1, forward strand.
TGCCTTAGGTCTCTCCGCAGACTTGGTTGGTAGTGCGACAATAGTAGAAATCGAAATATGATGAAAAAAGACATAATAATAATAATGAAGAAGAGGAAGAAGAAAATGAAGAAGAAATAGAATTTCTCATTATCCATCCTGCTTATCCTAATAATCTTAAATACCTACTACATTCCCTTACATTACACACGCTTGAGTGTTTCACGAGCCTCGTATTAAGTTAATTTTAAAATATCTTTCTCTATATTTTACTGTTTTTCTTCATATTTCTGCAATTATTATTATTATATTTTGAACTCAATTGTATCGCTTCAGCTCCAGAATATATTGCTCATTATGTACTGGCGGTATTTTTTATATAAAAATGCATTACCGGAATTTTAACGATTTAAATGCACACACACACACACACACACACACACACACACACACACACACACACACATACATATATATATATATATATATGCATTTCTTTGTTGCTCTACTATTGTATTGAGCGCTTTAGTGTTAGGGTTTTCGTCTCGGGTGTTTTTTCTTTCCTACGAGTCTTTGACGTATGCTCATGTACATTGTTTGTTTCTTTTTTTACTTCCCCTTCTTTCTCCTCCGAGTTTGTTCTCGGTGGGTTTTTTGAGACGAACTAAAATATAGTATAACAATTATTAGTATTAGCATTATTATTTTTGTTACTATTACTATTGTTATTATATATATATATATATATATATATATATATATATATATATATATATATATACGATGGTAGCATCTTTGGCCCTTGTGATGTTGAATACGTTTCTGATGTAAAGTTTCGTTATCATTAATCGGACTTATATCTGCTTTATGGATCTATCAATAGATTTTAGTCAGTGAAATCGGCTCTACATCACGAAATCCCAATTTCAGTTATCAAAACAACAAAGATCGAGATGAACGTAGAATAATTTCATCTAAAAACTACTTGTGTACTCAGAAATTAAAGGATCATTTAAGAATATCTTTTCCGAAGGTAGAATAGCTTTAAATTTACATCATCAATACCCCCACCCAATCTAGCGGCAGTCACGATTTCTAAGTAGATTTGAATATTGGGTATTAATACATGGTTGTATATCGCATATTTAGAAAATAATAATATTGGAAAAGAACACATTTGATCGGATATTTATATATTTGCTAGGTAGGGGTCAACCCAGCACATTGAGCGGCAGAGTTCTGACTCCTATTAACCTCCCTTTCTGGATAGATTCGCACAAAATGTATGCGAAGCAACCCAGTGTCAAACTAACGTGTTCAGTAGCATCTTTCGATGCTTCCGTTTAAAAAATGGTAAAAACCAACTGATTACAACATGACGTGGAAGATAATTATTTTTCTATCATATTCACTGAATTAGTGACACTTGTTAACACGAGATCAGATATGAGAAAAAAACAAATGTAAGCATTATCAGGTTTTGTAGTCGATTCTTCTTCTTCTTCTTCTTCTTCCAATAATAATAATAATACTAATAATAATAATAATTCTCCTCTATAATGCCTTTAAGAAAAAATATTATTTATTACTTATTATTTCACAAGTTACCTACCTTGGGAGACACTCAATTGACAGTGTTGCAGTTAGAATGGTGAGAATTAATTATATGAATCAAACAGAAGGTTGTAGAGGTTAAATATCATGAGGATGGAGAGGATAGATAATAAACTACACTTGACTTCAGGAGTCAGGCTTAACGTATTCAGAAAAGAACCCACAGAAGCCTGTTCAAGAAAATGAAAGCTCATATGAAAAAGCTGCCTAATTAGGACATTCTTTTCACTTGTGAAATAAGGAGGGAATATGGATGATTCAACTACGTGGCTATAGCATGTTGACTCTTATGAGCAAACATCGGATCTGGTAAAATTAAAGACTGGAGCTCATCTTACCATTTGTCATGGAAATATCTATAAAAGAAAGACAGCAGTGCAAAGTTGTTTTGGGGGGAAAGGGTGGCAGGTTGGAAAATAAGACATCACTCCCAAGTCCACGTAAATGATTTTGAATTTTATCGAGGCTGAAGAGAGAATAATGAGTAACTCCAACCCATATCTGACGGCAATATTCTGTTTCGGTACTGATTGTACTTTAAATATAATTTAATTTTTCTTTGTCTGTTAGCCAAATGTATTGGAAAAATTATTGTCCCAAGCCTGTCAAGTACTGTAATAGGGAAGCGAATTCTTCTTCGGTCAGGTTCCATCAGGATGTTGGTGATAATCTTTGCATTCCACATTCTTTTGTAGCTCTTAATATTTTTGTTTATGTTTTTCTTATCTCTCCTAAACTTTGTTCCGCCAACCATTTACTCGAGCTCAACTTAATAGGGTATGAGTTGTTTCATCTTTACCTTTTGCTTTCAATCTGTTGTATGATTATCAAGTTTACCATGCACATTATGTGCCCTAGTATTTTCAACTGTCTCCTCCTGATGTTAAGTATTATTTTCCTCAGAACTTAAACAACCCATTTCCTCATAGATATCTTAAAATGTCTTATACTCAGGGTTAATATTTACAAAGATATAATATTTACTGGAAATCATTCACTAACGCCCAAATCGGGATGAATTGTCAAATGAAATATTAGTTGCAACTGGTCCTGGAAATCTTGCACAACAAACAATGAACAGTTCACCTTTCGGTAGCCAGACAATTTAACTGGCTTATATAAGTTTACAGGAACCCGGACAAGCCTGATTTGAGTAAACTATACTTGGACAAACTAAAAACTCTACATCGACTCTCTTAACTAAAGCTTGGTCGATCTAGCTACCACGCACCACCAAAGCCGATATGCTCTTATTAAACCAACTCCCCACTACCTCTTGAGGGTGGTCATTTCGGTACAAGTCCACAAATAGCATAACATTTGGGTTGTTAGTACCTGATTTTCCTCTGTGCGATCTATATCAGAGTCAAGAATGGTATTCCAATTGTCCGAGAAAGCTACCCGACGATATATCATAAAAAATGTCAGGATCTGGAGAAACAGGGCCAAACGTTCCGCATGGTCATTGGACGCATAAACTCCAATGAGACGAAGGGAATTATTCTGTATAGTAACATTCAGCACGCAAAGTCTGTCCACTGGATCTGCTAGAGCACACACCGCACTCAGACTTGCTCAAAAGCCAGGAAACACCCCTCGAACGTCCATCAAAACATGCTGAATAGAGAGTTAACCTACTGGACAGTATATATTTACGGTCGCGAGTTGAAAAACGCGTCTTCTGTATACAATATACATCCACACCGAGGCGCTGAAGATTGCAGTAGAGACACGCTCTACGAGTCTCCAATCTTAGGCCCCGTCCATTTACACTAGCCAACCAGAGAGGCATTATCAATCCGATAAGAGTTGGGGATGTGCACTAAATATGTCTAAAGACAGGACACCGACGAACTATTCCAGTGAGCCAGTGCCCATCTCAGTTTCGATGAAATACATCAAAAGACACACGCCAATGTCCCAAGGGGAAATTTTATTTGAGCGTTCTATACAGGGAGAGGTGAACGTAAAGAGGTGTCCGCCCTGCACAAATTTGAATTTTCTATCATCGGTATCGTAAAAATATAAAAGAGGTGCAAATAATGAGATGGCAGCATTAGCCTCTGTCAATATTCCCCACATCCGCTGAGCTCCTTGATCTGATATGACTACGGTCAATATACACTTTGCATTGGGGAAGTTTGTTGTTTCCTCAACATCCTTTCCATAGAGTTTTTTTAAAAGTTGTGTAATAGTTTTACCTCTTTGGTTTTACTACTATGAGTAAAGCCCTTTGCGATACTCAGCACATATAGTCACGTAAATTGTAGATTGGTTTTGCCTTTATTTCTTTTCGGAGTTGTCGGAGGATGGTCTTCTTTGTCTTTTTGAAGATAATGGATCAGATTTTTTAGATAAGCTATTGGGTGGATTTTGAAGTGATGGGTTTGGTGGTGTTTGTGGTGTTATTTTAGGTGTTCAATGTTCTGCTGTTGACTTATGGAGAATAGTCACCTTGGATGGAGTAACGGATAAAGATTTTGTGAGAGGCGGTGGGGGCCATGATGTGTTTTTCTTTGGGGAAGATGGTGCTGATGGATGGTTGGTTTCTTTTCTTTCTCAACTCTTCTTGTATCTGAATTAACATTTGTTTCTTTTCAAAGACCGGCTCCTATTTCAATCATTGATACTGTAAATCTTCTGCGTAGCAGGACCGGGCCATTGCCCTTAGAAGTGCTAGAGGGCGTATGGCTGCATGTGTCTTTAACAGTTGGGGCTTTCAATGCAATAAAGACATAACAGTAGAGACGAAGATTCGAATTCGCATGAAAAAATTTGGTCTCTCGCCTAGGTCAAATAACTGGCGAAGAAATTACAAAATTCACTGAAAAGAATTTTATGGGATTTTTATATATTCATAGTGCAACGAGGAAGTACGGTTGAAGTAATTGTATTCCCTTGAACTCAATTATCATGGCCTTATCACTCTTACGAGGGAGAGAACTATAAAATTATGGCAAGCAAACAGCCAACCAAATGAAGCATACTGAAATGAAAGAAAATTTAGACTAGTGTATTTCATGACATGTAAAAAAGTGAGACAATTACTGAATCTGGAAAGTGACCCGGATGAAATTATAGTCTCATAAAGAAGGAAACAAAGTCAGTTATATTTGCCGCTGAGAAACAAACCATCAGATTTAATGCAATCAATGCTAGGAGAAACGAATTCAAGATGTATAAACTATATTATGAGATTGTCAACCTTATACTCACCGATTGTCTCAAGTAGGCAGTATAAGAGACCACGTGATTAGAGTGGTGAGATAATCTATTTGGACAAATGCCGTTTGTTTCCAGTGTCAAAGTGGAGAGCTCTGTTCATCCGCCACTTGTAGTGATAGAAAATGAATCATAAGATATTATGAGATTTCAAAGTTCAACTAAATTATTTCATTGAAGCACGGCGACCTCGTTTTATTGTTATACTTTAGGAGAATAGCAAAGTGTAAAATCATTAACTCAAGAGTTGACTCCAAATAAGCTGAAACTATAGAAAATTAGCAGGATCTAGCTAATGGGTAAAATAAACTTTAAACATAACCGTTGAAGTTATTCATGGGTTCACTTGAAAGAGAAAAAGCGCTTAGGAAGCAATAGAATTGAGGCCATGATTGTAAACCTCGAAAGAATTGCCACTTTATATTCTGCGAGAATGGTCAAAAATTGGTTCGCGAGCAATTTAACCCTATGCCTCAACAACAGTACTTACATTGATTAAATCACTTTGCAACACCAACATACTAATGCTACTAATAATAATAATATGAAGAAAAAGTCGAATTCTAAAAATACACTTTTTCGTTATTCTCATCATGTTTTTTCTCATCCATTTTCAAGCATCTTTATTTGGTCAAATGAGACAATTTTTCTCCTCACGTCATACGATGAGTTCCGAGTTTTTCTTCCATTTTTTTCTTATTAGCGACGTTTTGTTACCTTCTTCATTCCGTAATTTCTATTTCCGGATCTGTCCGTTATTTAGTTATAAAAGAAACTCTCATTCGAAGCATCTGTTCAGTTAATTTGAACTCAGACGCCAATACCGGGTGATGAACAATGATGAACTGAACTCTCAATAAATGAGATGAAGACTGAAGGCCATTGTAAATTAAGTAAAGACCTTGGATGAGAAACGGTGATCCAAGATTCGAGGCTGGAACGAAAATATCAATCTGAATTAATTGAAAGTTTTATTATTGTTATGGGCATTGTCCTTACAACCATATTGATTGCTGGGTTTGGGGAGAAATCTGAAACCATTTAGCCAGTAACTATTCACTTTAAATCGACTTGCATAAAGGATACTAAATACGAGCTTAAGGTAGCAATGTTTTCTTCTTTTAAAGGCTGTTCTTGACAGATGCTAAATAAATGATTGGATTTTGTCAAGGTTAGCAGTTAGCAGTTGTTTGCTGTTAGCACTTTCCCAATCTGTAATTTATACGAGAGTCCTTCCACATTTTCATTATCTATTCTTTCTATCGCCAACCTTTACGGGAAATGAGTCGATCGGATTTGCGATTTTTCCAAGGGCCGTATTCTTCTTTGTGCCATGTTCCTCCAGATCATGGGCGATCATAGTTCTTGTCCCTTTTTACCAGCGTTTGTATTTTTTCCATCCTTCTTTCTCAAAACTCAGCCATCGATTCACACAAACTCGTTAGATAGGTAACTTACCCTTTCCCCCTTGGTTTTAATATGTACTGTAAGTTTTAAAATCTCCAAGATGCTTTTTCTCATTCAGTCAGTGAAGTGCCATACAAAAATATATGAATGACTGGACAGAAGATTTTCCCGCAATAGGTCCTGGTATTTGAAGGAAGAGAAGGATTAATAGCTTTCCCAAGAGTATTTGTGCGTAAGTGAATGCAACGTATTAACTGTAATTCGAAATTGGCTCTCCGATTTCTCATTCTGAACTGATATCTACTGCACCACAACGCACATTTTCACATTATGTGTCCTGAAAATCTTAACTGATTATAAATAAAATTGTCTTTTTCGTTCCTATTTGTTAAGTACTTTCTTACTGTCCATACGATCAGCCCGTGACACTTTCATTTCCCTCTGTATAATCATATCATTGTTGTCTCAATCCTACTATTAATATGTGAAGTAATTGTTCCTTATCCACTACTAAACAACAGGATTGATATTTATATAGCAGTTGATCACCTTTTCTTTTATAAATTCCTTATGGGCCATTTATTGCTTAAATTTAATTTTCGTGGAAGTATTAATAATTTGTTTTCAAAAAGTATACTGCTGGTATTTTTAGTATAAAAATATATTTTTATAATTTCATATTGTTTTCACCCAAGTATAACTATTTGCCCATAGCTGGGAACTTACCAGGTACTACCACACCGGATCAGGATAGACCAGGGAAAAATAAAAACAAGATGTAGTCCAAAGTTCCTCAAAACGTATAATCTCTGATGGTTACTGTGTGAAGTTAATTGTCAGTTTAAAGATAAAATTTTTAATAAAATTATCATATAGCGTATTTTGTTATTGCGATGCATTTTCGAATTTTTCTCTTGTTTCATTCGACACTACCGAAATATTTATTAGATTGTTACGTAAATTCATTCGCTTTTTTTATAATTTAATTCAATACTAATTATATATTAATAGTCTAGATGAACCATTCAACAGTTTACAAAACCATTTGTTTACAAAACCATTTCCAAAGATCCATTATAATTTAAGTTCTTGCTGATAGAAAGTTCTAGGCTTCTGTCATTTATTTTAATAATTATTTATTAATAGTTCTAATAAACCGTACCACAAATACTTCTCCTTCATTATTTACAACCTCCTGCCAGTGTTTCACTCTCTGTTCAATGCTTTGCTAATATAAATTACTAGATTTTTATCATTCAATTTAATACTCATTATTTAATTTAATACTTATCATTTATTAATAGTTCTAATGATTAATTTGAAAAATTATTCTCTTTCATTATTTACAAACTACTGCCAACAATGAACTACATATTCGGTGGCTCAATGATATAAATCATTTGGTTTGGACACGAAAAAATCATCAAACCTCTTTTTAATCTCCACATTGTTGTTGAACGAAACACTCCAAAATTACTAAAAAAAAGCAACCATAACATGTGGTTGTCTAAAGGGGATAAATCGAGAAAGTATGGCAGTATGGCACAACTTTCCAAATTAATTATTTAATTGAATATTTGAACATGTTAGCATTGTCATATTGAGTAACCAAACTGGGTTGCCAGTGTTGTCACTACAGCTGAATTGTCTCTTTAATTATGTTCATTCATTCAGCATACAGTATAATATTAACCGTTTAGTTCTTTTGAAGTTGCACAAAAGTTTCCAGCAGCTTTGGGAAATTGATTAAAACCAAAGATAAGATTTCAATGTTCATTCTTGTCTACTTGCCAGTCAATAACAAAGGAGTGTCTAATCTGAAATATTTGACTAACTTTAGAAAACATAGTTAATAAGAAGAAAAAGTTGCTACGAAATGTTATTCTTTGAGATCTTCAGCAGGACATCAGAAAAAACGAACGAATTTATGTACTACATAATGCATTTATGTGCGTGTTTGATCCTGGTGTCTACAATTCCAAGCTCATAGCTTTTAGTGTAAATAGTACTGGCGATCACGTATTGTCTTTTTACATTTAATACTTATTTATCCCTTTTTTATATCTTTCCTGGCATGAATGAGCCATGAAGTGCCTCAGCTGAAACTAGATAACATTTATCTGCGTTTTTGATGATTACTACTACACATTCTAATGAATTTACAGTTTCACTACGATTAAGGGAATTGTGTGTACAATCAGTGTTGGGTAAAGTGTGAAACCTAAGATTACTTAGCTATTAACTGCTAAACTTAAATACGGAGGTATAAAGAATAGAATGTAATTAGAGTATTATACTAACTATATTCACTATGTTTACTGATAGAATACAATTAAATACTGAAGAAATTTTCGAAAAGTTAAAAAGATAATATTTTTAAAAGAATGAAAGATGAAGAACGAATAAAAAGGCCAGGGAATCAAAATGAAACATCACTCTCTCTCTCTCTCTCTCTCTCACACACACACACACACACACACACACACACACACACACACACACACATATATATATATATATATATATATATGCAGATGGAAAAAACAATGCCTTCAAGAAGAAAGAAACATAGCGTTTAAAATGCTAACGATATTTATCTTGTTTATTAAAAATCCATATGTCGCGTGTAATCTGTCCTTTGAAATCATTAGACAATTTGCCAAACATAACATTTAAACTATTATAATTAATTTTGAGTTAGGCTAAGTACATCCTTGTTTTATTCGTCTTTTTCCTCAAGTTATTATACTACGACACAACTGATAGGCGTGTGAAACGAATACTGAAGAAATCATCCCTATTTTATGTTAGCAACAGCTGTACTTAAACTTGATTTACATTAGCAAGCTGACGGCTTCCCACTGGCATTATCTGTACTCTATTACTGTTAGCATTTTGTCATTTTTTATGCGAGCAAATGAGGTACTACGGGCTGTAAAAAAATTGTTGTAGAAACGGTGATTGTTTTTTCCTTTAAATAAAACTTTCAACATTTCAGCCGTAATTTTTTTAATTCTGGAAAGAGTAATTATTAGTGGCCAAGAATGATGAAAATATGTACGTTTTAAAAATAGATTATTGTAAATAATTTTGCTTATATTTTAATACAAAAGTTATTGCCAGCGGATATGTATTGTGATGCAGTGAATATCGCCTCAGAATGAGAAATCAGTAGAGCTAAGTTCAAATTCCAGTTGAATTCGTTGCATTCACTTACGCGCAAATACCCTTGGGAAAGGTATGAACCAGTCACTTCTCTCTCCGGTTGTTTATTAAATTGCAGGGCATTCTGGGCTTTTTATCCATGACTGGCAACGAGTATACCGCAGATAGTAATGGTAACCTATTGCGAGAAAAACATTCTGTCCAGTCGGTCATGTTTCTTTCGAGATATTGTTAGTTTTCAGGAATTAAGGCAAGCATAATATAAGCATAATATATTATTATATGTGCAATATAAAAGAACTACTTAAAATTTAACCATGTGCCAGACAAAATTAATTATTATCTATACATAATCAGATGTAAATATATAATTGCAGGATTATATTTCATTAAAAATGCAAAGAAATGTTACCACTTTAATTAGTAATAGTGAAAAAAATAATGGAAAATGCAAAATAATGGCTCCCGAAGAGTGCTTCGTACAAAATTATCAGGAAGTCATTTTAACAGCTGGAGGAAAATACATGTCGATATCATTTCTTAACGAGAGAAACTCGGTTTTTTAAATTAAAATAAAAAGTAAAAATTAATATTCTCATAAAGATAATTTACTTCGGGGTAGATTCCACGATTTCTTTGTTACCCAAAGGTTATTCTTCTGAAAAAAAAAACACAGAGAAAAAAGACACGATCTTTTCACATTCTGCATTTCGTTTCTTTTCTTCCTTTTCACATTTTCTCTATCAAAGATTTGCCCACTTTTTTTCCACTCGCCCAGCATGCAGAGATTGTGAGGAATAATTAATATGTCTGTTACACAGTTATCTACTTCGATATTTTTTTAATTAATTGGAAATGATTTTTTATAAATTTTATTAAAAAGTAAATTAAAAAAGAAAGAAAAATACAACCCACCCCCCAAAACAGAATTTAAAATCAAACAGTGCATCCGAATAAATCAACATCATTTTACTTATAAATTTTATTGCCAAACTTTGATCTTCACTAGATTCTCTGCCCTATCGCGAAAATGAAACAAATTCCATAATTATGCTGTCATTACGATTGAGATCTTCTAGAGGTAAAATTTTAAAAACAGTAACCACTTCAGCGATTTAAGCATTACTCTTCAACCATGAATTGAGTTCTTTCGGCTGCTACCGTGTGATTACACTGTGTCTATATAACACTAGCAAATTTCCTCCTTTCTGACACCAATTCGGTCGAGTGTCGATTGCGGCTGTAAGTAAGTGGATGTCTAGCTACACTGATGAGCTATGATACAGCGAAACAGGATTCTGTCTGCTTCATTATATATATATATAGTGAAGCACATAGAATACGACAGAAATATGGTTGTTTTAATTATTTCTCTTATATAAAATTCTTCCTGTTTATACTTTATGTTCATTTCACTGCAAAAAAATATGTTGATGCTTTCTTCTGTTTGCTAGTGTCACTTTTAAACACTCTTGTGTAATTACATGTTTACACCCCCCTTACATTTTATGTGTTTTTTTCAATAAATTTATTTTTAAACGAGTTCCATCGTCTCCCAGCATTGTAAGTAATTTATTTTGCCTTGTCCTTTTCCTTATTTCCATTAAAATTAAAGCCAACGAGAAACCTTGATAAAAGTTGGCCGAAAGGTTCCTCGGGTTTAAATAATATGACGTCTGTTCTTTTTAATATATATATATATGAACAATCTTACATATTTCGTTAAAAACGACCAGCAAGGGAGACTTTATTAATTTTTATTTAATTGTTCCAGTATTCTTACACGTTTTCTTTTTGCTAGAGATAAGGAATGGAAAAAATGTTCAAAAATTTCCAACTTTACAAGAGCTTTTGGCTTCTTTACACACCATTTTCAAGGATGTTATTTTCCCGGTGTTGTTATGTCCTCATAGTTGACTGTCATGTAATTCTTCCTGTTTTTAATGTGTTTTCATTTTGTTTTGAAAGGAGATTTATTTAAAAAATAAATTTAAAATTTAAAAAATGTTCGCGGTGGACATCGCGTGAACGTCTGTTTTTTTAATTTCAAAACTTCATTTTCACTGTTATATAGTGTAAGGCTGATGATAGAAGAAAATTACTTAATATATAGTACCGCTCTTATAGCGAGGTGCCTTTGATATTGGGATTTAAATATATTTTTTGTATTTTTAAATGAAATTGTTAAGGCTTCTTGCAAGTTATGGGTTAATAATTTTTTTATTGCACTATTATTACTATATAGGGGCATATAAGGCGTCTACTCAGGTAAGTGGTAGTATGGCCAACATAGGTAATTGATTTATGACAAGGGAGACAATCTTGTACAGGGCTTTGAAATTCAGACATTAAATTAGTCAGCATTAGTTTAGATTTGATAGGGTTATTATTGTTAGAAACAACAAGTTTTACTGTCTTTCATTTTATATAATATATTAAAATTTTGCCTGTTTTTGAGGAATACGGCAGAAATATGTTTTTTTTAATTATTTCTCTTATATAAAATTCTTCCTGTTCATACTTTATGTTCATTTCACTGCAATAAAATATGTTGATGCTTCCTTCGGTTTGCTAGTGTCATTTATTTTTTGTAAGAATAATTTTATTTGTTTATCAGAGATGTAGCTGGGAAAATTATTGTTGAATTATAATTGTTTTATGTGTTTTAGTTTTCTCAAAAGTATTCTTGGGAAGAGGACCTTTGATTTGCTCTATTTAAGAAGTTCATTATTACCGCTATTTATATCTTTCTGAGCATTGGCTATAATAATTAGGAAAACAAGAGTTATTACTGGTGGATCTTTTATATAGATAAGTGATAAATTATTTGGTTATTAGCTGTATGTTGACGTCAAGAAACGGAATGTTGTACTTGTCCATGAGTTCAGAAGTAAATTTATTTTCAAAATTTAATTTCAGATTTCAGATTTCTTCCATATTTTTATTAAAACAAAAATGTCGTCGACGTACTTTGTGTAACTATCCAATTTGTCGGGTGCTCTAAGCACTTTGTTTTCGATATGCGACATGTAAAATTTCAAGAAAGTAGGACCAAACAACATTTTTTCTGAAGGATTCTTTTCAATCATGGGTTAATAAATGTGTTTCTATTTCACTATTATTAGTAGATGTAAAAATGTGCGTTTTAGTGCAGAGGATGTGCGTTGTTGTGTCGAGGATGTGCAATGTAGTGCAATGGATATCGACTCGGAACGAGAAATCAGGGAGCCCAGTTCGAATTCCAGTTGAATTATCTGCATTCCCTTTACGCGCAAATACCCTTGGGAAAGGTATTAATCCGTCTCCCGTTGTGTCTTAAATAACAAGACAGATTGGGTTCTATTGCTTTGGTTGGCAACCAATCTATCGCAGAAAATAATGGTAACCTATTGCAGGATAATTTTCTGCCCAGTCAGTGATGTCTCTTTCTAGACATGATGGCCCAAGCGTGTATCACGCATGGCACTTAACTGACAGAATACTATATATTTGCCATGTAAGGCGATTACTCAGGAAAGTGGTATTATGACCAATATAGGAAACTGATTCATGACCAGAAACACAATCTTCTACAATGCATTGGAATTTATAAACTGTATTAGTTATCGCTAGTTTAGATTTGATATGGTTATTATTATTAGAAACAACAAGGTTTGTGAACTTCTATTTTTTATAAGATTTTATAAATTTTACATATATTTGAGGGATTACGAGAAAATGGGGAGTGCATACCCAATGATTTTTTCTCTATTCTCTATTTTATTATTGATGTCCCTCCTCGCAGAAACAACTTCCAAATTAAAACACGCCTCGGATTAACTCAGTAGATAAGCATCCATGATATTGCCTACTGGTTTAACCAAATCAATAATAAAACCAATTGTTCGTTTATCCAGTTTAACAACGTTGATTATTACCTTTCTATTTTCAAAGACCTGGATTAGAATTCGCCACGGATTTTTTCGATCTAAATAACGAGCAACGGATAATAATAATGAGTGCAAAACGATCACAACAAGGAACAGTGAGAAAAAAAAAACAAATATGAGGGACTATTTGATATTACAATATAATCTTTAGACTCCGCTTAGTCCTCAGATCTTGTTTGTCTATTTATTCTCTATAACCTGACAACGTATAACGAAATAAATATTTAGCACATAGGGTTGTACAGAGATGATGGTCTTATGGTATTAAAAATTTCACTGATGTTAAGGCCAATAGAATTATAAAATTAATACACAGGGAACTGAAAAGTCTTAACCTTAAGGTTACTATAAAAATAATAGGCGTAGACTTCCTATATGTAACACTTGATCTAGTCGATAACACTTATTCTACCTACTTAATAACTAACGCTAGTTCTATAAAAATTCACCCTAAATCTAACCACCATCGATCAATCATGAAGCCGATATCCTTCTTTATTGAAAACAAATTTAGTAACAATTCGTCTAATGCTGATATCTTTTACAAAGATACTGCCCTTATAAATTAATCTATAAATGCCCTTACAAGAAATATATCAAACATAATCATTAAAAAAACAATAAAAATAGAAAGAGAAAATCATTTCTTATACACTCTGTTTAACCAGATGAAAAATACTAAATTAGGGCATAAATTACTAAAATTAGTTTAACATCACTTCCATAAATATAACCCCTTAGCCAATTTTTTGCAGAAGTACTCTAAAATTGAGCTTTATCTATATGGATAACCTTAAGAAGCTCATCAAAACAACATAGTATAATTTGATGCAGATATAATAACCTAGACAATCAACAATATCCTAAAAATTACTAATCACAATGACAATAAATTCACTTGCTGAAAACTATTGAGTTTCGATTTCGAAATAAATGTCTGTCTCTATAGTCTACCTATGGCTAATTACTACCAGAGAAAATACCGCAGTAATAAAATTTTATATCGGTTATACCAAGAAACCTTTTAAAGCCCGCAATTATGTTAACACCTTATTTTTTAATAATAAAAATTACCGCAATAGCATATCACTTTGTGTTTGTTATTGGCAATTAAAAAATGCCACTAAAACCCCTAGTATAAAATGGAAAATTTTAAAAATAACAACTGAACTTGAAAAATCTTTACATGAGCTAACTTTTCTGTTTACAGGAAATATTAAAAATATCAAATTCCCAATAAACGTTACGAAGTAACTTCCATTTGTCACCATCGTCTAAAATATACCTTAATATAGTATAACTAGACATCTAGAATCTATCCTCTCACATATATTGAATGATACTACAATCTTCTGATAATTTATTTGTTGCGGCTTAAAAGATAGATCAGCCACTAAGTCAACTACATATGTTTGACGTGCAGTGTTTTTTTAAAAAAACTTTCCCGTCTTTGTCTGTTGTTCACTACTTTAAGTTGAAAAATAGCTTTAAAAATCCTCTAACCGTTTTCCGATGACACGCGATAACTTGTCTGACTTGCTAAATGCTATACATGTATAATTCAATTTATTTCATCACTGGCATAGAAAATGTCTGGGTCTCAGATCATTAAAAAAAAACTCTTAGTTGAGTCTGATATGGAAGTACACTGGAAAAAGAGAGCCCAAAGTCATGTTAGTTGGCATATTTTATTTTTTTAAACTCTAAAATAATCATTTTGCAAATGATTACTTTAATTTTCTGATATATATACATACACACCTATATATATATATATATATATATATATATATATAGAATACTTGATATATTTGTCAGGTAAATTCCGATAGAGACGAACTCAAAAGAACCCAATGTTAAATTCATTTATTTAATTTGACAGAATAATATAATTTAGAAAATTTTAGGTATTCTACAATTTCATGGGTAATACGTATTTCGCAACCGCTGCTGACCTTGCGGCGCGTCAGACTCAAATGATACTTTTTCAAAATATTCCCTAAAAATCATTACACACAGACGCTCACGTGTTCATTTTGAGAGTAGATATTCGAAACGGTAATTTACAAAAAACAATTCCTCGCTCCTTCAAAAAAAAAAAAGAAAAAAAACAAAGAGAGAAAAAAAAAGGAAAAATATAGGCAATTCATAAATGAAAAGAATAGAGAGAAACGGAAAAAAAAACAGAGAAATGAAAACTAATGTCATATATCGACACAGCGTCTATTGCAACCCATCTGTTTTCATAGAAAAACAGATCGTGAAAATTCAACATTGAAATTTCGTTTTAAATATAATGGGATGTATTTACGTTAAAAAATAAATTGTAAATCATAATTTTTTATACAAATTAAAATATAACCACTGTTAGTATTATTTTATAATTACAGTTAAAATAAATAACACCTATAAAAGAAACCAACAATTATAATTATATATAGAAATGTAGAAAACTAGAGAAATTATAAACGCAAAAAGATAAAGGAAAGAGCAAAGAAATAGAATGAGAACAAACAGTATAGAGAGAAAGGAATTTAAAATAAGCGTCTTAGATCGAAACTAAAACCTATTACATTTATCTGCATTTTTAGAAAAGCATGACATGGTAATTTAACATTAAATTTAGTTATGCCTAAAATGGGATATATTTACGGTAAAAAATAAATTATAAAGCATACATCCTAATACAAATTACAATATAACCACTAGTAGGAACATATTATATAAATATAGTTAAAATAATTAACACTTAAAATACAATCTTAGAAAACATTTTCGATAATAATAATAAATAATAATAAAAAATAATAATAATAAATATATATATATATATAATATATATATATATATCTCAAGAAATTTTCAACACTAATAATAATAATAATAATAGAAATAATAATAATGATATTAAAAAGAACAAAGATCTTAAATTATATTAATAAAATAATAATAATAATAATAATAATAATAATAGTAATAATAATAATTCCTAACTTTTGGCTATATTATTTAAGCGCATCACATAAAAAACTAGCGAAAGAACTTCAAGAAATGGTTGACGACCCCACTAAAATTCCTGCATGGTTGACAAAAGGAATTACATTACATTTCTTCTACCCAAGAATGGTGACACAAAAAATTCGAAAAACTACAGACCAATTACATGTCTTCCGACAACATATAAACTATTAACATCTATTTTAACAAAGAAATGACATGTTACCGCTTGAACAAAAAGGGTGCAAACGTGGCTGTTATGGTTGTAAAGACCAATTGCTGATTAACAAAATGATCCTGGAAAATTGCTACAGTACAAAGAAAAATCTTAGTACAGCCTGGATAGACTATCAAAAGGCATTCGATAGTGTGCCACATGACTGGATTTTAAAGACTTTAAATATATACAAGATATCGCCCGTCATCATCAATTTCATCAAACAGTGCATGGCTATATGGAAAACAACCCTTTACCTCAATCATATAAATGGAACCTATAAGTCTGATGAAATAAACATCAAAAGAGGTATATTTCAAGGTGATTCTTTATCTCCCTTACTATTCTGCATATCATTAATAGCACTAACCAGTCAACTTAACAAGACAGAATGTGGTTATAAAATAGGCCAAAAGAAAATAAGCCATCTATTTTACATGGATGACTATTATATGCTAAGAATGATAATGAGCTGGAAGGTCTTCTGCAAACTGTAAAATGCTTCAGCAAAGACATTGGAATGAAATTTAATTTGAATAAATGTGCTAAAGCTACAGTTTTACGTGGATCAATACAAGAAACATCCTCAATTAGCCTAGACCCTGCTGTAACAATAAAAGAATTGAAACCAGAAGAAGCTTATAAATACCTAGGTGTAAATGAGAGCGAAAACATTCACCATAAAAAAATGAAAGAATGCGTAAAGAGTACTATAGAAGGCTACGAATGATATTAAAAACTGAATTAAATTCACAGAACAGAGTTATGGCCATTAATAGCCTTGCAATCCCAGTTGTCCAATATAGCTTTAACATCTTAAACTGGACTCTAAACGACATCAGGCGAATGGATGCTAAAACAAGAAAGCTTCTTTCTAAGCATAAGATGCATCATCCAAAGGCTGATGTAGATCGTCTATACATACCCCTTAAAGAAGGTGGAAGAGGTCTTATTCAGCTGGAATTGTCATACAAGACAACAACTATTGGCTTACTAACATACATAGAAACAACAAAGGATTGGATGTTACAATTAGTAAGGCAACATGAAGAAAGAAAGAAAAAATATTCAATAATAAAAGAAGGCAGTAAATTCAAACAAGATTTACAGTTAGTAGATTCTGTAGAAATGCAGAACGGAAGCCAAGAGCCGACTATTGCGGTAAAGAATATGAAAATGAAAGCCAAAGACAAATCTCTTGAACAGATGAAACAGCGCTGGCAAGACAAACCTCTGCATGGCCAATATCCAGTACGTGCGAATAAATCTAATGTTGACAAAGTTAATACTCATCGATGGTTACGTGCATCTGGATTAAAGTCCGAAACTGAAGGCTTTATTCTTGCAGCACAAGACCAAAGTCTTTTCACGAGAAACTTTCAAGCAAATATTATGCATAATAATATGGATCCAAAATGCAGGTTTTGTGATAAACACCAAGAAACAATAGACCACCTAATCTCAGGCTGTTCTGTGCTTGCCCCAAATGAATATAAAAATCGCCACGATAGAGTTGGGCAATATTTACATTGGGCAATATGCAAACATTATGGAAAAGCTGTAGGCAAACACTGGTATGAACATCACCCAGCACCGGTTACAGAAATAGAAGATGTAACCATTCTATGGGATTACACCATCTACACAGACAGAAAAATTGAAGCAAACAGGCCAGACATTATTGTTAAAAACCAGAAGGAGAAAACTTGTCTATTAATTGATATGGCTTGTCCAGCGGATTGTAACATAGCAATCAAGGAATTTGAAAAACTGTCAAAATATAAAGACCTGGAAATTGAAATAGGAAAAATGTGAAAATTGAAAACAAGAGTTGTGCCAGTGATAGTAGGTGCACTTGGAATGATAAAAAATGGAACAAAACAACACATTGAAAGAATCCCTGGAAACCCCAGCTTAAGAGATATACAAAAAATTGTCTTATTAAGTACAGCCCACACACTAAGGAAAACTTTATCTATGTAATGCTGGAGATGATAGGGAAGATAGAAAAACATGAAATGGAGCCATAACAACACGCCACTACCTGCCTTAGGTCTCCCCGCAGACTTGGTTGGTAGTGAGACCAAAGGAGAAATCGAAATATGATGAAAAATGACATAATAATAATAATAATAATAATAATAATAATAATAAAAATAATAATAAGAAGAATAATGAATGCATATATAAAAATGGTAACACTAATAATAAAATAATAATAATATTTTTATTAGAAAAATATCCTAAATAATATCAATAAAATAATATTATGAAAATAATAATAATAATGATGCAATATATATATATATACATACATACATATATATATATATATATATATATATATATAGCATAATATTAACACTAATTTTAATAATATTATTATTATTATTGAAAAAGAAAAATAGATCCCCATTAATAGTAATAAAATAATAATAAGCGTAAAAACCTACATACATATACATATCCACACACACACACACATATATATATACATGCACATACATACGTATAAATGCATACATGCACACATATATACATATACACTCACATAAAAACATCTGAAAACAGAAGTATACATATCTCATATATTTTTTCTTTAATATGTATATATATATATATTTAGTATATCGAGGCAGCAAGTAATTTTCTAGACATATGCGATTAAATATAAGAGACAATGAATGTCTATTTTGTTTAATCATGAGCCGTTCTAAACGTCGTATTTTTGCTTTAATTTCAGTTGAAAATAAAGACAAAAATTCTCCAACATTTGGATAATTATTTATTGGTTTTCTTCTAAGCTTTCGGCTCACATGAGCCATCTTCAGAGAGGTAGTTTAAACTGAAATATTATAAAATCCACCATCACCGATGATTTTATTTTGTGTTGACATAAAACTCCGCTTGGCAACGGCAATAGTTACCAAAAATAATAAACGCAGTTCTTAAGTTTGTGATGCGGTTTTATGACGTCACACCGCGGGATAGCGCGAAATGACAACAAAACCATCTAGTCAAATGCAATGTAATATGTTATTTCCTGTTTTAAAGTTGATTTTATTGAGTGTTGGTTGTTTTGATTTGATGTACATGGCCTCCAATACGGGGATCCTTACTCATACACACAGTAAGAGGAACCTGCAGATATTGGAGGCCATGTACATCAAATCAAAACAACCAACACTCAATAAAATCAACTTTAAAACAGGAAATAACATATTACATTGCATTTGACTAGATGGTTTTGTTGTCATTTCGCGCTATCCCGCGGTGTGACGTCATAAAACCGCATCGCAAACTTAAGAACTGCGTTTATTATTTTTGGTAACTATTGCCGTTGCCAAGCGGAGTTTTATGTCAACACAAAATAAAATCGTCGGTGATGGTGGATTTTATAATATTTTAGTTTAAACTACCTCTCTGAAGATGGCTCATGTGAGCCGAAAGCTTAGAAGAAAACCAATAAATAATTATCCAAATGTTGGAGAATTTTTGTCTTTATTTTCAACTGAAATTAAAGCAAAAATACGACGTTTAGAACGGCTCATGATTAAACATAATAGACATTCATTGTCTCTTATATTTAATAGCATATGTCTAGAATATATATATATATATATATATATATATATATATATATATATATACATCGACATGCGCACACATATATACATACACCACACATGCAAACACATATACAAACAGACACACACACATATGTATATACACATACACATATATACATACACACCTACACTCATACACACATATATACATATATACACATATACACATACATAACCACACATTTACATGCACATATACATACAATATTACAAATAATAAAATATTATAAAAACAATACAATAATATAATATAGCTATAAACATAATAATTATAAAAAATATATAAAAAATATTTTGTGTTAAAAAGTTTTCAACGGTAAATTCCAGTTTTTTTAACCAAAGAAACTACCTTTTTCAGTTAAACTAATTTAATTTAAATTAGATTATTTTATATATATTTTTATGCCTGCATTTACATATCAATTCGTTACGATGATTAAGAAGTTCCTTTGGATTATTGTATTTGATAATAATCAATTTCTCCTCCAGGCATAAATTACACCTATTCTTGATGTTGTTGGGAGTGTTAGCGTGTTTTATAATCCTCAATTTGACCAGTGAGTGTCTGTGTGTAATAAATATTTTGAAGATTAGCTGTTGCATCATTTTGGTCTGACGAGCCGCAAGGACAGCAACAGCGGCGAAATACATATTACCTATGAAATTGTAGAATATCTAAAATTTTATATATATATATATTAAAAAACTCAACTTTTTTTATAACGATTATAGGAACAGTTGTAAGCATAATCTCTGTGAACATAGAAATCAATACTGTGTAGTGACTGGGAGTTACATGCCTTACACTACTACCATACTATCTGCTACTTGTTTATCTTTGACTTCTCCATCGTCTCTATAGTCTTCCGGGGAAATAGGGGTAATATTTGAGAATATTCATATCTTAGTTTTTTCTGATACTATTTATTATTTCAAGTGTATATTGTATATATTCTGGACATTAAACTGAAAACGTAGCTTCCTTGTGTTTTTCTATAAATACACTATGATAGTTACAATGAAGTTTCGTTTGTCATAACTAGACTTTATGAATTTAAGCGCCCTACAAGATTGAGGAAAGGTTACCATTTTACATTTGAGATCGTTACAGGTAACCGTCCGTCCTATGCTAACAACTTCTTGCTTCCCAGTCAACTTTGATTTTCCAAAATTTAAATGAAATACCAATCGGTATCTTATGTTGTCTTAATTCCTGTATCTTTTATTGTTCTCTCTCCTTAATTATGTTTTCTTCTTCCTGTGTTATTATATGTTCGAATCTAACAATTTCCTCTCTTGCTTATGTAACTCTCTTCCAGGTTCTTGCTTCCCAGTCAATGTTAATCTTCAAAGATTTTTATGAAATATCGATCATTATCTTCTGCTTTCTTAATTCTTGTTCTTTTAATGATCTGTCTCCTTCGTAGTATATTTTTCGCATATTCCCTAACACACGGTCATCACTTGCTCCTTATTTGTTTTATTGACTTGCTTGGGTTGAAATGATGAAAAAAACTGGTTGTTACTTTGTAGTTTTGACTTCATGGACATAAACGTAATGAATATAGTATATTCTACTTTATACAAATGTACTGGGTGACTTCGAACTCCAGCGTTGATGTAAATTCCCTGGATTCGATGCCATAAAGACACACAAATTATGGATATGAACATCGAAGACATCGTTAAATATTGGCAACAAAGAACAATTATTTTAACAAAAGAAATGATAATCACAATGTGAGAAACACAGCACTAATTTTTTGCATGACTATATTACATTACTTTTTCAACTGAAACTCGAAATTTCGAATTTATGTATCCTTTTCTACTCTGGAATTTATAATTTTTCTATTTATCAAAAACTGTCGTTGACGAATTTTTGGAACTACCAACAATCGTTCATTATTCAGATTGTCAATGTAAACTTAGTTTTCATTTTGACTGACACGCTTCTATTAAAAGAAAATTAGCATCTTATATGTAATACAATAATTTGATCTGATAATGTAGAAAAAACAGTTTCCCAAATTTTGAAACTTTCCTATAGATTAATGCAAATATTCAGGTACTACTTTCATCCGAATATTAAACATAAACTTAGAAAGTTATCATCTTCACTTCTCTTTTTAACTTTTTAAAATAAAAAAGAGCAAGATCTTGATATGCAAACTGTGCTATCAACCAAATATCCAGCATAGGCATCATCAATAATCTTTTAGTTTTCTGTGGCTGTCTTACTCAAGTTGAAATGATGCAACATGCTGTGTCCCATGCGTATCTTCTTGGCAGAGATTTTCACGTCAGTCAATACAGTGAATAAATAAACACTTAATGCAGAAGACAAAAACTTTCTTTCCAACTGAGTATTCTTTAGTTTCCAAAATTTAAAATTGAAAGCAGATATTCTTCTCTTAAATTCTGTATCTTTCGTATGCAGAATGTTATTCACAGTAATGTCATTTCACAATAAAATATGGTATTTCGATAAAGAATACGCAGTACATTTTGGGAAAGATTAATGTCAGGAAATATGCATTGCGTCCATCGGTTAGTAGGTGCTGATTCGGTAAAATAAGATTTTATTCTAAAATGAATATTGATTTTTCTAATAAGTTTAGAAGATATTTAGTTCAATCATGTTTAAACTGTTAAGATAATAAGTGTTAGTGCTTTTCCCTTATATGTTGAATTAATAAAAAATATGTTTTAGTGTAATAGCCACACTGCTATTGTTTTACCTCTGCCAATTTTGTGGGGACACGGTATTAGTGCATATGTGTGTGTGTGTGTGTGTGTGTGTGTGTGTGTGTGTGTGTGTGTATGAGAGAGAGAGAGAGAGAGAGAGTGAGAGAGAGAGAGAGAGAGAGAACGAGAAAGAAATTATCAGAATTAGATTATTTTGTATTTGGTGTATATTAGATGTTTAATTTGGTCTAAATTACATGGCACGTTAAAAGAGATTATTCGTTTTATTAAATCAAAGGTAACTATTTTTTCTCAGTCAATTTATCCCACTTTTCTATCTTCTGTCATTTTTCAGGCATTATCAACATTGTTTTCTTAGAAAACATTTTATCTTTTGGAGCAGTGAGCTGATCTCTGTGCCATTTGCTGTATTCCAGTGGAATGACCTTCTTTTACTAAGAGAACCATGTAACCACCTCAATGAAACGTAATCTGAACGGGAAATACCGGGTAAGTGGATACTTCGTCCTTATTCAACATAAGATATTTACTCCCTTTCTATTAAATATATCAGGGTACTTTTCCTTGGCCGCTGGCTATCGTTTGTTTAGGTGAGTGATGTACTTGATTGAATTATTCAGTAAGTTGTGGAAGATTCTGTTATACGAATTCTATATTATGGCTCTCATTGAAGATGTGGATAAAAATTTATCATTGGTAAGATTTCTGCTCGTTCATTTCATTTGTTTCACGCTTTGAACGTCTTTTTCCATGTTATCTTTTTCCATTACAATTTATTTATAAGCAATGTGCATTTTGGTTGTTATTTTTAATCATTTCACCCCAAGCAAGATGGAACTGCCACTAATGCGCAGGAGGTTTAGTCAGTCAGCTAAGTGGCATGCGTAATACAAGCTTGGGCGATCATGTCTAGAAAGAGCCATGATTGACTGGACAGAATATTATCCCGCAGTATGTTGCCATCATTTTCTGCAGTAGGCTGGTTGCCAGCCAAAGCCATAGAACCCAATCTGTCCTGTTATTTAACTCATCGGTGGAGGGAAGTGACCGATAAATAACTTTTCCAAGTATATTTGCGCGTAAGTGAATGCAAGGAATTCAACTGGAATTCGAACCCGTCTCCCCGATTTCTCGTTTCGAGCCGATATCCACTGCATCGAGTGAGAAATTGGACTAGATACAGAGAGTTTCGAAATAAAGATAAGAAGTGTATAGGATTCATGAAAATAGATGGAAATTGATGTTGCATTCAAATTGTTGAAGATTATAGTTATCGGGGAATCAAGAATCTGTTTTCTATGGAAGCAAAAATACAAACATCGTTATTTCCGTGGTAAATGTTCAGAACAGTTCTATTCTTTAATTCCTTCATTTGAGATCATTCCATGCCAGTTTCATCGAACAAAATAATCCTCATTTATACCGTCTATCCTATTTAAAGAGGAACTCCCACTCATAGAAGTTTTTCCTCCCTATAACTGTTGGAATTGACGCCCGAGTGATTGCTTCCTTGGATTTTTCAGTCTTTACATCTTCAAATCAAGGTTTCGTCATCTGTCCTCCTCATCTAAATAATCTTCGATATAATACACACTAGTATCTTTTTCATTTATAATTTTACACCTCATTGCCATTCTAATGCTAATTCTCGAATTTGAGTAGCTCTTGTTTTTTAATATAGAGATGAGTATATAATACGTAGATGTTGATCGCATGCATATTCACATTTGTATATCCACAGAAGTACTTCCTTTATATACACATGCAAACCCACTAACACTCAAATTCTCACACTAAAATTAATTCAATTCTGCCTCTTTTCTGAACAACAAATAAAACGCTTTCACAAAACAACTTTAATAAAAGCAACAAAGTATCGAATTCTTTCCTCCATTTTCATTTGTTCTTATTTTTCTATATTCTGAAATTAAAAATTTCGTTACATATTGTGTGGTTCATTGTATAACAGTTTCTGTTTATGCCTAGATGGTCAACCCAATAAGATATTTCGCCTTTGCGCTATTGCTTCTTAGGTTTCTATCCCATTCACATGCCGTTTGGATAACGGATATCTACGTGACGATAGCCTGATTGAAAATGTTAAATACACATGATATAGGTCAAATCAAAATTCCACCAGATCAATTAATCGCAAATGATATTGATATTTATACATTTTAACAACACCATCCCAATTCGATTCAAGGCTGTGGCTCACTTTACATCATTTTGAAACAGATATCAAAGTAGAAAATAAATTTTAACTGCAGTACTGTATTTTCGTCTTATCTAAGGAAATTAAAAAATGAATATCTGCCTAAAATGAATTGCGCTTTACGAACGTTTGCACATGTATTCATATTGATTAAATTTGTACTATCTGGCTATTTTTATAATCATTTCACCCCAAGCAAGGCAGGACCTCCACTGGTGCGCAGGGAATAAACAAGGCACAGTGGATGTCGAAGAAATGATGTTGATGGGAATAAGTAGAGAGAAGTTGGCAACTGACGTCGCATTTAAACTTTAAGAGATTATAGCTATCAGGGATGCAAACAAATGGAAGGGCGTTCCACAAACTGGAAGTGCGAGAAAAGAAACTGTTAGAATATATGGTTACATTTAACTTTTTCGGTGTTAAAAAGTAGTATATTGATGCAAGTCTAGTAGCCTGAGTAAATCCCTCTGGTCAGGTAACCAGGAAGACATAGTGTGCTTATGTGCTCGCCAGTGCAGTTGCTATGAAAATACTTGTAGAAAAGACAGAGACAAGCAATATCACGTCGGTAAGAAAGTGGCTGAAAGTGGGCTGCCAAGTCAGGATCAATTATATTGCAGATTCTCCTTGCGATTTTATTGAGAACCTCAAGAGGAATAGCAGGAGCACACATCCAGATATGTTAATTGTATTCAATGCAGGGACGAATGATAGATTTATAAATTTACAAAATGGATTCTGACTAGACAAAACGCCCTGGCCCGACACTGACCCATTTTCCTAACATTAGATAGTATATATATTTCTGAGATATCAATATGAGGTATAATAAATATTTACACTGCTTACATCATTCGGATTGCTGTCCTCATCCTCATTCTCATATATTTACGACATCGAACCGAACCTTTTACTTTGTACCCCGGAGTAGATTGTTCTAATTCTACCTACCATGCCTTCTTGGATATCTCAGTTTCAGCTAGTTCTTTTTTCTAACCCAACTCTCTAAGTTTTGTTGCCTTCGACCAGGTATTGAATTCACAACTCTTAGGTTCAAGTCATATTTTGGATTGTTCAACCAATTTTTATCAAATGGGTGGTAAATTCTTGGAACTTATCAATAAACATTTTTTTCCCGGGGCTCATTTTAAAAGTTGTTTTTGTTTTTCTATATCTCTTTGTAGTATAAGTTCCCATATTGTATACATGTTTATATTTTGTCATTTCAGGAGATTTTGTAGGCTTTCATATTGACTTATTTCATATTTTTTCTTATTTTCCAATGATGTTTTCTGTCTATTGTATTAACGTAACACTTCCATATATGCATAGCAATGCCTATTTTTTATTTTTTATCCTTCACCATGTTCTTGAAGTCTTACCTTAAAGGGACAGCCTGTTTCTGCTTTCTAGTTTTTGCTACATATACAGAGTATAGTGTGATTAATTGGTGCTCAAACATGTTCTCTTCAGTGGTTGGTTTTCCTCGGCAGAGATGTTCGCGTAGAGTTGGTCTATACGTTAAAGATGTACTGATGTTATAAGGGCAACGGATCATTAGTATTTTTCTGATAAGCTCTTCGCATAAAGAACACAAATCAAGGCTATGTTCTCCGTGTTATGGGAATTAAACTGAAATCTACATATCTATAAAAACGCCGCTGACGATGATTGAAACTGATCAATGTATATTAATATAACAAAGATTTAACTGTTAAGACATGAGGAAAATATATTTTCTTTTTAAATGACATGTCCGTTCAATGATTAATTTATTACAGCTCTCCGCATCTTCCGCTTCTCTATTATCTGGGAACTGCCAAAACGTTTTAGAGAAGTAGTAAAGTTGTTTGCTGTTGGTTGTAACCTTCTTTTGTATTTACATTAGTCGTTCGACTCGATTGGTTGCCAATCAAGGCGAAACGAACAGTCTAACTTGCTATGAAACATATGGATGCATTCCTTTCCTAAGGCATTATTACGAAACTATATTAATCCGGTTTAAAATATTCCATTCAGGATAGTTTTTCAAGTTGGCTCTATTCTAATATTTTTCAATTATATATTTATTTAATAAAAAAAATGATTTGATTTGAATTTTTATTGAGGTTTCAGAGGAGCGGTTACTCACATGTAATATATACACATTTACCTTTAAACAACACGTTGGACAGATAGGTAAATTAATAAATTGTATTGGTATAGATGACTTGATTGAATTTTAAAATTCAATTTTCTTAGATTTTGTTGAATAAAATAACACAGGTTAAAAATTATCTTTTAGCTTTAATTATTTAGTCAAAGATTTGAATAAGCAAAACAAGTGGCCCACGCAAATATCTCAATTTTAAAGAAACAAAAATATTGAAAAAATTAGCATCAGAAAAGATTTTGAAGTATTTAGAATATTTTACATTTTAACATCCATTTTTTTCATTACTGTCCTCTTTCCTTCCATCTATGTATTCCTCTCTGCTGGTTCATAAATATCTATATATATTTTTTTTTAATCATATCACCCTGAGCAAGGCGGTAACGCCACTGATGTGCAGGGGGCTACATAGGAGTGACAAGATTGGAAAGAAGAAAACCGGAAACCGCACCCTAAACGGGAAACAAGGGATGAGCCTCTTCACCTGTTCAATAGACGTGGGTGGAGTGTGAACCGGGCGATAGTTTAGTCTATCTACTCCAACTGAAAAAAAAGGCGAGAAGATTGGAAAAGAGAAAACCGATTCCTAAACAGAAAACAAGGGATGAGCCTCTTCACCTGTTCAATAGACGTAGGTGGAGTGTGAACCGGGCGATAGTTTAGTCTATCTACTCCAATTATATGTAAATATATGTGTTTGAACATTATTTTTATTGAATACTCGTATTTGAGTTGGCAGGCTGTTTTTCGTATAATTAAGCAGTATATATATATATATATATATATATATATAGTTTAGCGAAATATTTATCTTCCGGGAGTATTCGAACCTGCGACAACCATATACCGGAGAGAAGCCTTTTATTTGAGCTGACGCGTTTTACTCCTTAACCACAGAATATTTAATTGTATGACAAAGTTGAATTAAGCCGTAAGTACAGAAAGTCTTGATTTCTTAGACCATTCATATCTGCTCTAGTTCTAATCTTGCTTGAAATTGTTATTTTCCTAAGCAAGATTTCTTGAATATTCAGGTTAGTGGGTATATATGAATGTACTCTTTAATTACAGAAAAACGACTATCTACAAAAATAAAATAATGGTCAAACGAATAAATTTGAATAAATATGTCTGTTAACACCATTTCGTCTGTAAACATGTGCATATCAGTACTTGTTAATACAAGTGTAAATGCAAATATAATCTTATTTTTTATAAAATATGAAGATATGTATCCATATGAATGTTACTGTACATATCATTAAACCCACTCATACACACGTATGTGTCAGCACCTCTAGGTAAGTATCTGCATAGGTGTGCATATCTTTGTACATATGCTTAGTTGTCTATATATGACTTTATATATCAATATCTATATCTATATCTATATCTCTCTCTTTCTCTCTTTCTCTCTCTCTATATATATATTAACTAATACACATATCAATTTATTTACATATGTGTTTATTTATTCATATATAATATACATATTAACACTTGAATAATAATACTATGCATATGTGAATCCTCCTATGTTTATTTATTAATTTACATCACTATACATATATAAATACCTATGTATGTATGTATGTATGTATGTATGTATGTATGTATGTATGTATGTATGTATTTAATTTTGCGGGTTTATAATTGTTTTAAAATTGTATATAGTTATATACATGAGCATATTCGTATAAATATGTCTCAGCTGATATTAGATATGATAGTGTGCGTGTGTGTACTATTGTATGTATGACTTACATAATTATATCGCATTTATCGGCTGACCAGACCGAAAGCCAAATTCATTTCCTCCATATATTTCCTTATTTCTTGATCACTTCAACACCGAACTACCCACTTCCTTACGACCAATTTCACCATTATTCTGAGCTAGAACATAACTGACTGATTTTATGAGGCTCCTAGAGAGAATCAAGCGGGAAGACATAGTGTGATGATGTGCTAGTCAATATTGAAATATTTCGACCCGGATGCTATTCAGTTTTAGGTACAGATAAACTCTATTCAAAGCGGACTATTTCTGTGCAAGTCTAGATAGCTTTCAACAAATAAGAGTTTATTTATTTTCCGTCAAATATGACAGTGAGAAATTGACACTGATCATATTTGTCATAATTTATCTATATATGATGGGGTTGATATCTTCTCTCGGTCAGACTATCGTATCATGCTTGAAATATTACGCTGAATTTTTGATCATATTCTATTCAGCAAGTCTGATTTTAGTGAAAAGATTGCAGTTCGTATATGTGCGTCATTGATTTTTCGAGTTATGTGTAATCGGTTCTTTACATCCACATCATTATTAGTCTCTGATTATTTCTAATTTGTGGATTTCAGTCTTAGTCGTGTAGTTTTGTGTTAGTTACGAAGCATTTATGTCAGAAAATCCTTCTCAGAAAATCTACAAAATAATTAAAAAAGAATATATAATGCCTTGTGAAAATATCATCGTTACTCATAACGTAAATTTTAGCATAGAATATTGTACACGGAATCAGACAGCGTCTCAGTGAACTTTCTTACAATAAAGTCAAAATAGGAAAACTCTTAGAAAATCAGTAGGTCCAAGACTCCAAAAATATGAACGTTGGTGCTAAATGCTCATACTCAAAGTTGGCTCATGCATAGATTCTCCCAATACAAGCAGTTACGTTTTTCTTCTAATTTCCGATCCTGAGCGACGAGGAAATGCGCAAGTCACTAACGTTTTTGACCCCGAATCTATGCTTCAAACAGGATGTCTCTTTTGAACTTACGTTCAGGAGATTGAGATAATTATGTTTTAGTTGAATCACCTCCATTATTTCAGTCGTATTTTACTACCATAAGTGTGTATAAAATAATTACCTAATTTTCTTTTACTGAGTGCTGAAGGCTCCGCGAACCGATTCTAGTCAGTGTTATGCATGTTAATGACAGTTATTTTACCGATACGATTTTACATACGAAGACACAATGTTGAGACTCGAAAAAGAAAAAAAAAACAACTGCACAAACTCATATAAGAAGGAATAAATAAAACATCCCAAAATTTAAACTACGGATGAGGGGCACCAAAAGTAGGAAGTTATAAATATCTAGTATCTCAACAGGGATCGAAAAATGTAGACACTGAAATCTATTAGAATTAGAATAACGAAAGATGACTCCCAAAAGTAAGAAACAAAAAAGTTTGTTAGAAACAAATAAAAGAATTCTGAACAGTTATCCTCAGATATGAAAGTGAATACTGGAGAATCTCTTCAAAGATGTAGAACAGGTTTGAAACAACACAAATGTGGCCTTATAGCAAGATTCTGAGTATTTTTGAAGAAACTTTGAAACTAAGCGAAAACTTTTACTTAAAATTCGAAAAAGGCACATGAAATTTCTCGTGCACATAATCAGGGAAGAAGGCATGCATAACACATGACACGTTAAAGGCAAAAGGTCTAGAGTAAATTAGACAGAAGACCTACCTAGACCCACCTACTTAGCGTGCTTGTGTAAATGGTTAGCAGAGCAGTGAATAGGAAAAACAAGGAAAGGACTGACCTTACTAATAGTTATAGACAGTAAGAAATAGTGAAAACCCATAGACGACTACGTTATGAATGGCACGATACTTTTAAAAATCATTTCATCAAAAAATAAATAAAGCCACTAATGGATCACCGAGTGTGAGAGTATTTGAGGAAAAACATTATTAATGAGAGAAAATAAGAAAAGAACATAGAAGATATTGACTGGCATTCCATTCAAGCTGTTGACGATCAATCTTGTATGTAAAACACAAAACCGAAAGAACGTTCCATATACAATAAGGGCTATAGAAGAAAACCGAAAGAACGTTCCATATACAATAAGGGCTATAGAAGAAAACCGAAAGAACGTTCCATATACAATAAGGGCTATAGAAGAAACAGTAGCCATAGAACTTACGGTTTAGTCATTTCAACTATAACATGATGAGACCTCGATACAAAATCTAGTGCTAAATTACATTCATAAAATCAAGGTAACAGTTACGATGAAATCATTTATAGAAAGAACACAGGGTAGGTACGTTACGGTGGCAGGAAAGTGACTGAAGCCGAGATGCCAGATCAGGACCAATCAAATTCTATTTTTTCTTTGATATATATAGAGAAAGGGTGTAATAGAAATACCTTTACAACTTTGAGTGCATGTTTCTGAAAAAAAAGTAAAATATCCATATAAACATCCACTGTGTCCATAAAGTCTCAGTACCATTACAAATATTTATTGCCCAAAAGCCATATGACATTGAGTATTGCAGCTTTTTGTAAAATGCTGTTCACACCTTCAAGTCTTCTTTACATTTAGATTTTGCTTTATTTACATTAATTCTTAATGAAGCTTTCAAACTTTTATTACATTCTTTCTTGCAAGTATAAATTGGCTTGAATTGAAAGATATTGTGTATGCAATTAGAGGTATACATTTAGAATGTAGTCAATGAAAACTGTAAATGTGAACGTGGGAAGATGTCTATGACATTTTACAAAAAACAATGCAATACTTTATGTCATATGGCTTCTGAGTAATAAATACCTGTAATGGTACTGAGACTTGATGGACACTCACGATGTCCAGAAGAACATCGTTATACCTCATCACAGAAACATAACAAACCTCATCACAGAAACATAACAAATGTTCAAAATGTCCTCCACCTGTTTCTACACACGCATGCACACTTCAAATCTGGTGGACACTTTGAAATACTTCTACACAGGGTCAAAATGACACGATGATGAAGCATCTCCGAATTATTAATGTCTGCTTATTTTTATAATCATTTCACCCTAATCAAAGCAGTTGCGTCACTTGTGCGCAGGGAGTTACAGTGAGAGAAATTCAATGAAAAAGAAACGGGGAACAAGTTACTGGACATATTGAAAGACATGTTGAAGGAAAGAAAAGAGAAAGTTGTGAATCCAGAAAATAGAAGATGGTAATTGACGTTTCACTTTTGGAGATATTACCTATCAAGAAAGCAAATATATGGAAGGAAATTTCACAGGCGGGAAGTGCGAGAGAAAAATATGTTAGACTAGAAGTAGCTGCTTGATTTTACTTTGTTGACGATAAATTAGTTGACAATCAAAAAGATAAATTCATGTGGTCCGGGTATCGGGGCATTATGCCCGTCGGAACAGAAGCTGTGATAGTATTTATTGAAATAACAGAAGGCATCTTCTGCTTTGGATTTTGTTGAGAACCTTGAGATGTATAGCAGAAGCACCCGGGAAGCATACCATTTGATCTATAAGCATGATCTATAAGCATGATAAAAACCTCGTCTGATCAAGAGGCTATCCATGGTCGAGTGGTCAAGACGATACCAAATCAAATGGTTATGCTTCCCCTATGTAATAGAGGTCGCAGGTTCGAATCCTGCTGGATAGCACACATTTTTGTAATATAAATTTATCGTAAATAATCAGGCCGGTAGATATAAATATAAAAATACAGTTTAATTGAAAACAGAATATCTACTTAAATACGAGTATCGGTAAAAACAATGTTCAAAATAATTCATTACAAATTGTCGGTTGCTTATAACCAAGTTTCGTTATAATTCGTTAATTTCCGTAACATGTTGACATTACGATACATTTCAGAGCAGATATGCTTGTTTAGGGTAAAAATCGAAAATTGTGTTATATAAGCATGATAAAAACCTCATCTGATCAAGAGGCTATCCAAGGTCGAGTAGTCAAGACGGTACCAGATCAAATGGTATGCTTCCCCTATGTAATAGGGGTCGCAGGTTCGAATCCTGCTCGATAGCACATATTTTCGTAATAAAAAAATTATCGTAAATAATCAGGCCGGGAGATTAAATATAAAAATACTGTTTAATTAAAAACAGAATATCTACTTAAATACGAGTATTGGTAAAAATAATGTTCAATATATATATCCTGGCCTAGGGGTAGAATCGCCGACTGACGCCGATTCGGTCGGGTTTCAATCCTGGGTTAGGAACCGATCGGAGTCTAAGCTGAGCTGTGATATAGCGAAACAGATCTTTCTGCGGATGACTATAGTATATATAAACACAATACTTTAATGATTTTATTCAGTGAAATTGAGAACCTCATAATTTTTAATGTTCTTATTTGTACCCCCTTACTTCTTTACATAATGAAATACGTTTATAATTATAACCGTTATTACCGTACATTGATAAATTTGTTAAACTTAAATATTTAACAACCCAATAGATTACACTCAACCACTGCATTATAATTAAAATTAAAATACTTGCAATGTACACACGCATTAGTAATTATTATTCATCCGGAAATACAATTAAGGAATCGATTCACTTGTTCACGAACACATTACCGAGAAACGATTTTTTTCCGATATTAAGCACTCTTTCCCATAAATATAGCGGAATCTAAAGTATGTATACGAGGAGGAGCTGAGAAGTTCATTATTAATTTTCAGTAATAACAAATGTAATTAAAATTTCTTAGTAATAAATTAAGTAAGAAATGTATTTAACTTTCATCATTTTCATTGACAATTTTTCTACTGCTTCCGCTAGTTGTAGTAATGATGCTCAAATTTGTTTTATGTTTGATTGTTTAATGCAATATT
Organism: Ascarosepion bandense; assembly: GCA_037127315.1. Lineage (NCBI taxonomy): Eukaryota > Metazoa > Mollusca > Cephalopoda > Sepiida > Sepiidae > Ascarosepion > Ascarosepion bandense. The sequence continues at coordinate 1,805,248 of JBBBDQ010002324.1, forward strand.
TTCACAGTAATTATCATTTTAATAATTTTTCCCGTTTTTTAATCTTTGGAATCATCGTTCTGAAAATTATTATTGTTATTATCATTATTATCATTGCTGCTGTTTTTTACAATAATAAATCTCATCCAACCATCATTCGTGTGTCAATGAAGACTATTATGAAGCGTTGCTAGTTGTTTCTTGTGAAATTTTGTAGAAATTACTTTTCGTTACTCGATAATTTCTTTTTATTCTTTTTTCGAAAAAAATATCCAGTTTGCAGATTGATTGTTGATGTCTGGATATTGCGTTACATTTTGAAAGATTGATTGTTAACTTTCGTAAAGGTGATTTTTAAGCATTCGCACAAATTAAAGAAGTAAATGACCTTTGAATAAAATATGCATGAGAAATTTTGATGAATCAAAACCAGAAAATGAGCAAAATCAGTGAAAAGAAGACAGAAAGATAAAAGAAAGGAAGAAAGATGAATGGAAAAAAGAAGAAGAAAAAGAAAGGAAATAACTAGAAACTAATCAAAAGAATGCAAGAATACCAGTGAATGTAAAATGAAAATGTAATAGAAAGAAAAAAAGAAAGAAAAAAGAAAGACTATGAAAGAAAGAAAAAGACAGTAATAGAAAAAAGCAACAATGAAAGGAAAATAAAAAATGATAATGTAATACATAGAAAGAAAAAGAAAGAAAGAAAGAAAGAAAGAAATCGATTATAATAGAAAGAAAGCAAACATAAAACAGAAAGTAAAAATGATAATGTAATAGAAGGAAAGAAAGAAATATGTGAAGAAAGAAAGAACAAGATGAACAATGAGAACGTAATAGAAAGAAAACAACAATGAAAGAGAAAGCAAAATTGATATAAAAGAAAGGAAGCAAAAGTACAAGTGAAAAGAAAGTAAAAATAATAAGGATAGAAGAATAAGGTAATCAAAATAAAGCCAGAATAAAAGAAAAACAAAAAAAATGATAATGAAATAGAAAGAAACGAACAAAGAATGAAACAAAGACAGATTAATCATTACGAGATAAGGTATTACATGCGTGAGTGCATCTAGAATATATTCAAGATAAAGCTGAAAACTGTCATTTTACTCTCTTTCTCTCTACTTCTCTCTCTCTCTCTCTCTCTCTCTCTCTCTCTCTCTCTCTCATGCGCTAGACATTTTGGAAAATGAAGGCTAATTAATACTGACAAGCGACAGATAAAAATCGCAACTGTATAAGAGCAGCGGAAGCCCAAAAGAGTGAGCAACACCAGATTAACCATCTCCGATATCATGTCACAGACAGAGCCAATTATACACCCAGGAATAAATTTTAGCTCTCCGCCTATGTAGCGACTTCTTCATCGTCTCCCTGACACACAAAGAAATGACCACACATTTTCCCTTCGATCATGTTTTGAAATAAGGTGTCTAGAATAAATGAGTTTTTGCAATATTTACTATAACAAAGAGGTCATGTGATGAAGTAATTAGGGGTATAAAAAGCGTCTACCTATGGTTTCGAAACTTGTTAGTACATAGACTATTTCTTAGTACCTAGCTGCAAGATGGAACATTTTCTCGCGGGAAAGAAAGCCAGGCATCTCTCTAACTTTAATTCTAATTATTTCCAAACTTTCAAGTTAGAGCAATCAGAAAATATGACAAGAAAAATAACCGTCAGGCGTTTGAATGTTGTTAAAGTACAAGACATGATTGACTAGGCACATGTTAAAAAGAATAAAGAAAGTAATGAAAGAAAAGTGAAGAAAGGAAAATATAGAATACAGAAAAGAAACACTATTGAAAAGAAAGAAAGGAAGAAAAAGATAAACACTGGAGTCGAATGTGCCAAAGGCAAAATAACTGGTTAGCGAAGGATGTTGTTTGATAAATATGTCAACACTTGGAAATTTGGTGCATCACATTCTTCTAGCATATTTTTTACGTGTGGTCTCCTTGGTCCTAACTAAAGCAAGTTTAATCCTTGTTAAAGAAAAGAAAAAATAATCCAAAAAGAAAAAAAAAAGAAAAAGGTGAATAAATTTGAAATTTAGAGAGGAATAAAGAAACATATCCAAAGTAAATTACAAAATCAATTATGCAAGGAAAAATATTAAGATTTCAAAAGTGATTCAATGTTTGAAATGTAAACTTGTAAAATAAGACTAGTAGCCATACTGGAATAGGAAGTGATATAATTTAAAACAAAAAAGATAGAAAATATTTTGTCTATTTAAAAAAATAAGCGAGCATGTCTCCCCAAACACTCCATTTATTAATTATCTGATAATTTTCAAAGAAAGTTGAACAGTTTTCAGCTACTTCTGCCACCGCAAGTGCCACGCTTTTAGAATTCAAAGCCCCGTCTAATAGATTGGCTAGCTCAAGTTCTATATAACCCAATCTTCTCGGGGGTTTAATCGATGATTTGAGGAATATAAAAATGAATTCATATGTTTCAAAATGGCACAAGCACGAAAGTAAACGAACAGGCTAAGACGAAAATTCAACACAGCTCACCAATTCCAGTTTCGGCTCTGATATCTGTTAATCTAAACGGATATTTCTATGATTAATCTTTTAAAAATAAAATCAATTTCATTCATACGCCAAATAAGGAATTAGAACTAATATTTTATAAACATTAGTATTGTTATTTGGCTGAGTCCCGTTTTGTCATGAACGTATTTTATCTAAAACATGAGGTAAAAACAATGCTTTTACTTACTTGATCGGCGTTCGTTTTGTGTCGCTCACTACTACTTCCATTTGATACCCCAAATTGAGCACTGATACACACTCTCAAATTAAAACTTTTCGTAAAACAGGGCCCTCATATGAACATCACTGGATTTACTGCTGACTTTACAATAGCAGAAAAACTAACCTCCATTCAGTTAGATTCATCTTTATCTTGTTATTAAACTATTTGTCATGGAAATTTTCAGGGAAAGAATTGGAAGAAACGATTTTGAACATGTAAGAAACCATAAGCTTCTTGTATTATCTTTAAGTATTGTAACCAATTATCCCAAAATCTACGTGTCATTTTAAAGACCAGTAAAGTTATGGAAAGAAGAGAATTTTAGTTATCTATTCTCTCTTTGTATTAAATAAGATCACGCTCAATGTCTATTGTAGACTTGTGAATCAATCAGCATTCGGAAAAGCATGCAACTCACCAAATGAAGAGAAGGAAAAGTTGATAAATTCATTTTTATTAAACAGGGCTTTACATGGTATGTTTTTAACATTTCCATTATTTGCAGTTCGAAACCGACGTTGCTTCTAAGACAACATGCAATCAAAAGAGAGTGAATTACATCACTGTCGAAATAAAGCATTTAGAAATATGGCACATTGTAAGTTGGATGAGAACCGAACATTGAGCAATGAAGTCGGTGAGTTAATGAATGCAATGGAGTAAAGAAGGGAAAAAGAGAGAGCAAAATTGAAGAAAATGGCCACTTTTGTGCTGATTTCCGGCAAAAAAAAGAAATCCACATTCACACATGCGTAGTCACACTCGCAAAACTATGTACAAAAATATCCCAGATTTTCCTTCATAGAAAATTTTCCTAACAACTAAATAAAAAAGCAACAGAGAGAGAAAGAGAGAGAGGGGGGAGAGAGAGACATGTTCGAGAATATCTAAGAGTAAAACGAAATTGTCTCTATCAATCATGTGACCTCTACCATTTTCTCTTGCGACTTCCGGTGTGAGGAAATAATACTGAAATTCACAGAGAACAGTAGCGAAGTCAAAATGACTGCCAGAAAAAGTTATCGGTGTTCAATCATGGCTATTAATTGCTCAAGCATATCCGCATCGTAACACTTCCTTTGCACAAGATATTGTCTTCTTCTGCATCATTCATTCGTTTATACATTTTTTCGTTCCTTCTTTCATTCTTTCCATTTACTTTTTCTACTTAGTTTTCTTTGTCTATTTCTCCTTTTTTTAGTTATTCTTTTCTTCTGTCATTTCATACTTGCACTATTTATTTTGTCTTCATCTAAAGACGTTTATTTTTTTACAGTTGCTTTCTATTTTCTTTTTTAATCGTTCGTTTTGGATTCTCTTCTTTTACTTCTTCATCTCATTTTTATGATGAAAATCTTACTCGAAATAATTTTTTCTTCCTTATCTTTCTTACTTTTGTCTCTATCATTTTTTATCTTTCTTTAGGCTTTTGGTTTCTTTTTCTTTGAATGCCAATTGAATATATTTTCTTTCCATGTGGCTTTCTATTTTATTCTTGATATATTATGTTGATTGTTTTCCTTCTCATTTTTTTTTAATTTCTTTTTTCTTCTCTTTTCCTTTTCGACAAATTGATTTCTTGGGCGTTTTCAGTTTGACAGGCATTCCTAGCCTGCTGCAACAAACCAATATTGATGGATGACGGTTCAAAGATCTGACCGAATTGGACGTCTTCAACGGAGATCAATAAGTGATTTTAGTATTGGTAATTCGAATAGTCCATGTTACGTTGGAAGATGGTGTCGTGTTGAGTGAAAAGAATTTAATAGACAGATTTTTCAAAGAATTTTCTAAGTGTCTTTTACTTTCGTAGCAAAAGAGCGACAATTAATGAGACCTAACACAAAGATATGCCTATTTTCCCTCATAGACGCCTTAATTTTCGAACTACACATGTATAGAGTTATGCGTTTGGAAATATTAACACACACGCGCATTCACACACGCACCCTCAAACATATAACCACCCAAACACAGACAGGCACACATACACCGGGTGCGATGGGTAAATTGTCGCCATATTAGAGTTTTGATTTTGCATATGTGTATTCTTTGTATTTTGATTTGTCAACCACGCAGAATAGTAGAGTCAATTGCGCACCGTTTGTGAGAAAATTAGCATCATGACGCACTTCGCTCATCCAGGAATTTGCAAACAGCATGCTGTACTGGTTGGCATTCTTGCCAAAAGCTCCAATATGACTATTTCAGAATGTGTGACTGTCAATCTTTGGCCGCTACAGAGGACTCGGAAGAGCTGAATGAGTCTAATGGGGATTACGAAGTTATTTAGAAGTGATCACTAATGATGGCGATGTTATGTCTACATTCATCTTCCTATATGACCTCATACTCGACACAAACGCCTACATCAAATGATCTGCGGCGGTAATGATTCCCTGTATCAAGAGAGTTGCTACCGGAAAATCTTGTCTGATAATAGAATTCTGAATCATGCCACACAAACCGTAGAACACTCCCATGGCTGTAAGAAAATGTCTGCCACCACCACACCCCTTACATCTGACCACTTAATTCCCGAGACTACAACCCACTTTATTATTGTGTGAGGCTCAACTGAGTGAGAGACCAGCTGTTGGGGAGCACTCCTTTTTGCACATAAGAATGGACTCGCCTGATGTGTACATATAATCCTGCCTATACAGAATATGGCAGGGGTTGAGTGGTTGTCAGACAGTTAGTAAGGATACAGACTCATTACTCGGACTTACTTCTTCACTACAAGGCTGTATATATTAATGTCTACTAACAGTATTCCTAGCATTCTTGAATTGACTAACAAGTGTTCCAGTTTGTATATTTTTGTTTAATATAACTTACATTTTCTATCTCCATATCTGTTTATGTTATTTATTATTTTGCGTGGTTTCACAATAAGAATCCACAGCACCAACAAATCTTGTAAAACCAAAGATAAAATGAAAGCAAGGATTTTAGCACCATTTACCAACTTAAACAAGGGGTTCGACAGATAAGGTGAAGGAGATTCCGAAGTTCCCTTGGGCCGTGATTAAAGCCAATGACAATTTATTAAATAATTTACTCTTTACTATATCAAGATATTTTAGTGTAAATTTGCTAAATGTATCTGTTATAATCAAATGTCAGTGTTATTTTCGTTTTTCAGTAATTTAGACGACAATGTATCCATCTCATCCTCTCTCTCTCTCTCTCTTTCTATATATATATATATATATATATATATATGTGTGTGTGTGTGTGTGTGTGTGTGTGTACGCGCGTGCTGTAGAGAGTATGCTAGTTATGAAATAACAACAAACTTAAAAAATACTCTATTAATGGAAAGATTATAACCTTTAAAAAGGAATGCAGTCATATTTCTCTCTCTCTCTCTCTCTCTCTCTCTCTCTCTCTCTATCTCTACTCTCCCCAGATATATATATAATCGTTGAAATTAAGGTTGTTTTGAACAGGTAAGATTCTAGATACATTCATACGAATACCGCCGTCCCTCAAGTTTCTATCCTAGGTTCTACGCTTCTCTTGATCTTCATCATTGATTTTTCTGATGTATTCTGTTCACAAATAGACATCTATTCAGATCACACCAATATTTACTATAAAAGAAATCTGCTCAATAAGAAATCAGTCAACGCTGACAAAGTAAACCTGACTGCACCCTTTAAAAAAGACCTCCAATTTGTAACTGAATGGGATAGGTAATGGCTTTTAAATCTTAATGCCTCTAAAACGAAGCTGCTCTCCTTTAATCATCATAGAAAACTTTCCTGCTAACACCAGAATAGATAACGGTAGTCTGCTAGAGAGTAATGCACTGCGCCTCCTTGGCCTCACACTCTCAAATTAAATCAAATGGAATGACTACATCGAATTTATAGCTGCATCTACCCCTGGAAAGTTTGCACCACTGTGTCGGCCAGGACGTTTTTTCTCGTTAGAATACATTTTACGCATTTATATATCTACTATTCGTTCTTAAATATTATTGCACTATTTTTTGGTCCTGACAAATTCTAAAACAGGATCCGCAATATAATCGATCCTGATTTGACAGCCAGTCTTCAGTCCCATTCTCAGTGACTTGATCTGGTTTCCTTCTGTCTTGTCTACAAGTATTTTCATGGCAACAACTCTTATGAGTTTTTTCCGGGTATTTACACGTGCTAATAGATTGGCATTTAGGTTCCTTTATTTTACCATCAAAATAATTAAATATAGCCATCTTTTCTAATGTAACATTTTCTTTTCTTGCACTTCCTATTTGTAAAACTCGCTTTTGTTTGCTTGCTTCCTTGATAGGTACAATCTCCGAAAGTTTAAATGCTGTGTCAATTATCATTTTCTATCTACTTGAATCCCATCCATCTCTTGCCTTTATTCGACATTCCTCTACCTTATTTTTTCTCTCACTCTACCCCCTTGCTCACCAGTGGCAGTCCTATCTTTTTATGAATGAAATGATCAGAATATATATATGGTGTGTGTGTGTGTGTGTGTGTGTGTGTGTGTGTGTGTGTGTGTGTGTGTAGAGAGTTAAAAAAGAGAGAGATATAAACAGACTGACATAGATAGATAGATAGATAGATAGATAGATAGAACGTCGTTCAGGAATGGCATATCTGTAACATTTGCAATAGGTAAGGTCAGGCATTACTTCCGAGTGCTTATAACATAATCTAATCTACCATGACCCATGTTTCTAAGAGACAAGATAACTCTTACAAGTAACTCTCACTATCACGGGAAATGCCCTGCATGACCTAACCTGATATTCCAGCATTCTGCAATTTTTACTTAATGTTTGACTATATATCTTTATGTACATAAACCTACATATATAACTAAAAATGTTATTTTTATACGCCGTCATTAATGAGTGGAAAACGGTTTCTCTCATGTATTATCGTACTCATATGATTTGAATTATGGGTTCGTGCTGAAATTTCGGTTTAAAATTTGTATATATTGGGAACAGGCTAGGAATCATTAACTATCGAAGGGTAGTTCTGCTATTCTTTGTTTTATAATTTTCTGCTTCATATGTTCTCTGTATTCTATATCTGTTTTCTATATCTTTTTTCTATGTTTTTATTTTGTTCTCTACTTATTTTGTTTTATGCATTCTATATTTTTAATTTTTTCTGTATTTGTTTTTCTATACCTATTCTATGTTTCCTGATTGTCTGTTTCACTTGAAGAATCCCTTGATGGGAACTGATTAATATACAATACTGAATAAATCATGGTTCAACGCAGAGGTACAGCGATATAAAAATTATTATATTTAACTTCATAGTGGATATCTTTGCTTGAGTTGTCTTTATGTTCAAAATATATTCTATTTGTTTTCATTCTCTACTACCTGAATTATTATGTGAACATTCTTTGAAAATAATTATTCGAAAAAGCATTTATTCGAATTGTAAATTGTTTGAATGAAAATTAGTCGACAGGACAATTATACTAATTATTCAAACGCATAATTTTTAATTGCAATAAAATGTAAAAATTAAAAGAGGAAATACACAAATGATAATTATTCGAAATAAAAATATCGCTAATAAAACAATTTTGTAAGAAAAATTCCCTATAACCTAAATTATGCGATACTGCACACAAACAGTAAATTCCTGAAGAGTACCCGGTAAATTATGCCATTATTTTCTTTAATTTCCTATTTAAGTCGAGATATTTCTTGGTGCTTTGGACATTTTTGAACCCTGTTTTTACTTTTGAAATATGGATTTTTTACCAGTCCTGGTCTCTTTTAAGAGCGTCTTAGAATTAACATATTATGGGATGATACGATGATATTTGCTGCAAAAAGCCCTATGGCATTCTTCGAGCGGGTTATTAGTTTTTGACTATTCAGCTTTGGCTCTCACAAAGCAAGACCACATACGTATTTCAAATAATTATTATTTAATATACTTGTTCTTTTCATTAATTTTTATTCAAACAATTTACAATTTTGTTTTATGAGAAAATACTACAGCTAGCCGCTTATACTTCAAGCTGAATGATGTCAGTGGATCATTGACTCTGAAAAGTGCATTGTTATTTAAGTTGCATTCGTTTTGCAAATTGTTTATAAGTGACGTGGACTTCATTGATAACCAAGCGGATCTCCATTACTGCTTTGTCTATATTTTGAAAAAATATCGTAAATATTTAATCGCATGTATGACATCAAGAGAATTGTTGCCACTGTAGTGCTAAGGATCATTAATAAATATGAAATACATTAAATAGATTTTAAACAAAAAATACCACCATCCGCTGCAACAGTTGCCATTCTGTGTCCAGTTTTAATCTTCCTGATGATTGTAAAGTTTTTCCGAAAAGTAAACAAAATGAATGAAAAAAGTAAGATTTACTTGCTCTTTAAAAATATAAGAAAAACGAAACAAATATAAGGTAACGCAATAGATCATTTTAGTAGTTTATTACACTTGACCAGCAAAATCATTTAATCCATTATTTTAACTCGCTATCTGGTCTTAAAATGTTTTATTAAACAGTGAATATTACTAAAGTAATCTGTTGAACTACCTTTTATCCTTTCATTTACCTATGCGTCTTCTTGCTCAAAATACACATGCCTAATATATATATATATATATATATATATATATATATATATATATATATATGGAAAAAAGATATGACAATGTAGAAAACATTCTCTTATGATTTGTTTCGTACTTCATAAGTCCATTGGTCAAAATTTGTTTTATTGTTACGAATACACCTGCGCAACAACGAGAAAATGGGAATGGTAACTTAATTTCTTTTTAATCTATCTGATTTCATTGAGATTATTGATTTCCGTCATTGTTTGTAGTAAATATACCACCCTGTGATAATAGAGTTCTGCCAATAATAGTAAAATGTTGTAAGAGTCAGGACGCAAATTTACTGTTGATGACTTTGCAATCAAGCAATCTATAGACATTTTCCTCATAGTGAATGTTTTCTTCTTTGATCACAGTAGCATTTTTATAAAAATAATGTGTACAGTCTCTTTACAGTTGGAAACCACGCATTTTATGTATTGTTTTGTAAAGTGTCTCATCTATGTTCATATAATCCTTTATTCAGATTTATGGACGTTTCTTCTATGTATATTTTATGTAAATTCTCCCTTCATGTTTTAGCATATTGTTTTGTTTAGTATTGACTAAATCTTTTATTCTTTTAGATGTAGTAGAAACAAATTTTAAGTTGAGTTTAAATAGTTTCTCATTCACGTGTAAATGTGATAGTGTCAAATGGTAATACAATATATTTTTTGATTCATTGAGTTTGTTAGAACGGGTTATCATTCTGTTTGGAATATCTCTTGTTTCGAATTGAATATAAAATAATTAAAATACTGAAGAAACTAGAAAGTGTTTGCAATGTATTTCTCCTCTTCATGTAAATATTGAGGGCGGCAAATTATGAATCCTCTTAAAAAAAAAAAAAGAAAATATATATATATTAAATAAAATTTAAAATTCCTGGCATTATTATTCTGCGCGCATGTCTATGTAAACCGACATAACATTATTCCGATGATGTTCAATAAACAAACTGAATCACAAAATATTTTTCCACCACAAACTTGTTTCTAATATATATATATATATATATATATATATATATATATATATATATATATATATATATATAAGCATGCGGTGTAGATATAGAAGAATCCAAAGGAGTATATTACACAATTTGTTTTCATATATATATATATATATATATATATATATTTTGCTGCGTCCCTAGCATAACTTATGCAATTATCATCGTTCCGAATTTGAATTACTTGTTGTCATATATTATAATAATGGAATTGTATTTTTCATTCTTTATTTAAATTTAATTTAAACTAAATCTTAAACTTGAAATTAAAAAGTAAAAGGTCAAAATTTGATATAATAGGGAGAATATTTCTAGGATACAGACTACGACTTATGCATAAGTCTCAAGGGATAAGATTTTTTTTAACTTAGCGGAAAAAAAAACAGAAAAAATAATATTCGGTCTATATTAATTCAGGTAATTGTATTTGAGCATATATTCAGTTCTATGTTCACATGTGATCATTAATTATCTTTTAGTAAATTTATTTTATTTAAGTGTTTTAGAGTAACAAAATCCAAATGACAAAAATTAGATCTATTTCTTTTTGTTATAAGATTTAGTTTTCGTGAGGATATCCCAGAAAATAAATTGGTTTTAATTGCCAAGAATATTTTGATAGGGGAGCGCTGTTAAGGTATTTAATATTAAGTAATGTAATTTGATGATGGTTGTAACAGTATTTTCAGTGGTTCTCTGTGGAACCAAAATACAATTGAACGTCGCCATCAAAATGGATGCTTACACCGTAATTATTCCTTAAGTTATGCACTGGCCGTTCAATTTCTGGTTTTGTTTTCTCGGTACTGTCGTTTATTTTTAGCAGAGATACTTTTATTGTGTAGGATAGACACGTGTTCGTTTGATATATGAAACGAACACATATATGTGATGAATATTTATCGCTGTTCTTAAAACTATAGCTAAAAATATTTTTTTTTGCTAAAGACAACATTTTTACAGTAGGATAATGGTTAAAGTGATAATAAATTAAAATTAGGAAAATTATTCCAATGTTTGTTTGAACACTGCGACTAAAAGGTTGGTTAAACCATATAATGTTAGGTTTATTAAATCAACTTTTGATTTTTGCTTTTGAATTTCAATTTATGTTTTAGATCAAATTAAATTATAAAATTAAAAATACCATTCCAGGATTATAATATAAAACTACTGCGAGAAACAGCAATTAAAATCCCAGAACGGTCAGTTCATAATGATTGCATAAATCATGAAACACCGCGTCGTGCTAAAGAAGCAGGAATATATATATATATATATATATATATATATATATATATATATATATATATATATGAGAGAGAGAGAGAGAGAGAGAGAGAGAGAGAGAGAGAGACTAGTTATTACGCGACCTAGTTTTCTACCATGAGTGGTGTTTTCAGGCGATTTGCACAAACTGATTTTACCGTTTTTAAGAATACTCACGTAACAGTGTTTTACTTTTTCTTTTTTTGAACGCTCACGTACCAGGGAATTTTTGAATACGCAATTTTTAAAATTCCAAGAAATTATAACGTTTTCATCCATGGTTGTATGAACATAATAGTTATGGTTTAGTATGGTTACACTTAGTCATAAATTCTGTTCTTTCATTCAATAGTTCATTTTTGTTTGGGAATAGCATAATCTCTAACTTTTCTTCCTGGCAGAGTCTACATATTTGGCCAACGTTGTAAGGCTTGTCTTTTTTCTATACCTCATGTTATGTCTGGGTTTTTTTTTTCCATATTTTGATTTCAATTTCCACACGTAAATGGCCACTTTCTACAGTTTTACGTTTTCCATTTTAAATGTAGACGTAAATGTACAATGCAAGACAATTAATAAAGAATGCAACTGCAAGGACAAAAATAAATGTCCACTTCAAGGATTTTGCAATACAAAAAAGTCATTTACAAGGCAACAGTACATGAGATAAATGAGCAAAATAAAATATATATAGGATTAACCAAATACACATTTGAGACCAGGCGGTTCAATCTTAAGTCTACATTCAAAAGAGAAAACTGAAAAACTGTACAAAATTGGATATTCACGTGTGGAAATTGAAATCAAAATATAGAAAGGACTCAGACAATGCGGAGTATAGTGAAAACAGCCAAGCCTTACAACATTGTCAAAATATGTAGACTGTGTCAGGAAGAAGAGTTGGAGATTATGCTATTCCCAAGCAAAAACGAACTATTGAACGAAAGAACAGAAATTATGATTAAGTGTAACCATACTAAAGCATACCTATTATATTCATACAACCATAGATGAAAACGCTATAATTTCTTGGGATTTTAAAAACTGTGCGTTCAAAAATCTCTTGCAATGTGAGCGTTAAAAAAAATTCCGTTCTTATAATCTGTAAAATCAGTTATTGCAAATCGCCTGAAGACACGACTCATGGTAGAAACCTAGGTTGCGTAATAACTCTTTTACAAACGGAAACTATTCAAAACTTGTACAATATAATTGTTTTGGACAATTTTAATACAAATGTGCACTGGTCTAATTTTATTATAACCAAAAACTAAGAAATTAAACAATCAATATATATATATATTTCTCTTTACAGCAGCAAGAGAATACCATTAAAGACCACCCTTCAATATCTTATGCATTGTTTTACATGTACCAGAATAATTCTGGTACATGAAAAAACAGACGGCATTAAGTAAACGAATATTATGTTTTGTGGATTCTTGTTTAGAAAACCACACAATATAATAATAATAATACAAAAAAGATCTGAGAGGAAAAATGTAAGTATATTAAATAAAAGATATACAACCTGTACACGGTTAGTAGATTCAGGAATAGTTGTTAATAGGGGTCAAATATATACAAAAAGTCAGTCCGGGTAAGAGTCTATATTCTTTCTGACCAACGAGCAGAGGTTCAACTGCTCTGACAAACACCAACTATAACAACATCTATATTTAGTTGTCCCTCCCAGTAAGGGCAACATGTGACACATGGTCAGTTTTGACTGGGATTTCCGGGCTATATGGCCCGGCCAAAAAATGTCTGTCTATTTTTGCCCAGTCGTGTTTCTACCCTTCGGCGGAAACACGACTGGGTTATTGCTCTCTGCTCGGAAGCAGAGAGCGCCCTCTTCCTGAAGGCAGAGTGTTGACAGTGTTATAGCTGAAGAGTCTCAGCAACTCTAACAACAACAATCCGTTCTGTTTAGGAAGGATTATTTGTATAGCATGGAAGAGTCCATAGAGTGTATGACAAGGGGTGACTCTCCAACATTCCCTTCCCTAGGTTCTTTTTAGGAAGGGTTAATAGTTTTTTCGTTTTGGATCTATAATCAAAGGCTCTGTGAACTTCAAAAGTTTCGAAGTTTCCCTCCGTAGATCTTTCACATTTTAAAGGTGAGGAGCTTGGTTCTTCACTTCTTATTTGGATTTGATTCACGTGTCTTCTATGCGTGAATTTTTTCCCTTTGATAGTATACATTACCCTTCCAATTCTGCTTATAATTATTCCTGATAATTATACACCATGTTGTTATCAACAATTTTGAAATATACTTTTTCGCAGGGCTTGAAATATATTTTCACTATTTTAGATGTATTCCGATTATTGCTTTTGCGTGGTAGCAATTTTCAAAAACCAATTGGATTTTTTGCGCGAACATCACCTCGGCCTGTGACAGTCCTGATGGTGTGTTCTGGTTAGGCGTAATGCGGTAGACTTGTAGGAATTGCTGTAATGCTTTTTCTGATGGTGTGGTTATCACTTTTTTAATGCCCTCTTAAGCGTATCTACAAACCTTTCAACAAGCTCATTTGATCGTAGGTGGTTTTATATATCTTATTAAGTACATTTCACAAAAATCTTTAAAATGACCTGACATGAATTGTGTACCATTATCTGTAACTAAAACGTCAACGACGCCGAACATCGCAAATAGTTCATGCAAACAGCTTATAGCATTGTCGGTTGTTGGGTATTTATATCTAAAAACTTCCGGCTATTTACTAAAACTGTCTACTACTATAAATGAGTAGTAGCCATTTATAGGTCATGCGTAGTCTGCGTGTATTCTAGACCACGGTTTGTCCGCCTTTGGACAAGTTTTTTGTATAATCAGTGGCGATTTTGCTGCCGCTAAACAACCCTTCCACTTTTTCACCATCTGTTCAATATCCTCATCCATTTGTGGCCAGTATACGTAGCTTCTAGTTAGGGCTTTCATGCGATTTTTCCCGGTATGTTCAACATGAAAGTATTTTAAGATTCTCCTTTGAAGTGACTTTGGTATCACAACCCTTTCATTATGCATTAGTACATTGTCACAAATTAAGAAACCATCTGCCAATTTTTCGTCCCTGTCTTCAATTTTTTCTTTGTTGTGTTAATAAATTCCTCCACTTCCTCGTTTCTTTTTATCTCTGGCAATGTAACCGGTAGTTCTTTAACCGTGTTACTCAGTACTTTGCTGATTCTATCCTCAGCTCTCAGTGCTGCTATCACTGAGTCTTCCAAGGGTTTACTTTCCTTGGGAATCAGCCTCGATAGTCTATCTGCGTGCCCTAATTTTTTCAATGGTAAATATTATAGTTTAAAATTGTAGTTTATTAGTATTGTGCCCCACCTCAGGAGTCTATTCGCGGTATATAAAGGTTTTCCTTTCTTGGATCCAAATATACTAAGAAGCGGCTTATGGTCCGTTTGTAGTATAAATTCTTTAAGGGATATATATCTAGGAAATCGAGTTACGGCGAACGTAATTCCCAAGGCTTCTTTTTCTATTTGTGAATAGTTTTTTCTCGGCTGGTAGAAATGCTCTCGATGCGTGACCTACTGGTTTTGTACTATCATCCTGAATTTTATGTAAAATGCATGCTACTACACCATGTGAGTTTGCATCACTTGCTACAATAATCTCCACTCTAGGGTCGAAATGTGTCAAGGTTAAATCTGATGTCAATTTATTTATAATTTTGTTAAACGCCTTTTTGCACTCTTCTGACCAGTTCCACTGGACATCTTTCTTCAGTAATTCGTTAAGGGGTGCCCTCAAATTATGCGTACTATCGACAAACTCTCCATAGTAATTAGCAAGACCGAGGAAGCTTTGCAATTCTGCGACATTTTTAAGCTCAGGCATGTTTTTGATTGCTGAAACTCTCTCTGCGTCAGGTTTCCTGCCATTCTCATTTATGATTTGGCCTACATATTTTATTTCTTTCAAGAAGAAATCACATTTTTTCCATAACTTTTAACCGAAATTGTGGTAGTCTCTTAAAAATTTCCTTCATGTGTGTCACGTGGTCTTTTAAATTATCGCTTTTAACTATAATATATTCCAGATAAGCTGTGGCGAAATTTAGCCCCGTCAACATAGTATCCATCGTCTGCTGAAAAAATCGCAGGCGCTACTTTTGTCCCGAATGGTAGTCTGTTGTATTTGTATATACCTTTGTGCGTATTTATGCACAGTAATTTGGAACTTTCTTCCGTAATTGAAATCTGAAAGTATGCTTTGCTTAGGTCAAACTTTGAGAAAATTTTTCCACCATTAAGTTTAGTGAATATTACTTCTGGGCTAGACAACGAATAGTGATGGTCTTTAATTGCATTATTCAATCCCGTGAAAAATCTGCTCACACGCGGATTTCTCCCGATTTTTCTTAACATAAACAACTGGTACCACCCAATCATTGAAGTCAGTTTTTGAAATAATCTCAGTTTGCTCTAGCCTCCCCAATTCTTTGTCTGTTTTGTCAATTGTGGCAAAGGGTACGTTTCTCTTTTTCCGAAATACAGGTTGAGCATTCTGTTTAAGCTCGATTTTTGCTTAAAATTTGTTGCAACGTCCTAACCTACTTGAAAATACTTCTAGAAATTCTTTGTGCATTTCCTCCTTCAGTTTTGTGGCTTCCGAAAGCTCACAGTCTATTCTTTTACAAAACGAACTAATAGGTAAATCCTATTCATTGAATTTCTGCATCCACTCCGTTTCATACTAGGTTGTCTGTATTTCTCATCACATATATTTTTAATTTTTTTTTATTTCTCCATGGAATTTTACGTTCACTATAATTTCGCCTTCGAAATTTATCTTTTTCCCCGTTACGGATTTAGCAATTTTTTTAGTGTGTAGCATGGTCGGCCCATTTAACTTTCGCCATGGTTATAAGTTTATAATCATCGTCAAATCAGATCCCGAATCCAGTTGCAATTTAATTTTTTTATTCAGAATTTCCATTTCAACATATTTTCTGATATTTTCCTTATTTTCATCTTCCACTCTAGTAGACCTTAGCCTACTAAGATGATTTTTATTTCTGCATACTGTAACTTTGTGTCCCATCTTACCACACCCTCGGCAATTTTTGTATTTAAAAAGACAATCCTTAAACCAATGCTATCCACAACATCTGTAAACATGCAGAAGAGGGAGTCTTGTTTTTTACTGGATTCTTGTCAACCGTAGTGCTGTATTTTTCTCTTTGGCATTATAATTTTGTTTTGTCTGTGGGGAGGGTACAAAACGCAAATATCTTTTTGCCTTTAGAATGTACGCTACTCCTGACTCGTCAACATCCTTTCTATCTTTCTTTATTTTTTGGCAATCTTCTGACAAATTTTGTAATGTTAGACCTGGTTCGTTTTGCAGTTTGGTCAGCTGCAAAAGTAAAATAGTCCTCGTTTTCGTCTTTTCTGAGATTCAAACATTTCCACTTTTTATGGAACAACGAGATGTTTTAGCTAAATAGCTCTGTGGGGCCTGTCACTGCCTCACCGAACGTTAGATATTTCGTTTTTTAGGGAGAATATAGTCTACGAACTGAGTGTGTTCGTCTGTGCCTAATTTCCTGGGTAGAAGTCTTAATTTTTTCTTCTCACTCCAGTGCTGACCGTCAATATTAAAAATATCATCGTATCACTTCTAATACTCTCCGAAATTTTTATCTTTCTCAACTGATTATTTGAAAATGTCAATAGCGTTCCACACCGCATCTTGTGATAATGTCTCCTTCTCCGTGTTCCTATCCAGGGCTGTGCTTGTTAATTTTAATAACAATACTTTCAGTTGTGTTTGTCTTTCTTCTTTTGCCATTTGCATTTCAATTTTTCTTTCTTCAATTTGCTTTTGCATCTTTATTTGTCTCTTTTGTATTTCTGTTAGTCTTTCTTCGTTAGACTTTTGCATTTCCATGTGTTTTATTTGATATTGTCTTTCTTCAGTTCTCTTCATAATTTCTAGTATTCCCTTTTGAAAATCTTCTATTTCTGTTCTTTTTTGTCGCCAATTTGCTCTTTACATCTGATGTGACATCTATTTTTTCCTCCGTGTGCAACTGTTAGAAACCTCGTGGCCAAATTGTTGTTTTGCGAGAATGTATGTTTTTCTCCGCTTGATCTTTTACGAATCCTTCGTCGCCAAATTGATGTTTGGCGACTGACGTGAAACACTTATTTTACTCCGAGTTAACTTATACGAAATTTTCATCACCAAATTGTTGTTTGGCAACTGACTTGAGAAGGTATTTTTTCTTCCACGTGAACTTGTACGAATCCTTCGTAGACAAATTGTTGTTTGGCGCAAATGTATTTTTGCTCCGCGTAAACTTCTACGAATCTTCGTCGCAAAATTGTTGTGGATTCTTGTTTAGAAAAACACACAATATAATAATGACACAAAAAAGATATGAGAGGAAAAATGTAAGTATATTGAATAAAGATATACAACCTGTTAGTAGATTCAGGAATGTTAGTAAGTATATTGAATAAAGATATACAACCTGTTAGTAGATTCAGGAATGTTAGTAAGTATATTGAATAAAGATATACAACCTGTTAGTAGATTCAGGAATGTTAGTAAGTATATTGAATAAAGATATACAACCTGTTAGTAGATTCAGGAATGTTAGTAAGTATATTGAATAAAGATATACAACCTGTTAGTAGATTCAGGAATGTTAGTAAGTATATTGAATAAAGATATACAACCTGTTAGTAGATTCAGGAATGTTAGTAAGTATATTGAATAAAGATATACAACCTGTTAGTAGATTCAGGAATGTTAGTAAGTATATTGAATAAAGATATACAACCTGTTAGTAGATTCAGGAATGTTAGTAAGTATATTGAATAAAGATATACAACCTGTTAGTAGATTCAGGAATGTTAGTAAGTATATTGAATAAAGATATACAACCTGTTAGCAGATTCAGGAATGTTAGTAAGTATATTGAATAAAGATATACAACCTGTTAGTAGATTCAGGAATGTTAGTAAGTATATTGAATAAAGATATACAACCTGTTAGTAGATTCAGGAATGTTAGTAAGTATATTGAATAAAGATATACACTGTTAGTAGATTCAGGAATACTTGTTAGTAGGAGTCAAATATATACAAGAAGTATGTTCGCGTAATAATCTATATTCTTGCTGACCAACGAGTCGCGGTTCAAGTGCTCTGACAAAACTCATAGATAGTTACAGGGTGTCCCTTTAGGACTTGGATGGTCATGGCTCTCCACAATTGCCCGTCGGTTGTATATCTTAGAAATTCTCCTTTTTCGCTATCTCACATAAAACCGGTTCTTCATACAGTTTACACAAAATCGTTCGGTCGATTGTGTCTTTTGCTCCAATTTCCTCTAATATGTCTATTGAGTTTCAATTTCCCTAAGAGCTCTTTCGTCATTATGTTGTGCCTTTAAAATTTTTACTTACCTTTTCTGATGTTAAGTATAAGTGCTCTTTTGTTTCAATTGTGTATAAAAATGTGTCGTTTCTCACATGTTTAGTTCTTGGTATTCTTGATATCCTTCTGTAGAGCCACATTTCTTTTGCTTCTACAAGTCACTTCTTCATCTGTGAGGTGATTGCCTTTATGCACAGCTTTATAGGAGGTCTGATGTTACATAACAGTTCAGTTCTTACGGTTTTGTTTATAACTCGATTTTTTGTTTAATATTTTACTTAGCTTCTGGAAGGCACATTTCGCCATACTAACTCCGTTAAAACAATTCCTATATAATTAGAACTTTGTATTAGCTTCATTTGGTAATTAGATTTTTTTTTTTTTTGGTTGACAACTATAAATTCAGTCTTTTCAGAATTGATGGTTAGTTTTTTCTTCACATTTTTCTTTACTACCATCTTGAGTTCTTGAATTTTCATTTATGTGATCTACACACATTATGTTAGAATCGTAATCATTAACAATGAATTCTTGTAGAAATTCTAAGTAACTCACTCTAAAGTCTGAAAACTTCACCTTAGTAGAACCAAGTGATTATAGACACTATATTTTATAAGATTAACCAATTTATCTTTCTTCTAAATCAGATTGTCTTTGCAGAAGAGAATGCATTAGCATCCGAATATGTCGGTGTGTATATATCTTGTATAGATTCATATATCCATATGTCCGAATTTCCTCACCAGAATTGAATATTAACATTTTCTACTAACACTTTATATATGACTTAACGTAAGCAAATATATCTAAGAAGAAACTGTGCATGAGTAGAACTGAATGTGTATACGAATAAGTGACGCTTTTAAACTATTCTTGAGTCTTGGGAATACATTTGCCGGATTACTGGTTGATAATCCATTTGCGAATAAATTCTCAGGTAGTTGCCGATATAGTTAAATCCGCTTGTCGATACATAGGAAACCCGTTGCAAATAAATTGCTTGCTTCGCGTTACAATATAAATTAGGTGCACGTATTTAAGTAGATAAATTGTAGGGTAGAGAGGCAAGATGGTGGGTATTCGCCAGTTTTGTTCAAATGGATCAAATAAAGATCGATACGTTTCCTGAGCTTGCTAACTTCATTAGTGAAGATCGATTTTTTTTACTGTATCTTTCTGTTGTGTATCCTTCTTATGTTGTCGTCAAATGATCAGTTAACTTGAAAGAGTTTTTGCTGGTCACAATTCTATTTCGTTAACTGGGTTTAGAGTAAAAAAAAATAAAAACCGAAATCATGTTTTGCATTCAAAAAACAAAAGCTTTCTACGGCATTCCATGTTAACCTTTACTAATTGATTACCAAACTTCTGTTATTAAATATTTTCCTGCTTTAATCATACTGTTGTTTTCTTCTTTTTGTATTATGTATAGCATTTCGGTCGATGCATTTTTCGTTCTTTTGCTAATGTTTCGAATTCAGTGGTTAGATATATTTTAAATACCCTTAAAATATAACTAATCACTGAATTCAAAACATAAAAAACATAAGAGCTGTTTTTATTTGTAAAATAATTTTAAAAATATCCCGTTTATTTGTATTAATGATTACTTTTTATGGCAATTCTTAGTATTTTGATTCAGCATCTTTGAAAATAATGACCAGGTTTGAATAACATATCTTATTTCTACCTAATTCAAAAAAGACTATATAGATATATTCAGAATGCTTCTTGAACGTCCGCCAGTAGTATGACTTGTAACAGTATTTAAATTGCTTACTTGAAACATTCGCAGTTATTATAATTTTATCGGTAGTGTTCTTCTACCTTATTTCAGTTAGTTTTATATCAAAACCTATATTGTCATTTCTCGTGCTTTATTAAGCTGTATAAATAAGATTATTGTATGCAAGCAAAATGTCAGTGTATTAGCTGTTAGCAACAGATAAGGAAAACAAATATATTGTAATAGATGAATGTAAAGTTCTTTCAAACTCAGTGATGCTGATATGTACGCGTTCTGCGTCCCTGTCGCATAAACTATAAAAGGATGCAAAACAATTGTATTCATGCGCCCCAGAGACGCACATCAATCTTTCCATAATAAAACAACGATATATGTGGGTTCTCAGCTAAGTAGCAGAAAGTTCCTTTGTTTTATTTTGAACCAGAAATTTCCACCGGAAATATAATCAGAGAATTAACCTTCTTTCTGTGTGCTTTCTTTTTTCTCTCTCCCATAATTTCAAGCTAACTGATCTCCCCGTCTCTTTGCACAGTTCATAATCCAAAACTAATAGTTGTTTAAGAAAAAAACAGAAGTTGCTTCGAACTAATTCCCCACTTAAATAAAATCATTTTCTTCAAAAAGCAGTTGCATACAGATCATGATATGCAGGTGAGGAATTGCTATCTAGTATGGCAGACATTGTACAGGCAGCTTTAAAAACAAAGATGACTCAATTTGTTACTGTGCTCGTAGAGGAATCTACTGACATAACCAACCACAAAGGCTTTGTTGTATATGTCCAAATTATTGACCCTGTGACTTTTCACCCAAGCAGCCATGTTGTTGCAAATAAAGTGTGTTATGATACAACGGGTGTAGGAATTGGAAAATCTATCCAAGAAGTCATATTAAACAAGAAATCCCACTAACAAAAGTTGGTATATCCACTAAATCTATGACAAAACAGCATATTATGAATAAGAAAAGCTCCAAACTTAATAAAAAGGAACTTTTTCCATCAAAATGTTTATGTTACTATTTAGAGGAAAAATCAAAATATTTTTAATTATTTCATAAAATGTTTTAATCATTTCTAATACCTTCGAGGTTTTAGTAAGAAGTGTTGTTTAGCGGACAACTAAATCATTACGAAAGTTTACAATGGAAAACGTAATATTACACAACTCAGTTTTTTCCCCAGTAACAAACATTTTAATTTGGAGATTCTTGCAAAAATTAATTAATTGTGAGATTTTAATGAAATTTGTAGGACTTATTTACAAATGAAGTACATTATTGTTGAAATTATTATTTTTCAAAAGACGTCCAAAAAATAATTCTTACGTCTGTTACCCCTCTTCCATGTAAATTCATGAAATTTTATAAAATTACATTTTTTGTGAAAATTGATTTTATTAGTCAAACGCAGTTTACGTTGATGAATGTAAATCATCTATTATCTTTTTTTACATTTGCCTTTATTTCCGAAAATCTGCACCCAATACCAAAATAGAAAATGCAATATAACTATGACATTATTTAATTTGATAAGCTATTAAGTGCTTCAATAAATAATATAAATTAAGAAACTTTTAGTCTGAAGAAAACATGTTTCGATTAATAATGGAATTTTCAAAGATATTTTCATTTCTTTTATTTATAATAATTTATAAATTATCAAATATATTTTTTAAAATACTTCAAACATTTGTTGGGGCTAGTTTATAAACTTATTTAGCAAAGATTACATAACTAATCAAAAATTTAAAAAATTGATACAAATCGTCGTGCATGTCTATTTTAAAATAATTTTTAATTTTTTCATTTGAAGATCTTTTGTGTGGTAATTTCAATGTGTAATTTAAAAGGTCATGTGTTTCAGGGTTTCTTCTCCTTAAAGAAAGAATTTTACAATTATGGCACTTGTTAGACATTATCTACCTCGCATCTGTCAAATCTGTCAACACATAAGGTGAAAAGTTCAGAAAGGAGAAATAGAAATAGTTTTATTGTAAATGTCATGCTATAAATAAGTAATATTAGTGTAATCCTGATTAATTTAACATTAACTTTGCTAATTTTCCAAAGATAATTTTTTGCAGACGTATATTTTATTTTGCAAGATTTTTAAAAACTGAGAATTAACTTTTGTTTACAAATGTATTTAAAAATGAACAGAAAAGTGAAAAATTAAAAAAGAAATTGAAAAATTTTAGATTCTAAATGGTATAATTTCTGTTTCAAATACACCAGAGTGTTTGCTTACGAGAAATAGTAAATTTAATCATTTATCTCTCAATTAAACTTAAAATAAAATTTAAATCAAACTTCTTTTTTATTTTAAAAATTTAATTTAAATGTTAGTTATCGAAAATGAGTGGATGTACCTAAGCAAAAGTGATGACCATGGGATTAAAAGGAGCTGCTGTACTGATTGAGAGAAACAAAGGCTACACAGAAATAATGCTTAGGTCCAACCCACACATGGTGAAAGTACACCGTGTTTCCCAATCCGTGGCCTTGTACTCATCTCAAGCAGCAGAGTCAATAGTAGATCTCAAAAGCATCAACTCATACTGACTAATCTGCCTTATTACTTCATTTCTAGTCTCAAAAGGGCAGCTAAAATAAGACATACAGAAAATACCAGAAAACACAAGTCTCATTTATAAAAAGCTGCATTCCATCCGATAGCTATCATATTACAAGGTTTTTCAGGCTGTGCATGGGACAATTGATAGCTTGCTCGCATACTTCACTGAAGTGACGCAGGGTTTCAGCAAAATCCCAAAGTTAAATGTCCTAAAACAGATTGCAACAGTGAAATTTATCAACATCATTGCTCTCATGATGGATGTCAGAGTTCTTGCAAGCAGAAAATGTGGGTGTGGCTTTAATAAAAGTGAAATTAGATATGCTATAAAGGATCTTGGGCGATCATGTCCATAAAGAGACATGACCAACTGGGCAGAAGATTTTCCAGCAGTAGATTGACATAACTTTCTGCGGTAGACTGGTTGCAAACCAATGCTATAGAACCCAATCTGTCCTGCTATTTTATCCATAACTGGAACGACGAATTCATACCTTTCCCAACGGTATTAGCGCTTATATGAATTGAAAGAATTTCATTGGAATTCGAACTCGGCTCTCCAACTTCTCGTTCTGATATCCATTGCACCACAACGTATTGTTTCCTTTTATAAGAGTCAACACAGTCAATTTATTAATGCAATTTACAAAAACAAAAAACAATTTATTTTGTCAAAATTTCAAAAAGAAATAGAGTTTCTTAATTGAACTGTAATAAAATTTAAATAGTGTCTTTGCTTTAAATATAAGAATCTAATTTAGGAAAACTTTTGTCCTGCCAATTTTAGTGATTAGAAATGATTAAAACTGTTTTTCGGGACGATGGTAAAAAGTAATTAGTCTAGAGCCCTGCAGGTTAACACTACAATTTATTAAGAAATTATAGTTTAGACCAATAGAATTTCTGATGGACCCATAGAATTTCATGGAGACCCAATCAAATCAAATCCATAGGTCCAAGGACTCATTAAATTAAAAAAGCTATTACCATCACTGCAAGTCTCACCGTTAAGGGTGCATTAGGGATAAGGTCAGTTTTCATGTATTAAGGATACGAGTAAATTCTAGTAATATGACTTATATTTTTTACAGTCAAAGATAGTTGTTTAGAGATCAACAAATAGCAGTCAAATGCCATGATCATTGAAAACGCAACACCTGTTTTAATTTTATTTGTCAATATGTTACTCGGGCTTTTGTAGCTAATAAAGACATTTGTAAGACATAAAGAACTATATTTATAAGGCATATAAATTTTCTACACGTCCATTGAAGTAAAGTAGGAAGCTCGAGTAATGTTTATTAAATCGGCCTTGTTCCAAATATTTACTCCACGAAATTTTCTCCAGAACAGAAGGTTGAAAGAATAAAACTGTTTCGTATGTATAAATAAATTAAAATATATTGCACAACGTATCATCAAATTTTAGGTATGAAATTTTCTAAGAAAAAGTGTAGTGAGATGTTTGAAGGATTAAGGCTTTCTCTGATTTAGCGAAATGTGAAATATGATTTGTACAGAAAAAGATTAAGTCCACGTTTTTTCTGAGTGTATTAACAAAGTAGTAGTAATGTCTGGTTCATCTCTTTCTTTATGTGTACAGTGAGTAGGGGAAGAGGACAATGAAGAAATAAAGAAAACGCCACGAGAGAAAAAGTGAGAGGGTGTGTGTGTAGGTCACCTGGAGGCGGCCTGGTTATTTTCTTGCTACATTGTGTTGGGTTGACTCTTGCTCGTCTATCTCTCTGTCTGACCGAAAGAAAAACGTGAAATATTTAGCAAACCCGGGTTACGTCGTCAGCTCTCAAGGCAAACTCATTTTTGGGTGAGAAGAAACATGATACGGGATATTGGAAGTTCAATTTTGTTGTTTTGCAAATCGATCTCTATTCACGTGTTAATTAATATTTTCACACTGGTACGTGAATTTGCATACAGTATAGAAAAGAAAGATATTTTTATTTAGTACGCACTACAGAAGCAAATTGTAGCGATAATATATATTTACTTTCCCATAATGATCTTTCAAATCGGCCGTCTTTTGGGGCACATGTAGAAAGCAAATAGTTGTCATTGGAAGGAATTAGTGCTGCAAACACTCACAGGAGATTAACGTATGTTTATCGAAATGCTACACTTGATGTAAGCACTGTAGAGATATGGATCAGTATAGCTAACTGGATTTCGATCAAGAAAGGAGAAACTGATGAGTTACGGCGACTTAGCGGAGGCACAGCTGTATTGAATGGGGTGGGTAAAAGTAAATATGCGAGTTCTCCTATAAAAGCTAACAAGATAATTTTGCATGAGATCGTGGGATTTAGGGCAACTGTTTTTTATTTTTGCTTAAAATTATGTGCCGTTTGGGTTTGCAAAAGATTTGCAGATTCCAGGAAGAAAATTTTTACCTGGTACCTTCAGACTTTCATCTGCGTGAACCTATGAAAGAGACTCTTAGAAAGTATTGTATTTCTAATGAGGATTTCAAAGATATTCTGATAAGATCATGCTAATTGTTTTATGGCCAATATAATTTCGGCTTTCCCTTCTAAACTACTAAAACTATTATCATGTTTTAAGATATGTAGACTATTACATTCATTATATTGTTTGAGTATCGGAAACTATTTATTTTTATTATACTATATATGTATATCTGCATCTTTGTTGGTTTTAAAACAGGTTTTTAGCTGACTTGCACTGTTTAAATCATTCTGATTTTCGTTCTCTTTTTTATTGTCATATTCACGATGTTTTGATCATTATACACCCCGGTTTCTTCAGGTAATATACGTTAACGAAAACCATTTTTTAGTGTACAGGGGTAGATTTTTCTAGTTTCACGTGCTATGCCTAACTTGGATATCTCAGTTTCAGTTAATTTATCTTAGTATCTGAAATATCAATGTCACTTTTAGAATTATTTAGCCATCGAGTGAAAGCGTTTGTTAAAGTAATCAGAAAAGCATCTTAGCACAAAGAGTTGTGAGTTCGATATCTGGACACAGCAGGGAGAATAAAAATGTTTTCGGCCGATATATTAATCAGTTTTTAGCATGATCACATTTTTTTATTATTGCCTAGATATTCCAAATTACAACTTCATATTTGTCCATATTACTCAGGTTAGAATGAAAATCTTTCAAAATGGTCAATTCTGTTAGTAATCTTGATTTAACAGGGAAATATATTAGAATAATCTGGAATCTATAAGATAAAATCCCTTACATTTGGATAGAAAATGAATTCAGTAAGTAACCTAAAAATATAAAGTGGCGTAAGAAAAGGATGTGTCTTTTCACCGAACTTACCAAAACTTAAGTGTGGCAATACTGAGAGAATAATGAGTTCTAGCTGGATTCATTATTAGCAGTCACAATTTTAATAAATATTCAGACGGCACAGTGATGATAGCAGAAACGGAAAGAAAACGACAGAACCTTCTGCTGAATGTACTGAAGTAAAGTGAAAAGAAATGATAGTATGGATAAAAAAAAGAATTTTAACCACTGATCAATTCTTTGATTTCTTAGTTTATGCCCATTCTATATTTATCTACTTAACTCGAAAATTAAAGTAGATAAACTGACTAACTCAACAATTCTGGTTTTTTTGGTTTTTTTACAAATCATCTTTGTCTTTGGCATCCATGATAAGCAAACATCTAAGCTGTCTCTAGCTAACTGTTAAAATCACTTATTTTATAATCCCCTTTTCCCCCTTAAAATATCATCGTTACTCAAATGCCCTGTCCACTGTGTTTATGGCATGATATCCTCATAGAATGATGTTCATTCGAAGTGTGATGTAGTGAACATGTATAAAAAAGATTAAGATTAGCGCAATGATCTCCCTCTCAGAAAGGTACGTACAGAACATGTATGAAAACTGCAAAGAATAAAATGGCTCGTTTAGTTTCAAAATAATATCCGAAATCAAGGCCGACCTTTTTTTTTAAATTCTTAGGTAACAAGAATTCTAATTAGATAACATTTTATGCGGTGACGTACTAGGTTTAGAACCATTAGAATATCTTAAATAATCTAAGTAATTTTATTAATATTCAATTAAAAAGTGAACTTTAGCAATAGTCGTTTTAATAGTTTTTTTTTAAATATCTTTATCTTATATATCATAAAGTTTCTGATCTTACAACAAATATCTATTTATATCAATATTGATGTCTATTTGGGCATCAACCTTTCTTTCATACATATTTCATTAAATACGGCCGAAGAAGATTTAATAAATTTTTATTACGTTTATCCAGCAGTATAACATAGGTTCGTTTTGTAGAAGTTAAGGAATATAAAAATTGTTCATATTAGGTATATTTAGGCGTCAGTAAATTACGAATGTTTCATAGCACCACGCATGATAACGAAAAAATCAAAATATTTAATAGCTCAACTTGCGATACACCTTTGCCAACTAAAATTCATTCATTGTTAATGGCTTATAGAGGCTGAAGGCGATCAGAAGATATTAAACAATTTATGATCAAATTTTATAGGAAAACCAGACAATACTTATCCTGTCTTTACAATATTAGAATAGACTTAAGCAAAATGTTCGAGCCTTTACACATATATATATATATAATGTGCAATTTTTAAAAGATTAATTATTTAAAATTTATAACCTAGCACTTTTTAATAATAGTTTTTTTCTTTTATATCGGAATATTATTCCATATATACGAACCCTATACTTCTAAGTTTCTTGAAGACATTATTGTGATGTCTTCACACTTCCTATTTTTTCTACCTGAAGAATGAAAACATAACAATAATACCTTAACGTAGCTTCGAAGTCAATTTGACTAAAATAGCACCACTCAGCTAAGTGACGAATTTCTCTACATGAATTCTATTAACGCTCCATCTTCATTCTAATATCGATGACTTTACGACAAAATATCCTCCTGGTCTAAAACACTTTTCTGCCAGTAAACAAGGGATAAAACAGCAATTTCGGTACAAACAAACATTACAATTTAACAATAATATATATATATAAGATATTCTGGGTATTCTTTTATGTCTATTAGGATCACGATAAAAAGTAATTTTTTTTTAATTTCTAAAATTTTAGCTACTCCTTGAATATTTTTATTTCGTTGCTCTGTACGGCCGGGGTTCAATTTAAAATTCAGTAGACGTTAATGACCACATTATGAGAATTTGATTGGGGATTCTGATAAAAGATTTTATCGCCTCTGCCCAAGTCATTTCTATCGGTGTCTGTAACTTCAGTCAGATGACGGCAAATATAAGTACCGTAGTAGGTGGTTGATAATTTCTTAACACTTTGCTTTAGCCTTAAAATAGGATTGAATATGCGGGATGCATATGTGAATACGGTGCGAATTGGTTACAGTCTGAGAAAATACTTGAATCGATGTAACAAGTGATATGGTTACAGAAATAGTCCGCCAGTTATGACTGAGTTCTTCTGATTGTGTGGGATAGTGCAGAATACTGTTACCAAATATGGAGTCTTCCGGTATCCATTCTCTTTACCCAGCACTGTCTTCTCAAGTCAATAGGTGTAGACTTCAGTGTTGAGTAAGAGTCTGTGGGAAGATGAATGGTTGCATTACTTCGCTATCACTATTGATCACTCCAATCACCCTTGTAATCACCATTAGACTCATCCAACTCTTTCCGAATTCTCTGCACTGTCTTCAGATTGACACCCAAGCACGCTGAAATGTTCGTACTAGAACTTCAGGCACGAACATCAAGCAGTACAGCATGCCGTTACCAAATTTCCGGTGGTGTGAATTGTGTCATTGTGTTCTTCTTCTCCTCAGACACTACCCAATTAAACCTACGCTATGGTGTGCAGTCGACAACATCGAAATTAAACAACCGGCATGTGCGAAATTAAAAATATGAAATGACGATAAGTTTCCTATCGTACACTGGACTCACACACACACACACACACACACACACACACACACACACACACACACACACACACACACCAATGACTTTATTTTTTATATAACTTACTATCTTGTTATAATTATTGTAACTATTTTTAGTCTAAAAAATTCATCATTTTGCTACATCCTTTTGAACTGTTGGTTGAAATATGATGCTGACTGAATATGGACAGCTGAAATGTTTCAGATCTTGTTGCAATAACATTAAATCATGAGTCTTCCTGACCGACGGATTGAATTTACTGACCTTGCTCAAACCAGTGATCACGCCATATTATGTCTTCTACTACATAAACTGTGACTAAGTTGTGCTTATCACAGTTTCAATATAAAACCAAAGTTTAACTTTATCAATATTGAGGAAAAAGCTATCTGCGCGAGCAAGTGTTTGCAAAATGGATAAGACAGCCATCTTACTTAAATCTACTAGTCATTTCAGTGAAACTAAATGAATTTTTATGTATCGTAAAATAGCAACTGAAATTTATTATTGACAATATGACATTCTCGTCACTCAGTTTGTTAAGTGTCATACGTGGTACACGCTTGGGCGATCATTTCTTTGAAAATACAAGACTGACTGGGCAGAACATTTTCCCGCAGTAGGTTGCTATTACTTTCTGCGGTGGATTGTTTTCCAACCCAGGCTATATAATTTAATCTGCCCTGCTATTTAACCCATAGCCGGAGGGAACGAGATGTATTAATACATTTTCCGGGGTATTTGTGTGTAAGTGAATGCAACGTATTCAACTGGAATTCCGAAATCGGCTCTCTGATTTCTCATTCCAAGCCAATATGCACTGCGCCACAATGCAGATTTGTTTCAGTTTTTCCTTCAGAAATAAATAACGTATGGAATATAACTACATTTGCATTTCATTAATAGTTTTCTCAGTTTACAATACCGAATCTATTTTAAAAGCAAGACTGATACATGAAATAAAACAAACGGAGAAAAGTATACAATAGCTATTGCGTTGATTGGGGACTGTTCATTTATGGAAGTGCATCATTGTATTTAGTAAATGTTGGCTGTGAAGTGAAAAATGTGTGCAGTGAAGAATATCTGCTGATTCTGTAATCGTAGTCTAACGAGAGAAGGAGAGAGAAGGATGGAAAGGCGCATTAAATACTAGATTATATATACGTCCATTTTTAGAACACCATAACCTGAAAAGCGTCCCAAATATAGCTTCTGTAAATGACATTCTGCTGCCTTGTAAATAATGAGATTTGTTATCGACTCAATTGTTTCGTCTGCATTAAAGTAACGCCATTCAGCCCATAATGATAACTTTTTTATTGCATGAACCTTTGTATAGATAAGAAACTTCTATTACAAAATAAAACGTTAGAACTGGCGTTGTCATGATCCGCGTCTGACGGGCGAGAACGCATCAGACTAATTGATATTGACAGATAGCGGATAAAGGCTCCGTATATATTTCATCAACAAAAAGCATAGATGAATAAAGCTTATCAATAGCACAATCTCTCTCTTTCTCTCTCTCACACACACACACACACACACACAGGGAAGCTTTCTCTCTATACAGATTTCCTGACCCAACAGCTATTCACGTTTAAAAATTAGATAATCTGGTTTGATAGAGAATATAACAAGCATCTTGGAAGATTTTTCAGAACTCCTGTTCGCATGTGTATTCCAATGTGAATTTAAAAATATTAACACCCGAATTATTTCGTCTGTATTGTTTTTACTTGGTCTGGATTACAACTATGCGCTACCGATTAACTCAATATTCATAATTCATTCTAGCACTAATGCCTTTAAAATAGACATGAATCGATTTATTTGCCCCATATGTACAACGCTAAAATTGCTCACAAGATACGAAAAATAAGTAGAAATAAGACATTAACTTTTCAAATCGAAATTACCCCAAGCAAGACCGTAAATCTAGTTAGACACAGCGGATTACTGGCTGTGAAATAAGCAAACAGAAAACAATATGAAGAAGCGTGAACAATAAAAGAGTAATCATGAAGACAGTAAATAATAATTGTCGTTCATCTTCAAATACTTAAATGCAAAGTTGACCAAAAAAATAAAGCCGGAAGAGAGTTTTACAATCAAGACGTGCAAGAAAAGAATCTGTTAGCATAGAACTTACGGTTACCTCCAGCCAATTCAACTATAAACTGATGAGACCTCGTTGCTAATCTAGTACTCTGCTTAAATTCATAAATCTAAGTACTATAACAAAGACCTCAGTACTAATTACCATGAAGGTATTTGTAGAAAAGAAACAGTAAAAATTACTAAACCGAGATGCCAGGTAAGGGCCAATAATATTGCTGATTATCCTTTGGATTTTATCATGAATATCTAAATAAATAACAAGAATACCAGATTATATGTCAACAATATTTTAAGCATCGACACATGGTAGACTTATAGATGTGAAGGATTCTGTGGAGAAGAATTGTCAATACCACAGTGGGAACCAACTTTTTTAATAGAGGACATAGGATTTAATTCAATGTAGTCTTTCCACTTGTCAGACGAGAATGTTACTCCCAGAAGGCGCAATGAATCATTCTTATTAAAGTTAGCATATCCCAATGTTGATGGAATAACTGATTAATGATGACGGGTTTCTCGAAACAAATCCCTAAAATGAGCAATTATTTTATGAGACTCTATACTCTTACTGTAATCTTATAATCTGCAAGATAATCTTAGAAAAGTGCAGATCAACCGAAAATATACGTAGAATATTACATAAGCCTCATAACATAATACTTCTTTAAAACACGAAAATAATTTTGAGAAATCCCCACTACATAGATTCAGAGTTTAAACAAAGCATAAAATACAATCTTAATACATTTAAACCACTTATCCTTTAATAGCTTTAAATAGTGTCACTATTTTTATATATACATATGTCTTTAAGAATTGAAAAAGGTTTAAATGATTTTTGTTAATTGTTCTTTCTGGAAACTCTTGAACCTTATACATCTTCCATAAACCAAATTATTGCTTCGGTTCTTCTACACGACTTTTCGATAATATTTTTCTTTGCCTGGTATTGCAGATAATTTTTTCAAAGCGTCGATTGTCAAATAGTTAAGGAAACTAGCGATCAAAAATGAAAATCATTTTCTATATTGCACAACTGATTATTGCATTTAAACAAATACTGATTACCTCCTTGGTCCCTTAATTCTTCAGATCATTAAATTTTTATGGGTTTTAATTTGAACTTAATCCTAATGGATTTAAATTTCATTTTCCATGTGTCTTTGGTCAGTAAATTGTACATTAATGCAACAAATCTCTGAATTTGCAATAGAAAAACGTGTAGGATCAACTGAAGATTTAAAATCGGACATTTTAACCCTATGCAACCGATAAAACCCTGCTTTGCGTTAAGGAATTTTTATAAACTGTCAACATCAATTCACCTGGACACAATTTCTTTTACTTTAGAAATTATTATTTATGCTGCTTTGATTGGGGATTTCACGATTTATTTTTAATAAAATCTCTTCGTAAATAGTTTCAATGGAATATCGCAATAGAAAATTAAGAATCAATGTTCCATCACTGATCTTGCGTAAGCTCCTGGCTTGCTGCTTTTGCACGAATCCCAATGGCAAATTTAATAATACTAACACTAATATACACCAAGAAATGGGGAGAGATAGCACTTACCTTCGATGTTTAAGATATATACTTAGAACAAATTTAAGGGACAAATTCACGCACATCTCAGTCGATGAAAGATCAGAGCTTTTAAGCATATACTCTATTCTAAGTGTGTGACGTCTCCGTTGGTTGGATCATATTCAAAGGATGCACGACGAAAGAATTTCGAAGGATAATCTCTTCGCAGAACCTTCAAAATGAACGAGTGAAACTGATCCCTCGTGACTTATATTCAGTGACAATTGTAAACAAGAACATTATATCATTTAATATCAACCCTACCATGTGGGAAAATACATCACTCAGCATCGCCTTCAATTGCATCAATAAATTCTCAGCTGTTGACCAAAGACTGTCAATTTCTACCACATGGAGACCAAGAGTTCAGAGATCAAGTAAAAGCTCCCCAAACCTTTATCGATACTATTGGGCAGTCATGTACATGCAAAGTATTTAGTCATGTCTGCCTCCCACACATAGTAATTTACAGCCAAATGGTCTTCCGTGACACTAGCGCCAGTTTCTAAATTGTTATTAAACTCTTGTTGAAAATTGCATAGGTCATGCTATTGAAAAGCAAAAATCATTTCCAGAAAGGTAATTTAAAAAAAAATTTCAATTTGGTGTCATCACAAAAATACGAAACTAAATAATAGTAATGTTTCCAAGTAGATGTAAATTGTAAGTATACTGGCGTGGTCCAAATCAACAACAATGCGGTAAAGTTAATTTTGATTTCATTTTAATTAGTTTGTGACGAAAAGACGAGTGCAGGCATCTTTCATTTACTGCCTCTGAATTGAGATTTAATGGATTTTAAAAACAGTCAGCAGCAATTAAACTTGACATCTAGTCATTCTTTTTATGTTTTAGAAATAGTATTATAATTTAGATTTTCCGCACCGTCTGAACACCTCAAATATATTTAAGCAAAAGATTAGAGTATTAAAGGTTGTTTCTTTTTTTTTTTATTTTGTTTTGTTTTTTCATAATTTGTAGCATAATAACTATGATTCAAAATTTTGGGTTAGGTCGTGCCCACTCCGTGTAAACAGGGTGGACAACAACTTAACAGTAGTAAAAAGAACACGAGTACATATTCTGGCATAAACGATTTACAAGTGTATATTAAATAATGCGATCACTTTTAAATTCTTCAAAATTTATGCGTTTCTTTGAATGTTAATAAAATTAGAAATTCAGATTTTTTTATTGATTATATTTTCTAAAGGAATTTTTAATTCGGTTTTATTTAAGCACCTATTATATTTTTTCATTTACATTTTCTTCTGCTCTTCACAGAAATGATCCCATTCATGTAGAATCAAAGAATCGGAAATTAAAACAGTGTGTCTAGTATGTAAAGAGAATAGAAATCGTGTTTATCTTCTCAGCACACTGACGTATAATCGCGCCTTGAGACGGTTAAACAAGAGCAACTATAAAGCCAGTCTAAGGTATTTTTTCTCCAGTGATGAATTGAATCAGTCTGTCAATACGAACTAAACCAGTGAGATGGATCAATATTAACTAAGACCAACAGAAAACAGTCACTGAATGCTTTATTAACATAATATTTGCGATTGTCACGTTAAGAAAGACGTTATTCCTTTTTTAATCGGTTATTCTTATGTACTGTTGTCAAATGACACGTCATAAACTGTTGGCATTCAAAGAACATCTGTCAAAAGGTTGTAAAAAGACTTAAAAATAATTACAGAGCCATAAAAACATAAAACTGATTTTAACACAATAAGCTTATTTTTCAATTGTACATTTTTGTATATAGCTTAACGGAGTTAATTCACTGACACTGGTTGGTTCGTTCTTGGCCAACCACAAAGTGACTTTCAAGTGTCATTCTTAATCTCCATATTTTAATTTTCTTTTTATATTTTTCAAGATATAATTTTTTTTTTCTTTAAATATTTTTTTGTTTATTTCCATTCGAGTTAGAATACTTTCTGTTTCGTTGTTTTTTTTTGTTTTATTTTCTAGTTTCGGTTTGTTTATGCCTCATTGCTCTCTATTTTATTTACTTTTTTCTTGTTAAATAATCTCTTCACACTATCATGCTTTGTCTGTTCAAGTCAGCCAAAAACTAAATGTTCCTTAGATGCACCATGCGTGTCTAAGATTCCATGAGATGGTTTTTAATAGTTCTGTGGCATTGGCTTTTCCCTTCTGTTTTATTTACGAACACAATTACTTAAATACTAAACTTTTAATTTAATTCTTCTGTTCTTTATACTACCTTTATGTCGCTTCCCTTTGTTTTGGTATGTCTTCCTTTCTTTAGCTTTTGCCATTTTCCTTTTTTCCCTCTTCATATGTTCGTTTTTTTTTTACCCTACTTCCTTCTGGGACTTCTCATGTTTACGATCGACATTTGGCTTTCATTTTATAAATAATGTCTTTTATTATTTCAATTTTCATTCAAGACGTACTACCTACCTTCCTGCATATTTCCGAATCGTTTTTACTTGCTTTTTGATCAATTATTCTTTTCTTATCTATCCACTTTTTCTTTTAATTTCATTCCTTTTCTTCTATTATTTCACTGTTTTTCCTGATTTTCCCATTATATTTTCCTCCCTTCTACATTCCTTCATTCTCTTTCTTACTGTTGGATTTCTCAATATGTGATTGCTTAATAAATCCGACTTCACGTACACCTTATAACTTTTTAGGTGCTGATGTAAAGAAAACTTACATTATGAATTAATCAATAGAAATTCCATTTTAGATAATCGGCTTTCACGTTTTTGCCATATGCGAACATAGATCGAGTACCACAACAGATACAACTTATTTATTGACTGAACCGGAAGACAAAGAGATATTCAAACTTGATCGCATTCTCTGTTGACAAAATGTATACATAGACGTTGATGTTGCTTTACTCCTGAGATTCGTGAAATTTGTTGGACGTCACATTCTGCCTGACACGCATTTTCTCACTTTTCTTTCATCATACAATGAAAGAAAATGCATACAAGTCGTCTGTCTAGACATTCAGAAATTAGAAGATACATATATCTAAATATCACACTGCCTTTCACTTTGACGTATCTACATTCACACAACTGCCAGGCAATTTAGAGGAACAAAGAATCAACATACAAAACATTTACTAATATCGTCCATGCATAAAAGATCAACTAGACTTTTATTTCAACAAAAAGAAAATTTTTATACTTAGTTACAATTTTCATAAAAACAAAATTGATGTTATATTTTGAATAATGCATCTCATTTTTATTATTATAAAAAAGAGATCTTTGTTATCCTTTGAGATTTGTTCAACCTTCTGATTCTTTGAAGGATGGCAGTTTTGGTTTGTGATAAGGTCAATTTAACAAACATGATCAATGCTCGTATTTTCTACGTTGATTCGAACCTCTCTAGAACATTTTCCATTTTATTGATATCATCTAAATTTTGATTTTATTTCTCTGACGAATATTAAAAATATTTATCGTAGTTTTGTTATTAACTCTATCTCTTACTATATTTTTTCGTTTCTTATTTCTATTCATTAACAAATGTTATTTTTAGAACTGATCAAAAGAAAAGCAATTTAGTTGTCCAGATAATATCTTATTGTTCTTTTATACAGAACTTGTTACAGAAAACAGAATTCCGCAAGAAAAACAGAAGAGATTTCGAGTTTTGTTCTTTTATCCCGATTTATGTTGTTTATTGATAGTATGAGTAGTTACAATAAAAAACAAACGAAGATTATTATGAATGAAATGCTACTCCCGAATAATAAAAGTCCTTATTTTATTTCTCAAGCTATTAGGCTATGAAGGTTTTCTCCAGTTTGACGGCACAAGCGTTCTATCCCCTTTTAATGTATCCTCTATTCAGAGTTTGACTTCAATTAAATATTTTTCTGCACAAAATCATTCAAATTTCTTTAGAATAAAGTCATTATCATCGACTAACAATTCTTGGTGTAAAAACCATTGTTAGAAAGTCTTCGTTTAAAAAAAACAATCATTTTATTCTTAGAAAAACAGAATTGTGATTGTTGTGCACAAGTGTAAATAGAAGTTGTCGATGTAGACATTGGGATGCCTTGAGTAGATTCTCTAGTATATAAGAGAAGAGAAGACGTATCGAAATACAAAGCAGTATATACTTTTGTAAAGAGAAAGAAATGTCGGTGTTAATTAACTACTCAAATTAAGCAAGGAGTGAGGCCTACAAATTAAGATACATTGTGTGACAAGATCTATCGTCTATGTAGCAAAAGAAAATGAATTCCAAAATGAAAGGAAACAAATGATTTTGGTCAAAGAAAGAAAATATCTTATGATGAAAATAGAAAGAAAGAAAGACAAAAAGAAAGCAAATCTTCGAATAGTAAAAATAGCCAAAAAAAGAAAGAAGAAGACAAAAAAAATGTATTGATGATAAAAATAGGACGATAAAAAAGAAAGACATTTTGTGATGTTAAAAATAGAACGAGAAAAAAGAAACAAAAGGAAAAATAAATGTATCTCGTTTATTTCGTTTCTTCGTATTATATTTTACTTTTGTTAAGAATAAGATTATATACTATATAGGATAAGAAAAGAAAATATGAAAGAAGAGCAAGAAAGAGAAAAGAAAAAAAGACAGAAAAATTGAGAAAAAGTTATTATGGGTTAACTGAGAGTAAAAGGATATAAGAAATAAGAATGAAGCATTGATAACTTTCATAAAATATGTGGAAATATATGGAAACAAAAGAATAAAAACAACTTTATGACAATGATAAAAATGAAAAAATGATAAAATATGAGGAAAAAAGGAAGAAGCAGGAACAATTGAAATGATTGTAGGAATTAAACTGGCGAATGAAAAATATAGGATTTGACAGATGCAAGAATAAATAAAATATGACACAAGACACTTTAAAATAAACAGTAAATGACTTTAAAAGGGTGAATGAGCAATTAGTATATAGAATTAAAAAATAAAAACGAAGTAAAATAAAAAATAAATGAAAAACGCAAACATTCAAATTAAAAAAACACTAGAATCAATAATACAATCTTTAAAATGTTCAAACACGTTAACAAAATTCGAACCTGAAAAATTGTGATTGGAAAATTCAGCTAGAGGTAATCTTAATTGTCGTTCTGATGATTCAATACACACCTCTCTGTCTCGAAGGACAAGCATGCAAATATTTTCTCTGCGAGATCCAATGTCTTTTCATCTTTTAAGTCCCAGAAGACTCATTTTTCGCGATTATACACTTTTTGTTTCACTAACTTGGCGTCTGCTTCAGCAGTAAAGGGACATTTTCTGAATTCTCGATGAGCTTCTTTAAATAAAAATGACGAGCCTAAAGAAAGAAAGAAAAAGTTAGAACAATAATCCAAGAAATAAACAAGCAAAGATCTGGTATTAATCATGAAATTCTTTATTTTTGGTTTCTTAGTAATGATTTTGTCGTTGGAATAAACTTTTTTTATTCTGATATTCCTTTGGTGCAACATGCCAAATGTTTTCGATCAGAATTTCTTCTGGAAAAAAATACCAGATGAAAACCCTGCAAATAATTCAGAACCGCAAATTACATTAAGGCTGAAATGGCATATGGAAACAAAAACTAGCTGAGATACAAAATAATCTACACGGCCATCAAGAAATATTTTAATTGCCGACAGAACAACCAGCAATGTACGAATATTTATAAATCTTACAATATACTAAGACAAGACTGGTACATGCAGGAAATAACTGACAAATTAATGATCCGGTTAGGGAGACTCGTCGTATAACTTGGTCCATTTCTGAACACAATATATATATATATATATATAGAGAGAGAGAGGGGGGTGAAATAACTTGAAGGTACAAACTATAGACAGAATTCACGAAAATAGTTATAATCTACTACTGGCATCTTAAATGTGAACGTCAGTATTTAAATTATCATTGCTTGAGTTGTGCGTTGTGGTGCAGTGGATATCGCACGGAGCGAGAAATCAGAGAGCCGAGTTCAAATTTTAGTTGATATTTGTTTCGTTCACTAACGCGAAAATACTTTTGGGTAATATATTAATACATCTCTTCTGTTCAGCTATGGTTTTAAAAATAAGGTAGATTGAGTTCTATAGACTTGGTTGGCAACAGATTTATCGCAGAAAGTAATGATAAGCTACCGCGGGAAAATCTTCTGCCCAGTCATATATGTTCGCCCAAGCCTTTATCACGTATGACACTTACGTTAATGTCATCATTCTTATTGTTTGTAGATCACTTCTTGTTTTTTTACTGACCATTTATTGCTTAACCGTTTGCTTGTGATCCTAAGTATGCATTACCCGGATCATAAATTGAACATAGAATTAATACGCCGCCATATTCACGAGCGAACGCTTTAATGAACGTCTATTTTTGCACAATTGGCCGAGGCAAATAATGATCAAATATATCTGTGGGTTGATATATCTAAAAATCAGTCCCCCTAAAAAATTCCGAACTGAGTTGTCTGGCGTTTTAGTTTAGGGTTAAAAATAAGTCCTTATGAGTATAAAATAGTTTTCATTCAACCGCGCAAATTCCAATGTAGATATAATTTTCTTTGAGATAAAATCTGCATTTGCCTTCGACTGGACAATTTTCATTATATTTACAATATCTGAACGTTTCAAAATCAGGTTTGTTGCTTATTCCATTAAATATTTTTTAAATTATGCTCTTGTGCCTTTCCTCTAACCAAATTCCTATTTCCGGGACGAACTCAATATAGTCCTGGATTGACAACACAGATGATTGTATATATATATATATATATATATATATATATGTGTGTGTGTGTGTGTGTGTGTGTGTGTGTGTGTGTGTGTATCTGTGTGTGAGAGAGAGAGGTGAAAGGATGATTAAAAAGCATGTGAGTTAAAGCTAAAGTAATCTGGTTTTAATTAATAATAATATTTTAATTAATATAATATTTGGTGATATGTGATTTTGAATGTCGAGGTTTTTTTATATTGTAAAGAAATATATAATAATATAGTTATTGCTGTTTATTTTATATTTAAGATATATAAAGAGTGCCATGAAAGATATGACCTCAAGATAGAAATAAGACATCATGAGATTCTTGAGTGATGGAGATGAAACTTTGGAAATTGCCAAAAATTTAACGAAGATCATAGAAGAGTGAAAAAACACTAGCCTAAGGAAATGAATCAAACGTCTTTTAAGAATTTCTCAGAGACGATCAAAAAATAATTTAAAGTGTCATCAGCAAGAAAATTGGATTCTCTACAAGAAAATATTAGAAGAAGCCGGTGTTGTAAAAGCAAACAGAGAATAGAGAGACAATATTAGGAACAATGATTGGTTAAGGATATAAAAGCAATCGAAATAACTCTTGGACATAAACATTACAGAAGTGTAAATTTGCGATGGCTTCTGTTGGGAAATTAGAAAACATCTATATTTGTTTGCTTTTTGGAATAGGTGTAAAAAAGATTATTATATATATATATATATATATATATATATATATATATATATATATATATCACAGAATAAATGTGGAAAGATTTTTTCACTTAACAGTATTGTTTTAGTCATGCCGACTTCGAAGTTTCGAAAAGGCCTTATGATTTTTTCATTCTTTAGAGAGTTTGTTTTTCTGCTGTTGTTTCGCAAATTTTTCGTATTTATATAGTCTGGTGTAGTTTGATATCTTTCTTTGTCAGTGATTGTTTTTGCTTCATGAATTTTGCTTCTTAAGTGATATATATATAAATATTTGAACAGATTGTTTACAGAGCAAAACTGAATAATAGCTAGGAATAATCGGAATTTTGATGGCATACTAAAAACTAAGAAGAACAAACGGTTTTGTCCAGAGCTCATCAGGTTTTAATTTCTGAGATTTTCTTAACGTAAACTAAAAGATGAAATGAGAATTGAGGGGGAGAAAAAATTTAACGAAAACTAGAGAATAATCACAATCAGACTCAAAAGGCAATCATTCTATTTACAGAGAGTGTAGGCCTTCGGGATTTGATATATATGGACTCCAGCATTTTAAAATAAAACAGTGGGTGTGGCTTTGATAGAATATTAAAATTATCACCACAATATTTATTCAAGTATAAATGCATTGAATTATGGCACAAGGCCGAAAAGTGAAGGGTATAGGTTAGTACTCACAAACTATCCTATACCTAGCTAAAAACTATTACCGCCCATTCACTCATAACAACTTGAACATTCACCAAAAGAACCCATCCATCACCTCCCAGTGCGTCATACAACACAATACCTCAAAATTTACAAGGAGCACCTAAAAAAGGGGAAAACAAATACATGACATTAAAAATGCATTTATGTACAATAATATAAAAGGGTTCATCCCCTTCCCACCATTTCATCTTTCAACTAAAAATACAACAAATTTTAAACTAAAATAATAAACAATGTTAGTAAGACCCGTCCATCCCTCAAAAATAAGTGGCCGCTGTTTTCAATCAAGAAGCTTACTCGCTAACGGAGTGGGGGAAGTAAAATAATTAATGGAATGGCAAAATCAAAAACTGACTTAGCCGAGATAAAAAGAGGCCAAAACAAACTGGGAAGGATTGGGAATCTCGATTTGAATCATAACAAAAGAGAAAGCCTGTTACAGGCTTGGAACACATTCATTCATATTAACTAGATACACAAAAGAGAGCTAGCTTAACCCGGGGAAGGTTCCAAAGGAATCCACCCCGATGCAACTAGCAGATCTAAAAGAGACAATCAAGGCTAGCCCCGTTCATGCAAACCAGGCTCGCTACATTTATCCACCTTTTGCTGAAGGCTGTCAAAGTCAGACATTTTCAATCAGTTCTAATCTTCATTTTGAGCTGATGCTCAAAATATCTGATCAGATGTGAAAGGCGCTGAACTTTCAAGACTTCCTTCTTTCGGGTCGTCCAAATCACCATTCGAGCCGTGGCTAGCAGCGACAGAAACAGCATACGCTTCATCCCAGAGAACGGGTTCCACACATTATCACAGGCGAATGCACGATCAATAAGCACAAGCTACCGCGGCGCTATACGAGCAGTATACTCGCCGTCTCGGTCCCATAAAAGGCAAAACTGCGAAGCCGTTTCTTCCAAACCAAGTTTGCTGCGTTCACAATCTGGCAAACCCGCTAGGCCACATATGAAGGCCTTGTCATTGAGAGACAACCGATTCCGTGTCAATCGTCTGGTAAGTGAAAACTAAGAGTTGCTGAGATAATCGGTACCTGGCGCCCAAGACCAGAACGAGCGAAACTCCTCCTCCGACAAGCGGATCACATCACGTAATGGATCCTTCGCGACGCCCTCCACTAGCCCACTATAGAAGACTCTCCTAGGCTGGGAAAGATCACTACACAGTGGAATGGCCCTCAAGGCAGCCAGACATTCAAGGAGAAAACTCGATCGCTCTCGTGTCTTACGTCACCGCCTCGATATGGTGGGAGTGACAGTAAGGCTAGGGAACATGTCCTTCACCATTCGTGCCAGCAATGAGTCTTCCAAAATTGCACGCCTGAAAAAAAACAACCTTGAAGCGACCTTGTGGCCCATCAAGTGCGGCATTCTGTACCACCTCAGTATCACTCCCGGAGGACACTGAAGTAGTGACGTCATCGGCGTACGCAAAAACCCTGGCTCGAGCACCGCAAGGGACAGCGATTCCACGTAGGCCCGGGCTGCACGCCCTGTTTCTTAGCCGACGACAGTGAGGCTACAACGCCAAAAAATAAAGTAGGTGCGACAGTGGACCACCCTGTCGAACCGACCTAGACAGCGCCAGAACGCCCGACAACTTTCCGTTCACCTGTACCACAGCCGTGGAGGATTGATACAGGAGGCTATCCAGCGGCGAAAG
Source organism: Ascarosepion bandense (assembly GCA_037127315.1). Taxonomy (NCBI): domain Eukaryota; kingdom Metazoa; phylum Mollusca; class Cephalopoda; order Sepiida; family Sepiidae; genus Ascarosepion; species Ascarosepion bandense. The sequence continues at coordinate 1,848,157 of JBBBDQ010002324.1, forward strand.
TTGGTTTCGTATCTGATGCATGTTGCTCTGAATTGTTCGGCCCTTCATAGCACAAATCTGTTCAGGTCCCAACCGAGACTTGGCATCTAATTGCAAACGATTTGATAAGATCTTGTACAAAATCTTTAACTCTGTGTTTAGCAGAGTTATGGGCCGGTAACCCTCTAACACCTTCCCAACATCATTGCCTTTTCTCAACAGCGTGATCACACCCCTGGTGAACCGGTCGGGGATAGACCCCTGCCGGAACCAGTTGGTGCAGACGACAGTAAAAATCGGAACAAAGATGTGTAATAGCCTTAAGTACAATTCGTATGCCAAACCATCGAAACCCGGCGATTTGCCTCTGCCGACTTTCTTCAAAGTCGCGTAGTCTTCACCCTCCGTAATCTCTACCTCGCAGCTAGCTGCATCACCTGGCAAAAGCCGAGTGATATCAGCCAAATAGCTACAAAACTCCTCGTCACGGGGACCAGGCTTCTTGGTAAACATGATCTCGAAATGCCGGCGAAACGTCTCGCATATGTTGTCAGTCGACTGAAGAGTATGTCCCTCCGGGTCGCGACTCTCAAATGTAGCGGTCGCTGCCTCGGCGAATCGTTAACTTGCGCAGTTCACCGCCCATGTTCACAGCTCCAGATGACATCTTGCTTAACCTATGTCTAATTACCTAACCCATGTAACGATCGCTAGTCAAACGCTCCAGGGCCTCCTTAGCTACGTCTATCTCTAGGGGATCTCCACAAGCCTCCACCCGGGAGTAATTAGCTCTAGGTGTCTTCACCTTTTCAGCCTTAGCAAAATTATCACCACTCAATCCAACCACACGATTTCCGCTACTAATAAAATGCTGTGTTATAGATGACCTTGATGTATTCACGAGTTGACTACTACTTGCAGCTGAGTCCAAAGTTCTGGGAGGTAAATGTTGTTTTACTCTTTGATCCAGACGCTGAGATGTTCTACCTATGTAGTCGCACCCGCAACCACACTGAACTTTATAAACTACAGAATTAACATGAAGTATATGTAAAACATCCTTAAGAATGGAGGAAAGAATTTGTCGTGTCAAAAATATAACACGAACATTGGCCGATAAATAACATTTGCCAACATATTGCGAAATCTGCCTAATTAAATTAGCTTTACGTTGGTGTGGGCAAAATAAATCGCAATGTGTATATAGTCCAGAAAATGTATCCTTTCTAAATACAGAAGCAAAAAAGCTCGTACTATTCTTTTGGACAATAACATCCAGAAAAGAATGACAGCAATTTAAGTATTTTTAAAGATTTTTTAAATTCTTTGCAGCATTTGTAAGGATGTGCGTGCGTGCGTGCGTGCGTGTTGCTACAATTAAGGATATTTGGGGCAGTAGTTTTCAGTCTATGGTAGTTTGTTTAATAACCAAAATGTCTTTTCTTAGGGTAATTGTCTGTTAAGGAATTTTTCCTCCGTTTGGACCGTTTGTCTGTTTTTATGGGAAAATTTGAACATACATTTCCCAACACTTTCGACTTTTCTAATGCCATAATTGAAAAAGTGTTGTTTTATATATATTTTTATATTTTTGCCCAAACTGCCATGCATCAACAAAATATCATTCATTTGACAAACAAATAGACGAAATGTATTTCATTATTATTTAATAATGACAACACACTAACAGGAAACGTGACCACAGACTTACACGTAACTAATCGATACGTTATAAACGCGACACAATATACATTGACGCATGAATAAAACAATTACAGAAAATCCCCAAAGAAAAGCAATGAGAAAAAATAGACAAAGAAATATTAACTCCTTACACACACACACACACACACACACACACACACACACACACACACACACATATATATATATATATATATATATATATATATATATATATCAGATGTCATTAGACCATTTATATTGAAATTCCTCCTGGAAATAGAAAAAACAGAGTAAATGTTTTAAGACTATAAACAAATAACATTATTGGTTTTAAACCAATCTTTCTAATTTGCATATATAGTGCCCGCCCAAAAATGTAAATCCACTTCAGGAATATAAAAGTTTTCTTTCGTTTATTTATCAATTTACGACAACACTGTTTACTCTAGTACAATATATTCTCAACAGATGGTATTACATTAGTGACCCTTAGACAAGAAATTGAAAATGCATGTGTTTCAATCACAACAAATATAATAGCAATAGTTCACCGTAATAATAAATATCTGGAATCCACTATTTAGATCATCTCTTATGATTGTAAAGTTCAAAAGTAACTGGTACTAATTGAATTATGTTTGAATTTATGTCTGAATAAATTTTGTGTTACAATATCTATACATTTTTCCTTTCCTGAAGTAGGCATAATTTTTTTGCGATCTACATATATATAGTACATGAAACTGCTATAAAAGTCGTATTATATATATACATATATACATACACATACACACATACATATATATATATAAGTAAGCAAAAAGTCCTTGTTGTTTTTATTTATTATTAAAACATATATGCAGCAAATTTGAGATACCCTCAGTCCTCAAAGTAATTCGTAACGGCTTTCAGAATATTTTTGCCAATGTGCCTCCGGCTGTGCAATGATTTACGTTAAAAATCAGGTTTCTTGAGTCAAAAATATCTGTGAGTTCCTGCCCCAAATCTGCCTTATTTTCCAAGAAATACCAACTAAGGTGATTGTCATATAGAGGTGGTAAACAGTTTAAGCAAAATTCGAGAAGAAAAGATATAAGAGTGCCTATCAGCCTAATCACCGTGTGGCAACCTTGACCAACCACGTCACATTACACTTAGCATTATTATAGAGGAATCGAACAACTTGCAATTAACCAATAGTGTTTCATTAGGTCTCAGGGCCTGCTGCAAAAGTACCAGCTACTTTGGCCCCAGTGAAATTTTGACTCTTTAAAAGCAACTAAAAATGCACCACTTGTTGTCGAGGTCAGCGTATACAGGGCATGACTTTGTGTGTATGTACAGTTGTTCTTGTGGTGTTAAGCACAAAGTCTCGTGGTGACAGTCAATGTTTGGCGCGCTTTGGTGTGTCATAAAGAATCAACTTTTTGTCACTGAAAGAGCACTCGTTGTTTTTAATGCAAAGGGTCTAAAGTAGAGGACAAAAAACAATGGAAAAACTTACAATACTGGGGAAGATGGAACTCGATATATATATATATATATATATATATATATATATATATATATATATATATAATGTCGTTGCTCACATGGTTAGTCCAGGGTATTCTCATAATATTTCTGTAGAACAACATTTTTTTTTTACCTCAAGTCTCTTCTTTTGTGATGAGATTGTCCAGCATTCACTGTTATAGAGGAGACCCGATACGTCGTATCAGCCAATTACTATCTTAATAGTTATAACCATATTTGCATGTTTCTTAATATCTTGATTATCTTTTGGAAGATATCTTTCCCTATCACAATGTGTTTTCGGATTACAGTGTCCCGTTTTCCTTCCTATGTAAAACTTTAGATATTTGCATATATTTATTTGATTGATTTTGTAATTTTCAATTGGTAATTCTTTTTTCTGACAACCATACATTTTTCCTTCTTACTGCTGATGTGTGATCCTTACTTCTCCTTTACTACCTTCTATATGAGTTAGTGTATTGTTCTTTCCGCGTCTGATATTAACAGTGGGTCATCTGTACATTTAATATTGTTAATATCGTGGCCTCTAATACAAGTGTGACAAAACATCCACCAAATTTTCTTAATTTTAAAAGATTTTTTTAATTTTTTATATTCAGTCTTAAATTTGAAAATAAATTGACACTGGTTTTGTTTCATCTTCTTTTAATGTATACATTTAGAGAGTGAACTATCATGGTTATCCTCAACTTTCTTACCTAGTCATGTCTGAATATTTGTTATCCCACTTTCTCCCATCGCTAACATCTATTCATCGATCCTCACAAGCATATAGTTTACACATTGTTGAACCGTGGCTCTTTCGCCGTCAATCATATCCTGTGAGGATTACATTTCCAAAGAACCCTTTCTTCATAATATGATCCAGGAAATATATCAGTCCGAATTTCTCGTACGAGGAGTTGTCTTTAACTACAACATATATTTTCGGGCTATTTTCCTCATCATTGTTGTTGTTTTCAAAACTTTTCGGCGATTATTCCTTGCCCGTTTCTACTGAGTGAAAATACACACTACTCGGACCAGATATTGAAACCACAATTGCTATGTCACCAAATTTATAACAGGAATCACTTCTTCCAGCTTTATCAGAGCCACACATTTGACCATAATAGGCACCATTTTGTCTCTGCTCGTAAAGACTGCAAGAGAATCTTGTATGATACTAAGATGTACTTTGATGACAGAATGAAGCGTGTACCATCCGGCAAATTCGACTCGAAAAACTACTTGCGGCTGTGTAAAAGTGTATCAAATAACAGTAAGACCTCAATCCCCACTTTAATCTTTAAATTTGAGGTTCTCATATCTTCAGCAGACAAGGCCCAGTACTTATTTCTTCATATTTAGTTTATCAAAGGAGTCTTCTGCTCTTCCGATGCACCATCAGATATCACTGACAGATTCCTCGTCGTCTGTATTACAATAGCTGGAGAAATAAGCCCTATTTCTAACCTCTCTGATTCGAAACTATAAATATCTCTTGGTGAGAAACATATATTGATTTTGTTTTCATAGTTGATGCCTCGACCTTCCCTCAGACTAACATTTGCTATATTTTACAGTTTTCCTTGTAAAATTCTATTGTGGATTAAATAAGACACCCTCAGTAACACGAAGCAAACTAGACAAGACATCTTAGATGAAGAAATCAAATTTAATTAAGGGAGTAAGTCCATAATTTGTTAAAGCGTACTCTAACCAATTCAAGTTTCATCACGCGCACGACGTGCCTTTTTCGTTGTGTTTGAAAAACTGCTATATTTTACATTAAATTTATATCTTTTTCTGTTTTGGAATTTTTTCATCTTCTCTGTTACCTTTTATAATTTTGCTGTTAGTATAACATCTATTTTCACTAGAATATTAATTTATTTTTGTGTATTTTGCATTTGTTTGTTTTGGCTTATTTTTTGGTTTTCATTTTCTACGTATATCTTCCTTTTTGCCCTTGATTTAATTTTTATTCATCTTCGCCCGGCGGCAAGCCATGTTTAATGTTAAGTGTAACGTTTTCTTTCCATTTATTATGATTGTTTTTGCTTTATTTTCGTGTTACGTCGGCCATTTTGTTTAATTGTTAAAAATTGATTTTTTTTACACGTGCCTGTTTTCGTCTTTAATTTTCCTTTTGTAGTGTTTCTTTCATTATTTGTTTATTTTGCTATGTTTTTTAAGGAACACCTTTTTAGTTTATTGAATTTTTTCAGTAAATTTATGTTACTTTTTACGTCAAACGTTTTCATTTTCTGTTGACTGTTTGTTTTTTTTGTTTTTTTTTTGTTTTACATTGTTAAATTTGTTTTTCTTTTCGAGGATTTCATCTTAATTAAGTGTAACCTATTTTTACGTCAAACCCTTCAGTTTTATAGTTGTTGTTTTTTCGGTATCTTCGGAACTTTTTTTTTTTCTGTATCTGTTTAAATTTCTTTACTGAATGTTCTTTTTTTGGGGGAAGATTTGATTTATTTTGAAGTTTTTTTAATCTTCTCATCTTTTTATTTTGGTCGCTTGTGTAACATCTAGTATCATTAATCTATTGATTTATAGATTCTGTTTTTTCTTCTTTTGTTTCTTTTGAGACAATATCTTGTTTAAGGCTTGGATTAAATTAAAAAATGTAATGTAACGTAAAAGATGGCCGATAAATGTCTGTCAATTAAAAAAACTTTTCGATGCAAAAAAGAAGGATACTTTCAATAGAAACATTTGATCAGCAGTGACTACCCTGAACGTAACCATTAAAGACTACTGACGACCAAGTAGATCTAATGAAAAGTATAGAGCCGAAAATAGCCCAAACCATGAATAAGTGTTGCCAATTGACTCCAGTAACTTTAAACACCAAAAACAAAGACGGAAATAGAGTGGCCGGGGAATCGCTCTCTTGCTGGAAGTCTTAATCAATAACACAGTGTTCCTTGAATGGGGCAAAATCTACGCACATCATATCAAAGATAGACTTTTGCTAAACCTTTGGGAATCACGGAATGTTGATAGAATTTTATCAGTGTTTTTAGCCGACAATTGTTTGCGCAAAATATACCATAATCAAATCCGTTATGTTCCTGAGGGTGAACGCCCAACGATTCATAAGCGTTAAAGAATATTTCATGTGGGACATTCTGTTACCAACGCCTGCCGATTGTGAGGATGCTTCGAGTGGAGACCCGAAAGACAAGTCTCTGCCATGTTTTTCAGCTTCTCGACGTAGATAGGTTTTACAGAAGAGACCCGGTTTTCAACTCGCGGTCGTGAATAAATTATTTCTATGATGTTTGGCCTCTATTAAGCATCTTTTGATGGAGGTTCAATAGTTGTTTCCTGGCGAGTGAAGAATTGGTGTGTGCACTTGTCTTCGAAGATATGGCGCGAAGGTTTTACATGCTGGATATTTAAAATAAAGGATGAGTCTCTTCGGCTACTTTACACTGGGATTTATGTGCCCAAAGTTAATTCGGAACGGCCTGATTTGTTTCTTCGGATCTAATCATTTTTATGATGTATTGTTGGATTGTTTGGGAATATTGTTTTTGAGTCAGATCCAGATCGCATAGGAGAAAGATCGAAAGTAACAATCTGGATTTGAAGCCATTTAGGGACATTTTTACCAAGTTTTATTTTGTCGAAAGTTATCGTAATAAGCACCACAGAGAGGTAGTGTTCTATCTACCTCGGCTGAGTTGTAGTTAAATAAGGCGAAAGCTGATCAAGCTTCTTTTCTATGTAATTTACACGGATTATAGGTTTGTCTATACTCGTGTAAAACTAAAGTTCTGATAGCTGTTACTGTAGACTGAACACATTTGTTGAGCGAAATTTCCAGAAGCAGCTGCTACTAATGCTACAGCCGCAACTGACGTAGGCTGTGGTTAGGGATAAGTGGTGAGATTTATTGAAATCTAAAATTGGCTTGTTTGCTACTCATTATAGTCGTCGATTCAGTCTAATTAGGTTAGCAGCACAAACAACATGCGAAGCAAAGTTTGTTTGGGCGATTAAATCCCGTGATATTGACTGTCTGTCCAAGATGGTCGAATTCGTGACCACTGTTTTAGACTGCAGAAGATTCATTCCATATGGCGTCACTAATGATGGCGCATCCCTCATTTGGATAGTGACGTGAAATGCCTGGATTTGTCAAAACATTCTTCAGCGGGCTTGAGAAATTCTCTCATCTGCGTCAATTGTGGTAAATCGGTGGTTTCCCTAGGTCACGTCTACCTTTGCAAATTCGGAGTCTCGTTGTGAAAGTGCATTATCACGGTTCGGATGCAGCGCGGAAAATTATTTTTCTTCAGGCCAGTTCTATTTGTAGCCATGTGTTCTTGGGCTTAATAAGGTATTATGCAAGTCGTGATATAAACTAATGCAACAGAAGGTCTTCTATGAAGATGAGAAGTTTAACTCTTCCCAAATTAGCTTGGCTTGTTCCTTAAACATCAGCTTAATGACAAAATCAGGATGGAAAAGTGATGACTTTCTCCATCATAAGTTGGTAAAATGTGGGTTAGTCTTGCGCGTGTCTGTCGAGTTAAAGTAGTTGGCATAAAGTGACATTTTAATGCCGTTAAGCATAAGGATAATGGGAGTCCTCTATTAACCATTGGTAAACCCACTTAAAATAGGTTTAGTATAGGCTTGTTTTTATTTATTTTTTTATGCCAAGTCATCTTAGCTGAGGGATGTATATTCATTTGGCTCTTTTATTTTTGTCTCAAGTTTCTTTATTCTCATTCCCCGATCCACAACACCCGTTAAATTGTCTGATATGTCATGTCTCTGGATGTAGACACTTTTCGTTTTTAGAGTGTGTTACTGCGTGATTGCTGTTTGAATAAGTGTTTAGTTGTGTGTGTGGTTGGTCGAATGATCGATTTTTAATTTATCCAATTTTCGCATTAATTTCGTATATTTTTTTATATTTTTGCCACAATAAATGATTGTGGTGATGGATGGATATTATTACTACCATTTTCTTTAGTATTGGGCATATTGTAATTATTATTTTATTTACCACCCCGACAGACAAATTGTAAATATGAGGACAAATTAGGACTTTATAGAGATTTTAATAACTCAAAGTCTTCGTAAATTAGACGTCATACTAATTACTAAAAATGGTAAGTAAGGATGTGGTATTTTGGTGCAAGGAATATTGCATAATTTTTTGGGTCAGTTCTCGTGGCTAGCTAGGTTAAAGATAAGAGAAATGTTGGTCAGCCTTCCCCATCACCATATTTGGCCTTGTTTTCTCAATTTATTTCTTTTTGCAAAAATGAATATTATCTCGTTGAAGTCAGTCGAGTAGCCTAAGCTAGATATAATATGACAGGCGCGAGTTATAACAGATTCGGGGTGTCATCTGCATCTGCATATCTTAAACTTTTAAAAACAAAGTCCTCGGATAATAAGTACTGTAGGTATTTGTATAAATTAAATCAATCTATTGCGGGGTACGTACACTTGTTCTATTTCTAGTTCAGATTCATTTCCAAAACAAATGTATCTTTAAAACACCTAGGCAAGTATTTGTCTATATTTCTGAAATGAGGTTTTTACATTGTTCGGACTGTTTTACTCGTCTTTATTGTCATATTTACGATGTCTCGGCTGTTATACGTTCCGACCTTCTTCAGGTGACTGGAATTTTGAATCGAACCCTTTATTTCAATCACTGGGATATGTTGTTTGGGTTCCATGAGGCATACCACTTACGGATATCTTAGTTATTTCCATTTAACTCAGTTCAAGTTTTTGTTCGCTACTACTGTCGCCATTTATTAAACTCACAACTATTTGGGTCAAGTCACTAGATCGAACTAAACCTTTTCATACACAGAAACGTGGTTTTGAGAACCTAGACAACTATGCAAGAGAAAAAATCATAGCTTTTTTTCTATTCACTAAAATCAATACTTCAATCTAAGACGTTGACTAATTATAGACATTTCACTGTGGAATTATCAACGATTAATGAGACATTTAAACATCAGGACGTTTTATTTTGCTCGCTACTGTTATTTTAATTGAAAGATATTGTTTTGGTTAAGAAAATACCTTGGAAGGTCACTCGATAACTTAATTATTATATTTGGCCAAACAAAGAACGTTTTCCTTCAGCTGTATTTTTAATGAACTCCGTATCCTGGCCTTTTCTTTTAATTAAATGCTCTTTGACACATCGTTTCAGGGTATTTGACTATATCTTCTCGGATGAATCCATATGAGATAGAATATGGTCGGCCATATATATAATAGATGTATATCCTTATTGAATTAAAAATGAGACAATGTTTATATTGATTTTAGGGCTGGAATAGTAACAAGTTTTCTTCGGCAACGCCTGAAAATGTACAAGATTTTGCGAAGGCAAGATTTCTGTAATTGCGTTTCCACAAATATGTAAAGAAAAGGTAAATATAATGCTTCGTTTTATGCTCGCAAGAGGCGCTATTTCTTGGGACCGGATACATATCCCTCTTGCCACTGGTATTTATGCACTTCACTTCTAGAAAGCTTACAAAAATAAATGCGAGCCAGCATAAATCTCGGCTTTACTTCCAATTTCCCTCATCTGTAAGAAATTCTAAATCAAATTCTAGATTAAGAGATTAATTCTCTAAATAAACATAGTATTTAACAGAATAAAATTTACTTTGATTCGATTTATTCGAAATATTACACCCACCTTTGATTTTCATAAAAATGTTTCTTGTAAGTATGTTTTTGCAATCTCCAGATGTTTAATATTTTGGTTGATTATTACTTTTTTGTAAAAAAACTACTGGCAAGGAAAGAGAATAAAAAGATTGTGACGCCGTTTCAATACTGTTTCAGATTACTTAAGAAGAAGAAAGGGTGTAGTAAAACAATTCTCTTTTGATTAGAAATGCCATAAAGAACACAATATGCAATAGTAAACTAACAAAAAATAATTATTATTTCCCACAATATATATCTCATGTTAGACAGTAACTGGCAAACAAATCTATTTTTCTAGAAATGTTATAAAAAGCACAATATCGAATTCCATTCCCATCAATCAGTGTATCTCAAACTTTTTTCACCCACCGTTCCTTTTGGACATAAACTATTCTGACAACGATCCCTGATCTTTTTTAACAGTTTGTCACTTGTTTCCTTTTTAAGATCGAGTTTCCGGTTACTTTTAAAATATTTTTATTCTCTTCCCTTGCCAGTAGCTTGTTGCATCATAGTGGCATTAGGTGCCTTGTGTTCGGGTAAATTTATTAAAATGTCCCCTAAATGTATGAGTGCTCGTCTATCGCATTTAGCTAAAAAACGATGTTTTATCTTCGAGGTGAATGATACACCGAGAAGAATGAGTGCTTAATATATATATATATATATTCAGCACGATGTCTAGTGCTAACGGATATAAACAAAAAATGCAGAGTAATAATTTACAAACTAATGATAAGAGAAACTTACAAGCAAAATAGAGGAGGGTCTAAATGGTGAATAGCCACCGAAGTAAATCAGTCGAATATTAATATTCTCGTCGCAACTTATTAATAACGACCCTTTAATGCATAAGCATAAACTCTTTCAGGCTATTAGTCAGTCTATCGGTTAGAGTGTTAAAGGGTAGCTATCTATTTTACAACAGACGGCTATGGCTACTAAGTTTCCATTAGTTACTAAAGAAAGGATGAGGCTGTAGTGAACAAAACCAGTTCTAAATTTAAAATTCAAATCTAACTCTTTGTTTTTGTTAGGAAAAAAGGGAAAAAATAGAATTTTCTCGAATTTACTAACATTGCTTAGTACACACAAATCTCGTCGAAATTTCACACCTCGATTCGAAATGTTTTTTCGGCCAACAAAAAACTTGAAAACATCTAAAAAAAGAAAGCATATAATCTTTAATTATATATGTATATATAAAAAAAAGAAACAAATTCTTTTTACGGACCCTTTTCATGAGCCGAGGCGAAGTTTGTTTTCGTCCAACGGAAAGCCCAAAATCACATCCGGGAGTAAATTGCCAAATAACTAAACGAAGAAACAAAAGACGGTCGCAGTGACAAAAATACCAGCGTAGTTAACAATCTCTCGACAAAGTCAAGCGATCGTATTATTATTGCCTATCTTTTTCTCTCTCCCCACCTTCTTAATCGTTCACCTCTCACCTTCTTTTTCATCGTTCACCTGTCTACTTAATAATCGGACGAAACCCTTCAGTCTGAGGGAATCATTCCAAGACACTCTTACACATATATACTTAGATACACACATACTTATACATACTTACATACACACACATAAACTCACACTTACAAGGAATACTAAAAACATTTTAACGACTCGTACTGCCCAAAAGACATTACTTTTATTTGTAAACACATTAATTGATTTATATATAAATAAAATCTTTGTTTTCTATATACAATTTTTTCTTGTTTTGTACCCCTCCTATAGTGGTCTATCTTACTAACAAAGCCGAAGCAAACTAATCTGTTTCAACATATATACACTTTACTATGACGGATAACCCATTTATAAATTGTCGAACCACGACGTCTAAAAAAAGCAAACTTCAACCACAAAATCAATGGAAAAGAAAGGATCGACACAAAACAAATGATCATCAACCAGGATTCATCCATAAAAGCGGTGACAATCAAAACACCCGTATTTATTGAGTCTAATGTATGCGCCTGGTTTGCGATAATAAAATCGCAGTTCAAAATCAAAACATAAAACAAGCAACACAAACATTTTACAACGCATTGTCAGCTCTACCTCCAGAAATAGTAGGAAGAATAACAACAAATACATTACACTCAAAGATGACATCTTGAAGGAAGTCTTAATCAGTACACATGAAAAGTTGAAAAAGTCTAAGCCAGAGATGCTCGACAAACTGATGTCTTCTTTAGGAATATCAGGGCGACATTCGACTTACATAAACGAACTGATGAAGTTAGCAAGTCGCATAGGCGGAAATGAAGACATTCTTTGACATAAATTTATACAAGCGTTACCACCTTCCATAAAACCAGTTATAGCCGCGCAAACAGATCTGGAAATAGATTGGCTAGGAAAAATGTCCGATGATCTTCTTCTATACTTTAACAAACAAGAGACAACACATATTTAAAGCCATCGACAACACCAAAGACAACCACAAAGATGCCAAACTACAACAAAGGAAAGTTCACCTGATAACCCTCCGTTTCACATATATCAAAAATCTAAAATCTCTCGCGCGTATATTTACTTTCCTGAACATACAACGTTTTGCAAACCCTGGTGCAAATGGCCTAATAAGAAAAATGTGCAAATACAACCCAGTTCATAACCCAATTTACCGGTATCAAATATAACTCCGGAAAACTAATTCGACATGATATGATAGCTTGTTGAAGTAGCCGCACGGATATGAGCTAACAAAGCTGAATTTTGTTATAGATACAGGAACAGCTGTATCAGTTATACCAAAGCAATATCTAAACAGTACCATCATCCAACCAACATTTCTATTGTAGCAGCTAACGGAGTAAAAATAGAATTCTCTGGCCAAGCAGTAATCACATCGGATTTAAATGACCCCAAAAGAAACTTTAACTTGGATCTTTCTTCTTGCAGAAACAACCAAACCTCTCCTTCCTTGTGATTTCTTGAGCCACTTGGAACTATTGGTTGATTGTACTAATAGTAAACTAATAAATACGACAACTAATAGACAATCTAAAGCACAGTCATCTCATGAACGTTTATTTTTATCCAGACAATCCTGCAGACATAACAGTCAAAAAACTCATAAAGAATATCCAAATATAATCTCTCCACATCAAAACATCAATGGAGGTTTACTCCTAGTTTCAATCATGTAGAATAACTTGGGTTTGAACTAAAGGTATTCCACAGGATTGAAACTAAAAGTAAACATACTTCCTTCTCAAATATTAGGCAGCTATCACCTCAAAAATATAACATAGCCATGGAATAATTTCGAAAAACTGGAATAATTTTCCCTTCAAAATTGAAATGGAGTGCAGCCCTACATATGGTACCTCAACCCGACGGTACTTACAGGCCTGTAGGTAACTACAGGTTACTAAATGCAATAATAAAACCTGATGGCTACCCATTCCCAATCATAAATTCACAATAATCTAATTTGCACAACAAAAGAGTTTTCTCGAAAATCAACCTGTCATCAGCATATCACTAAATACCAATACATCCCGATGGCATATGTAAAACAGTGATAACCACACCTTTTGGATTATACGAGTAAAATTATATGCTTTTCGGTTTGTGAAACGCATCCAGTACTTTCCAAAGCTTGATGGACAGTACTTTTCGTGTCCTCGAATGTACATTGACGATATTCTTATTTTATCGGATGATGAAGATAGCCATTACAAACATCTTGAGGAAGTACTACAGAGAATCAATGAGTATGATTTTAAAATCTCTCTTTCAAAATGTACATTTGTTGTTACCGAGCTCAAATTTCTAGGATTTCACATCTCAACCGATGGACCTAATACCAGTACAAACAAACCAAATGAACTTAAGCAATTTCCTTAACCAAATGATTCTAAATCCTTAAGCAGATTTATCGGAATAGCGAATTTTTATCGAAAGCATGTACCAAATTTCAGCAACATAATATTACCGCTGACAGAGCGAATGCGTCTCGGACAAAATCTAAGACAATAACACTTACTAAGGAAGAGACTGAATCTTTTAAAAGTATAAATTTTAACAAATGTAACCGCTCTAGCTTTTCCCGACTCGAAGGCTATTATTTATCAGTTAGTGACAGCTAGTTCGAATTATGCCGTAGGAGCAGCTCTTCATCAAATGATTGATAACCTACCCATCCCTATCGGGATCTTTAAAATATAATTGTTACAAACCCAACAAAAATATTCCTTATTTGACAGGGTTCTATTTGCTGCGCACCTAGCAGTATTACATTTTAAACACTTAGTGGCAGGAGGAAATGTGTTATTAATGACTGACCATAAACCACTTTGCAGAGCTTTTAAAAGTCAGTCTCTATTAAAATTTTAAAGGCAACAACGTCACCTCAATTTCATTAGTGAATACGTTAATGATATCTCCTGTATAAAAGACTCAGAAAATATTGTAGCTAATTGTTTATCATGACCAGCAAATGCAATCAATATTGATACAAGAATAGGAACACATCAAAATACTGAGGATGAAAATCGAAACTTTTGGTGATTTTCTGAAACCATAAACTGTAAACATGTGACTATTCCACGACCTTTTGTTAAGCAAAAGGCTAAAGAAATCTGCATTTACATAGTTTATCACATCTTGGTACATCAGCTTCTATAAAACTCTTTAAAGGCAAGATATTACTTTACTGAAATGGACAAGTCGATAAAAACTTGGTGTAAGGAATGTCCAACAGTGCCAGCAAGCGAAAATAACTGTACATACAAGAAGTAAAGATTAACCGTTCGAATTACACTCTAACAGCTTTCATACGGTGCATATTGATAATGCTCGGCCCTTAACGCTAGTAAAGAATTATAGTGATCCTTATTTTTTACCCTATTGTTATATTTTAACATGTATTGATAGGAACACCAGATGGATTGAAGCATGCCCAATATAGGAGATCAGAGCGAAATCAGTATCAATAGCTTTCGAAGACTCATGGATCTCTAGATTCGGTGTTCCACTCCACGTTGTAACAGACAGAGGAAGATCAATTCGAATCTGAATTGTTCACAAAATTATCTAAAATAATTGTTTTTTACCGACAGCATACCACCCACAAACAAACGGTTTAGTAGAAAGAGCGCATAGAACTCTGAAGACAGCAATAATAGCAAGAAAATAATCCTGGCTGTTAGCTGTTCCCATTGTGCTTCCTGGAATCAGAATAGCACCTAATGAAATCAACTATTCCCCGTTTACTACATTTTCGGGAAGTCAAACTCAGGTTCCACGATTGTTAATCGATCCCACTAAAGATGAAAACCTGGAACTAACAAATGTTTACATCAAGATCTTAGCTGAAGAGATTAAAAAAATTGATATGGAAAATTTTTCCAGTGGACATTTGCACTCTACACTTCAGTCATCTATTACTAAAGATTTACAAAACGGTGAATATATTTGGCTGAGAACAGACAGAGTATGAAAACCTTTTGAAGCGCAATACACAGGCCCATTTCAAGTAATAAGCAATCATGACAAATATTTTACGATCAAAATATCTGAAAATGTGCATAATAATGTTTCTGTTAAGACTTAACTCGGCATATATTTCTAAAATACAAAATAAGGAGATTCTGTCAAAAGAAATACGGAATTGAACATTCCCAATCTCATGTTGTCAGAGCTCGTGATGAAAAACAAATGACAAAAACATAAACGGGTAGAACAATTAAATGGAAAAAACACTACACATATTTTTACTACTAAAACAAAATACAGAGAATTACACTCTGTTATTTAAACGAGGACCTTTATGTAGTGAACAGACCAAGTTCTAAATTTAAAATTCAAACTCATTGATGTTTTTAGGAAAAAAAACGAATTTTCTCGAAATTCAAACTTTGCTTAGTACACAAAAATCTCGGACAATAGAAAAAAAAGGAAAAAAGAAAAAATCTTTAACTATCAAAAAAACAAAACATATTCCTTTTACAGACCCCTTTCGCCAGCGAGGCCAAATTTATTTTTCGTCCAATAAAAATCCAAGAATCTCATCCCGGAGTAAATTCCAAATGACCTGTTCGGAGCCCCAGAAAACGAAATAAACAGACAAAGCAAGAATACGGCCACGGTTAGAAAAATACGAGCGTAATTAACACGTCCCTCGACAAAAGTTAAATGATTGTATTATTATTTCCTCTCTTTTTCTTTCTCACCACCCGCTTCTTCATCGTTCATCTCTCACCTCCTTCTTCTTCATCGTTCACCTGTCCACTTAATAACCGGACGGAACTCTTTAGACTGAGCGAATACGTCAAATACACTCCTGCCAATACATACTTTCACATACACATAATTATACATACTTGCATACACACATACTTACACATAAACTCACTCTTGCAAGAAAAACTATGAACATTATTTTGACCTTGTACCGACCAAAAGGCGTTAAATTTATCTGTAAATACCTTATATGATTGATATACAGTAGCGGCCATAATATAATGAACGGAAACAACAAAGACATAAATATGTGTGTTACTGAAAAAGTAATGCATGATTAGCAATTAAATTTTTACCGAATAAATATTAGGGTGTAATGCATAAATATTATACAAAGTTACAAAAATTTACAAAATCGTTTTTTTAAAATGAAAATTAAATGAAACAAAGCTACTGGACAAAAGTTAAGGAACGATTTTGTTAAATAATTGTGAAAAAATATCAACAAAATTTACTATTTGGTAAACATCTCCTTACTGTTAATAACTTCTCTCTATCGTCGACCACATGATCTAATTAATCTCTTGAAGAAATCAGCAGTTAGTCTCTCCTATTCGTCTTACAATAACTCCCAGAGGTGATCCTTGTTTTTTGGGTTTCTTTTCTGAGCCCTTTCTCTAATTAACTTCCAAACATTTTCTATTCGATTCAGGTCGGGGCTCTGGGTTGCCCATTTCATTAGGGCGATTCCTTCTTCAAATAAAACCATAACCCTCTGAGCCTTGTGTCAAGGTGCATTATCCTGCATGAAAATAGGAAATTCATAATGTTTATGATGTAATCTTGCTGCTGAAGAAGCCTTTTGTAAATCTCAGCATTGATATTGCCATGTACGCGGCTGATAGGGCCAACTCCTGCAGATAAAATCATTCTCCACACCATCACACTGCCGCCACCAAACTTAACGGTTTTCTTGACACATTGAGAAAACAGTCTTTCATCTGTTCTACGGCGTACGTAAGTTTTGTACTCAGAACTAAATATAGTAAACCTGGGCTCGTCAGTGAAATGAACTGAATCCTATTGTGCGTCAGTCTAAATAACATGTTCTTGCGCATACTCCAGGCGTGGTCTTTAGTTTTGCTTTGAAATGAGAGGCTTCAAATCTGGAATACGGACATGCAATCCTGCATTTTTTAGCCTTCGAACAACCGTTTTCCTTGAGATTTTATCAACAGTCTCTTCATTAAAATTACTGGCAAATAATGTAACAGTTTCAAAACGGTTTTTTGTGGATATTTTAACAATTCTTCAATCTTCAGTTTGCGGTGTTTTTAGAGTTCTGCCAGTTTTTGGTTTTGCATCTAACGTTTTATTGGTTTTATATCTACTAATTTCACGATGAACGACACTTTTAGACCGATGTACAATATCAGAAATTTCTGAAATTTCCCTTTTTTGATAGTTAGCGATAATGAGATTTTTTCTTTCAAAGAGAGCGTTTTGCTCGTAGAATTTCCCATATTGCTTAAAAGTCCTAATGATAAATGAACTTTTTTTTATTGTTGGAAAATGTAAATTAGAAGTTTATGCATTTTATTAACAGCGTTCCTTAACTTTTGTCAAGTAGCTTATTTTCTTTGTTCCATTTAATCTTCATTTAAAAAACTATTTGTAATTTTTTGTAACTTTGTATAATATTTATGCATTACACCCTAATCTTTATTTGGTAAAATTTAATTGCTAATCATGCATTATTTTTTCAGTAACAAACATATTTATGTCTTTGTTGTTTCCGTTCATTATATTATGGCCGCTACTGTATATATGAAATTGTTGTTTCGCTATGCAATTTGATTTTCTTATTTTGTACCCCTCTTATAGTTGGCTATCTTACGAACAGGCCAAATCAAATTTATCTGTTTCAACACACCTACACTTTACTATAATGGATAATCCACTATAAGGCCAGTATTTTGTGTCATTTTGAGTCAATCAATTCAAATCAGACTGAATCATTTTTTTACGTTAATCGTATCAAATAAGAGTCGTACTGAACATTACTTACTAAAGACCCAAATGTGTTATTTCTAGAAAACAGTTGCTCAGATAACCAATTCTTTCAAAATTTTGTTGTGTTTATAATAGTAGTACATCTAGTGGTCACGAGGTGCATGTATATTCTGAAAAGAATATATTTCTGTGATATGCTTCTGTTTATTGCTGCAATAAAAACTGCATTTTTAATCTAGGCTCCTAAAATATGTTGCTTCTTGAAATCTTGTGAAATCCCACCACCCAAATACGTTTACTATGTTGATAATCAATAAGAATACATAGTTTACTGAGCATTCAGTTGGATCAATGGCACCATTACGGGATCTGTAGTGTTAAGCAAATGTAAAAATAAAAGAAAAATTACATAAAAAGTACAATAGAAAAAATTCTTTTATTAAATGTATTATAGATAGATGAAAACAATATGAGAGGGCATCCATACACACTTTAACTAACAGCAGTCGTATTGTTAAAACGAGCAATAATGAAAATGGAAAATGTATGAGGCGTGCAGCAATATCATATACTGTCGAATTTCATTTCAATATCGAGGACAATTTTTAAATTTCTTCTGATTTTATTTTATATATTTTTTTTCATGAGACATTCATTTAATTAAAATGCAGCTCATTACTCAGAAGTTAGAAATAGCTTACTAAAAGTGTTCGATATCGAGGTGTAGATACAGCGTTGATAAGTACAAAGAGTTTGCCTCTTTAACAGAGGGGATTCATGCCGACTTCAGCTTCGTGAGGAGGCAGTTATGATGTTCCCACTCGTGAAATTATATATATATATATATAATTGATTCACGAATATTTTATGCTCTCTTTCTCTCTCTCCCACTCCCTCTCTCTCTCTCTATATATATATATATATTTATATATATATATATATATATAGATATATATGTGTGTGTGTGTGTGTGTGTGTGTGTGGTTCAAAACTTTGAAAACTCGATAAGAAAGCATGAAAAGAATGAAAGCATATTTATTCCTTCATCAGCAAAACCTTTAGAAAGACAAAAAACAATTATGGATTTAAAAGTTTAAGCGCAGCATCATTCATAAAATAATTATTAGGATTTTAAAATGATTTGTTTGAAATCACCAACAACATTAAGTTACACTATCACAAAATAACTTCCAGAAACAACTTGATTCTATTGTAAAAATTCATTATATCAGACTAAATTGTTTTACATTCCGACCAAATTACTACACGATTAGTCCACAGCGCTAAAACTTCCTAATAAAAAGAACCTAACTAAATGAAAGATATAAAACAGTTGACTAATGTAGTAGATAAAATCAACTTCAAACATAAAAAAATAACCTGTAAAAACATAACTGACAAAATAAAAATCAGCGATAGAATCAGCAAACTCGACCGTATAGAATTCTACATTACAATCAAAGTCCACAAAAACTAAACTTTGAAGCGAACTTTCCCACTACAATTATTAGCCCGGCTCGACATGAAATCGGAAAAATTAGTCAAATCACAAATAAAACAACGAACGGGATTAACCAGATCGAGTAATGCTACTGATGTCATTAATTATTTCAACCTCATAAATCCCAAATCCATATGTTTGTTCATTCAGTTTGACATTGTGTATTATTACCCTTCAATATCAAACGACTGGTTCACATTAACTCTGTAATTTGGCCATAAAATCTTTTGACCTAACAAACGAAGAAAGAATTATCATATTAAACTCCAAATTATCGGCCCTCATTCATAATAGTGGACAAAGAGATTCTAAGGACCTGTTCGACATTACTATGGTATCATTGGAATTATAATACATCAGATATCTTAGGTCTATTTATTTTGTACAATCTAACTGCGCATAGTGATGTTCATGTAGATGGCATTAGGTTATACAGAGACTATGGTTTCATTATTGTCAATAATTCAACTGCTCTAAAGTAAGTAGAATTTGTAAATTAATATATAGAGAAATTAAAATTCTCAACCTTAAGGTAATAGTAAAAACTAACCTAAAAAAGTTAACTTTCTATATGTAACTCTTGCTTTAGTTAATAACGCATGCTCATCCTACGTCAAAAATAATGTTAAACCCATTTACATTCATCCTGAATCAAACCATACCCCTCTATTATTAAACACATAATTTACTCAGTAAAACATTGAATAAGCAACAAGGGAAGACAATTATTATAAACACGGTCAATGTTACATTACGGCCTTAAAAACAGTGGTTTTTTAAATGCAAATGACATTATAAATAATGAGTAAATAAATAATAATACTAAACATAATAGAAATAGAAAAATAATTTTCTTTTCTTCTCGTTCCCCCTACCACTTCTATTCCTGTGACATGGCCATAATTTAACTTTTGAACTCTTGGACCTTACAGAGGAGGTGTAAAATCTTCTTATATAACACAGGGATCTCTGCCTACTTTACCCCTTTCTTATTTTCTGACATTAAAAAATTGTTAATCACACTCCATTTTAACTTCCTGTGTATGGATATGCTTTTGAGCTTTTATCGGTATACAAACCTTGTAACATATTTGAATTAATAAAGTATTGTTTTCCGCCATTACTGACGAAGCTAGAAATTCCTCGTTGAAATGGCCAACCCAATGGAACTGAATTTCAAAATTTTTCTTTGACATATATATATATAATTTTTCATTCTCATATATATATATATATATATATATATATATATATATGTATATATCATGTTTCTTTTGCATACATATGTTATAGTATTATTGAGTAAATCAAATAAAATTACATTAATTAAATTGTTTAATATCTGTCAATATTCCGCATAAAAGATTAAATAGTTATTGTCCTAATACTTTATCACAGTACGGTATATATATATATATATATATATATATATATATATACAGTACTGTGATAAAGTATCAGGACAATAACTATTTTATCATTCATAAGGAATATTGACAGATATTAAGCAATTTAATTAAAGTAATTTTATTTGATTTACTCAATAATGCTCCAACAATAAAAATACTTGTTACAAAATTAATTTAATATTCAGTATAATAGACTTTTGCTTTGATCACAGCCTTCATTCCCTCAGGCATTGACATCGCAATCTTCTTTAATGTGTCCAATGGTATCTCCTGCCAAGCAGCATGTATTTGTTCCCAAAGTGTGTCTTGCGAAGTAACATCAGAATTATCAAATTTTTTTATCCAAAATATCCCATAGATGTTCAATACGATTGAGATCAGGTCTTTGTGAGGGCCAATTCAAATTCTGAAGACTTCCTTCCTTTTCCTTTTTAGTTAAATAATTCTTACAAATGTTTGCCTTTTCATCCTATATTTGTATTTTAGTGAGGCTTTTAGGAAAATCACCACTGTCCTAATACTTATGCACACTACCGATAGTGTGCAAAAGTGTGAGGACAGGGGTGATTTTAAACTTTATTTTGATGCCTCATAAAAGATAAAATAGTTCTTGTCCTCATACTTTCGCACAGTACTATATATATATATATATATATATATATATATATATGCAGTACCCTATCATGTACCAACTATCCAAGGTACATGAAAACAGCTCCAATGAATGTGAAAGCGAAGTTGCATTACGATTACAACTCCCGGAAAACAGCCTTAGTTTGTCTATCCCATGTGAAGGGGTTATCGGAGAAAAACATCAGGATGACCTTGAGAAGTGGTTCTACACTTTGCACTTACCTATCCCAAGACCCCCACCACTTGATGAGAACATGACTAAGGAATGTGTGAATGCTATTCCATGTAGCTGTGGAAAGATATACAAAGCAGAAACTGGTCCCCCTCTTATAGTAAGGCTGCGAGAACATCGCAAGGCCGTAACACCAGGGGAGATAGAAAAATAAGGCGTAGCTGATCATATATGGAAAAGGAAAGGGGATCAACGACTCCTATAAAATGAAGTTGAAATAATTGACAGAGGTCACTATAGAAACTAAGTAAACTTAAGGGATCAGCGTATATGCTAGGCCACAATAATCTACTAAGCCGTCTAAGCATAAAATTGAATACAATATAGGAACCAGTAATACGGAGTGCAAGAGAAAATCTGGTAAAAAAAAGAATGCTAAAGAAAATTATTACGATCAAAGACTGCTATATATGAGTTCTTGTAAAAATGGTTACTGAGACATTAGGTTTATAAATCCCAGCAATGCATAGGTTGATGTACTCAAATTCACAGTAACCAGTAAATATAGACGTTGGTTAGTTCCAATGACTTGACCCAAAGTGTTGTAGGTATAATACCAGGATTCAAATGGTTAGCAATAACTTAAAATGGAATGAAGAATGATATGCTCCAGTGATCCTAATAAAAGGTTCGTTTTGAAATTCCTATCCCCTAAAGAACACCGGAGCGTGCAACAGCTGAAACGTCGTAACAATGGCAATTGTCAAAACAAAACAAAAATTAAATAAAAATTTAAAATATACATGTATATATACCGAATGCTTATAGCTCAGAGGTAGAATCGCCGATTGATGTCAAGTTTGTAGGGTTTCAATCCTGGCTAAAAGCAATCGGGTGTCGAACCTTACAGATTTGTTGTTATACAGCAAAATAGACCTGTCTGCAGACGACAATTAATATATATATATATATATATATATATATATATATATATATATATATAAACATTTTCGCAACACAACATTTCCCGAACAAATCTTAAAATTGATAAGATTAGAAAGCTTATAGTGTGTTTAAGAGCCTAGATCTAAAAATAACTATTACCACTAATATAAAAAAGCAAATATCCTAGATATAACTCCAGACCTAATGAACTATGCATACCAACCCTATAAAAACCTAATACCAATCCTCTATACATCCACCCTAAGTCAAATCATCCTCCTTCTATAGTTAAACAAATACCAAAATGCATTGAAAAGGATCAGTAGACATTCTACAAAGGAAAATATATTCTACTAACATAGGAAATTTCATAATCAAACTTTGAAGAGAATTGGTCTAAATGTCTCGATATTAAATATAATAATAACTATGAAAGAATGAATAGCAAAAAAAAAAAACGTAGTTGAAAAATAATTTGGTATACCCTTTAACCAAATGGTTAAAAGTAATTCAGAATGCAAATTTCTCCAAATGATCAAAAAAGAAAACCTCTCACAAAATAATGCACTTAACAAATTTTTAATTACAACACCATAAAATTAGTATATTGGGGTGATTATAATTTGGAAAGAATCATAAAAGGGCCAATCAAAAAATATTAAACAAACAATCAGACCAAGGACAAAAAAAGATAAGACAAATAAAATAAAAATAAAGAAGAATAAAAAAAGATTTTTTAATTATAGAATTTCGGAAAACTGTCCATTTAATAATAAATGCCTTACTGAGTCCGTAATTTACCAATACACTCTCTCATCGATAACCAATATATTAAAACATTTTCTATAGGTAGTGCAAATAATAAATTTCAATTAAGGTGAAGCCAGCACCTTTATTCATATAAGAATAACCTTTGCAAAACCAGACCTCTTTAGCTAGGTATTTATGGCACTTAAAAAAAAACAAAAACACTCGTGGTAAAAGGGAAAACATTAGAAAAATAACGAACATGTAGGTTTTCTACTTACATGAAAAAAAAATATATTATCAGATGTATGAGTAATAAAGATTTACTAAACTTTAGAAAAAGAAATGACTGCGTTCTGCAGACACTGTTTAAGTTTATCACTAGATAATAAGTAAAATTTAGAAAAAATCAAGAAACAAACATTAATTTACATGACAAAATTAATAAAATAAAGAATCTAAAATAACGTCACATTATACATAAATAAAAATAAGGCTCTTTTTGAACAAAAATTGATTTTAAAAACAGTGAAACCAAAATAAAAAAAAACTAAGAAGGTAAGTTTGGTACGAACAAAAAAAAAATAGAATGTAGTAGTCGTATCATAAAAAGGAGAAAATAACGCTAAACTTGATACCCGTTTAGCACGGATACATTAAGAATAAATAAATGGCCCTCTGATATCAGAACCAAGCAGGAATGTATTTGTACCTTGTAATTAAAAACCGTCTAACTTTTGCAAGTCTATTCTGCTAATTTCCCCAAAAATGATCGCTTGAAGATGGAGTCATAGTATAAAATATCATTCATGGAAAATCCTGTATAGCAAAAATGTTAAAAATTATTTATATTACAATATTTAGCTCCACAGTCGTATTGAGCATTGTAAAATTAAAAATATACGTGAACGAATAGCAAATTTATTATGGTTCTTTTTCACACACACACACACACACACACACACACACACACACACACACACACACACACACACACACACCCACACGCACACACACATATATATATATATATATATATATATATATATATATATATATATTAAAAGTTATACTTTAGAACATGTATAAACTACAATCTACTACAAAATTGCACATTTTTTTTCGATATTGAAAGAACAATATCTCATCAAGTAGTTATAATGATTGTAGTAAACGTTATTTTTTAAAGAAAAATCTATGAAGATTTACTTCCTTTTTGGAAAAAAGTCTTTCGTACGAGGTAAAGAGGATAAGAAAGATGAGAAAACAAAAAGAAAAATGAAAATATATATATATAATAGATACACCCAAATTTTGTGTTTTGCAAATATATTTTTGTTTTGTGTTATATATATATATATATATATCTGTGTGTGAGCGATATTTGCTTTTTTTTGTCGACTGCACAGTATGGTTTCCGTCTGTGTCAAGAAAAACAACATGACACCAAAATTTATATATATACCGTTAAAGACGTGTGATGTGGTACTACGATTAAGATTTTTTTTTAATTTTATTTTGGTCGTTTAAGTTTTTTCTTTTCTGGTGACAAAATGTGTAAAATGTTCAAACTTTCTGCATATCCGCGCGCTTTCAGCAATTCTTTTAGCCATTATCAAGGGCGATTTTTATTTTTTATCTTTATTTCAGTATTTCATGGCTTTAGATGTATATGTTTAAAGCTATAGGAATGTTTCATTTTCCGAACACTGTCAGCTCATTGTGTTCGTAGATTTTATTGCTGAGCTTTGGCTTTTCTTTTTTACTAATAGATATTATTTCAATTTAAATCTTGTTGCATGTCAATGAGTTTATTATTCTTGTACTTTCTAATATCTATCTACGTTGACAAGTTCTACAAAAGAAAACTTGTGAGTCCGGCAGAAATCGAACATATTTTCTTTTTCTTTACTTTTTTTTAGCAGGGAAACAACTTTTTATCCAAAGTCTTTCGCGACTAGCTTTTCCATGAAAGCCATTTCGGCAAAGCAAGGTATAAATTGCTTATTTTCTACAAATCTATTTCTTCTGTTTTCTGTTTAACACCCGAAATCTAACCAAAAGTTATTTTGCAAGGGATATATTTTGCTAGTATAGAAGATAAAAAGAATGCAGGTTAAATTCTGATAGGAAGTACAATTTTTCCTATATGGCATTTTGATGAAGAGTCCCTCAAACAATAGAAATATACATCTATAGAATAATGATGAAAATACCATGGACTAAACGTTTGAACAATGACAAGTTTTTTATAGAAAATGAGAGCAACATGGACACTTATGCTAAACCTCAGAAAAAGCCAGATTAACATTCTAGGAAACATAATGATGAAAGAGGACTTGGGATATTTGACACTCATATGACAATAAAGGCAAGAACGAACTACCTGACGATCGTGTGCAAATTGTAGACAAAACAGGATTTAGAAGAAATAGTTAAATAAAAAATTTGTTAAGAGCTATAAAGAACAAAAGATAATGAAAGCCATTCATCTTGAAGCGACACAACACATAGAAGAAATAAAGTAAAAAAGATTGATGAAAATTATTTGTTCACATTCTGGATTGAATTGTTTCCTTTGGATTAAAATTATCTAATAATAATATCATATATATTTTGTTTAGTGGGATGAGTAACTATGACACTGACTACGAGAAGGGCTTTCATCTTCGTAAATGAGCCTTTTAGATTTTCTATCCGCTAAGTTCTTTCATGGTATGGACGATAATAGCTTTCTACAATGTCCTATCTTTTGTGGCTCTAACTTACCGTTGACCCTTTACCCTTGACTCTTTTGTTGCAGTAGCTTATTCATGACCCTGCTTCATCCTTGTACTGCCATACATATGCCGCGTTATATTTGTTTTAATTAATAGACTTCAAGGAAAGGAGATAAAACTACTAGGATGCAATATGCTCCTGGAATTGAAAGATGATGAACCAGCAACCAAGTAATAATAAACATTTTAGAGTTTAGGCAGAGATGTTAAAAATATAAGCTTGAAATAGAATTTAGGAAAAGCAATCTTAAACAGGAAGCAGCGGTGAACATTCAAATCTTGTTCAAGATACGGGAAAGAATGTAAATATTTGGACAAATACATTTGTCCCACCGTTTTCACTTACTTCTCGTGCATTTATTGTGCTCTGTGATTTCTATGTTCTCTAAAACCTCTTTTCTCATTATGAGTCTTAGTAAACTTGATGGTCTCTTTCTTCACGTAATAAACGTAAGCGTTTTCTAAATGATGCTATGCTGTTGTTTCCTGATAGAATGAAGCAGCGTATAGCGCCTCACAGTTTTGCTTCAAAGATTAATGGCGGATCTACAAGAGTGTGGTAAACAACAGACAACCCTCTATTCCTCCTCTATTCAATTAATTCGAAGTCCTCACATACACAGCGGAAAGGTCCAGTGCTTTGCTCTTAGATTCTCATCTAACTCCACCCTTGACTCGTTTAAAGTACCTACAGCCAATTTTCTGCATAGAACTGTGGCTCAACTGTGGTCTCTAACATAATTTCTAAGTTTAACACCCATAAAGCAAGAGGAGGTAATGGAATTCCTCTATAACTACTACTCACTTTTTCTAGTTTTCTTGCTTGTTGGAAGTCTTCCTCTCTAGCTTTTGTTTCTAAAAGCTCTGGAGAGCACTCTGATCTCTCTAATTATAGCTATTAACCTCTTGCCTATTTTTGGCACGGTATTGAGGAAATAAGGACTTCAAATACCTCTGTGTATGGATCAGTTATTTAAAAAGTTTATAGGAAAATAAAAATTTAATATGCAATTGGTATAGGGGATAGCAAATTGAATATAGAATTGGGAGATTGAAGTACAAATTGGTAGACAATCACAGCATTAACAGTAAATCTGGAGGCATGTTTTTAAATAAAATTGGGACTATGAATGCGGTTCATAGCATTCTCAGCACCCTTCTGTAGAATCACATTTCGTTTGCTTCCGGTCTTTCCCCCATCTTTGATGAGACTGTTCATCATTCGCTGCCATATTGAAGGGCAGACATCACACAATAAATCTCTGCGTTTCCAGTGAAATATTCCTGTCGTTCAATATCCTATCAAACTTCTGAAATGCATCCTTGATCATGCCAACCCGCCTTCGGATCTCGGTGTTGCACTTAACAATATCAAAATCTCTTAACGATGGCCAAACTAGTGAGGAGCTCACTGGAAGGCTGGAGAGAATTTGTGAATTCAGAAAGTATCATCGGCATGCAAAATCTTGTTCGTCAGCTTCTACTTTTATTAACGTTGTTAATTATGGATTATTTAACTAACGAAGGCAGAAGAATGAATCAACCAAATCCTATCGCCAGCATAAAAATTACGAGAAATGAATTATATAAACAATGTTTAGGGAATTTGTGTAATTTAAACAAAAATAAACGCAATGGCATTGACATGTAAGTGAAAAGAACCTTTGAAAAGAAAAACTGCTCCTCTCGTTACATAATTTCAGAGTATTGCTACCATATATGATTTAGAATTGCCCAGTCTTCAGTCGTCAGTCTTGAACAGAGATATGGTATTATTACTCATTTCAAATACTTTACGCGGCCATGTGAGTGATGAATTAAAACCTACTCTACAACCTTTTTCTCACAGATGAAATGCTGTAAGCCTCTCACTAGTCTATCAATATTTATTTGGCAAATGTTCTGATGCGTTACCCCCCTTAGTTCTACCACTTCTGATATTTACAGCCAATATCTGCAAAATCAGGCACCCCGAAACTAACTACACGAGTTATCTTCAAATTCTATAAAGTAAATAGTTAAATTCTTCCTGGAACAGTCTCCCGAGAGGATGTTTTCTTAATTACTACAATCTTAACCTCTTCAAATCTAGGGTTAACTGCTATCGTTCCAACATCTCGTCATAAACTGCACCTCTTACTTCCTTTCCTTAAATTCATAAAAAAACCTCATTCGGTAACTCCAATTTGAGTGGCTCTTGGTTATTGTACTAGGAATATAAAACAAAAAAATGCATTAACGCTCAAAAAAAGGCACACAAAACTACCAAATATTGCCAGGGAGTAGAAAGAATATAAATTGTAAATAGAACCATTAAATTGGCTCAGAAGTATGAAAAATAAAGAAGACCTAGTGGTAAATCTGCTAAAGCAGCAACTGTGTATCGTTAACTGAGATATGTAAAAAAGAATTCTAAAAAGAGTGAACAGGATGATTTCAAATATCACTTCTTTTTTTAGCAACAAATTCAACTTTTTTTTCTCACCGCGCCGAGAATGTTATATGGTTCATTCATGCTATCAAATGAAACAATAAGTTTATTCTATTCGTCTTTTCTATCGTCTTAGTTACTATTTTATCTTAATATTAATAACAGCATTTAATTAAATAAATTTAGCAATTAGTGTTGATGCTGTTCGGCAATTATATGGTTGCCGTATTTGAAAGCGTTCAAAATAAAATAAGTGTATTAAAGCCCCTAGGAAAACACATCTCAAAGTACATATATTTGGTCGGTAATCCCCTTCATATAGAAGATATAAATCGACTTCATCTCAGAATTTCTCGAGTGAACACGAGATTTCGCTGTTTGGAAATATTTAACTTTATTTAATTAGAGGGGGAATAGATTTAATGCTGAACCGCAAAGGACATATTGGTTGAAACCTAATAGAAACAAAACTGAGAATTTTATTTTGATTACGTTCTCCTCCCTACTACTATAACTAATACTACTAGTAGTAATAATAAAATGATCTGATGTTATTCAACGCGTAGCTCTCGTGTTTTTTAATATTACCTGACTGAGAATATTCACAAACACCTTTTTTCTTAATTAAAATCGACTACAGTAAATATTACGTTCCTTAAAAAATGCTATTCGGTTGCTTTACCTTAGCAAGTACGATCTGAGAAGCTATGCATCTTCGTCCATCATCAGGACTACTAAGACTTCATTATTACCGGAAAATCATTTTTTTTACTTTTAAACTTAACCTTACTTTTTTTTCACGCTTCTCTTTTAATATCACAAGATTAGGGAAAAGGTGTCACATTTTATTATTTAGCGTCATTGATTTCAGGCAAATGTAACATGATTCATGGAGGTAAATCGGTTCAATAAGTTGATCAGAAAGAGACGATAATCTTTTTCTGCCTTTATTTCTTCGGTCTGCATGGCGTTTTTAGTGACAAAAAGTGAAGGTTGCCGCCCTTTGTGTTTATCTCTCGAAGCGACATGTCTGATTTTGTAAGAAATAAGAGAAAGCATGGTTTGTTACACATATGGAAGTGCTTAATGTGATGTACGAACAAATAAAAATTCACATAAGGGTTTTATTTTGTTTTTGAATTTTAATGAATGAGTATAAAAAGTCGGTGAGTATATTTTTTTATATATTTGTAATACTGAAAAGGTCATACTTTAATAACAACATTCTTAGGCATATATTTCGATATTTTAAACAGAATCCTTAAATAATAAATATTAGCTCGTATTTACATCAGCTTTTACATCAGCCGTTGAATGCAATATATGTTAATTTATGCAAAATAGTCGAACCATTGATGATTACTTGTTAGTTTTAAGACTAATTCTGATATTACAGAAAATTTATTTAATAGACATTGACGGAATTAGCAAAATTTATTCTGATAAAAAATGGAAATATTGATTTTTATCTAAATGAACATAATTCGTTTATGTTTTACAATTATTTCTTAATCAAAACTATGTTTGGTATCTAAATGTCATATATGTAAATGAACACATATTTTTAAGCAAATAACAGAAATTTTTATATTTTTCTGATGCTTTTTCTGTTCTTGAATACCTCCACAGGATATTACCACCTACGTGACAGGCTTGGGATTGATTAGATACTCATATAACATCTTTAGAGATCGCTCCTGAATTACCAGGCTGTAGCACAGTTGACGTGAGTACACCGCTACCGCCCGGGCTTTCAGAAACATGATGGATATTGGGGATACTTGAAAATTAATGAAAATTTTATAAAATTTCATGAGAATATTCTTGTCAACTATGATTATCAACGGCGATTATATTCTGTATCATTTAAACTATAGGAATGCGGCCAGAATCAGATTCGAATCAAGGACTAATTATTTCGTAACGACAGTACGATTCACGCCAGGACGCGTTCGCTCAGAAATCAACGAACCTAATTGTAAAGATATAGATTTAGATGTAGAGCAATGGAAATCCTAACATCTTCGAAGACAACTTCGACCTTGCGCCAGACTAACATAAGCTTAGTAAATGTCATTGTCAGAAATATGTTCTGTGATGAAAATCTTTTCATCATTGACTTGGAAAAAACTTCAAAATAATCGATAACAGAAAATCTGGGATAAATCAAAGAAAATGAGAAACAGAAATGGGAAAAATGCTTCTAACTAATGTTATTCTAGTCTGAAAAAAACGATGTAGGTGCAGATATTGTTAAAAACTTCTCTCTGATAAATTATTGTCAAGGGTTGTAAATAAAGAAATAAGAGATACCATGAAAGCATATCGCGAAGAAAAACCAAATATATTTATGAAGAAAGAAAGAAGAAATAAATGAATGAAAGAAGGAAAATAATTTTGACGAACTTGAAAAATAAAATAAAAGTTAAGAAAATAAAAAAGCTGGACAGCTTTACATGACGATCCGTTTAGGTGAAACTTTGGTAGGTCTATCTGGCTCATTAGGTATTCTTTACTTATTCCGCTCTACCTAAGTACTGAGCGCTTTTTGTTAGTTAATTACTTGTATCGGGGTTTTTCTTTGGGCTACATGCTGACTCGGTCCGAACCCTTTTGATTGATGTTCTTTCTTTTTTAAGACCGTTTTTTCCTTTCTTCGTAGATTCGTGGAACGTTTTTCGACACGAGTATAGTTATGATCTCTTACACACACACACACACACACACACACACACACACACACACACACACATATATATATATATATATATAATTGATATACTGTAGCGAGCATAAAGATCAAAACGATGTTAAGAAATAATCTAAATATGACATAATTTATTACTGTAAAGATTCAAAGACCATTTTATCAAGAAAAAAGCAATATAAAAGTCACTTACATCATTCCAAAATATAAAGTTCAATAAACTTATTTTGATAAAGTTATAAGAATAAATATATAACATTAAAAAAATTAGATGATCAAAACCATCAGAACGATTAAATAAATCCATCAAATTTATTAATTATTTTGTATTATTGAAAATGTTTTAGGGTAATAATAGAAATTCGGGTAATTTACTAAATTACACCGGCTTTTTACTGACCTTTGCATTGTGAACATGACGAAAAAGTCTCTGATGTCATTGGAACTTAGAAAACTGATAGTCAAGTTACATAATGAAGATAAACTCTCGATTAGGTTATTTCAAAGTGACTGAGGATATTTAAATGTGTCATTTATAGTATTTTAAGAAAACTGGGTCATGTGAAGAAACGTCCTGACAGGCCTAGGAAAACTACTGCAAAGGAAGACAGATAGACTGGTAAAGAATCATAAAAGGATCGATTTTCGACAGCAATCGCTATCTCTGAACGAGCTAGTGCTAACATTGGCATTAAATTATCAAGGCACACTATTGCCCAAAGAATTCATGAAATAAATCTAAACAGACGAGCAGCCTCTACGAAGCCTTAGATTTCTAAAAAGAATCAAATGAGCCGATTTAAATTTACCATTGAACACGTCATATGTACAGAAGAACAGTGGAATTGCGTTCATTTCAGCTATGAGTTAAAGTTTAACCTGTTCGGTTGTGACGGGAGAAGGTTCGTTCGACGCAGTTCTAAGGAACGATATTTGCCTTAGTGCATTAAAGCAGCGTTAAATTTGGAGGAGGAAGTGTGATGGTATTTGCTATGATTTCAACCAATTTTACAGGACCTCTTACACGGTAAAATTAACGCAACTGTATCCAAAGAGATATTGAAGAAACATGTTGTACCTAATTTGAGAACTGCAATTAATCAACCAGCTGTATTTATGCAAGATAACGTGCCATGTCACACAGCGAAAACTGTTAAGACATTTATTTCTGAGGAGGATGTTACTGTTATGGAGTGGCCTGCCCAAAGCCCAGACATGAATCCTATAGAGAATCTTTAGAAGTTACTAAATTAATAAGCTAAGGAAAAGAATCCAACAAAGATCGAAGAACAATGGACTAATTTGAAAGGAGAATTGGGGAAAATATTCCCGAAAGAATGCAAGACATTAATTCGCTCATGTATTAAAAGTGAACATTTTCAAGTACTAATAATTTTTGAACGCAATTTTCATTTGGATATGTTGCATCCATTATAATAATATGACTTTGTTAATAATTTTGATGTTTTTGATCATCTATTTTTTTAATGTTTTATAATTATTCTTATAACTATCAAAATAAGTTTATTAAGCTTTATTTTTTGAAATTATATAGTTTACCTTTATATATTTATTTTCCCTTGATAAAATGAAGATTTAAAACAAAATGGTATTTTACATTTAGACTTTTTTCCTAACATCTTTCTGACCTTTACACTCGCTACTGCAGATAGATATAGAGAGATTTAGATAGATAGTTATAGATATACAGATGGATAGCTAACTATATATATATATATATATATATATATATATATATATATATATATATATATATAGACAGATGGAACTGGAAATCATGAAATAGAACATAAGCAAAGCGTTCAGTTTTTAGAAACGGCATTGTCAAACTAACAATGATATTAATAAGTAGAATCTCAATGCATAAGCTAAAAAATCTCGTTTTTTTTTCCAGGAGATAATTTTGTTTTTGCTGATATTGTTATATAGCAGGAGTTTTGTTAGGTACAAAAATTATACAACCCACATGATTTATGTAGTTTTAATGGGACTATTTTTAATGAAATTATTTTCCCTGGAATTCTTTAGGGCGATATACGATTCATAGTATTTAACTTGTTAAAAGTTTTTACTGAGTAGGTAAGTTTGCCTTTTGGTCTTTTTTCCTCTTTCGTTTTCATTATTGTTTTTATTTGAGACTGTATTTGTATATAAATATATTTAGTATATCGAGTCAGCAAGTAAATTTTTAGACATATGCTATTAAATATAAGAAACAATGAATGTCTATTATGTTTAATCATGAGCCGTTCTAAACGTCGTATTTTTGCTTTAATTTCAGATGAAAATAAAGACAAAAATTCTCCAACATTTGGATAATTATTTATTGGTTTTCTTCTAAGCTTTCGGCTCACATGATCCATCTTCAGAGAGGTAGTTTAAACTGAAATATTATAAAATCCACCATCACCGACGATTTTATTTTGTGTTGACATAAAACTCAACGGCAATAGTTACCAAAAATAATAAACGCAGTTCTTAAGTTTGCGATGCGGTTTTATGACGTCACACCGCGTGATAGCGCGAAATGACAACAAAACCATCTAGTCAAATGCAATGTAATATGTTATTTCCTGTTTTAAAATTGATTTTATTGAGTGTTGGTTATTTACCACAACCACGCTCTCCCGTAGACTTACATGTCATCTTTCTGATCAGAGTACTATTAAACAACATTTCTCTGAAAAACATAAACTTGTAGGTAATATCAGACAGATTTTGGTCAACAATACGGTGATCCTTACTCATAAACACAGTAAGAGGAACCTGCAGATATTGGAGGCCATGTACATCAAATCAAAACAACCAAAATCGTTGGTGATGGTGGATTTTATAATATTTCAGTTTTTATTAAATTAAAGCAAAAATACGACGTTTAGAACGGCTCATGATTAAACATAATAGACATTCATTGTCTCTTATATTTAATAGCATATATATATATATATATATATATATATATATATATATATATATATATATTCTAAAGGAAGTGGAAAATAAATTTCAACGTTATAAATATTTCGTGATTGACGTCATAGTTTACTGCAATTCTTTCAAAAAGCCTTAAAATCTTAAGTTTTTATCACATTCCTAAATCTATTCGCGAGCTGTAATAACAACAAAAAAAACTTAACAATAGTAAATATAAGCCCTGATGATGTTTATAACAACCAAAACATTATAATATTGGCTACCATCCAATATATCCATGTTTTGTTGTTTCCGAAGTATTTTCCTATAACATATATATATATATATATATATATATATATATTCTATCACATATATATATATATATTCTATCACACACACACACACACACACACACACACACACACATATATATATATATATATATATATATTTATATATATATCAACTATTTAAGAACGTTAAGCATACACTTTTTGGATATATATGCATAAAAAGATTAATAGAGTAGATCTGATATTTCTCATATTTTCGGTGTTCAATATCTGAACTATTCAATGTGCGAATCCTTGACGACCTCGATACACATTTATGATATCTTCTCTGATAAACGTCTGAATATTTCTTATATAATATTTCTGGCTCCTTCTCACGTCATATCGGTTTCTAGTTAATCTAAATAATCATTTAATTCTTCTGATTTCGTCTCTACATTTGCTTCATATATTTTATTGTACATAATTAACTCAAAGTCGAATGCAATAGATAAATATGAATAATAACTCTAGTAATAACATGTCAAACTAAGAAGAATATTCAAGTATGCGAGAGAAATGAAAGAGAAAATAAAAGACGGAATTACTTAAAATAAAAGGAAAGAAAGAAGGATGTCATGGAAAAGGGATGATAGAAAAAGTAAAGCAGACGTAAAGAACAAAAAGAATAATTACGATAAAAGAATTCGGTGAGAAAAACGGAAGTGAAAAACAAAACAAAAGAGTAACATGAAAGAGATAAACACAGAACCAAGTCGCGGTATAATGAGAAAAAAATATGAAAGTATCAACAGGAAAACTGAGAAAGCAATAAAAAAGAATAAAAATAATGAAAAAATAAAGGAAAAGGTAATCGTAAAAAAAGAAAGGGAATATATTTTGACATTGGTAAAACAGATGTTCTGTCACTAAGATAAATGTTTTCTTGTAGTAAAACATAGTACAACGTATATTCTGATTTGGCTACTTTTATTGTCCCCTGCAGGAAGATTTTGCAGACAATTGTCAGTAGAAGAGGGAGTAAAAGTGCGCGGTACAACGCTCCTGTCTTTTTGCAGACCATCTGTTCGTTACCAATCCAAAGATTCTTGAAGAATAATTTTTTGAAGAAAAATATTGTTTACAATGAAAACTCACGTTCCCGTGAAATGCTAATTAATCAATGAGAAGACCCCACTACATCCATCTTTCCCTTTTTTGCAGTATTTTTCTCCTTCTTAATCATTAATCCTAAATTATTTTCATTTGTTTTACGCATAGAATGTTGTAATATGAATAAAAGATAGAAAACAAACAATTAATGAAAATTGGAAAAAATGGTGGTCAAGAAAGAAGGAAAAAGAGAAATATAAAAGGATAAAAAATTACTATTTCAAAATGAATAAGAAGGCCATAAATGTTTAAACAAAGGAAAAGTTAAATAAAAGAGTAAACTCCAAAAATGTTAAACTTCCTAAAACAAGCAGGAAAAATGTTATGAAATATAAAGAAACGAAGGATATATCTTAATATGGGAAAGAAGGAAAGAAAAAGAAATGTATGAAAAGAAATGACTTTGGAAAAGTATATGAGAAAATTGATCAAGGAGATTCCGTACTAAAAGTAAGAAGAGTCAATTCTGTTAATGATATCCAATTTGAAATATAACAATATTCTGCAAGATATCGGAAAGCATTGATTTCTGCATTTTGGTAATTCACTTGTTAATCTTGGTGAGCATTTTGCCACTTCTTGCAATCATCTAGCGCAGTTATTTCAATCATTAATAATTGGACAACTACTGTTCATCTATGCTCGAGTAAAATAAATTAACAAATAGTTGTATTCATGGTGCACGAAGGATAGGATTTATGAAAATAAGTTCCTACAGACGAAACATCACAAGCCTTTTGATTCTCTATCAAGATTAGCATGCTAAATGTTTTGATGAAATACTGTCACTTGTCGCATAAGTACATAATGTTACATCTTATATCCGTATCATTTATACATTAGGGAATCATTCCTATTCCATTTATAGAGTAAAGATGAAGTTCAATTCTGTCAGCAGCTTTCCTTGTGCCACAAAAACCTCCCGAGATGATGACCTTCCGACCACTACAATTTTAACTTTTTCTAATTTGCCGTCAATTATCTATCGTGCACATCTCATAATCTACAATTTGTACGTCCATAGAACAACACGGAAAAAATCATTATTATTATACTTCCATCAAGTCTTCGGTAACACATTGTGATATTTGAAATTTGATGCAGATTTGCAGTGAAGATTATAAGATATTTTTAAAACCTTTAAATTGCATAGCAATGTTCTTATTGAAATATAAGAATCAAAGCTTTCACGGTAACTTGTTCTATTATTTCTCGAATTCCCAAGCCAGCTACCGTAACACACACAGTTTAATAAATAAAAATGGGGCGTCTGTTTCAAATACGAGTATCC
Source organism: Ascarosepion bandense (assembly GCA_037127315.1). Lineage (NCBI taxonomy): Eukaryota > Metazoa > Mollusca > Cephalopoda > Sepiida > Sepiidae > Ascarosepion > Ascarosepion bandense. The sequence continues at coordinate 1,885,275 of JBBBDQ010002324.1, forward strand.
ATTCTAATAACATTTGCATCCATTAAAGGTGCCAGATTAAAATAAAAGCAGTATTTCTTTGGAAATTTGTTTGTGTACATTTTGGAGAAGAAACCTTGGAAACACATTTTGCTGAGACATTGTTCATGGCTGAACGGTGAAAAACGTTGGATCAAACGGTGATATAACTACGCTTCCGATTCCTGCAGGTGAACAAGTTTTTCTATCCAGGGTTTTTAGTAAGATTGCTTAATAATTAAAAACGGGAAGTTTAACATTTTTGGAAGTCTAACATTTTTGGAGTTTACTCTTTTATTTAACTTTTCCTTTGTTTAAACATTTATGGCCTTCTTATTCGTTTTGAAATAGTAATTTTTTATCCTTTTATATTTCTCTTTTTCCTTCTTTCTTGACCACCATTTTTTCCAATTTTCATTAATTGTTTGTTTTCTATCTTTTATTCATATTACAACATTCTATGCGTAAAACAAATGAAATATTTCAAATACTAACTGGTAACTGTAATAACATATATATGTAGTTGTATCCTTGGTAATTTGTAAAGTTAATCCGATGAAAACTCAATGTTACAATTAGATAGAATATTATAAAGAAAAACAAATACACACACCCACACATATATAAATTATATATATATATATATATATATATATATATATATATATATAGTGTATTGAGGCAGCAACTAATTTTCTAAACATATACTCTTAACTATAAGAGACAATGAATGTTTATTATGTTTAATCATGAGCCGTTCTAAACGTATGTTGGCTTTAATTTCAGTTGAAATTAAAGACAAAAATTCTCCAACATTTGGATAATTTTTTATTAAGTTTATTCTAAGCTTTTGGCTCACATGAGCCATCTTCGGAAAGATTAAGACGATAACACAATAACATCCACCATCAGCAACGATTTTATTTTGTGTTGACATAAAAATCCGCTAGGTAAATATAACAAACGCAGTTCGCTAATTTGCAATGCGGTTCTATGACGTCACACCGCGTGATAGCGTGAAATGACAACAGAATCATGTATTCAAATGCAATGTAATGTGTTATGATTAGGTTTAAATGTGATTTTATTAAGTGTGGGTTATTTGGATTTAATGTAGATAACATTTCTTAGAAATACATATCCATGTACGTAATATTAGACAGATTTTAGTCGATAACACAATAATACACACATTCACACAGTAAAAATCCTTTATATATTGGAGGCTATCTACATTAAATGAAAGCAACCAACATTCAATAAATAAAATCAATTTGACATTACATTGCGTTTAGACTTATGGTTCTGCTGTTAACATTTCGGTCGCTCATTTGGTGTGAAATCATAGAACCACATTATTAATTTTCAACCTGCATTTGCGATTTGGTGACTGTTATCGTCGCATAGAAATGCTTTATGTCAACATAAAAGGAAATTATCTTTTATGCTTAATATCTTTATGTTAACTTCCCTAAACCACTCTGGTGATGGCTCATGTGAGTCAAAAGTTTAAAACCAGCATCATAAAAAGATATCCAAATGTTGGACAATTTTTGTTTTCATTTTCACCAGAAATTAAATCCAAAATTCGATGTTGACAGCAGCTCATGATTAAACATGATAGAGATAAGTGATGATAATAAATATATGAATATATGATAAAAATGAATAGATAATTTTTTTAATCATATCACCCCGAGCAAGCCGGTAACGCCACTGATGTGCAGGGGGCTACGTAAGAGTGAAAAGATTGGGAAAGAAAAAGCCGGAAATCATATCCTAAACAGGGAACAAGGGATGAGCCTCTTCACCTGTTCAATAGAAAAGAGTGGAGTGTGAACCGGGCGATAGTTTAGTCTATCTACTCCAATTGAAAAACAAAGGAAAGAGTGAAAAGATTGGAAGAAGAGAAAGCCGGAAACCACATCCTAAACAGGGAACAAGGGATGAGCCTCTTCACCTGTTCAATAGACGAGGGTGGAGTGTGAACTGTGCGATAGTATAGTCTATCTACTCAAATTGAAAAAAAAAAGAAAAGAGTGAAAAGGTAGGAAGATAGGAAGCCGGAAACCGCATCCTACACATGGTACAAGGGATGAGCCTCTTCGCATGTTCAATAGACGAGGCTGGAGTGTGAACCGGGCGATAGATATATGCATATATGTACATACTGATAATAAAGAATATATATATGAATATATAATATAATATTACTATTATATTGATAATAATGCATATATATATGAATATATTCATAAATTTATCATATATAAATATATGATAAATGATACTAATGTATATATTCAACTCTTCCCTTTCTCTCTTTCTTTGTCTCTCTCTCGCTCTCTCTCGCTCTCTCTCTCTCTCTCTCTATATATATATATATATATATATATATATATTTTGTTTTTCTTTAATCCGAAGTGCAAGAGTAGGAACGTAAATTCCAAGAACCTGATCCTAATCAATATTAAATTTTTTTAAAATTTTTAATATTAAAATGTGATGCAGGCAGAGAGCTCAATGTATTAAGAATACAGAGCCAATATAAATTAGAGAAAATTTTAAAAATTCAAGGGTGTCGGATATACATTTCGACAGGATCTCTAATAGAGACTTTACATCACGTCAATTTAATTCAATTTAAGTTTTAATCTTAATTTTACCCGAACGTTAACCTTAAAAATTATTTTAACCCCACCCTACCTACCTATCCCAAGCTCCTTTAATTGCCTATCTTTAGAACATATGGATTCTTTTACTAAACCCCTTTTTCCTAGGTTAACACATATATGTATATATATTTTTTTTTCTCTAAAATTTTTTCTCTAATATTTTTTCTCTAATAATTTTTAAACTGATAACTTCCTGTAATTGGCATTTAACTCACTTCTACCTAAAATTTTTAAAATCTTATATTGAAACCCATTCCTTCTCGCCTAAATACACCTCTTCAAACAGCCCAAAATCTTAACTTTAAAAAATAATTTAACTCATTTAGTTGTCTATCTTTATAAAATATGAACTCCTATTTCTCCCCTTCCTAAATATGCCACTTCAGCACCCTGTAACCCTGCGACTATCAGCTCTGTCCTTTTCCACTTTGTGACCGTTGTTAACCAAAAACCTTTCAACACTCTAACTCAGGGCCTTCGTCATTTGGAAATAAAATGTCGCTGACGTGATGCACAGTCTCTATTAGAGATCCTATGTCGAAATGTACATCCGACACCTTTGAATTTTGAAAATTTTCTCTAATATATATATATATATATATATACTCTTCTCTTAACGAAAAATCTCAAATCAGCGCCTTCACAGTGATACTTCTTGGTTAGCTACACAATATCAATGAGAGACACGGAGCATTTCCATGAGTAATATTTTTCTGACTGTACGATTGTTTTATGACAATGTTTATATTAATTTCGGTACCATCACAAAATATACTGGCATATATACTTATTTTTGCTTATAATTTTTATGTTTGGTAAACTTTCTTTATTAACTCTTTCTGACATTCTTTCTTATGTTATATACTACTACATCGCTCTTTCTTTCTGAATTGTTTATTTCTTAATCTATCATTATTTCTTAATTGTTTCTGGCATTCTTTCATATTTGTTCCTTTCTTAATTCTTTTTTTCCAAATTTTTTATTTGTTTCTTCATCTTTCTTTCTTAATTTTTTCTTGAATGCTCCTTTAATCTTTCTTTATCTTTCTTTCTTTTTCTTTTTCTTAATTCTTTCTTTCCTATATCATTCTTACTTTCTTAATAACTTTTTCTTTCTCTTTCTTTATCTTCTCATTCTTTCTTTCTTATTCTTTCCTTAGTTTTCATTCTTTCTTACTTTCTTCTTTTCTCTATCTTTGTATATTTTTCATTTCTTTCTTAAACTTTATAATTATTTACTACTTTTTCTGAATCTTATCCATTTTTTAAAATTTTCTTTTGGCAATCTTTTGTAACCAAAGTAAAATGTAATAGTGTAAATAAGTACATAACGTTCTTCGTTTTATTTCATTAATTGTTTCGTATTGGCACATTTGGTTCTTCTGCAACTTTTAATTTCTTTCAATTATTTCTAATTTCGTTCGCATTATTTTAATTTCTGTTTTCCTTATTTTTTACTTGTTAGAAATATTCAATTTTCTGATTTTTCTTTATTTTATTTTATTCTATTTTCTTCTTACCTTCTTTATTTTATTTTGTTTTTTATCTTTATTTATTTCATTTACATTTCATTCCGATTTTCATTATTATTTTTAATTTGGCATTTCATTCTTTCTTTCTTTCGCATTTCACTGATTTCCTTTACTTTTCCTTTCTTCTTTTTTGTTTCTTTCATGCTTATTTTTATTCTTTCTTTTTTCTTGTTGATATTTCCTACTACTTTTTCCACATTAGTTATATTTTATCGATATGTTTTTATTGACTTATTTCGACTTTCATACAGTTATTTTATTTTTTGTCTCGTCTAATTTTTTATAGTTTTTCTGTTTCCTTTTGCTGTCCGAGCTTTTATATTCTCTTTTATTATATTTTCTAATGTTTTTCCTCCTTTTTTCTTATTTTGTCGCCTCTTTGTGTTTAATTCTATTTTTTATTTTATCGAATCTTCATTTACTCGCAAAAAATGTAAATTTCTTTTTTGCTTGTTTCTAACTAAGCTTATATCTTACTAGCTTTTTTGTTTTCTTCCTTTTATCCATTTCCTTCATGGTTTTCTATTTTATTTTGTCCATAGCATCTCCCTTATTTATATTTTTTAAACGTTTTCTTCATTTTTATCATTTTATTTCTTTTCAGATTTTTCTTTATTTGCTTTTCATTTAATGTTCTTATCTTTCCTTATATTTTGTTTTCCTTTTGTTTTCTACTAATTTCACTAGATTCTTTTTTCGATCATTTTCTTCATTTTCCTTCTCTTTTCTCGTCTTTATATTCTTCACTTTCATTTCATTTTTCCTTTCTTCATTTTTCATTCTTTTCACACCCTCGTTCTTATTTGGTTCGTTTTCATTCATTTTTGTTCTTTCCTCGTTTGTCAAATTCACTTTTTCTTCTTGTCGTCTTTTTCGTTATCCTTTCTTTCCTTTAATTGATTTTCATTCCTTTCCAAATTTATACACTGACTCACTCTTTTATTTTTAATATTCTTTCTCTAGTCTGTTTACATGTATTGTTTTTAACATTTTCCGTGTATTTCAAATATTGTTGTATTTTTCAGTCGACATTCGTCTGTTACTTACGTAGTAATCATTTATTACGTTTCTATGTATTCTTATCAATCAAGAAAATCTTACTAAGTTTTTGATTGATTAGTGTCAATCTTCAAATTGATCAATTTGGATCCATCACTTGCAGTTTATACAAGCCTCACCATCAAATACTCAATCTATCGATTCTCTTATGACAATCAGTTCATGTCATTCACTTCATTCTTCTATCGATTAACCTATCAATATATTTATAACGATCAATTGAATAATCTCTCCCAATATGTGTAATTCAATCAATTAGCAGATCAATCACTATATCGATGAAGCTTTGTTATTTTCCCTGTGTCAATCAATTAATGTCTTTGTCTATATTAATTGATTGATAGCTTCTTTATTTAATATTTCTCTCATTACTTTTCACCTATTTCTTCCCATTCGTTTCTCATTCCATTCCTTGATTTGTTTTCCAACTTCTTTTTGGCCTGAAACTGTTTCCACCGTTTTCTCTTTCATGTCTACATTATGAATCTCTCTTAATATAGAACCTCAAGATTCAAAGTGTATTTATTTGTGAGTTTTTGTTCATTTCTTCAGAAAACCCTTTCAGATGCCCTCTTTTGATATTATCCGGCTTTAAAATGTCAGCATGACACATGAATTCAAGATGATCCAATAAGAATCTCAAAATAGAACATGCAAGAAAAATATTTTGAAAGTTACATTAGAAAAGGAATTTCTTTGAGAGTCACATAGAAGCAGATAGTCCCCGTAATGTTTGCTTGTGTTTCGTTAATAAACGGTATGCTTTGTTTTTAAACGTTTCTTTTTTTTTTTTGCTGCCTATCAGCTAAAATGTTTTCTTCAAGTTTCGATTATACCTTTTTGTGCAGTATGTATTTCCCTTTAATTTACAAAAATTATTTACAGAGAAAAAAACGTTTCAATAATTAAAATTATTGAATATTTATGTTTAAAATCAAACAGTTTCATCGAAATCCAATCCTATTATTTTTCATCCAACGAATACTCAGTCAAAAAGTTACGATATTTTGTAAATCATAAATTCCATTATTAAATAAAAGTTACTTTTTGAGAACAATCAGTATCCATTATTCAAATAACCAACTGATTTTATAGCTTGTAACTATGAAATATTTCTCTTCTATTGAGCTAGAATAAAAGATATGAGCTGAAAAATTTTATACGGTTCATAACTCGAACTTATTCATTTTTCTGACCAATTTGAATGTCTATATCTGTAATCTATTACCTTGACCGCCGGAAGTAATTGACAGGTACATCCGACCGTAAGTAAAGTCAACAAAGAACAAGGTTGATTGACAGCTAAATCCGACCGTAAATGATGTCAAAAAGTGTAACGAAAAAACAAGCAATAACCGGCTTGAAATCAATAGACAGCCAGGTGTAATTGACAGATACATCCGTTTGTATATAAAGTTAACAAAACGACAATCCGTAAAAGGAAAAATGGATTTTGAGTCAATTTAACGTCTAGAATTTTCATGTAAAGAGACAGAGAGTGGGTAATGACTCCAGATGGCGCGATCTCTCTCCGGCTACCTTCCTGCACCACACAAGTTTCATCGATGACGAATAAAAATATAAGATTATATTTTTTTATATACGCGTTACTTGTTGTTTGTCCAAAACCAGCTACAGTATATAGTTCCTTAACTTCTCGGCTTTATCTAATTCTCATGTTCTATCTTTTTTAAAGATACTTTTTGATGTTCTCATTTGATTTTATTCTCAGCTCATAATTTAATGTGACCTCCGATTTTATAAGTGAACTTTTTCCGGTTAAATTAATTCCACATCCTTCAATTATCCACACGTTTGTGTTCACATCCTTTTTATTTTCCGACTTCTGTTGCTTACATTTGTTTGTTTGTTTTTCCTTTGTTCATTCTTTTAAGATCTTCTCTTTATTAACTATTTTCTATCCGTGTAATTCCGTTTCTTTCTCACTTTATTTACCTCTTTTTCTTACCTTCCTTTCCATTTCCTTCTTTTTATTGAGTTAGATTTCCTTTTATATTCTTTCTGATCACTTTTTTCTTTCTTGTATTTAGTTTTTATTTAGTTTTCATTTTCTCCCCGTCCTATTTGTTTTCATTATTTATCCATTTTTCTCTCCTTTTTCTTCCTTTCTTCTTTCATTCTTTATTTACCTAACCCTGTAACACTGCAGTACCTCCTGCTGGTTGCCCTCAAGCCAAATCCTCGTCCGAAACGGCACCAGATGTGACGCCTCAGCCTGGCTGGCCGTCTGTCTAATGTGATGCTCGTCCTCGCCGACGGTCGTGACGATCCCAGTTGTGACACTGCCACCCGTACGGTTAGTTTGGTCGCTGTTGCTGGTCGGGACGATTCCGCCCGATGACGTCGCCAAAGAAGCTGGGTTACAGGACGTCTTTTGCAACAACGGACCACTGTCCCACGTTGTGATTAGATCCCAGAAGTCTCGTTGTGCAATTTCAATAGCCGTCCCTTTTAGCCAGTCCGGACACTGGTGTACACTTGTGGGTTGAAAAAAAAATAAACACGGCACCAAAAAAAATTTAATAAAATAAATGAACGAAATCGAACACGCCTGGAGAGCTACGTAGAATGTCTTTATATAAAGAAAAAACAATGTCTGTCTTTTCCCAAGAATACAGTTGTCGAAAATGATATACAATCGTCGAAAATTATTTTTACAACGGAGAGAGAAGGTTTGCCAAAAGCATCAAAGCTTCTAATCGTTAACCGAAATGTTTTTTTGTATAAGTTTCGTTAGCGTTGAAATAAGCAGATATCTTCAAAGATTCGCCAAAGTCTCTTGTATTTCATTAAAAGTTTTTTCATTAATTCTCTATAATCAGGATTGTCAATTTTCCTATGTAACTTCTAAAACAGCAAAGTTCTTTCGGGTCCTTATCGGAGTTTAACAGAGTTTGCCGAGGTTGAACGAATGAAGAATCAGAATTTTCGATTTTCCCGTGATAAAAAAAATAACAATAACGTTCTTTCGGGTTTCATGTCGATGGCGCATTATTCCAAATTAACTTCTTTGAGTTAATTTGCGGCAGGCTTCATTCGAAATTAACTCTTTAGCCATAAGTTCTGTGGTGGGCGACAAGCCGTGGCTCCCCGGCTGGGGCCATGTTTCCCCCAGCCGCTACATTTCGACTGATAGCAGCTCTAACTCAAAAACTGTCACCCAACTGACAAAAACCTCTCTCCAGCTGAACTTTTTCGTGTCGAGCATCTATTTTTATAACCAATTTCGATCCTCTCTGGGGATTCGGCCTGTTCACAGTCTTCGGCAAATGAAAATCGGTCTCCGCCCACTCGATTGCGGATGTTTTAGCTCGACTAATGAGATTATACCAACTCACACCGAACAGAATCCAGCTCAGGTCACTTCGGACTGGTGTGCTAAATAGTGGCCTTGGCCTCCGGGTGACCTTATCAAATCACTCTGACACTTGTTTTGTCTAGGCGTTTTCAGATTAGCGGAATCAACATTTCAAATCTAAGAGAAATTTATATGAACATGAAAAGATTCGAAACTAATGAAAGACGAGAAATGTATATTTATCCAAAATAACTTTATTTTATGCTCCCGTGTTTTTAGAAGCACTTGATGGTACTAAAATTATTTTTTTCCTAAGCTCTCATCACGTGCGCAGTAAAACATTAATAATATCACCACTATCAATTTCTCTCTTCGTTGTTTTAAACCAACCAAAGGAAAGTATCCCGGCGGGAGAATGAAAAGCATCACCGTGGGAGATAGTGTCACAACCCTATCTCTCCTTCTTGTTGCTTTGTTTACTTATTTTTTCTTTAATTATCCATCTCTTTCCTATTGCTTTTCTTTCTTTATTTCTCTACTTACTAAATATTTATTTATTTAGCCCCTATTTTTCTCCTTTCTGCTCCTTTTCTTTCTTTAAATACCATTTTCTATATTTCCTTCCTTTTTCGTTTTATTTTTAGCTCCCCTTTTCTCTTGTTCCTTTTCTTTCTTTTATTTAGACCCCCTAACGTTTTCTCCCTTTTTCTTTTCTCTCACTTATTCGTTTATTTATATTGTCCCCTGTTCTGTGCTTCATGTTTCTTTTCTTTCTTTCACTCTTTTGCCTTACTTTTGTCTCCTTGTTATTCCTTCATTTTTTCTCTCATTTTTTGTACGTTTTTTTTTTCTTTTTATTAACTCACCTCTTTTTTTCGCACCTTCATTTTTCTTTATTTTTCCTTCCTTGTTTATTCTTTCTTTTATTATATTCCTTTACTTTTCCGATCTGTATTCACTCCTCTTCATTTGGTTTTCTTCAAGAAAAGAAAAATTCAGGTCCGATGTTCTTTCTTACTATATTTATCCTTTACGCATGCATTTTTTATTTGTACATTTCCATTCATTCATTCCTATATATCAACCTGTTACGCCTACATTTCTTTTTGACCTCTTCATATCGCTTATATAATTTTCTATTCCCATCCCCTAATTTATTTTCCTATTATAATATCAAGTTCCCTCACAAATCCACTAATCTGTTATCGGATGCATATATTAGCTTTAGTCGACAGAAAATTGTAACAATCAAAATAATTCAGAGACGTGCGCAAACATAAGAAAAATGCATCAAAGATAAGTAAAAGCGAGACTCCATTACAAGACACCGGAAGCATCTTCAACCTCAACAAAGAAAAAATCATATTCATCGTAATTTTTTTTCTCCTCCTCCTCGCTCTTCTTCATTTCACAAAGTTAAAAATATACGTAAAATCTAAGAAATTTGCAATTTTTAAAATGCAACAAACACAAGAAGAGACGTCAATGTACCAAACTCAACTAGAATATATTCCAGAGTTCGCATGATTGGATAGGAATTGCTGTACATGGAGAATTGCCCAAAAGTATGCATACCCATGTTTGAACAGTATTAGATATCAAAATATTCATTAATAGGTATTGCATAATAAGTATAATAAAATCTAGTAATATCAACCAATCTAGTAATATTCCAGTGTTTGTATGTCTATTTTTATCATGTTTACAATCACCATTACTATTTATATTGTGTATCCAAGTCCGTCTTTGGGATGTTGTGAAGAAAAAAGCAGTAAATCAATCCACTTTAAAGGGAAAAAAGTCAAAAATTTCATTTTAATTTATTGTTTATCCCCTTTCTGATGGGATAATCGGAAAAAAAAACCTCAGTTTAAATCGAGCACTATTTCCATGCAAATTATGAGGTTTTAATTAATCAGAATGTATTTATATATAAATATATTGTTGTCATGAGTGGTCATTAAAAACTACTTCGTAGAGAACTCATATTATTTTATTGGCATCTGGTATTTTCTGGCGGAAATCCCATGATATATATATATATATATATATATATATATATATATATATATATAAAAACCTCAAGGAACTTAATAAAAAGAAAAAAAGGACCTCTTCCAAAATAATACATCAAATGCGCTGGTTACCCACCACAACGAGACTGAGTACAGTTTCTGACATAATGCTACTCTGATCAAAGGCGAAAACAAATATTTGCTACGAAGCAATCTAGAAATATCTAGAAAGTTTATACGAAGCAATCTAGAATATCTAGAAAGTTTCTTTATCGCAAGGTAATCAAAAGTTAATGTGCGCCAGGCCCTTGCAACACAATTCATCATTCATGGCATAACTTATATTATCACAGTGATAGAAAGAAAAATAATTTCAATGAAATCAACTAGATAAAAATAATTTATAATCTCCAATATCCCTCTTTCATATGTAATCGCATCATCATAACATATTTATTCCGATGACGTACAAAATGCGCCACTAGAAAACTTTTTCTACTTTGTCATAAATTTTCACCATGAATTATGTTTTCACTTAACTTGTTTAATATTATGAAGGCAGCAGATTTCATCCATGGTAATTTTGATTTTACTGTTTATCTAAACGTTTCATTTTCAAAAACTTAATTTTTTTATATATGTATTTTTCTCTTGCATATAGCGCTAGATAAATTTAAAAATATACTTGTGTCAGTTAGGATTTCACTTAGCTCTTTTAATTGTCCTGGTAGCAAAGGCTGATTTAATTTTTTTTCATTTTCGTTTGAATTTCTAAGAAAAGGTATTATAAAATTCTCTTGTATTGTTTATTAAAGGATCTCCTGACTTTAATTAAGTTCAAATTTAGTAAAATTGGAGTAAGTAAACCCAACCATCGCCTGGTTTATGTTCCTCTTTCTTCTTTTGAACAAGAGTTGAGGCTCATCCCTTGTTTCCTGTTTTCCGGGTTCTTTCTTCTCCTCAGGTCTCAATAGTAGTGCTGCCGCTAGCTTTTTGTAATATGTGTGGATGGTGGCAATGTCTCTTCATTCTGGGGATACCGAGTTGGCAGTTTTCTGGTTACTGCTTCCGACTGGTAGTTAGGAGTCCGAACGCTTGCGTAGCATCTTAAGCCGCGGCCCTGATCAACAGTTGAACAATATCGGAGTTACTTGTAGTGCCATGTCACGCATGGATGGGTGTCCCTGTAAGAGCCTCAGGTAGGCCATATCATACTACAGTCTGCACCAGTTTCCTTCATACAAATGTTGCGTTTGACGACTGACTGATACGACAACGCTATGCCTTTCCTTATCATAATATCTCTAATGATGACATCACACAAAGTAAAAATTAAAAATAAACCAGATAGATAAAAACTACCTGAACCTGTTAACATTACATTCTCGAACATCTGTGTTATCCTAACTAACTTTTGCAGCGTTGAATAATTTATCCAAATAAACTCACCTGACATTTTAGCTCCCTGTGAAACTAACCTTGAACATTCTATTCCTTCTGATTTCTATATCCCTGGTTACCTTCCACTCTTTAGGAAGGATTACAATGATTATATGCATGGAATTGGCGTTCATGTCAGTGAATATCTTCCTCTAAGTAGGATGATTTCTCTTGACTCTCCAGATCATTTCTACATGTGTCTCTGTCTCTCTCTACTAAGCTCGGTTAGTTATCATTTATTCTCTACCGCTCCTCTTCAGCTCCTGATTGATGCCTACCTGAAAGAATCTCGAACACTATAGATAAGGCCATTTCCTCTCATCGACTAGTTCATGTATTTGTGCTTGAAGACTTTAATGCTCACCATGCCAAGTGGCTAGAAAACTCTGTCACAGATTTTACTAGTGCTCATACCATGAACTTATCAATCTCTCAATCTCTTTCTCTACGTGTTTTTGTAATAACTCTAACTAACTAATAGATCTCTGTTTCACTTCTATCCCTGATTCTTGCCACGTCATGCAGATTTTTCTTTCTTGGCAACTCTGATCATGCTGTGGTTTTAGATAGCTCCTTCTCCTTCCCGTTTCCCCAAGAACCTGCGACCAGCAGAATATCTTACTACTGGGTGTCGTTCCGTGATTTGTAGTATGACGTCCCTTGGAACAAAGTTTTTAGTCTTTCCGTTGAAGACTGTACATCGAATGTCTCCTCTCAGATTAAAAGAGACATGAATGCTTTCATCGCAGCCAGGAAATTACGACTTAAACCTTATTCGTCCCCTTGGTTCTTCTCTGCTTGATTGACTACTATTGCCCACAGAAATCACTTCTTTTTATCAGAGCCAGGCCTCTGACAATAATAGGCACTATTTTGCTTCTGCTCGTAATGAGTGCAAGAGGATCCTAAATTATGCTATGATTGTATAGCATCCAATAAGTTCGGCTCTAAAGCCTTCAATCACCACTTAAATCAATAAACTTGAGGTCCTCACATCTTCAGCGGATAAGGCCGAGTGCTTTGCTTGCAGATTCACTCCAAACTCAGCATTTGATTTGTCTGGGGTATCCGCACTCGAGTTTCCACCTAGAACTGAGGTTCAACTGAATGATGAACACATTAATCTCTCACTGGTCTATAACACAATTTTAAAGTTGACCCTCATAAGTCAAGTGGAGGTGACGGAATCCCAATCTTTGTCTTGAAGAAATCTGCCCATGAACTCTCCTCTCTCCTCTTCAAATCCTACAAATACTTCTTCTCTACTTCTTACTTTCCTGCCTGCTGGAAGTCCTCCTCTCTGGTTCCCTCATTTAAGAACTCTGGAGAACCCTCAGATCCTTCTAATTATTGCCCGATCAGCCTCCGATCTATTTCTGTTAAAGTGTTCGAGGCTATTATGATTGATGAAGTGGTTCAAAGTTTCACAGCCCACAGCCTTTTCTCTGAAAAATAGTATGATTTCCACTTCACATTTGATGTGATAATTACCATCGCAACTAGGTTCTCGATAAGAACGGTAAAGCTCGAGCTGTTGCCCTAGATATCTCTACAGCATTTGACAGAATCTGACATGCTAGCCTTCAACGCAAGCTACATGGCTATGGTATAACTGGACGCTTATTTGTTATAATATAGTCGTTCCTTCCAAATCACGTAATGAATATAGTATTTAACGGGCATGCTTCCAGTTCCTATCATTCAAACGGGGCTGTTCCTGGAGGATCTATTCTAGGCCCTACGCCTTTTCTGATCTTCATCAACGATCCCCATATGTAATCAGATCCTAAGTAGCGATTACGCTGACGACATCACCATTTATTTCCGTCTCGATAAGAAATCTGTCGAGGCTGACAGAACAAAAATATCAGCTGATCAGGTGCCCTTGCTATTCATCTCGGGGTTCTTGAAAAATCCAACGGAGAATCTGCAATGTAATTGATCCCGATATGATAGCTCCACAGTTACTTTGTCACCGACTTAAAGTGGCCTTCATGTGTCCCACCTACAAATATTTTTACGGTTTCTGCTCCGATGAGCTTAGCTCCCTAGTGCCCTCTCTTCGTGAATTTACTCGAGCTACTAGACTAGCAAGTAGGTCTCACCAATTTACAGTGAAAACAATCAAATATAACTCCAACTTCTTCTCCATCAGCTTCTATTCTCGCATTTCCCGCCTTCCGTAAACTTGCTTCCCTGACAGCAACAATTTTCAAGAATTCAAATGCAATGACAATTGCCATCTTTTATCTCCTTGGCTCGCATCCATTCCCAGACAACCCTTGTATCAATTTTTCCTTTCTACTCTACACTCATGCAGGTCTCTTCACACCTGTATTCTCATCCTTCTTTTATCTATACACTCACACTCTCTGTAACTTCTTCCTATTTCTCATCACTCCTCTATTATGTAGCCCCTGCGCACCAGTGGTAGTACTGTCTAAATTAATATATATATATATATATATATATATATATTTATGCGTGTGTGTGAGTGTGTGCGTGCGTTTTGTAACACTATTTTACTTTCTGTTTAGCTAACATTCATGCCCAACATGATAATTTACCAGCACACATAAAAACTGTTGAGTTATCCCTACCAGTATGTAAATGTTTATCATTCATACATCGATACAGATAATACAATATATTTTTTACAATAATGTTCCCCCTGTAAAAAGTCCTATAGCTAGTCCAGGTATAAGGTTACTGAGCAAGAGGTAAAAAGCACAGTTCATGAATATATGGAAGAAGATAACGGTTAACCTTAGAGTTAATAGTGTTCTGATCGGGAAAGCATCCTCTTGGGAGTCGGTTCCACAAAGTAGAAATTCTTGTGGAGACGCTTTGCGAGAAAACTTGCATCTCACCATAATAATAAGAAAAGAGAGAGAGAGAGAGAGAGAGAAAGAGTGGGGTGAGTTGCTATAATGTGCGGCATTGAATATCTTAGCCATGATTGTTAGCACCGGTAAAACTATGGTTCATCTAAACATATTACATGGAAATAGCAAAAAAGTAAAGATAGCCTTGTATCATTTCGACTGTGAGCTATGACAGAACCGCTCCTCGTTCCATCCAACTATGTTTTAATTAAATGGGGTATTTTAAACAGAAAAGCCTTAGACAATTCCAGAATGTTAGCTTAAATGACAATGAAATGAAAGAGATCCAGCTTTTAATTTAGTCTCGGCGTAAAGAATAAAAAAAACATCAAGAACATTTATGTCATGCAAGAAAAATGCAAGGCATGAATATATATTAATTTTAAATATACATATTTGTTGGAAATGTGATCTTTAAATTAATGAAGGAGTGAGTTTGGAACATAACTTCTCATTGTGTAATCATACAAACTTATTGCATAATTATGAAATGAATTCGAAAAACATAGGTAAGGACGTTTCAAATTGATAATTAAATGGTCTTCTTTTGCATTTGATACTTTGACATGAACAAGATAAGTTATAAACACTAAGAGGCGGGGTAAAAATCTACATATTAAGGGGACATCATATATAGGACATTAAAGAAAGAAGAAGCGATGTAAAAGAAAGAGAAAAAAGGAAGGACAGATCTAAAAAAAAGGAATAAGTACAGATGTAGAAAAAAAGGAAAAAAAGAAGAGATGTAGTCAATGAAAAAAAGGGAGAGAAATTCAGAGTAACTCAACTTCACTTGTACTTATTATTAGCAGGTGAAAGCTGCAAATAAAACACCTACAATAAAATGAAAGATTTTAACAAAAGCTAAAATATGCAAATCGCTAGATGAAAAATTTTTTCTTTGCTCACAAAACAAAAAACAAAAAAACAAAAAAACAAACAAATAATTAAATTCCCCAAATCTAACTTATTAAACCGATGTAATGAAATAACCGTAGGATAATTCACACACTAAAATATATTTAAAATTATTTCAAACTGTTTACTAAAAGCCTACTTGTTTTAGTTAATTATATATACCTTAAACCTAAACTTATTTAAGTGTTACATTGTTGTTTACACTTACTTTCACAATCCGATAACTCTAAAATCATGTAATTCTGCCTTTGATAATTAACTCTATGGTTTTGTGTCTGTTTCTTTACATAACATTGCAATTTTTTATATTAACAATACTCATTAAAACAATTTTTATCGTTTTAATTTCAATTGCGTCGCATTTTATAATATATTAGCTACATTTTTGTCCCATCCTTATTTAAACTAAAACAACTGACAGCTCCTCCTGCCAATACATTGTTTCTCTCTAATATCTCAATATTCATTGGTCTACAACCACAATTCTTTTATAACTTCCCACTCTAGTACATTGATCTATGGTGGTGGCATGTTTTATTTTTATTTTAAATTTCATTATTATGTATATGACCCTGTAACTGAACCCCATTTGACTGCAAGATGATGGCACATTGAACACCTAAACATGATATTTTTTTGAGTTGCCGTATGTTATTATAATAACAATATATATATATATATATATATATATATATATATATATATATATATATATACCTCCTTTCACGCTCCTGAGAGAAAATAGTGATGCAACGTCGGCTGAGTTCCTTGTCTTCATTAGCAGTTATTATACATCATGCTGCGTGGTTTCTCTTTAGCAGTGCCTTATTATTTTATTTATATCAGCTATTGGGCGTGTATAATGATAATATAAACTCTAAAAAGTCTGCCTCCTTCTACCGAGCGCCCATAGCTCAGAGGTAGAATCTCCGACTGACGCCAATTCGGTCGGGTTTCAATCCTGGGTCAAAAGCAATCGGCAGTCTAACCGTACTGATAAAATGTGATACAGCGAAACAGATCTGTCTGCGGGTGACTATATATATATATATATATATATATATATATATATATATATATATATATAAAGGAAAACTCAACATGTCATTTTAATTGGTTATAAATTGATTCATTTCAGTGAGGTAAATTATCTCATTTCATCAGACCACACAGTATTCAGTACAACAATTTTTACTGGAATAAGCATTTCTTTAAAATGAAGAGGAAAACAAGTAAAAAGATTTAAGGACAGAGACATTGGCTTTATCTTTCTTGACCACAAAATCATTATACGCCCACTCCCAATCTCATGGATACGTAAATATGTGTAATCCCACTTATTAACACATTCACGTATATTTATTTATATCCACTTACACACATGTCTATATATCTACATATGTACATACAAATGCTACTGTGTTTATACTTATATATATCCACACACTCACATCCATCCATGCTCACATACAAATCTTGCGTTCGTATACTCACATATATATATATTTTTATAAAGACGGGATTTCTACGCGTATAAATAGTACTACCTATATTTAAGTATACTAAAAATTCTCAACCATACTCACAAATTACGCATACATTTCCATACTTACAAACATCCCACATTCATACGTATATCTCCCTATAGATATGCCGGTTTATATATATATATGTGTACATACAAATCTATTATTCATATATACATTCATCTATTTATATCCACGTATAATTTTTGTTTTCACACACTCATACATCTATGAGGAGCGGATCCACACACACACACTCACACACACACACACACACACACATATATATATATATATATATATATATATGTGTGTGTGTGTGTATGTGTGTGTGTGTGTACGTATGTATATGTATATATATAAACAACTTTTTAACGTATATCTATTAATTGTTTATCTCGGCTCTTTCTCGTTTTTTATACTAGCTTATGAAAGCTAATACACGTATGTATAAAAACAATGGAAGTTTGTATACACATACATGTCCACTCTTAACCCCAAACGAGGTGATATATTTCACATTGCATAAATCTGAACAAAAATTACACATATATTTTTTTTTATCATTTCACCCCAAGCAAGGCATTTCACTGACACTGTTGCGCAGGGGGTTTCATAGGGGAAAGTGATGAGAAAGAGTGGTTCGGGGGTTACATAGGGGGAAGTGAGGAAAAACAGTGGTTAGGGGGTTACATAGGGGAAGTGATAGGAAATGTCAGAAGGAGGGTGATAGACGGGTAAGGATACCGAGGATGTGGGTTGCGTGGATGGGAAAAGTGTTTGAGTGAATGAGTGCAAGTTAGTGTGTTAGGGGGTGTCTATTGACCCTACATTTAAACTGCTGCAGATTGTAGCTGTCGGGGAAGCAAGTATACAGAAGGGAATTCCACGGGCGGGATGTGCGAGAAAAAAAGCGGTTAGAGTAGAAATTGCGGTTATATCTTACCTGTTTCACTGTAAAAGGGTGAGACCTAGTTGCTAATCTAGTATCTCGTGCAAATTCATACCTATAGGGCACCAGTGATTTAAGTTCATCGGAGCAGAAGCCGTGAAAGTATTTATAGAAGAGGCACAGGGAAGCTACGTCACGCCGCTGAGAGAGTAACTGCAGTATACTTGCATATATCATTCGGATTTTGATATTAACTTGTACATATAAGTAAAATGATTAATACATGAAGGTATAATCAGTTCAGAAGGGCACAATCGTCTACATCCAAGATTAACACAACCTACATGTAATCAGGAGTTTTCACATACACGAAAAACATATACCTAATTAGGCGCACTCTTATACATGAAATATACTTATAATTAGGTGCACCCATATACGCACAATAATACATATAATTATAACTATTTTTGGGAACATGCACATAATTAGGTGCACTCATATACACGAAAAAGTATATAACATTACAGTTAGGTGCACCATTATACATGTGAAATATTCATATTGAAATAATTACAGTAAAATCATTTACAATCACACATTTCAAGACAGGGCATTTTTAAATTCGTACATCAATTATATAGAGTCGTTGCATACATATACTGGCATGTCAACCCATTACATGTCAGATTCTCTTCTTCATTTCTTCAGTACGTAAAATCCATAATATTAATCTGGATAACATCCCTTCAGTTCTCTATATAGATATAACACTTAATATTTTATATTAAGTTGATCTTGTTGGATTATCCTCGCCGTTTACGGACTGGACACACACACACACACACACACACACACACACACACACACACACACACACACAAAAATATATATATATATATATATATATATATATATATATATATATATATATATCAGTATGCAGTGTAGGTATAGAAGAATCCAAAGGTGTATTCTGTACATACAGTGGTAGGATAACTCTCTAAACATATATGCATTTGAATACATATACAGCAAGTATAAGAAAAATTAAGACAGACACGTTATTTCATGGTGAACCGGAGTTATAGGTCTATTTCAGGAGAACTATCGTCAGTTTCCGTCTTTATTTTATAAAGGATTATACACGAATGTAAAATAAAGACGGAAGCTGGCGTATATAGGCCTATACTTCCGATTCACCATGAAAAATAATGTGTCTGTCTTATTTTTCTTATACATACATACATACATACAATATATATATATATATATATATATATATATATGTGTGTGTGTGTGTGTGTGTGTGTGTGTGTGTGTGTGTAAGAAAAATAAGACAGACACGTTATTTCATGGTGAATCGGAAATATAGGCCTATATAAAAGTAAAGTAGACTGGGCTGTATTTCTGCTTCCGTTTTTATTTTACATTCGTGTATAATCCTTTGTAAAATAAAGACGGAAACTGACGATGGTTCTCCTGAAATAGACCTATACCTCCGATTCACCATGAAATAACGTGTCTGTCTTAATTTTTCTTATATTTGCTATATATGTATTCATATGCATATATGTTTAGATATATATATATATATATCTCGTGTCATGTCACGTTCCGTTCAAGGGTTTGAACTTTTGTTTTTTATATCATTCTAATGGCTTAATGTAACATGCTCATCAATAGTAAATACATCACTATATATGTTGTCGTCATTTTAGACACCATACCGATATAAATATTTTGCACTTATTTTTAACGGCACGGTCACACTCATATTAAAATAGAATACAACAAAAACATGCTTCACCATCGTAATATATTTGGCAATTACAGCTGAAAAAGGCATGTATATTTTGTCTATGTTTAATTGGGCTAACTGACAGGACAATTTCAAAATGAAAATGTGGATAAAGCAATTGTTTTAAGTTTAGAAAATAGAATCAGCGAGCAGTTTTAAAATCCTGATCTAATGTTCTTTGCAAATGCACGAATCTATTTCTTTCCTCAGTAGTACAGTAAAACTCGTAAAGTTGACTGGCCTGTATAGCCTATGCGCTAGGAAAAAGATAACTTTTTTCAAAACGTTCACGTAGGCAATGGAAAATAGCTCAAATAACTAAGATGATTTTGCAATTCAGAAATAATCGAGATAAGATATGTGTGGAAATCTAGAATCGATAGTTTGCGACCCGAAAGGAAATGGTATTAAACATCAGGTTCAAATCAATTCGATGGCACTCTTGAAAGAGCTAATCGTAAAAGATTCCCTTCTATTTTCACCATATGAATCGACAGACTTGCATTTTCTACATTTGTTGTGTGATATTCAACATGCGCTCTGATATATCTTTTCAGTATTGACTTTGCATCGCTTATCAAAAATTAATTTTAAAACAAAAACATTAACATTGTTTAAATCATTTCGCCACAAGGGAAAGCTATAGAAGCCATAAAGATGCAAGAGATTATACTGATAATGAACAAAAACGGACACAGTATAAATCCGGATTCAAGTTGACAGAAGATGACAATTGACGTTGAATTTTGATTGTCAAAAAGGCAAAAAGGCTTTGCACAAACGAGAAAAGCGGAAGAAGAAACTATTAACTTCAGACTCATAGTTATAACTTGTAATTTCAAATGTAAAATTATGAGACCTAGCTGCCAATTTAGCATTGCGCTTAAATCTATGAAGTCGAAGTACAAAAACAAGAAACTCATTCATACGATTACCATCTAAATATTTATATAAAAGAAGCTGCGTCATGGAACAGGGAAATGAATGAAACCGCAATGCAATATAAGGACTGATTATTCTTTTGGTTTTATCAAGAAACTCGAAATATATAGCAGCAACACCCGATTTGACGCAGGAGCAATAGTCGATGCACGTACGTATAGCAAATTTATAATTATGTAAGATAGATTTTGGCGGGTAATATCATCTAGTATAATATATTAATTCAATTTTCTTAGCAGCAGACCTAGAAGCTGATTCAATATAACCGTTCCATTTCATTTCAGTGAAAAACGTGAGATCAAGAAATTGCTATGAGCTGTTTATGAGGGTAACATTTCCCATGCTGATTGAAGGAAAAAGAGGATCTCTTACGTGATTAAAACAGAATAGTTTTAGTCTTGATGTGTCACAAGCCATTTTACCCCAGTTAAAGACACAATGATGATCATTTCTGAGATCAACTCACAATTTTCTTTTATCAAAACTATCAGACTTACTATGAAGACAGGATTACATATCCAAGATATCAGCACAGACACGGAGTTAGGAACTGATGATACGGCTCATCTCTCTATCAGTGAACTATTAACTGAGCCTCATTGGGATCTCGTTTGCAATTACTACAAAAGGACACAAATAGGTTTTATGTTGGGATCGTTGGTATAACTGGAAAATGTTATTCCTGGGATCTATAGCGGTTGAATAGGTAAATTTTAACCAAGAGGATTGTGGTTTTATCTGGTATTCACAAGATGCCACAAAAGCCACGATGATAGGAACATTAAAGATTTAATTCCAAGTGGCATCGCAAAGTTTAAAAGAAATGGCAAAATTGAAAGGGTACTGCACAATGTCTCGCAAAGTAACTCAAAATGAGTCCTAATAGGTACGTTGTAAGTAGAAAGAAATTTCAAAAATAAGGTGTCAATAGTCGTGTCAAAGGTAATACGAACAGATACTGTAGTGTGTATAATTATCAAGAGTTGCAATGGACGAGAAGAAAAAACAAACCAAGAAGCATATTAGTCAGAAGTATAAGGGAAACGAGCAGAGAAATTGACTTTCTATTTTTCAGTAACGTAAAATTACCAGTATTAAATTGATCTGCTTGCCATGATGAGCATTAAAATAACAAAACACGTAGTTGTTCGACGATAAATGTACATAGAGAGAGAGAAAGAGAGAGTGAGAGAGAGAGAGAGAGCGGCAGGCAGACAGACAGGCAGATAGACAGACAAAAGGACAGAAGGAGTGAGGGTAGAGAGACAGAGAAAGTGGAGGTAGAGATGTAGAGAGTTGGGTAAAGGGAGATAGAGTGGGGTAGAGGAAGAGAGAGTGGACGTATAGGGAGGGAGAGTGAGTGTATGGGGAGGGAGGGAGGGAGAGATAGTAGGAGTAGAGAGAGAGAGACAGACCGAGACAGAGACATAGTGGGAGTAGAGGAAGAGAAAGACATAACTGAGAAAGAGGGAAAGATACATAGTTGGAGTAGAGGGAGAGAGACCTAGTGGAGGTGGAGGGCGAGATACATAGTGGGGGTGGAGAGAGAAACAAAGAGAACTGTTTCTATCTTGTCAAATATTTATCTTCTAACATTGTACATTCCTGGAAAGAAGGTGTGTAATTAAGAGAGTACAGATAGGAAGAGATTTTAATAATAAAAGTCAAAAGCACATGAATGAATCATCCGTGGATCCAACAGTGATTAACAAACTATTGGAAAATTTCACCGAATTTTTTTTTTTTTTTTTTTTAATCATTTCACCCCGAGCAAGGCAGAAACGCCACTGATGTGCAGGGGGTTACATAAATGTAGAAAGATTAGAAAAGAGTGAGGAGTACAAGCTAGTTAGAAAGGAACAATATAAAACTGAGAAAGCAGGTGCAATGACAGGTACATGGGCGGAGAGAAAGGGAAGGTTATACAGGGGAGGGGAGAGAGCTAGAGGCCAGTGGTTAGTAGGTGAGTATTAACTTTGCTTTTAAATTTCTGGAGGTCGTAGCCGTCAGGAAAGCAAGAATACGGGAGTGAGTTCCACAGGCGGGAAGTGCGAGAGAGGAAGCTGCAGGAGTAGAATTGTCGTCTGCGTTTGGCTAACCTGACTGTGAATGGGTGGGACCCAGTTGCCAGTCTGGTTGAACGGGTAAACACCTGTTGAGGAGGCATCAGTGACTTAAGCTCATCCGAGCAGAAGCCATGAAAGTATTTATAGAAGAGACAGAGGGAGGCCACATTTCGACGATGGGAAAGTGGCTGCAGACGAGTCGCCAGATCAGTACCTATCACATTACAGACTCTCCTTTGGAGCTTGTCAAGAACACTGAGGAGAACGGCAGGGGCACCTGACCATAAATGGCAGCAGTACTCCATGCACGGACGGATGGTTGACTTGTATATATGCAGGATGGATTCAGGTGGAAAAAACATCCTGGATCGACATAGTGACCCAATCTTCTTAGCAGTAGATTTTGCTATGGATTCAATATAGTGCTTCCATTTGAGGTCTGAGGACAGGGTAAGTCCGAGGAGGCGTAGTGTATTACTCTCCGGGAGAATCATCTGGTCCATGCTTATGGGAGGCAGAAGAGGTTGCCTGTAATGGTTGACAGACAACAGCTTGGTCTTAGAGGAATTGAAGTTGACAAGCCACTTCTTGCCCCAGTTCACCACAGAGTGTAGATCCCGCTCAAGGTCAGCAGCGAGATTATGTCTGTCCGCCACGACAGGTTTCTTACTGGAGCGGGAGTATATTGTAGTGTCATCTGCGTAGATGCCTACTTGGGACCTGATCTCATCTGGCAGGTCGTTGATGAAAATAAGGAAGAGCGTTGGGCCCAGGATAGAGCCTTGTGGGATACCAGCATTCGTGCTGTAGGACGAAGAGGCACGCCCATTCAGAACGACCTTCATTTTGCGGTTATTTAAGAAAGATTGGATTAGGTCAAGCAGGCGACCGGTAATACCATAACCGCGTAGTTTGCATAGGAGGCCAGGGTGCCAAACCCTGTCGAAAGCCTTGGAGATGTCCAGAGCAACCGCGCGAGCCTCGTCAGACTCATCAAGGGCCTGTAGCATGTACTCCGTTACAGTAGTTAGCAGGTCGGCTGTGGACCTGTCAAATCGGAATCCATATTGCCTGTCGGAGAACAGTTTGTGGGCGGTGAGATGATGAACTATTTCAGCATTTATTATAGCCTCGAACACTTTCCCGAATATTGGTAGAAGACTGATAGGGCGATAGTTGGATGGGTCCGAGGGTTCACCACAGTTCTTAAAGACAGGAACGACTGAGGAGAATTTCCAGCATGCAGGAAAGCAGGAAGCAGAAAGGCAGTAGTTAAACAGTTTAGAGAGGACAGGGGAAAGTTCAGGGGCACACCTCTTAAGGACTATCACCGGGATTCCATCGTCTCCACACGCCTTATGGGGGTCGAGTTTTGAAATTACTCTGGATACTATTGTCGGGGTAATATATACGCCATGCAGTTTGGCCTCAGTTCTAATAGGGAAGTCGGGTGGGTGCACTCCGGACGAATCGAGTGTGGAGTTGGATGAGAATCTGCGGGCAAAGCACTCAGCTTTCTCAGCAGATGACGTGAGAACGTCAAATCCATGGATTAAAGGAGGTATTGAGGATTTCCTATTGTTGAGCACTCGTTTACAAATCCTCCAATAGTCCTTGGAGCCGAACTTGCGGTCAGCTATGTGCTGTCGCATTCTCTCCGCAAACAACTGTTTGGCGTCATTTAGGGTTCTCTTGCACTCACTGCGAGCGGATGTGAACAGGCGCCTATTGTGATCAGTTGGCTGTCTCTGGAATAGATGGAAGTAATGGTTCCTGTGGGCAATGGCGGCTGAGCAGGCCGGAGAGAACCACGGAGAGGAATGAGGTTTTAAGCAATACTTCCTGGTGGGTATGAAGGCATCAATGCCAGCTTTCACCCATGACGAGACCTCAGAGGCACAGTCATCAACTGATAGGTCGAACACTTTTCCCCAAGGGACGTCGCAGAGGAAATCGCGAAAGGCATCCCAGTCAGCTTTTTGGTAGAGGTAGGAGGTTCTATGAGTAGGGGGATCCTGGGGGGAGTGAAATTGGAAAGAAATACTGAGGGAGACTACAGCGTGGTCGGAGTTGCCGAGAGGGCAAAGCTGCGAGACTTGACAGGCGTCGGGCGCAGAGGTGAAACATATATCTAGCAGTGAGGAATGACCCGAGGGTGTGCTTGGGAAGCGAGTGGGGAAGTCCACCACTTGCGTAAGGGATTGGGAAATAGCAAAGTTCACGGCGAGAATGCCCGCCGAATCAGTAACAGCGTTTTCAAGCCACTCAGAGTGATGGGCATTGAGGTCTCCAAATACAAATATGTGGGCAAATGGGTGATAGGAAATAGCCTTATCTATGTCGTCGGCAATGCTATCTAGTAGGGAGCAGTCAAGAGAGGAGGGAGAACGGTAAAGGAAGAATAGGTAGCTAACCGAACTGAGGAGAGACAAGCGGAGACATATGTATTGGTGGTCAGTAGATTCGAGTGAACAGACGGAAAATATAATAGTAGAGACAGAAGAGTTTAAATTAGTTTCTTAGAGTGCTCAGGTATCGAGAAAAAGTTTCGTTAGAAAATATTCCACACTCTATATATTGGTACGAATGAAAGAGAAAGAAAGGTAGAGGGTTTTTTTATGTTTTTATAACTCATTTCATCTATATTTTCTAATTTACTTGTTTGCTGTTTTTTATTAAAGCCAATAGAGTGTCCAGTTGTCTTGTTATTTGTTTACCTCATGTGAAAGCCATACTTCAAAGCATAAATTACTCCAAGTAAATAGAAAAAAAGACGAATGATCGTCTAAGTGTTTCGTAACAATATCTTTAACCAAGAAACAACGGTACAGGAAAAAAGAAAATTGAAAAAAGTCATCAGAATGATGGAAGCTGTCAAATAATGTAAAAATCTAAGAACGACAGAAATGCCGCACCTTAATCAATAAGATGGCTATCAGTTCCGTTTTTCGCCAGCCACAAATATTGAAGCTGATGATTTTCTTGACAGCACTAACAACAATAATGACGTTGGCTACGAAGAAAACAGTCTAGATGGAAGAAATTTGATTCGTCGAAACGGGCGTCTGCGTCTTTTGATGGAATCATGCCACTTCGGAAAGTCAATCGAAAACAATGATTTCTGTCCTGTAAAGGTTTTTTATAATATCTTTCACGCCAAGTTCAGTACGAGAACACAACAACTAAAATGAAATTTGAGAACAATGACATCTTAAACTTTGAGGAACTGAACAGATACTTTTATTTTGGGCGTGATCTTTTGCTGCATAGGCGAGGCCGTCCGTGTGTACGGTTAGGAATTAAATGCCCGTGAAACAGACAAAAGAGTATATAAACCAAATAGCAGCAAGACGACAGTAATGTTTACGTAATTTCTGATTATGACCTCACAGAATGTATCAATATTTTATTAAGAACTGTATAAGAAATTGATAAACGGTAATCTTCAGTCCTGGGTATGAAGATAAGCTACATCCGACAGCAAGGCGTCAGATCTGGAAGTTTTGATGATTGTGGAATCACCTCTCAATTGATATTGTTCATAAGTTCACTTTAATTCATGTTGATAGCACCTGTTAGAGTTCAAACTATGGGCAAAGAGTGAACCTCGAAAAGTGAAGTCTGAACGTAAAAATCTAAAAATACATTAGAAAAAATTACCAACAATAACTTTTCATAACAGAAAAAAGCAAGAACACATTGTTTTGGAACAAATTAGTAGTACTACATTTTTGGTTAAAAAATATAATTATTAAATGACACATAAACGAGTTGATATTCTGTTAAACAAACCAAATCAAATCAAATGATCTTTAATATAAAGAATACTGCATTTGAATTATTTTTTCTTTTTCTAGACTCGACTGCAGATCCATATCATTGTTAAGCTATAAGGAGACAGTTCAATAAATTGCAGTTAATCATCATTGGAAACGTACTTAATCCTGAACATGTTACGGTTTGTGAAATAATGAACAAAAGATTTCTGGCTTGATAAGTTATCATTTTTACTATTTACATGTGAATTATTGTCCTCTCCTTTGTTGTTGCTATCACAACGTTACGGATTGATCCGGGGTACATATATGGAATTTCGGACTGAATTCTTTATTTAATTTACTAGGGTAGATTGTTCTCATTTCAATGTCCATTTCTAGTTATATCTCATCTAGTTCTTATTTTTATTACCACTCAGTTCGTTCTGTCCACTGACTTCACACTGGCTGGCGCAGAGATTGAACTCACAATTACTATGTCATCCAAATTCATGAATCAACGTTGTACTAAACTGTGTGTGGGAAGAAATTGGACTTAGAAAGAGATTAATTTGAAACTAGGTTGAAAGGGAAATCTCTTAAATACTATTGTATAAGAAAGAGCTTTCAAGAACTGACAGAAAGTGACCAAATTAATGAATGGTTATATTTTATGAGCCAGATTATACAGCTGACTATAATTAGCGTTGCAAATTAGGAAAGCTCTACTTAACGCCCGTTGTGGTGCATTGGATATCGGCTCGGAACGAGAAATGGGGTGAGCCGAGTTCGAATTCCAGCTGAATTCATTGCATTCACTTACGCACAAATACCCTTGGGAAAGGTATTAATCCGTCTATTCCTCCCAGTTATGGGTTAAATAACAGGACAAATTGGGTTCTATAGCCTTAGTCGGCAACCAGTCTACCGCAGAAAGCAATGGCAACCTACTGCGGGATAATCTTCTGCCCAGTCAGTCATGTCTCTTTCGAGACATGATCGGCCAAGCGTGTATCACGTATGGCACTTAAATGACTGACTACTTAAATTACGATACATTAATCTCTACTTTTATTTCACTTTCCTTATATATATATATATATATATATATATATATATGTTAATTTAACATATGTGCAAATTACAAGCTATTACAGCATTGTATATTTTGTTTCGACATTGAAAAAGAGTATCATCAGTTAATAATGATGGTAATAAACATTTTCTTTTTAAAAAATATTTTTTAAAAACAAAACTTCTCTCTATTTCAGGAATTTTTTCGTATGTGGTAAAAAGATATTTAAAAAGTAAGGGACAGAAATAGGTAGAAAAGATCAGAATATAAGATGAAAGATCAAGAAAAAAAAAGAAAGGAAGAAATCCAAAAATAAAGAATAAATAGAAAGTAAACAGGAAAATAAGTGATAAAATATAGAGAAGAAAGAGCCAATGGAAACAGCTAAGAGAGAGAAATATTAAATTTGGACCGGAATTGAATTGCAGAAAGATATTGACATCTATTACATGGTGTCTGCCTGGGCTCCAGTCTCTTGGTATATTTAAAAAATATGGCTTGTACCTCTATAAAAAAAAGGAAAAGAAAGACAAGAAAGTGAAAGAGAAAGTAAAGAGGACAATAAATGAGAAAATGTAGAGAGGAAAGAAGCGGAGAGGCAATGGAAACGTCCAAGAGAGTGAATTTTTATGTTTTGTCTGGAAGTGAATTGCAGACAAATATAAATATCAGTTATATTGTTTCTTTTGGCATTTCTCAAAAATGATAAAATCACATACACTAATAGATAAATTATTCATAAAACGTAAAATAAAGGATATTTAAAAAACATAACATGAAGATACGAATTCATTAGACCTATCATAATAAATTGGAAAGATAAATTAAAACAAATAAAAATTTTAATTTTAAAACTAAAATAAATAAAAATTAAAATTAATCAAATTAAAATTAATATTTTATTTAAATAAAAATAATATTGTATAAATAAATAAAATAAAATAAATTAAAATTTATCATAAAATATTAATATTAATAAATAGAACATATAAAATATATAAAAAATAATAAAAAATTAAAAATAATAAAAATAAAAATAATAAAATAATAGTAATAAAAATAATAAAAATAATAAAATAATAATAAAAAAATATAAATAACAAAAACAATTAATCCTTAATAAAAAAAAATAAAAGGTAAAAATAATCAGTAATAATAAATAAAAAATAAATAATAACAAATAAATAAAATATGTAAATATAAATATAAGTTAAATATGGCTAAAACTACTAACAGTTAATTATCAGGTGCAATAAATATACTTAAAGCAGTAAATAGATCAGAATTTGTAATAGAAAAAATGATAACATAAGAAAAGAGATCATATAATTAATAGAAAATTATCAAGATAGTAAGGTTTATAATAATTGTAAACATTTTAGTTTACAATTGCTATAGTTAGATTTAGTAATACTAGCGGGATTGTAAGTTAATAGTGTAATATGTTTACAATTTACTGTAGTTTCATGCGTTTGATTAAATAATATGTTATTTTTCATGCATTTAATAATTTCTATTTTTCTTGCAGACAGAGGAAACATGGTTCATTCACCGATCTAGATATTCTACCTTGTTTGAAAATTTTTCATTTAATTTTCGGCGTTTTATTCTCTTCTTTTAACTTCCAAAAATATTTAGAAAGTGATTTCATATTTTGTTTATCCTTATTAGTAAAAGATGAGAGATGATTGTAAAAACGTTATTTTTAAAAAAAGTTCATTTTATTACCAATATAAACTTCAGTAACCCCAGGATTTTCTACTAATGAGATAGACTACATGTAGACAATGGATTTAGTTTACCTATTAGGTAAGGGTCATTGTTTGGAGTTTCTACAATTACATTAATTTTTACTATGGAGCATATTATAATGAGTAGTAGAACTACTATTGCTATTGTTATGAATGTAGTATTGAACGTAGTATTGTAGTATGAATGTAGTATTGTAGTATTGTAGTATGCCTCCTACTATTATCACACGAACGAGGGTGTCCCTCAAGGCTTAATTCTAGGTTTTACGCTTTTCCTTACCTTCATTAACGATCTCACTGGTGTAATAAGATCCCAAATAGGAATATACGCTGACGACAGTACGGTTACTCTTGCCTCGATCAAAAATCTGCCGAGGCTGAAAAAGCGAACCTCGCTGCTGAACTTGAAAAGAACGTCCAATCTGTGGTAGACTGGGGTAAAAAATGACTCGTGAATTTTAACCCTTCCAAAACGAAGCTGCTATTTATTAACCATCACAGACAATCACTCCTTCCCCCCATTAGCATTGATCAGGCAAGTCTCCCTGAAAGTAAAACACTGCGCCCCTTCGGGTTAACTCTCACAACAGATCTCAAGTGAAATGCTTATATAAAATCTATAGTTAAAACCGCTGCTAAAAAGGGCGGTTCTCTGTGTAGGGCCAAAAAGTTTTTTCCGTCTAAAAGAATCCTGAACATATACAAATCTCCCATCTGCCCGTGCATTGAATATTGCTGCCATATCTAGTCGGGTGCTTCTGCTATCCACCTAGGTGTCCTTGACAAAATCCAACGGAGAATATATAATGTGATCGATCCCAACTTGGCAGGTCGGATACAGTTACTTGCTCACCGGCGCAATGTGGCTTCCCTGTATCTCTTTTACAAATACTTTCACAGCTTCTGCCCCGATGAACTTAGCACACTGGTGACCCTATATATGAATTTACTCGTGCCACATGATTTACAACTAGGTCCCATCCTTTTACTGTGAAACCAATATAATGTAAACGCAAATTCTACTCTACATCTCCCTTTATCGCACTTCCCGCCTGTGGAATTCCTTCCGTTTACCTACTTTCCGATAGCTACAATCTCCAAGAATTTAAATGTAAAATTAATAGTCTACTCCTATCTCAATAACCTGCATCCTCTCTCATGCTCGTTTCTCCGTCCACTCCACTCTCATCAGTATTCTCATCCTTCTCTTATCCACTTCCTGACACCTCCTGTAACCTGTCACTCTTTCTCATAAATTTTCTCCTTTGTAACGCCCTGCACAAATGTGACAGTAAAATGCCTTGCTCGGGGACGATATGATAATAAAAAAATTATTGTTATGTAATTCAGTTTTTTTTCTAAATAGTTAGAGCAACTATAACTAAGTTGTAGACTATCCGTATTCAAATTTTTGCTGTTATTTTAGTAAAATATTTATCAATGAATTTAAATCAAAGCCATGAAACTACAGTAAATTGGAAACATATTAAAGTATTAACCTTACAATTCTGCCAGAATTATAAAATCTAAGGTATAAGACTTCAGGAATTGTAAACTTTTGACAGTGTTAATCACACTATCTTGATAATTTCCTTTAACTATATGTTCTCTCTTCATATGTTATTTTATTTTTATTTTCTATTACAATTTCTGATCATTTTACTGCTTTAAGTATATTTTTATTGCACAGGATAATTATTGTTAGTAGTTTTATCCGTATTTAGCTTATATTTATATGTACATTTTTAATATATTTTTATTATATATTTATTATTTATTATTACTGATTATTTTGAATTTGTATTTTTCATGTCATGTTTTTTTTTAATAATTTTTTATTATTCATATTTATTATTATTTTTTGTTATTTGTATTATTAATATTTTATTATTATTTTTTATTATTTTTCATATTTTATATTATTCATATTATTATTGTTATCTTTATAATGTATTTTTGTTTATTTTTTATTTTATTCATTTATATCTATTTTTATCTAAATTTAATATTGATTTTAATTTGATTTATTTGAATTTGATTTATTTTAATTTTAAATTTTAAATTATAATTTGTATCATTTTATCTTTCCAATTTATTATATTAGGTCCAATGAATTCATATCTTAATGTTATGTTTTTTAGATATCTTATATTTTGCGCTTTATAAATAATTTATCTGTTACAATTATTTTTAATTGCCAAAAAGATTTGAACCCAGACGCCGTGTAACCGATGTCAATATCTGTCTGCAATTCGCCTCCGGACCAAATTTAAAATTTCTCCCTCTTAAGCCGTTTCCATTGGATCTGTCCTCTTTATATTTTATCAATTATTTTCCCGTTCACTTTAAATTTATTCTGTATCATTTGCTTTCCTTTTCTTTTTCTTTTTCTTGATTTCACATCTTATTTTCTGATCTTTTATTTCTTCTTTCTTTCCCAAATTTTTAAATATGTTTTACCTCGTACGAAAAAGAATCCCTGAAATAAAGTGAAGTAATATTCGCAATTTTTGTAAAAAAATACAAAATTTATTACTATCATTAATAACTACCTGATGAGACATTGTTCTTTCAGTGTCGAAAGAAAATGTAAAATGTTGTAGGAGTTAGTAATCTGCCTATGTTCAAAAGTAATAATTAATTATAAATTTTCATTGCTTTATTTTTATATTGAGCATTCTTTTAAATTAACGTTTTGAACGCTGTAATTATTTTGTTAGTTTCATATTCATTTGAATATATATATATTAGTAATGGAATAAGTATGGTAAAGTATCTCCGTTCGGATTTCTCTAAATGTTATATGTTCCAAGTAGAAAACAAGATTTTTTTTTTAAATTAGTAAGCCGAAAATATATGTCTGCTAAATAAAATGTCCGGAGAATTTTTATGTTGGTTGGTTGTTTTGTTTCATGGCATATTAACCTCGGCCAACTAAATTTGTATTTATTTATTACTGATAATACCTTTTTCTTTCAACAATTTATTGTTGTTTTATATAAGTTTTGTGTCTAGTAATACCTTTTTTTTCTTTTCGAGTACCAAGATTCATTGGGATTTGTTTTTAAGGGCAGGGTTCCCATGTCCTACCTTGTTATTTAACCCATAACTGGAGGGAAGGGACGGATGATAAATTGCAGTACTGACTGATTCGATTTCATACCAGTCAGGTATAAGAACAGTGAATTCAAACCAGACTGGTGGGTGTTGGGCATATCAGGCTACCTTTCCCAACACACATCACTGCTGATACAGCAGCAGTACACTCAGTGCGCCTAAGATCCTAATCATTTACGTGACTAGCGATATATATATATATACACTTTATATACATTAATATCTCCAACATTGAAAGATCCAGCGGGAATTTCAGGGTGCGCCCATGCATTTCTCTAAAATGGAACTTTTGCCAAATCAAACAGGTCAGTTAATTAGGAAAAAGGAAAAATGCATTTTTTTACCAAGTAGAAGTCAATAAAATCGATACCAAAATGTGTCACAGTTAAGACGGATCGCACATTGAATGCTCATTACAAACAGAAAGAATATATTATTACTAAAAATCGAATTTCAGTCCGATTAAAATCCACTATGCAAGAGAAACGCGTCCGATAAAGGAAAATGTAATTAAATTAGTACTCGAGTTGAAAAGATTAACAGTTTTATTTTAGGTAAGTAGACTAATAATTCCTAGTAAATTACATTGCTAAACTTTTCGGCTGCCCTTTATTTTTATTGTGAAATTCGATGGGAAATAGTCACGAATGAAAAGGAAATAGTCATTTCCTGGATAAGAAAAAACAAAAAAAGAAAGAGAAAGGGAAATAATCATATCCGTGTTGGGCAAAAAGGAAACAGAAAGACACAAGTAACACCAGAAAGTAATACGTGGTGACGAAATAATTTATCTCTGAATTTCTTGAGTGAAGGATTTTCATGATTTACAGTATTTTAATCCGAACTAATATCCGCATATTTGTTACCCTTGTCCCAACGTTTCGCTTAAGGACATCTTTATTTATCAGCAGATAAATGACTTCCGAAAGCCAGGATAACGCAAAAATTGAACAATAATTGTGTATCTTTTTGTTTTTCTATTCTTAATCACATCGTTTTTTTATTTTTATTTTTTGGGAAAGTACACAGTTTTGCAAGTGCTCATATGTGTTTTTCTTGGAGCGTATTCAGTATTTTTGCATATATGAAGAACCATTTGCGAGGCCTAGATCTGCATCTCCAGTCGTGTGAAAAGATTTTACTAAGCATGTCTAAACATAAACACATTTAAATCGGCTTTTGGAAAATTTTCCGATAAAAGTTAAAAGCGTAAATAGTGTTGAATTTTAAAGCATTGTCAATATCATTAGAAATTACGAAAAACTTGAGTGAATGATAAAGTGAGTGATAAAGTTGAAAGTTGAACAGGAAGAAAACTGAAAGGTAAAAAAAGCTAAAATCCTTTAAAAGCAAATTAATAAGAAATAATATTTTAACAATCACAAGACATCGAAACAAAAGAATGAGTCGGGGAAAATAATTGACAAATTTCTGCAAATAGATTAAACATGATGAAAAAGTGGATGATAAAGAAGAAAGATTTGCTGAAAGCAAGAACGCAGTAGAGAGCTATAAATACAAACTATACTTTCCAAAGGGCACACATACACACACACACACACATACACACACACACACACACACACACACACACACACACACACACACACACACACGCACGCACGCACACACACACACACACACACACACACACACACATATATATATATATATATATATATATATATATACTGATATATATGCATATAAACTTGCCCTGACGAGTGGGAACCACATAACGGTTTTTTCACAAAACTTCGAAGTCGGCACAAATCTACTGAGTTAAGATGACAAACTCCTTGTGTTAATCAACGCTCTATCTCCTCCGATATCCAAAAATAGATTTTTCAGTTAAAACACTGAAAAAACAACTTGGCATAAGACATTATAACACTAACAATAAATATAACTGGTAAATAATTATATATATATATATATAATACCAGCGTTTTTTTAAATCTAATTTTGTCGTACCTATTAATATGTAATGATATGAGAATTAGTCAAAAGAAAAACGTACTACAGAATCTAATATTAGCAACAAAATTTCAAAGACCCGGGAAATCGTTTTCATAAAAGTTTTCTTCAGATAAACATGTCCCTGCTGAAAGAAATACAAGAAATAAGTTTTCAATTTGTTGTTAACTAACGACATACCGGAATGAGAATTTATAACTGATGCAAAATTTAGATTTAACTGACAACTTGGAAAACGTTAAAGCTCAAGAAGTCCCTCAATGAAAAGCTAATAATTTCACTGACTCATTTACTGTAGTTTATGCTAATTGTTTTTAAATTATCTGTATCAAATATTTTCTAGTTGAACAACAATTAGAAAGGATATTTTTACACCTCATTTCTGATCTTTTCAGTATTTTTAAGCATCATAATAATTAAGGATAATTAGTAAAAAGGTACATTACACTAAATGTAATATTCACAATGAAGTAAAGAAAAATAGAAAATATTTTTGGAGGCAAGGAACGAAAGGAAAAATGATCTTTCTTTTCCTTGTCTATTTTCATTTCTGCTTGTGGCTATATTAATTTAAATAGCTTAACTCTTCAAGTACAAATGGGGTATATACTGTTTCTATTTTAATGTAATTGAGTCTGATCAATTTATTCTGGGATTTACTACTTATATATTTCACCTATTATATTTTTGTCTGGTATAGTATCTGTTTTGTTTGTATACATTCTCAATTGAATATTATTTTCCTTATTTTATTTCTTGAGGTGGTCACCTTTATTAAATAAGATTTTGTCTTAATGTGTTCTTCTTCTCTTCATTTCATATAAAGTCAATCTATTCTTTTGCGTGCAACAGATAATAATAATAATAATAACACGAGGATGAATAAATAAATATAGCAGTATTAAATAAAATAAAAAAAAAGAATAAAATAGCAAAATATTATTTACATATTAAGTCAAACCGTGGATATTGACATTTATATTCTTTTAAATAAATAAACTGAATGTTCGAGAAAGGAATGAGTCTATCAAAACCCAGATGTTGCGAGGGTTTGTCAGG
Source organism: Ascarosepion bandense (assembly GCA_037127315.1). Taxonomy (NCBI): domain Eukaryota; kingdom Metazoa; phylum Mollusca; class Cephalopoda; order Sepiida; family Sepiidae; genus Ascarosepion; species Ascarosepion bandense. The sequence goes on from JBBBDQ010002324.1 coordinate 1,921,076, forward strand.
ATATTCAGACAGACGCCTGTGATTTGCGGATAAATTTTGTGACTTAAAAATCTAACATTTTCCAAATCTTAACTTTATTTTTATGTATTTATTGGACTACATGCAGATCCTATAAATTATTTTGGTGTATTAGAAAAACATTATGAGATATAACCTCAGTGTATGTTATAATAATTAAGATTCGTTCCTTCGCAGTTATCTTAAAGGTAATGCAGTAACATCGATATGTAGCATGAATTCTATTAGCGCAATACCAGATTAATTCTAAACAGAGAAATGATTCAATTTCAGTTCGATTACAATTTATGTTAATAATAGTTACTTAACTGTGCAGGTGGCATTTAAAGTACACGATGGCACAGGTACATATACACACAATGTGATTGTGCTTGAATTCTGTATTTTGACACTAGAATAATACTTTCCTCTACACTTCTATTCTAGGCTGACAATATAGCTATATATTTGGAAATAAGAAAAGAAGTTCACAATAAATTCATGATTGTCAAACTGTCTTTTAGCTTACATAGGAGTGACAAAATATAAAGTAAAAAATAACCAAATTTGCTTTCTCTCATCTACCTTTAGCGAACTTTCGTATCTTATTGTTTAGCATTATACTGTTGTTTTTATTGATATCAGCCTATCCACTTAGGTCAGTGTTTCCCAACCTTTTTTGGCCATGCCTCACCTAATCACTTCTAGAATACTGATGTCCCCCTCCTATATGATGATATATAATTCTTATGTAAAAGGTGAACTCCGTTTTAGTTGATGATTAAAACATTAATACTTTGATTTAAGTTTTTATTTTAAACTTAGAATTTAAAGTTTGTTAAAGGCTCAAACTGCTTTAAAACATTTAAGTGGCTTAAACAAACTAAAGAATAACATGGCATACAAGAAAAACAAAAAATAAATAAAAGACAGTTAAATTTCTGAGCAAGAAATTACCAAAAATTAAGGTATTAGGAATTGTCTTATATTATTTTTATGTTTATATGAAACAATCAAATAAAGTTTCAAGGCATGTAATAGAGAATTGAAATATTTAAATTTATAAACAAAAACTAATTTCAAAGAAAACTTTTTTCTGTAACACTTTGATCAGTACTTTCAATTAAATTGTACATTGTACAGTAAAGTAATGATATCAAATGTAAAATATCATTCAGCTCATAAAAGATAAGCACAATAAAGTTAGTCAGTTAGTGAGACCATTGTCCTTCATTCCTGCTGCAAAGCGATTTTATATTAGAAACTAATTTAGTCAGCTTTATTTTCACATCTCCTCGGTTAGTAATATACAGTCGATATTTTTTCTTCAAAAGTAAATCAATTACAGCACTAAAGCCTCATTCAGCTAAATATGAAGATGGAAATGGTAACGACAGTTTCGTTGCAAAGCTTGTTGAATTGGGGAATTTTGTTTGTGTCTCATCACAAAGCCATGCCATAACTCTTTCTACATCATTTTGTAGTTCGAAAATTTCTTCCTGGTACTACATTGAAACATCAGACAAATCCAATAGCATTGGTTGCATTACCCTTGTGGGAAAATCAATCTGTTTAAATCAGCAAATTTATCTTTCAAATCGCAGGCCAGACTTTTCAGATGAGCCTATACAATAAATTGCACTTTAAGAGTTTTTAACACAATAAAATTCGAAATAAATTTGATATATAAAGGGCGATAATGCAAGAATTATGCCAACTAAAAATATTATAAGTAAAAACCAGCTAAAATATTATAATACATCCATTTGGAAATCTATAATATAGAAAAATACTTTTAATTAAAGTGATAATTGTACTTTTATTTTTTTAATACCATTAGTACAAAATGTACGAAGGATTTGAAAGCTTAACAAAATGAAGTTCCAAAATTATTTTAAAGTGAAAGTATCAGGTGGCAGTATCATGGTAATTTCAAAGTCCAAAACAAATAATGAATGAAATATATGTAACATCGCTATTTTTTTTATTTATTGGAATGTTAGGGCTAATAGATCACAAAAACAAAAAAAAACTTTTATTTGCAAAACACCTAACAATCGAATTGCCCCCTAAAAATCAAATTGCTCCCTGTGGGGCGTACGCCTCACGTTGGGAGTCACCAATTTAGATAGATATGCATAGACTGATATCATTTTATGACTATGTATTCATAACATTCTATTCATGACTATCTATTCAATCTATTCCTATCGATCATATATAAACCTATTTATATCTATTATATAACAATAACAATCTAACCGTGCATATTTTTAATACCTCGAACGAGACAGCATGAAGATAACCTCAAAATAAGTATCCATTTCAACATTTAAGACGGTAAAGTCTATTTTGGTTAAATGTAAAAAACAACAACATAAATGACCACAAAACGATATACTAAAATAATACAAGTTGAATCCGATGATGAATAGTATGACTAATTTCTTGGGAAAATCCATTCATTTTTAAACTTTTAAATCTCAGATAATTATGAGAGTTAAATGTATCTATCAGAAATAAGCGCATCATAAATAAAACTTTTAATTACATTTAATCGTCTAGAAATATGTTTAAATATTTTATTGAATTATAATACACTTGCGTTTACGCAAATGTGCACATACAATGTAGATGAAATTGAACTGAAGGTATATGTGCTGAAATGTTGTCGAGCAGACCCGTTAGACTATTGACCAAATATCAGAATACTTTAATAAATCCTTCGTTAAACTGTCATACTCGTATCTATGTCACCCACCTATTGTTAACATTGACGTAATTTTCCTTGTCCTTTTTCTTTTGTTATTTCTGGTAGAAGTAGTGGAAATTCTGTTCAACTGAAATTTCCATTTCTTCTACTAGAACTAATAAATAAGAAGGAAAATTACGCCAATGTTAACAATAGGCTGGTGACATAGAAACAGTATCTAAAATGTTCAAAGAAATTGAAATTAAATGTAAAGCATTAAAATTAGACAAATAATAATAAAGACCTTCGTTCCCGTTATGTAGGATCTATCAATGCAAAGAACCGTTGAATTAAATCGGACATAGATGCAACATCCAGACAAAAGATTCAAATTTACAAGAACAAAGATTCACCCTAACAAAATGCTTCAAAAGACCCTTAAAGTGACATTTCTAACTTTACAGGTTACTTAAAGATGCAAGTTTGACTTTTAATTCTACTAATACGAATTAATGTCTGTATTATTCTTTCTCTTTAGTTGTATTCTTTGATGTCTTCATTCGGTTGACTAATTAATAAGCCCCGTTTAGTTGTTCTGTCCAACAGATGCCGCCATTTTTTAAATACACTTGTCAATGAAAACACAAAAGATACGAGACTTTTATTGCCTTCAGCCTCATATTTTACGATGCGTTATTTTGACGAATATCAACGCAGTATCATTAGACCTATAGATGACCATTCATTAAGACAAATTTCTTTTTGTTATACGTGGAGGCTGACATTATGTTAGAGGTGGTGACAAGGACGGATTTAGTTCTCTTGCACCGCCTCCATTGAATTTTATTAGCATTTTAATGCATTTAACATGAAATTAAACTATATTCGGTTTCACTGGTAACTGACATAAACACTTATATAGAAAGAGTGAAAAAACAAGACAGAAAAAATGAAAGATAAAAAATATTATTTGATGTAAAATTGTACGAAACGGAAAACATGTTATCAATATTGACATTGTTCCGATTGTAGTTCTCATCTTTATCGTCATGTTTAAGATCTTTGGCTGCTGTACGCTCCGGTCTTCCTTACATGCTAGGTAGAGCTTCAGACACTACTTAACCATGTGAGCTCAATAAGACCATCGATAAAGTTCACATTAAAAAAGCGGACGGAAACAAACTAACAACCTTAGATGTACTAATTCCTCGAACTGAGAATAGTTTCAAGACATCCGTATATCGCAAGCCAACTTTCACCAGAAAATAACTCGACTTCAACTCTCATCAGCCATACAAGGTAAAGAAAGAGATCGTCCCATGCCTGCAATATCGAGTAAAAGTCATTAACAGCCACCTAGAGGTATATTAACAGAAAATGGTTAGCATAAGCAGTACCCTACAAGTAACAACTAACCCTTGTACATGACAGTAGCTCCAACAAATATGGAAGGAAGGGTGCATGAGGATAACATCTGTCGAAAAACAACCTCGACACATTGGAATGCCATAACACGAAGGGAGATAGAAAAATCAGACGTAGCTAACCACTTATGGAGGGAGGAAGGGGAATACCTCCACTTTTGGATAAAGTTGAAATAATTGATAGAGAACACCACTGAAAATCAGTAATCAGCGCATATTCTCTTAAGTCGGCCAAGCACAGAAATAAATTTAATATGGGATCCAGTAACAGAGCTAATCAATAACTTCAAAGGTTGCAATATGAGCTTTGGCAAAAATCAATGTTACTTAGATATTAGGTTTATACGTTCCCAAAATTCATGCACTGATATCCTAAACGATATATGGCTCACTAGATATAGACGTTGATTAGTTTCTGTGATTTGTGAGTTCAACACCTGGCCGCAGCAGTGATGAAAAAATAACATAGAGAGTTCAGTTCAAGAAAGTTAACTACATGGCATCGAACATGAAGCGAGAACGATCTACGCTAGTGATCGAAATTCAAAATTCCAAGCACCTTAAGAAGGCCGGAATGTACAATGGCCGAAACGTCGTAAACATGTCATAAAGATTAAGACAACTGTTCGAACAATAGAAATAATGTAAATACTACTTTACCTCAGAAGTACAGACAAATACTGAAGGAAGTATGTTTGCATCTCATTCACTTAAGAGTAACTAGCAGTTATATCCACATGCTGGTTGAAGTTAAAACACACACACAAACACACACACGCACACACGCATATATATATATATATATATATATATATGCGTGTGTGTGTGTGTGTGTGTGTGTATTATGAGTCAAAAGAAATAATTATAAGGGACTGTTTTATGTGGCAATAAATTAAGACAAGAATCAGCTGCTTCCTTAAAGAATTGAGGAAGATTTCGAGATTTATTTATTTGTTTTTACGGATAATCAACCTGTTGCAGTTTATTTAAAGGAAGCAATGTTTTTAGATCGTAAGGATTTTAAGCAGATGTTAATGATTTGCAAGTTGTACTAATTAATCCATATCTGGGGAAAAAAAGAGAATTCATTAATTTCCCATTGTTATTTGAGAGTAAATGAATATTAAAACCAATCCTGGAATTGACACTGGACTGATCGATCAGTTTTTCATTACACCATCTGCATATTCAAACTTAAAGTACTTGGTATTGCCAAGCGGTCACCCGTCTAGGTATTGGCCTGGCCCGACTTAACTTATCTTCAATGATCGTACAAGAAGCGGTGTTTCAACTTGATATATCCGTATAACAATCATCTCTAGAACAAAAGAAGAATGGACAAAAAACTTAGAGGATGAAGCTGATCCAATTAATCAAGTCATATATTAAAACAAATCAACTAGATAATTCAAAGATTCCGGTGCTATGCGTAAGTAGGAACCAATAATAACAAAGATCAATGTTAGATTTAAACCCATTATATATTAAGTGATATATTTTAAAATATAAACACAGAGATCAAGCAAAAATGTTGCAAGACAAAGAAACCGGCATGGGAAGAAAATCGCGTATCAAATCAAAATATAATTTCAAATTGAAAAATTAAAAAACAGCGACCAAAATTTTGAAATTCTTTTCCTCTATATACCGTATCATTTTCCTTTTTTATCTCTCGGTACAGTTTTACTTTTGTCTGCGTCTCCAAAAATCTATTCTGTTAATCATTTAATCAAGCTCGTTAGGTAGATTATTCTGTGATTTCGTCTATATCTCTTGCCTTCAATGTGATCTGTTAGTGCCAAATTATCCAAGTCCTCTTTGCTAATTATGGGACCCAGACATTTTTATTGTATTTCCTTCAAATTATCAGTGTTATTTTGTTTTTATTTTCTCTACAACGTTACTGTTACTTATATTCAACTCTGAAGTTAGCTTGGACTTAATAATTTTACTCTGAAATTAAAATTAAAACTATGTTTATAGAATTTTCTATAGCAAACGTAAAAAATCTTTCATCTACATGAATTATGCCGAACTATTATTCTTCGTTAACTACAAAATCATTTACGTAAATAATTGCTGAAAACTCACAGACCTTGCAATTAAGACGGTTCAAATCACTTTTTCTGCGTTTACAATTCAACACCGAGAAACGTTGAAATTCATCAATGTTTCACTTGCATTTTAATTTTTAGCATCCAAGGCGTCTATATGTATAAACAGACAAAAGATTACGTCCAAATTCATTGCAAAGAACTATATTTCTCTACAAAACTAATCTAGGAAGATAGAAACCTGTTATCCCTAAGAATTTTATTGTAAATTGTTTTACGTTTTTCGAATATTTCTTTGCTAGAGGAGTGTATGTTTATGCGATGTTCAACCAATGATGGAATATGTTTTATAACCGATGGTGTGTTATTATAGCTAGGGTTTATATAAATTGGTTTCGTATTATTTTTCATGTCAAGTTGAAAAATATTAGAAACTAAGTCTAAAGTTATGTCTAAGAAGTCAACTTGTTTTATAATAAAATTAATAACTATGCTAAGACTAAAAGATTTAAGAAGTCGATGGATTAATTTTTTGAGTTAAAATGTAATGAAAATGGTGATTGAGCGAATTTTGTGCCTTTTTACTCGACGTATTCTTCGTCGCTGAGCTCGCCTTGTAACACGTACAATTTCAAGTTTTCCAAACGTAGAGTTCCCGTGAAATTCTCCGCATAATTTTTAAATGTGCATTTTAAATGCTCTTCTAATTTGACCAATACCTGTTTAATAATTATACACAAACAAACGCATGCCTCACACACACACACATATATATATATATATATATATATATATATATATATATATATATAAGCGTGATGAAGAAAGAGAAAGACTTTATTTAAGTGAGTGAGTGAGGGGTAACGAGTAAGAAAATTATCAAAAAAATGGAGAGAAACATCGGAATATCTGACACTCTCATCAACGTGCCATGAATATTGCATGTAATTCAATACAACTTGTGACTCGGGTCAGAAAGATCTGTAATGGTCTGCCATTTTGATGATTTATTTTTAGTTTTAGACAACAAATGAATCGTCTAATTTTCAATTTCTCTATGGAAGGAATTCAAGATCTTGACAATAAGACATGATAAAAACCTTTTCTTTGCGCTCAACATTACTTAAGACGCTTTCAGAATCTAACAGTTTTATAAATATGAAAGAATTATATACACATGAACTCGACTATGTACGTGTGATTTTCAAATCTAATCAGGTCTCTCCCCCTCTCTCTCTCTCTCTCTATATATATATATATATATATATATATATGTTGTATGTGTTATGTCTTGAAGGCTGTCACAATGCGTTGAATGAAATAAAGGAAGGTCGGGAGTTGTTTGTATGACCTGTTTATTATTATGATATTTCGAGACTAAAATCTCATCATCAGAATGGCAGAGAAATCCTCAGAATGACCGTGCTTTTTAGCTGCCCATCTATGAATGGCTGGCTTTATCGACTGCTGCTGTACGTGTGTGCGTGTATGCATGTGTGCGAGTGTGTGTGTGTGTGTGTGTGCGAGTGTGTATCTGTGTGTGTTCTAGTTATTTTTTTTATTTTATGGTCTAATGCCGTGTGTGTGTATGTGTGTGCGTGTGTGTGTGAGTGAGTGTGTATGTGTGTGTATTCGAGTTGGGGTTTTATTGGTCTGATGGAATCAGTTCGTAGGATCTGGGAGTTGATGTGACTTTGACCGGGTCAAAGAATATCAGTTTCATTGCTGTTGTCTTTTCTATCTGATTTATCTGGTGGTGTTTGCTCGCTGTGTGTGCTGTAATTGAATCTACTTGATTTTGTATATATATATCTGTGTGTGTGTGCGTATGTATGTGTGTGTTCGGTCCTGGTACGTTGTTTGTTATGAGCACCTCTGCTACTACAGCCCGGGGGGGGAATGTGTTAGCGTGGTTATTGTAACTATTTTTATTTTTCTGTGTATAGGCTATGTGTAGTATTGTAATTAGATGTACCTTATTTTATTTATCTGTGTGTGTGTGTGTGTGTGTGTGTGTGTGTGCTTTAGCCTGGTTAGCGGTTTGTTATAAAGGGAGGAAGAAGTGTGTGTGTGGTTATTGTTACTGATTGCGTGTGTGTGTGACTTTTGCTGTTGTGTTAAGTGCATGTTGCGTGCGTCTTGGTGTTGTCTATATTGTTATGTAATCTAGGTTTAATTCTTGGCGACTATTAATTGGCGGTTGTAATTTAGATATAATTAGGGACTCTTTAATGCGTAGGTTACCTATGTTGCGTTCCTTAGCCAAGATATTAACGGTTATGGTTTTGTCCTTATTTTTGCATTTTTTAAAATGTTTTTGGAATGACGACGCTTGCGTGTGTAAATGTTCTTTTATCCTAATGTGTAGATGTCTTGTAGTGCTGCCGACATAGAATGCGTCGCATTTGGCGCATTGTATGCGGTACACGACATATACCTGGTGGCATATACCGGTGCCTGCAATAAGGCAGTTGGTTAGTGTGCATGCAGTGTTGTTGTTTGTTCTGTGGTTGGAGCTGAGGTGTCTGCGAAGAGTGGGACCGTAGTGTGCCAGCTGTATGTCTAATCCCTCTCTGCGGATAGCTCGACGTATTTTTGATGTTATGTATTCGCTGAAGTGTGGTAACCTGAGGAAGCAGGTGTTAGATAGGGTGTGGCGCCTTGAGCTCCTCCTACCCTTACGATCTAGGCGATCCACAAAGGAATGTGGGTAACCGTTAGTCACCAGTGTTTTCTTGAAGAGTGCAGTGTGGGTGTTAACGTGTTCGCCTTTGCTGCATTTCTTTCGGATACGCGCGAGTTCGTTATTGATATAGCTGGTCTTAGCGCTGAGAGGGAGGGCTGATCAGTAGTGGACAAACATATCCCTGCTGGCAGGCTTTTTGTAGAAATTGGTGTGGACTTCACCTCTAACCGATATTTTAAGCTTGAAGTCCAGCAGTGATAGACATCCACTGGCATCGGGGTGCTCGATCGTGAAATTAATTTTACCGTCCATTCTGTTGAACGTCGCTGACATTCTGCTTGCCTCGTCGCGTGAAGAAGTAAGGATGAGTATATCATCAATATATCTCGTAAAGAAGGCGTATGAATGACAGGTGCTGAGTGCGCGTCGCTCCAGTTGGTTCATATATGCGACGGCAAGTAGTCCCGATAGGCTGGACACCATCGGAAGGCCGGTGGTCTGTTTGTAGGTGCGTCCTTGGAACATAAGTGCATCTGGTCATTCTGTGCGCGTGTTGTGAGTCCGTGTGTGGGTTGGTGGTTATGATCTTTTACGTGCTGGCTTAAATTTGTTTATGAATTTTTTCTTGTATTTTTAAGTAAGAATAATTGTCTGTCTGATATAACGGCAAAATTTTAAATTTGCCTTGATTGCTTTGGAAGATGTGTTTTGATATAAAATGTTGTCTGTTGTCTGATAGTTTGATGTTAGTTTTGTAAAGGTAAGCTCTGTTTTTTAGTTATTGTTTGATTCCAGTATAAGATTACATTTTGTTCACTTGAGTGCATATACCACACATTTAGAGTTGCAGTTCAATTTTTTGTTTATTGTGCATGTCTTTTCAAAAGTATAGGTGTTTCCTTATATAATGATATCATAAATCTCACATCTTTATTTGTTACATTTTGTAATCACCTGTATCGTGTGTTATTTAAATTTAGATGAGTTTAATATGTGCTTTAGGTTTTTCAGTTAACGGTTGCTCTTAAATATTTTGGTCGTTTTTAATATGTATTTCATTTTGTCAGTTTTGTTTAGTAGGTCTAATTATTTAAAAAAAGATTCTGTGAATCATTCTGAGTTGATCTCTTGTCACTATTTTGAAATAATATGTATAATGTATAATTTAAAAATTCAGTCTAATAATTATTTGTGAACAATGGATTTGTCAAAAGCAATATAAACTTAGTATATTGTTGCAGTTTTGAGGGTGGGGGTAGGGATCGTCAGTCTCAATCCTCGCCTCCCTACAGACATCTACACGCGATTGATAAAGGCTAATTTTCGTTCAAGTCTTAACGACGAAAATAAAAACAGACATAAGGGAGAGAATTCTGACTGGCAAAATAATAAACATACGCTACAAAAAATATCGGCCGAATGTCAGAGAATCCTGAATCTGAGACGTGATGTCAAAGAAATTGTAAAATATGTGCATTCATACAAGCGAAAGAAAAATTTGGTATTAGAAAAATAAATCCATGTAGAAATTTACATTTCCGAGACGACAGTTTTTTTAAGAATTCCAAATGCTACAACTTGGGAAAGTAGAATAAAAAAAGTCACACTGTAAAACTAATCCAACGAAAAGTTCACAGAAATATTCGTACACAGCGTTGCGACGAAAAAATAATCACATAAAAGAGAAATAAAATGTATGTTAAAATTATTGTGGATATAAAAATGCAACAAAACACGGATAGGGGTGTCACAATAGTTAATGACGCCACATGGAAGGCGAACGGAAAATCGTTATTAAAATGACTTCGAAAGTTTCAAGTAGCGTGTCAAGGGAGTAATTATTTTTTAGTTGCATAATGACGTATAACGTCTAATTCCGTAACAAGTGTATAAAATCCAAGTCTTATGTGTTAAAAAATATTATAGACTTATTCGGTACTGAGTGGACGGAATTGTGAATTTTTTCTATAAAAGTCTATTGCAAAAATTCAAGTGGACAAGTAGCCATTTTTAAAAAATGCGAATATTTAAAGAATAGAAAATAATGTTTTCGAGATGTTCTATCAGATTACTTGATGTTCCAAACTGAAAGGGAAATTTCAAGTGAAAAACAGGCTGACCCGTTAAGTCGTCTATCAATCACAGCATCTGATCAAATCAACAAATTATTAGACATACTTGAAACAATAGGTGTAATTGAAAGCATTCAAGATAGGCTGCATCAGCAGTGTATGTAAAGAAACAAATAAAAGTTTATGCTGTTTTTCGAGAAGGTTTCAAACAGTGTCTACAATCTCTTAGCGAGTCATTACAAAGTCCAGCGGAAATGTTTGTAAGACTAAACGACGGAAACAATTTTCAAAGCTGGGTCTTTCTGAAGCGTGTTTTCGAATACAGACCGAAGAATGTTCAGTTAACAACTGAATTGTAGGGATTGTACAATAGGGATTGTACAATTTCAGCCGATTTTCTTTATGATATAAAAGAAGATTTAGCTATATTTCAACAAGCTGTGGATACCATGCATATGCAGACTGTAATTTCGTAGTTGCTTATTTGAATGGTATATTAAGTGTAGATAAGAAACAACATATCAGACATGTGAAACAGTTTATAAAAATATACGAAAATACGGATTCAAACTCAGTGAAGAAATGTGCCAAATGTTTCTTGCTAAAATCAAGTACCTACGACAAATCATATTTACGTTCGTGTAAAAATTTCGCTGTAAACGTATAAGATGCTTTTTGCACTTACACATTTAAAGCCACATAGGCAAGCTATCCTCCGCTATATGGATAATGTAATCCGTTTATTGGACCTGCGAAATATATGTTTTCACCAAGGATTATTTGTCTTCGGACAGTGTTGTAATTTGGTACTAAGTTATTTTGCTGCCACAGCACAACCTCTGAATGATTTTACTAATTTTTCATTTAGATAATTTTTGACCAGTATACATAGTTTGGCATAAGAGATTTCATCCTTGAAATTCAATGATGTCCATGATGAAATCCATGTCATATCCGATTTTGTAATATACTAGGTAGTACTTCCTTTTTTGCCATCATCAGTTTCCTGTCACATAGCGACTAAGCCGTGAAGTCAAGTTTGCGTTCTTTCTTACTCTCTTTTTGTTTTTCTTAAATTTCCGCAACATGTCTTGCTCTTGATCTGTTTTTATTTCTTCCATCCTAACTGGTAATAAACGTACTACAGTGCATAAAATATTTTTAATTTCTGTTTCACATTTTAATGATGTAATAACAGCGTTCACAAATGCTTCAGTAATTTTGGTATCAATATTAATAACCCATCTACAGGCCCAATTTTGAAAGATTGGTATTCCATCGTAAAATCGTAAGTTAATAAGATGCTACTCTAGCGTTGTAATCTATTCACTGTCAGTGTAGGAATTCCTTTTGTCGAAACATGCATTGATAAGAGAGATATGTAGACTGCTTGCAACCGAAAAATACTTTGTGTATAAATTTGTTATTTTTTTATTTTTTTATTTTTTTACTGCCGACATTATTGCTGATGCCTCTTTTCTGATCTGGGTGAAGTTTTTCTCTGCTGGAAGTACCGAACACGTAGCATGCGAGACAGCTTTTATGTTACCGTCATATTTTTCGTTCACCCCTCACTGTATACAACTTAAAATAATCAAATTTCCTTGGAACATCGTTGGTCTTTCTCCTGGCATGTGTATGAAGCGAAGTCGATAACGGTTAAGAAAAGCACTAATCCTTCATTTTTCCGCCAGTTATAGGTTAAAAAGCAGCTAGCCCTGGTTAGCGACCAGTGTACCATCCTGAGTAAGGACAACTTTCATTTGGTACGCTTTATCAATGAGTAAGTCAACAGTGAATCCGCGGTCAGTCCAAGGCATACTCGTCCTTGAAGACACCGTATTTAGGCCGTACATTCGCACCTAGATCCGACTTCTATATATCTCCGTTGGTGCGCTAGTAGAAGTGAATGAGATTCGATCGGAGCCTTTCCTATTGTCTCGCTCCATTCGTCAAGATTGTCCGCTTTCGACTTTGCTGTACGTACTTGCATTGAAGCAAGTTAAAGAGGAATCCTGGAATTACGCTAACTGGTGCTACAACATCGGCCATGTACGTTGCCTATGCTGACGATATTTTGGTTCATGTGTCGAGCAGAGTCGAGATCAAAGAAATCAGTAGGTACGGGAAAATACAGGGCTAACATCAATAGTGATAAGTCTTTTGGATTGTGGTCGGGTACGTGAAAGTGTGTCTTCTCGGGTCTTTTCTCTGAACAGACAGTTCAGTCAAGATAATCGGCGTATTGTACTCTTCCTGTAAATGAATTGGTCGGAACTGCAGAGACAAGCAGTTTGATTGCTCTAACCGGATTATACATTAACATCTCAGTTCAAAATTAGGTTAGTTATGTTTATTAGGATGTGCGTTGTGGTGCATTGGATTTCGGCTCGGAACGAGAAGCCGGCAAGCCGAGTTCGAATTCCAGCTGAATTCACTGCATTCACTTACGCGCAAATACCCTTGGGAAAGGTATTAATCCGTCTATTCCTTCCACTTATGGGTTAAATAACAGGACAGATTGGGTTCTAAAGCCTTGGTCGGCAACCAGTCTACCGCAGAAAGCAATGGCAACCTACTGCGGGATAATCTTCTGCTCAGTCAGTCATGTCTCTTTCGAGACATGATCGCCCAAGCGTGTATCCCGTATGGCACTTAACTGACTGATGTTTGTTTATTACTTGTAGTTTCTTCCTTCAAATTTTATTTAGCTAGAGGATCAAAGCTCATTGGTCTCTCTTATTTCTACTATAACTTTTTTTAGGTTAATTCACTCTCGATTCCCCGTTAGGTATCTAGAATGTCAGTTCTCTCGTGGATGCAGGATGCTTTTGTATTTCAGGTGTGACATTTTCGTATTTATTGATGTATTTGGATGAGTGTGTGTTTGAGTGAGTGATTGCACGAATGTGTGTTTTATATTATTAAATGTCCCCTTTGATTGCATCCAATTAACTGATATTTCTCCCACATTTAATTATTTTAAGAGTTTTGTTACTAACACTATTGTATCTATTTCCTTGTAAACAGGTTTTTTATATATAGTAAATATACGTTGTGGTTTAGATTTTTGACTTGCTTCTTTCCCCTCCTACAAGAATTGTAAATATTGGGGGTAGTTTGGGCATTATGGAGATTCTGAGGTAATCGGTTGTATATTGTAAGAATTGTAAGAAATAATGTGCTGTTTTTTGCGTAGAAAATAGTGTGATATGTTTGGATCAGTGACAGAGGCCAGCCAAGATTAATTATAAGACAGAAGACTATCGTTTCCTTATTTCCCTTTTGGTTTTGTGCCACATTTTTGTATTTTTACAAACGGAATATCGACGTTAGAATCAGTCAAGAGTAGTTATAACAGACGTAATGGCGTGTAGCCTAATTAAGATTTAATATTATAACCGCTAGAAACGAGATATAATCAGCAATTTCTCCTAATCTATTTTCTGCTAACCATGTATGCAAGATCGTTTGGGAAATGTGCTCTCCTTTCTGTTTCTTTTAACTTCAATATATCTTGTCAGTATCAAATGTTATCACCTCCGTTTTTCATTACCCTATAAGCTTATCAAAAATGTACATCTGATCGTTTACATACTTGTAATCATTATTAAGTTCCTGGCAATGTTTTACATATTTCATAAATTAGATTTTGACAAAGACGTCTAGTTTGGAAGAAAATGGTATACAGAAAGTAATTTCTCATCGTGGTTCTGTAAACTTCGGAATAGGTTAGCTTATGTATCGTTCCCTGGACAATAAGGAAAATGTAGGTATTTTTGGCAAAAAGATTCAATTCGCTATCTTCATTTAGCAGTCAGAATTTCTCATAAGTTTTCAGTTGTTAAAGTTTTTACACGTTAAGATTTCCATTAACTGAAAACATTTATATATTAAGATGCGATATAACTTATTAATATTGAATAATGGCTTCTTTTAAATCTTTATTAAGTGTCAGATTAAAAATTCTAGTAAAATCGATTAGCAAAATTATATAAGTTTAAAGTCAAATGCACATCGTCAAAGCACATTGATGACCAACATTAATCACAAAAGTGAATTCATGATATAAATAAAATATTTTTGATTACGGAATATGAATTTTTTACAAATGGTTAAATCTAAATATCATTAAAATTCATACAATTTTTTCCAATGGAAAAAGCTTTGTCAGACAAAATTTTTACGTAATAATATTATAAATAATTAGGAGAATTCAAAGAATATTTAAATAAACATATAAATAATTTTTTGTTATCAAGAGTATTATTCATAAAATAAATATTGCTATCTTTTGCTATATGGCAACGGCTGTCCTAATAGGTAACGGCTGTAAACCAATTTCAGAAAAGGTTTCTTATACATAACGCGTATGTCTGCGAAATGGTGAGTTCGAAACGGTGACTGCGAAAGTGAGCCTGTAAAATATTTTTAAGACATACTGTTTGTAGATGGGCATCTTCAATATTTTATGAGATGACATTTAATGCATTTTCCCAGGTATTACCAAGATGAAATTATTCATCTTTGCGAATGATCAAACTGGTTGATCGTCCCCCAAATCTGATACGAGATATCTAAAAAATTCGTAGCTTTCACATATCAACTTATGGTGGGCGACACTAAATCTACAATATATTGGATGGTGGTCAAATTTATCTTGAGTTTTAAGCATCTGTCTTTATAAAATAGGTAGTTATCATTAGCATTTACTAATCTGTTGAAAAAAATGGTTTCACATGAGCGACACAAAGTTGCAGATGGAGTGCTTCGTAATATATTCTGCAAGCTTAGCGCAAAAAATTATGTCAAGTTCAAACGTTAACATATTGTAGTTAAATGCAAATAGAGGCATGTTCGTGATGTATCTCCTAATTTTATTACGACTTCACATAAACAGCATTAATAATTATAGTTGCTTCTGCAGCTTTATGTATTTTGAAATTCATAGTCATATGTGCTCCTGAAAAGTCTCGCTTTTGATTTGTTAAGTAATTAATTAGTTTGGATGAAATTAACATAGTTGAACTATGACGTTTAATATGCTTGAATACGAAGTTGCAGTAGAGCCTGTGATATTTGTCATTCGTCTAGCGTGGTCAGACATTAATTAGAAAACGAACGCATAAATGAATACATTATCACACACACACACACACACACACACACACACACACACACACACACACATATATATATATATATATATATATATATATATATATAATGAGGTGTGTATGTGTACGTGTGTGTGTGCGATTAAGATAGTGGATTTCGAAAGCAAGTATTCATCCAAACAAGTTTGATTAAAGAGAACTGACAAGATCTGACACTTAATTTTTTATTATACTTTTCCAATTTTCGGATCAAGTATTGATTATTGAGTTCGAAGCTGTAGATAAACTGAACGAAGTTCATTTTTTGTTATTTTTGTTCAATTAATTTTGCTGTCATTATCAAGAACGGATTTGGTGTTTGTGTGTTAGCTAAAATTCCTTTTGCTGTATCAAGGTATTCTTTAGGAAACTAGACTTTTGAAACGGTCAAGAGTGACATCATATGTAACGGCAATTGGGAACGAGGCCGCACCAATATAATGCGATTTATATTATTTTAGCTTATTTATTTATTCATTTCTCAAAATTATTTTAATACGAATATATTATATGTGCACATTAATTAAATCATTCTCAGATCCAAGATGCTGTCTCCTGTGGCGAATGCTCTTTTATTTAACGTGGGTTGTTTAGTTTGTGTAATAATAGCTTCTAGGGTTTCGAGTTTTTCTCTTTTTTCAGATTTCTAAATATATTAAATGTTCCAAACAGTTTTATTGGGTGCTTGTATTGTTTTATATTTTGGTATATAGTTTGATCTCGTTTAAGAGTTTAAGTATATTGTTTGGTTTAGTATTTTTAAAGAGTTTTTTATTTTTTGCTTTATATTATTTTGGTTGGGTTTAACTAAAATGATCAAGGCATTAATAAAGCTCAAGATTGTACATTTTCGTTGCTCGTATGGTGTTTCAATATGATCTGGCCGTATTTCACCTCCCTTTACGATATCAAGCCGATAAATAAATTAGCTTAAAATAATTTTTAAAATATTAAAATTAAACAAAAAATTAACATTGAGAAAATACAATAAAAGATTAAAAAGCATACACACACGCACATGTGCGTGTGTGAGTATACAAACATACAAACATACACACACACACACACACACACACACACACACACACACACACATATATATATGTATATATATATATATATATATATATCAATGCGTTTCTTTTTTCATTTAATTTGTCTATCTTCCAATTTGATTCTGTTTGTCATCATCTGATTGTTTGTATATATATATATATATTTAGTATATCGAGGCAGCAAGTAATTTTCTAAACATGTGCTATTAAATATAAGAGACAATGAATGTCTATTATGTTTAATCATGAGCCGTTCTAAACGTCGTATTTTTGCTTTAATTTCAGTTGAAAATAAAGACAAAAATTCTCCAACATTTGGATAATTATTTATTGGTTTTCTTCTAAGCTTTCGGCTCACCTGAGCCATCTTCAGATATATATATATATATATATCTTTTACTGCAACACAATATATATAATGTCTATCACTTAGTATATAATATATCCTCGGCAACACAAAACATTTATAATCTTTCGCCTAGCATATATTGATTGATTTTCCCATCTTCTGATAATTTATTTGTTACTTTGATAATTTATTTGATTTATTTATTTGTTATTTGTTCCCATCTTCTGATAATTTATTTGTATAGATCAGCCACTAAGTCAATATTTTTGACGGGCAGATTATTTAAAAAAAAAAAACTTTCCCGTTTGTGCCTCTTATCCGCTACTTGAAGTTAAATAATAACTTTCAAAATGATACACGATAACTTTTCAGACTTGCTAAATGCTACATATGTATCATTCAATTTATTTCATCATTGGTATGGAAAATATGATTGTCTCGAGTCATTTCAATCTTTAACACCCTTTACTCTTACAACCAAATTTCTCTTATCCATCATAAC
Organism: Ascarosepion bandense; assembly: GCA_037127315.1. Taxonomy (NCBI): domain Eukaryota; kingdom Metazoa; phylum Mollusca; class Cephalopoda; order Sepiida; family Sepiidae; genus Ascarosepion; species Ascarosepion bandense. Next base: position 1,939,063 of record JBBBDQ010002324.1, read on the forward strand.
CTGACATTCTATTGGTTTACTGAGACAAAACCTCCGACAATCTCCTTACTTTAAATCTCTGGATATGGTAAAAACTGTGTTGTTTTTCAGCTTATATATATATATAAGGCTTATACAATAAATAATTAGAGCCCTAAATTACCTCGGTTTTAAGGTTGAAGTTACTTCTAATCTTAAAAGATATCTAGATATCTTAAAAGATATCTAGATATCTTAAAATATATCTAGATATCACCTTTAATTTAAATGATGGATCCGACCAACCCTTTCTCAAAGAAAATAGTTCTCTCACTTATATTAATATTTTATCCAACCACCCCAAAGATATTATAAAACAGATACCCAATATAGTAAATAATAGGATTAACCAAATATCATGTAACATTAAAACTATCAATGCAAGTCAAGATATTTACAATAAAGCCCTTCAAAAAAGTAGATTTAAGAAGAAATTAACGTATAATAAACCTACATTAGACCCCGAATCGTCTAAAAATAAAAATAAAAATAAAAGAAACTGTAGAAAAAGGAAGATAATTTGGTTTAACCCTCCTTATTGTAAATTAACTAATATCAATATTGGTAAATATTTTCTCAAATTAGAAGACAAAACTTTTAATAACAATAATCCTTTACGGAAAAATTTTAATACATACACCCTTAAAATCAGCAATTCTTGTACCCCAAATATAGACAACTTCATAAATTCCCATAATAGACGTATTCTAATGAATGTACGTAATACAGACTCTTGGTCCAGAATTTTGAATGAATGCAGTTGTAGCTCTATGAAGCCCGCATTTCTCCATCAAACAACAAAATGATTACCGGACTTATATTGCTATGTCCACTGGACGTTTTAAGCAGAGGTTTTACAACCACACGTATTCTTTTTCGAACACGGGCAAAAATTACCAGACAGCCCTTTCACGGAGATTCTGGAAAATGAAGGAAGAAAAGCTGGACCCTATAATTAGCTGGAAACTAATAGGTTCAGCTCGTATTCCGACGAATTTTCGTGATAGGTGCTGTCTGTGTTAGCTAGAAAAAAATTTAATATTGAAGTACAAAATATAAAATATGGATTCTTTTGCAAGCCCCCCTCCACTCCCCGCGACCCTCCCTCTATTCTCTCTCTCATAATTTATATTAATTTAAGAAGACACCAATTTAAATATCCAGCTCTGACCCCTGAAGAAACAGAAGAAAAAAAAGTGAAATACCCAAGCCATAAATTTCACTCTACTCAATAGAATCTTTCAAATTTGAGCTGCATCTATTGCATGTAAGTGCCTATTCAAACTTGTATATTAATAATACACATTTCTACTCCCATCCACTTCACCAGTAACACATCCCCGTAAATAGACACTATATATTTAACTAGTCACGTCTAAGCTCCTTTGATCGACATATATATGACTATTGACTTTTTCCTAAACCTGATTTTCTAAAAATTTCAATCCTGTTTATTAAGCACACAATGTCAGATTATTTTTTATTTCACCGCTAATCTTTTTACTTGCGACGTTTTTAAATTGCTGTGGTCCTTTTATATATATTTTTTTAACAGACTTGAGAAATTTTATTCACTACGGACATTTTCTTCAATAAGATTTCCTAGAAAATTCACTTATCTATTTTCAATTTTCCCTTTACTGGCCATTACAACTGTGGGTTGTGATTTCTTCTTTCTCCTATTCTTTAAAATTCTAACCTTTCGTTCATGTCCAATTTGATTTGTTGTTAGATTTCATTTTTGCATAAATTCTTTAAATGTAAGTAATTCCCATGTTTTCTTTTTTTCAATATGCTTTGTTGTCTTTGTTACCCATATTTGTACGTTTGCCGTCAGATGAATTTATTTTAACTTGTTAGAAAATTATCTTGCATTAGGGACTAAATAGCCTTCTTTCTTTTCTCACCTTGTAAGTGATCTTCCGACTTAGTAAAAAATTAATAAACATAATTTTTTTCTTCTATTTTTTCGAATTGATGTAGATAGATTGTACTATCGCCAGGTTCAAAGACCTTCAACTTCTATTGAACAGGAGTAGACGTTCATCCCTTGTGTCCTGTTTAAGAAGCTCTCTTCCTCTCTTCAGTATTTGTGTCACCGTGATTTTTCTACGACGTGCGTGGTCAGTGGCAACGTCTCTTCATTGTGAGAGTACCGAGTTGGCAGTTTTCTGTTTGCTGCTTCCGACTAATAGTCAGCAGCCCTAACTCTTGCGAGAGTTGCTGCTCTGATCACAATTTGCATAATATCAAAGTTCTTGCAGTACCATGTCGCGCATGGATAGGTGTCAATGCAGTCGTTTCCGGTGGGTAACGTGGTGGCCACACTATGCTGCAGTCGGCGCCAGCTTTCTTCCAGCACATGCCGCAGTCAATGACTGTCTTCCACCTCTACTTGAGTTCTCTCCTCACCAAAAACTTAAAAATGGAAATCGCATCTCAATAAACCAAACCAACCCAGGTAAATTAAAATCATCTAAACTACTCAACATTTTCTTCAGGAACATCTGTGGTATTCGTACCAACATTTGCAGCATGGAATACTTCCTCCACGAAAAGTCCCCTGACATCTTAGAGCTTTGTGAAACTAATCTTAACCCCTCAATCCCCTCCTCTGAATTCTCAATTCATGGCTACTTTCCCCTCTTAAAGAAAGATTCCGCTATCCGTATGCATGGTCTGGGTTTTATGTCAGCGAACATCTTCCTTTTGCTAGGGTGATATCTCTCGAATTCGCTGACCACTCATACATGTGCCTCCGTATTTCTCTTCGAAATTCAATTTGCCTTTCCTTCTGTACTGTTCACCTCCGTCTCCCGACTGCTCCCTGCTAGACAGTATCTCTGACAATATAGATAAGGCTGCTTCCATCCACCTTTACGCTAACAAATGTGTTTTCAGTGAGTTTAATGCCTGCCATGCCAAGTGGCTGAAAAACTTGGTCACCGATCCTCCTGGACTTCATGTCATGAACTTTGAAATTACTCATTCTCTAATGCAAGTGATAAATTTCCCCACGCGCTTCCCCAGTATCCCTACAGGACACGCTTCTCTGCTAGATCTCTGTTTCTCCTCTGTCCCTGAATTATGCAAAGCCTCACAGCTTTAAACCTTCAGTAATTCAGATCATATTGTCGGCTCTATTAATATCTCACTCCACTACCACAGTCCCAGAAACCTCCTACCAACAGAACGTACTACTGCTACAAAAGAGCTGACTGGGAGTCATTCCGTAATATTCTATACGACGTCCCATGGAAAAAGTGTTTAGCCTCCTCTTTCAGGATTGCGCCTCTGAGGTCTCCTCCTTGGTGAAACCTGGTATCAATGTATATATACCGGTCAGAATGTTCTGTCCTCACCCTCATTGCCCCCCCCCCCCGGTTCTCTTCTGCCTGCTCAGCCGCCATTGCCCACAGGAATCATTTCTTCCGTCTATATCGGAGCCACATGTCTGACTACAATAGGCGCCTATTTGCCTCTGAACCTAATGAGCGTAAAAGGTTCATGAATGACGCGAAGCTGCTGTTTGCTGAAAATGAAGCAGCGTATAGCAGGCTGCAAGTTCGGTACCAAAGACTACTTGCGGTTCTGTAAACATTTGCTAAACAACAGCAAATCATCCACCCCTCTCTTAATGCATAGATTTGACGTCCTCATAGCCACAGCGTACAAAGCCGAGTGTCTTGCTTACAGAATTTTCTCTGACTCCACAAGTGACTTTGTGAGAGTATCTGCACCCTACTTCACTCCATGAATTGACCATCAACTGAGGGCTATTTACATAACCCCCTCTACGGTCTCGAAGATAATTTTAAACCATAAGGTGAGCGGAGGCGACGGAATCCCCGTCATTCTCTTGAAAAATGGTGCTCTGAACTTTCCTCTATCCTCTCTAAACTCTATAATTGCTACCTCTCTATTTCGTGTTTTCCTGCCTGCTGAAAGTTCTCTTCTGTAGTTCCTGAATTTAAGAAATGGGGAGAACCCGCGAATCCCCCTAATTACCGCCCTATTAGAAATCTAAAAGACGTTCAAAGATAACCTCGCTGCCGATCTTGAGAAGAACTTCCAATCTGTGGTGGACTGGGGTGAGAAATGGCTCGTAAATTTTAATGTTTCCAAAATGAAGCTGCTGTCTGCCAACTATCACAGACAGTCCCTCCTGCTCCCCTGTTAGCATAGACCTAGCTATTCTCTCCGAAGCAATACATTACGCCTCCTCAGCTTCAAGTGGACCGTTTGCATTGAATCAGTAGCTACATCTATTGCTAGGAAGTTTGGGTCACTGTTTTGGGCTAGTAGGTTTTTCACTACTGAGTATATCTTGCACATGTATAAATCAACTATACGCCTGTTGTCATATATGGTCAGGTGCCAATTCATTTCGGTCTTCTCGATAGGCTCTTTATATAAAAGATCTACTGGTTATTCATATATATATATATTAAAATTGCTCAGTGCATAAACAAACGTAGCGAACATGCAGGGCTAACTATATGTAAAAAGATGAAATGTTCAGCAGTTACTTGATACCCAGGTAAACACTTCATTCTTTGACACACACACAGCCACACACACACACTCGCATCACACACACACACACACACACACACACACACACACAGACACACACATATATATATATATATATATATGTGCATATAATTTTGTGATAGTTTTTCGCGCCAAGATTGTTGTTTTTCGGTAGATTTGCGGATAGACGGTAATTTGGCAAGTGAGATTTTTACAGTAAAATGCTCGATATCTGAGTGGCGACAGACCGTTGATAATTTTAGTGCAAAATTTGTTTCTCACGAACGTTTGAAGTCGGTGTGAACCTGCTCAGTTTAGGTTCTTTGCACAAAAACTATAACTATATATACGAAGCTTTATATGTACGAAAAATATCATACCATTGATTGGCAAAAACTGTAGCTCTCAATATTTAAATGATGAGAAGAAATGCGTTGAATTACTTTTATGATCATCAAATATCCTAATAGCTTCGTATTTTATTAGAAGCAGAAAATTCATAATTTGTTACATAAAATAATGAACGATTAACGACACTTCAGGAAATAAGAACCTTTAGCCTACTTTTTGATTCTATCACAATTACAAAAATTAATATTTTATATAATTTATTTTAAACTTAATATGGCATTTTTACCACTGCTTTTAAAACTATACGAGACATAATAGATGTAAAAGGAGACAATAAAATGTGACAACTAATTTATTATATAGTATGTAAATTTCTACTTAGGTATGTAGAAGAGATCGCCGAGGAATTAAACTAAAAATCATCTGAACACGATGGTGATCTTTCACAAAACAACAAACTCAGTGCATTAATCCCTCACAGTATCCGAACTTTAAAAAAATGTGACTTTAAATAGAAAAAAAGAATTAATTATGCTAAGGTGAAAAGGTTTCGAATGTCCACTGATAGCTAAATCTTTTACACTGAATTTACGTCTACGTTACAACATATTGAAAAACTCGTATTGCGTCCAGGTTACAATATTTTGCAACTATAGATTTGTATCCAGCTTATGACCTTACCTGTTAGATATTCTATTATCACGATACCCACTGTCTATAATTATAGCCGTACTTGCATTTGTAACTAGTTTCGAAACTCCTACACACATAATACCATCAATAAAAAAAATGCTTTAGTTCGATTAAGTTCTTTGAGAGAACGAATTTCCTTACAAAATTTTTCTACTTTTTCGTTGAATTGAATATAATATGTATATATTTATATATGTGTATGCGTGTGTTTATTTTTTAGGTCTTTGTTGGTATCTACAGACTACAAATTCTCAATATTGATTCTATTCTTGTTTTACAACTGAACAGTTATAAAGAATTAGGAAGCCCTCAGCAAAAGCTTAAACAGTGAATCTCTGGCTTAGTAATCGGATCCATCTGTCAACGCACACCGCGATAATCCCCTTCTTGCATTGACAATCGGACTAATATTCAGTCTTCCTTATCTGGTATTTTAAGTTAAACAAACACTGGCGACATAGCTCGTGCGCAGAAGCGTTTATCATCCTCTCGGTGCAAAAACATCGCGAATTACAAACTTGGCTTAAGATATCACTGCATGAATTTGAAAATGTATTGATCCGTGTTCTTAAAAATATTATCAGAAGTAGTGGACTTATTTTGTTTATTTAGAGACATCATTCTATTTGCTTTCATTGTTTCTCTATAAATATGAATTGCAAAAATGACATTTGTTTTATTTTTGTCTGACATGAGATAAGACTATTTGATCATAATGAGAAAATTTTGAATAGTTTTGCGAATATATATTTGCTATAAAATGATATGCGAAGGTATGTAAACATAATCGCTTAACTATTTTCAGTGGATATTCTTTTTAAATAATACCTTTGTATTTTATCTATGTGAAATTCCCTCGACCTGATTTTCAATAGACAACAGACTGAACATACTATACAAAACCTGTCACTTTATTAATGACACAATCTCTACAAACATTTCAACAAAGCGTACAATGTACATTTATAGGAAGAGATAGGTTCACCTATAGTACAAACCACACTCCTTCTAGGATTTTGGGTGTGAGAAGAGCTTTATCCTTTCTTTTATTCCTTTTTTATGAATGGATTTCCAGTTACTTCTAAATTCTATTTCAAATCAATTTTTAACGTATTCACTTTAACATGAAAATTTATATTATTAATGAGTTTCCGATTGCTTATAAATCTTTTACTTTTTTCAATTCCTATTATCTCTTTGCGCCTTAGTGGCGTTATCGCTTGACTTAACGTGAATTGAATATATATATATATATATTTATATATATATATATATATATATATATATATATATATATATATATATATATAGATTAAAACATGTACAAAATATAATCTACAACAAAATGTACATTTTGTTTCGACATCGAAAGAACAATGTCTCATCAGGTAGTGTGAGGGGAGATGAAAGTTTCTTTTCCTTATATTGGTAAATCTTGTGTGAAAGGTAAGTGGGGTAGAGAAAAAGAGAAATTAGAATTGGGAGTTGTAAATTAGAATTTGAACAAAAAGAGAAAAATTGGGGAGAAAGAGAGAGGTGGTTAATGGACATGTTGAAAATTTAAAGACCTCTTTAACAGTAGAAGATAAGGTATGGTTCTTTGCACCCTTTTATGACCAGGCCTTTGGGGTTAACAAAGAGGAAGAAGTAAGAAAATGAAAATGTGGTGGGAAGGAGTAGGAGAGGATGGGCTAAGAAGAGAGAGGAATTGGTAGTGGATAAACATAACTGTATTAGTGAAGTATAAGGCTACAATTTTTTGGCCTTTCTTGGAAGGATAGTGAAATTCTATACATAGGCTTAGAAGTCATTAAAGGTGTCTTTTTATATTTAAACTTAATTTAAAATTTAAGGAAATATTTTTTATAGAAAACCTTAATTAGATCACAATTTGTAGTCTGAAATAAAGGTAAAATTAGAGGTAAAAATATATAAGGGGAGAGATCATACAGTCAAAAGTGACTATCGTGGTACTAAGATTAATACCATAAAGGTTTATCATTTTTAGAGATCCGAACTTTAGATTTGTAATTTTAGCATGATTGTAAGTTTAGTTTTTTAAAGTGTTTGTAAAGTGTTTCATGTCTTTGGTTTTGTCGCTCCTCATATATTTAATGATTTCCATTTTTCTTAGAGACAAAAGAAACACGGTTTCTTTACCGATATAGAGGTTCTAGCCTGTTTGAGAATTTTCCACTTGCTTTTAGGTGTTATAATTTCGGTTTTAAACTTCCAAAAATATTTAGGAATTGATGTCATATTTTATTTGTCCTTGTTATTGAAGGGTAAGAGGTGATTCTAAAAGCGCTTTTTTAAAAACTTAATAGTGTTTCTAATATAAATTTTAGCAGCCCTAGGATTCTCCACGGATGAAATCGAACACAAATATACCAGGGATTTTGTTAAGCATTTATAAGATATAGAGCATTGGTTCGGTTTCCTACAATTACAAAAGTTATTATTAAGGTGGCAAACTGACATGAATGTTGTAGTTATTTTTGTTGTATTATTTCAATATTTTATTATTATGTAATTCAATTATCTTAATAAATTGTTGAAATAACTATAATTGTGTTTTATTGTATTCCTATTGAAACTTTTACTTAAAGAATTATTTTTGGAGAAATGTTTATCTATTAGCATAAGAAATTTATGTCCCAGTTGAAAATTAACTAACTGATTAAATGGAGGATTATAGCATATGATTGTCTTGTTTCTATTTTTTCCTTTTTGAGCTACTAAGTTTTTCCACAAAATTGATCTCGGAAGATTGCTTCTAAGAATTTTGTCGTAATTATCTTGTTTTTTGAATATTTCTTTGCTAGAGGAGTGTATGTTTATGCGATGTTCAACTGATGATGGAATATGTTTGATAACGGATGGTGGGTGATTAGAGCTGCGGTTTATATAGATTGGGTTAGTATTATTTTTCATGTAAGGTTGAAAGTTGGTAGAAACTAAGTCTAACGTTATATCTAAGATTTCTACTTGTTTTATATTTGTGTCAATTATTACTGTAAAACCAAAAGATTTTAAAAATCTATGAATTTTTAAGTCCATCAACCTTATCTCCAGTGAATTTATTTACTATCATGAGTCTGTCATGTCCATAAAGACCTATATTTTTTTCATGTCGATTTCTTTATACGCCGTGAGGTTTTACAGGAGGGAGAAATAATTCGACTAAATCCGAAAACTCTGCAAAATCCAGAGCTCTCATATATATATATATATATATATATATATATATATATATATATATATATATAGGTAAATTGTAATGGTGCTTAGTGCCAAAATTGCTGTTTTTCAGTATTACTGGTAGAAACGCATTTTAGGCAAGCAGTTTTTTGTCATAATGAGCTTGATATCAAAATAGAGATAAAATGTTAATAAGATTAATGTGGAGAAGTTTGTGACTTAATTCAATAGTGTTATGTCATTCATGCCAACTTCGAAGTTTCGTTAAGGCATTATTACAATATTTTCAGTTTTCGGTTTTTTTTTCCTTTTCTGCTGAGAAGGAATTAAAGGAATTATTTATTCAAACGTTTAAACGTAATATATCATCACTCACTTTTTCCGATGACCAACACATTAATTTAGAAATTATGATAAAAATCAAATAACCGCCGAATTTTAGTGAAACTTTTATTCACAGATGAATGAAATTATTTTTTAAATTATTATTTTTTTTAAATCTTGGTAAAAATATTGTTCGTACTAATAATCTAAAGAAAAAAATTTCTGCCAAAACAAAGAACACTGAGAGGCACGTATCTGGTTTCAGGCAACCTTTAATTGACCATCTATCAGAAAATGAAGTATGAAATAAAGTCCACCTTTCAAAACTAAATATTATAAACTAAATAAAATTAAAGCGTCCAACTTCGAAAACAGCAATAATAATTTTGATGAAATTTTCAATTTTTCAAATCTTAAAAACATCATTTTAACTCTTATTCGAGCTATAATTCCAATTCCGGTAAAATGTTCGATTTGAAACGAAATTCCAATTCAGGCCGAAAAATGATATCTTCAAATATGAAGCTCTGCAGCACTTCAAAGCATCATGTCACAAAACCACTGAATTTAACACCGATTCTTTAAAATTTTGGAGGAATAAACTAATTTTCTGAATTCACAAAGATTTGGAGATAATTTAAACGGAATCTAAACCAAAACATTATGACTTCATAAATGTTTTGTGTAGTTACCTTAACTAAATCGCTAAAAAACAGCATAGTAAGAATAAAAAAGGACCCAAGCTTAATAAAAACGTATTGTTTTTATCAGAATATTTATATTAATATTAAGAGGAAATTATTGATTGTTTTTAAAAACTTTTCAATTCTTTCTAACATGGTCGAAATTTTGGCAGAAATCTTGTTTTGATTTGAGTTAGCGGGTAAGCAAAATCTTACGAGAGATTACAATAGAAAACGTAATATATCATCACTCACTTTTTCCGATGACCAACACATTAATTTAGAAATTATGATAAAAATCAAATAACCGCCGAATTTTAGTGAAACTTTTATTCACAGATGAATGAAATTATTTTTTAAATTATTATTTTTTTTTAAATCTTGGTAAAAATATTTTTTTACATCTCTTACAACTTCTACGTAAATCCAGGAAATTTTAATAAATTTTAGTTTGTTTCGGTAAATCGTTTTATTATTTAAACGCAGAACTCATTGGGAAATGTAAATCATCTCTTTTTCTTTTTAAATTTGGCTTCTGTTTTCGAAAACCAGCTCGGAATAGTAAAATAAAAAATTCAATAAAACTTTGATATTATATAATCTGATAAAATTTTAATTGCTTGAATAAACAATAAAAACTAAGGACAATGTAGTATGAATAAAAAATTCGATTACTAATGAAATTCTAAAAGAATTAATTCATCTTTTTAAATTAAAATTATTTATGAAGTTTCAAATATATTTTAAAAACACTTCAAATATTTGTTGCCGTTAGATTTTTGAGTTAATAATATCCAAGATTGAAAAATTTACTACTAATTATTTGGCCTTCATATTTTTAAAATAGTTTTTTTTCTTTATTTGATGTTTTTTCTTGTATGGTAATTTCTATGTGCAAATTAAAAGGTCAAGGTTTTTTTTTTGTTTAATTTTTACAATTACTTGTTAGTGTCATACATTTGATCTTATCTCTAATCAACAACCTGTCAACACGTTTGATATACAGCGGCCATGTCTAAATCTTCAACTCTATGATTAAGAAAAGTAGTTTTATTCTACATTTCACGCTATAAATAAGTAATACTTATGTAAATCAGATTAATTTAACATAAAAATTGCTAATTTTTCAAAACTAATGTGTCACAGATGTATATCATATATTTACAATAATTTTATAACCGAGAATTAACTTTTGTTTGGAAGTGGCCGAAAAATTAAAAAAGTGAAAAAAAATTGAAATCTTTTAGATTCCTATCAGTATAATTTTTGTTTGAAATACACCAGAATATTTTGCTAACTGGAAATAATAAATTCAGTAGTAAATTGAATTAGTTTTCAATTATTACTAAAATGAAAGTTTCAAAAACATCTTTGATTTTTAAAAATTCAATTTAAAATTTGAAAATGAGTGGAGGTAACTAGTTTTGTGTTACTTTAAAGGAAATATAAATTTATTCTTTTTTTCAAATGACTGTTTTTTCACTTGTTTAAAAACAGGAAAGGTATAATATGTCTATTTAGAGCAAATATAGCCATAGTTGGACAGATTTCAAACACATATACGGACAGACAGAATTTATCGTTTATTTATTTAGATATAGAGTGTGCGATTGGTAAATTGTCGTTATTTTATATTTGTTTTAACTTTTGTGCATGCGCCTTGTTGGTTATCAATTTTGTTGAGTGTGCACTATAGTATGTTCAGTTGGCAGCGTGTGTGAGAAAAAAGAACCCAATGACGCAATTCACTCATCCAGAGATTTAGAAAAGGCATGCTGTACTGTTTAGCATGTGCACCGGAGGCTCCAGTACAAACAATTCAACGTGTTTCGGTGTCAATCTGAAAACAGTGAAGAGGATTCAAAAGAGCACGATGAGTCTAATAGTGATTACGAAGGCGTTTGAAGTGATCACAAATTATGGCAATTTTATGTCTATATTCATCTTCCAACAGGACTTCAGACTCAGCATGGATACCTACACAAAGTGCCTTGAGGAAGTAGTACTGCTTTGATTCTATGTTTAGAAACAGATATGTGCACCATACCACGCAATCAGAGGAACCCAGTCATGTCTGTCAGACAATTTCTGCGAGCACATTATACTTTACATCTGGTCACAAAACTTCCCAGACTGCAATCCTCTTAATTATTAAGTGTGAGGCAGAGTTGATGGAGAAAATAACAAAACTCATTGTAGCACCAAAGAGAAACGGAAGGCAAGGATGATGCCAGGAACTGTAACTTTCAGAAAAGATGCCGTTAATTCTAACGTGGTCTGGAGGTCGTGGTAGAAGCCAACCATTATTGTATTGAACAAATTCCTCTATATTAGATTTTTTCTGTGTTATTTTAGTAAATATATCTGTTAAAATAACAGTTGTCTGCGTTATTTTCATTTTTGTGTCATTTAGACGACAATTCATCCATTGCATCATATAAGGAGAGAGATAAGAAGAGAGATTTTAATTTTTGACTGTTCCCTCCTCATTCGGACACAAATCCGAATGCAGAGCTTTCATGTAAAAGATGAAGGGTAAGCTTTCAATTCATGGACCAACCTGATTGTAAAAAGTTATATATCTATGTAGAACAAGTGCTGTCCGAGTTAGAGGGGTTTCAGACACGGGGACGCACAGATCGAATTTGCAGTTTATTTATTTAGATTCGTTAGTTTTTGTGTTTTCTACCAGAAGGCAGAAAGTGCAACACTGAGATACGAAGTTGCATTGGCATGGACAAGGATGGATTACAGAAGACGAATTGAGTACTGAGAGACAAGAAAATTTTTTCTAGAAACCAATAAAATACTACTGGATTGCTATGTGCTGTTTTTTCTTCAGTATGGCAGTGAATGCTGGACAATTTCATCAAAAATGAAGAAGAGACACGAAGCAGCTGAAATGTGGTTCTACAGAAAGATACTGACGATAACATGGACTGAACATGTGAGCAACGATGAGGTTTTGCAGAGGATAGAAACGAACAGGAAATTAATACATAACGTCAGGAAAAAAAGCTGAAGTTTCTGGGATATATAATGATAAAGAAGAGCTTGGAGAATCTGATACTCACTGGTCTGCTATGGTTGCACTACCGACCAAGTCTTCGAGAAGAGCTAAGGCAGGTCGTGGTCTGTTGTTATGGCTCCATTTCATGTTTTTTCTATCTCCCCTAACATCCCTAGCGTTACATAGACAAAGTTCTCCTTAGTGTGTGGGCTGTACTTAACAAGACAATTTTTGTATATATCTTAAGCTAGGAATTCCAGAGATTCTTTCAATGTGTTGTTTTGTTCCATTTTTTATCATTTCAAGTGCACCTACTATCACTGGCACAACCCTTGTTTTCAATTTCTACATTTTTTCTATTTCAATTTCCAGGTCTTTATATTTTGACAGTTTTTCAAATTCCTTGGTTTCTATGTTACAATCCGCTGGACAAGCCATATCAATTAATAGACAAGTTTTCTCTTTCTGGTCTTCAACAATAATGTCTGGCCTATTTACTTCAATTTTTCTGTCTGTGTAGATGGTGTAATCCCATAGAATGATGACATCTATTTTTGTAACCGGTGCTGGGTGTGGTTCATACCAGTGTTTCTTTACAGATTTTCCAGTGTTTGCACATAGTCCTATGTAAATATTGCTCCACACTAGTGTGGCGATTTTTATATTCATTTGGGGCAAGTACAGAACAGCCTGAGATTAGATGGTTTATTGTTTCTTGGTGTTTATCACAAAACCTGCATTTTGGATCCATATTATTATGTATAATATTTGCCTGAAAGGTTCCAGTGAAAAGACTTTGGTCTTGCGCTGCAAAAATAAAGCACGTAACCATCGATGAGTATTAACTTAATCAACATTGGATTTATTGGAGCGTTCTGGATATTGGCCATGCAGAGGTTTGTCTTGCTAGCCTTGTTTCATCTGTTCAAGAGCTTTATCTTCGGCTTTCATTTTCATATTTATTGCCGCAAAAGTTTGTTCTTGGCTTCTGTTTTGCTTTTCTACAGAATCTACTAACTGTAAATCTTATTTGTATTTACTGCCTTCTTTTATTATTGAATATTTTTCTTTCTTTCTTCATGTTGCCTTACTAATTGTATCATGCAGTCGTTTGTTGTTTCTATGTATGTTAGTAAGCCAATAGTTGTTGTATTGTATGACAATTCTAGTTGAATAAGACCTCTTCCAACTTCTTTACGGGGTATGTATAGACGTTCTATATCAGCCTTTGGATGATGCATCTTAGAAAGAAGCTTTCTTGTTTCAGAATCCATTCGGCTGATGTCGTTTAGAGTCCAGTTTAAGATGTTGAAACTATATCGTACAACTGGGATTGCAAGGCTATTAATGACATTAATTCTGTTCTAAAAATTCAATTCAGTTTTTAATATCATTCGTAGCCTTAAAGTAAAGTACTCTTTACGCACTATTTCTTTCATTTTTATATAGTGAACTTTTTCACTCTCATTTACACCTAGGTATTATAAGCTTCTATTGGCTTCAATCCTTTTATTGTTATGTCTGGGTCTAAGCTAATTGAGGATGCTTCTTGTAGTAATCCACGTAAAACTATAGCTTGAGCTCATTTATTCAAACTGAATTTCATTCCAATATCTTCGCTGACGCATTTTACAGATTGCAGAAGACCTTCCACCTCGTTATCATTCTTAGCGTACAACATTAAGTCATCCATGTAAAATAGTTGGCTTATTTTCTTTTGGGATATTTTATAAGCACATTCTGTCTTATTAACGTGACTGGTTAGTGCTATTAATGATATGCAGAAGAGTAATGGAGACAAAGAATCACCTTGAAATGTACCTCTTTTGATGTTTATTTCATCAGACTTATAGGTTCCATTTATATGATTGAGGTAAAGGGTTGTTTTCCATATAGACATGCACTGTTTGTTGAAATTGATGATGACGGGTGATATCTTGTATATATTTAAAGTCTTTAACATCCAGGAATGTGGCACACTATCGAATGCCTTACGATAATCAATCCAGACATTACTAAGATTTTTCTTTGTACTTTATCAGTTTTCCAAGATCATTCTGTTAAGCAATTGGTCTTTACATCCGTAACAGCCACGTTTGCACCCTTTTTGTTCAAGCGGTAACATGTCATTTCTCTCTAAGAATAAATATGTCTGTTTTGTTAAAATAGATATTAATAGTTTATATGTTATAGGAAGGCATGTAATTGGTCTGTAGTTTTTCGAGTTGTTTGTGTCACTATTCTTGGGTAGAAGCAATGTAATTCCTTTGGTCATCCATGTAGGAATTTTAGTGGGATCATCAACCATTTCTTGAAGTTCTTTGGCTAGTTTTTTATGTGCTGTATTTAAATAATATAGCCAAAAGTTAGGAATTTTATCTATACCTGGAAATGTCCAATTGTGTGCTTTTTTTCGTGCAAAATTAACATCTTCTTCTGTAATTCCAGCCCATGTCTGTTCTGGTTTATTTTTGATTCGTTCTATCTCTTGTGCAATCCAATCTACTTCTTTTTGATGTTCTTTAGGGCAAGCCCATATTTTTTTCCCCAGAACTGTGTAACTTCATCCATTTTGGGGAGGACTGTAACTTCAATTCTTTTTTTACCTATTTCCCTGTAAAATTACTTTGCATCGGTTTGAAAAATCTTGTTTTGTCTGAAATATCTTTATCTTTTCTCATAGCGTCGTATTCTTTAGCCTTCAGTTTTATTGTTTGCTTTATTTTTTCCTTAGTTGATAGGACTTCATTTTCATTTCTAATGTTGTATCTTCTTTCGACTCTTCTGCTTTTCCTATTTCTTACATTTATTCCTCTACTCAGTTCATCCAGTACTGATAGTTCACTTCTAAGTTGTTCAATTTCTTTTCCTATTTTTCTTTACAAGGTGGATCTTCTTGTCTGCGAGAATGCCTTGTTTTTATTTTGATGTTCAATTTTTTGTTGCTGCTAATGCTGATGCATGTATTTCTTCATTGCGATTTATATGAGTGTCTTTTTTATCCAAAATTATTTTGAGTGCTGCATTGTAGAGCTTAAAAATTCGGAGGTTATGCTTTGTTGGTTGTAATTTTGGGAGCTGTTCTCGTTCATCCATTGCAATATTTTGTATTTGACTTATATGGTTCTTGATTTCTTCCTTGGCTTCTTGTATACTGTTCTTGTTTTCCGTAAAATAATTCTGTTCAATGTGTTCTGAAATCGTTTTATTTTCGTCTTGCAACTGACCCAGATTACACCTTTCCAGCACCTTTAAACTTACAGCATTATCTTCACAGTGATTTGTGTGTATCACGGTTTCTACATTATGACCTGTGGCTTGTTTGATGTTATTACTTTTTATTTCTTATTCCGGTTCCTTTTCATAATTTGTTGGTTCGTCTATTCTGGTTACAATTCTTTTAATCTCATTAATTTCAGCCTCTGTCAATCGGTTATTTTGCATGATGTATCTTCGTACATTGGTTAATTTATTTTCGTCAATATACTTTCTATTTGCTTGACCAACTTTTTCACACCAAATGTTATATGTTTGGCGAGTCATGTTTTTTGAGGTTTGAGTAACGCTTCATGAAATTCTGTCAACGACTTTGTACTCCTGACGAGTACCATTTTATTTTTTCTTTCTTTAAATATACAGTTATAGATCTAGCTAGAGAATTTTCAGGACCATCATTAGGATTATCCTGGTTGTGGGGACTTGAAGATTCATTCATTGTGTAGGAGTTTGTACCGATGGCAAATTTTTTGACCTCAGGTAGGTTCCCTCCTGAAGGACGGGCTCCCTGTTTATCCACTGGAAGAGCCATACTGGACTTTTTATTTCTATTTGTATTTCTCCTATTTTCCCACGAGTGATGCACGGGTCCAAAAGTCCACCCAAATTTGCCAGGCACGTTGGGTAACGGTCTTTTACAAACAGGGTCCCGAAGCCTGTAGGGGATCGTTTGTGACCTCATAACGCAGTCGCCATTCACTCCTCGGCACGATTAAAACATTGAGTTGCCGGTTGTTGTTCGGAGTTTTCCTTCTCCTAAATGTGCTGCCAAGCAACAGCAGACATATACGCGATTGGAAGTCAAAGAGAAAGACGCTGGTTTAAAAAAAAACTTGAGCATAGCAACCGCTCAACGAAACAAAACATCACTGCACTAGAGTATTATGTTTAAAAAAATTGTTGCTACTATTACTAATCCCTGTAACAAACAAAAAAAATTTAATAGAAAAGAAAAAGTTGACATACGATTAAGTTTATTAGTGCTGTGAGATGTAAAATAAAAATAATAATTTGTTCGTCCACTGTATATTCAGGTATTTTTTCATTCAAGTCGTTGGTCGAAAATAGGGTTATCAAAATAAAATAAATTAAATAAGTAAATAAAATCAATAAATAAATAAAAATAAATCTATAAATAAATACGTATTCTTCAATAAAATAATATCGTAGAAATTATTTTTCATCGTATTTCATTTATTTTCCTGTTGTTTTGTTTTGTTTTTTGTTTTTAAGAAAATTATAATAGTTTAAAAATCATTACGAAATATCGGCAGCTAAGGAAATATAAAACTGATGATTATTTTATTCGGATCATTTAAATAACAAACACATAGATTAAATAATATGTGAAGAAAAATTCATGTTAAAATAGTAAAACAGAATTTCATAGTGGAAAAAACATTTCAATAAAATTAAATAATATATGAAGAAACATTCATGTTTATGTTAAGAAAACAAGATTCATGTTTATGTTAAAAAAAATTCATATTTATGTTAAAAAAATTCGATACTAAGTGAAGAAAAATTCATGTTTATGTTAAAATATTAAAATTGAATTTTATATATAGAAAAACAATTCGACGAAAAAGATGCTGGTTAAAAAAAACAACACTTGGACGTAACGGCCGTTCAACGGACAAACATTACTACACTTAGAGAGTATTTTGTTAAAAGAAAAAAAATTGTTGCTACCATCACTTGTCCTTGCAAGAAAAATAATTGTTAAGATAAAATTTTTTTAAAAAATTCAAAATTTAATGGGAAAGAAAAGTGGACATACGTTTGAGTTTACTACCGTAAAATTTAAAAATAATAATTTGTTCGCCCACTGTATTCTGTTAGTGTTATTATTTCATTAAAGTCGACGAGAATAAGGTTATCGAAAAATAAATAAATATATAAAATGAATGAATAATAAAAATAAATAAATACGTATTCTTTATAACAAAGGATATCGTAGAAATTGTATCAAACTGTTTTTAGTGTTTTTCATAGTATTTTTCTGTTGTCTTGCTTTATTTATTGTTTTTAATAAAGATTATCATAGTTTTATTTTTGTTTTTAAGATTATCATGTTTTATTTTTTGTTTTAAAGAAAGATTATTTATAATTTATTATTTATTTTGTGTTTTTAATAAAGATTATCATAGTTTAAAAAATATTTCCAAATACCGACAACTAAGGGAAATATGAATAATAAGAAAACTAGTTGATGAATCTATTAGGATTATTTTAAGAAGAAACATACAATTTAAATTATATACGAAGAAAAATTAATGTTTACGTTTAAAATAGTAAAACAAAATTTCATTAGAAAAAAGAAAAAAACGTTACGTTTTCAGGAGCCTCAGAAAAACACGTCATTCTCGTTGTAATTCCAATCGCGTTATTATAATTATTATTATGACTATTATTATTATTAATATTATTATCATTATTATTATTATTATTATTATTATTATTATTATTATTATTTTGTAATTATACGTAGTTATAATACAAATATTTTATATCGCTACACAAAAACTGTCATGTTTTACTACTATTAACTGTAATTTGTCAGGCGATGGTTGGTCAATAGTGATAGGAATTATTTTTATGTAAATTCAAAAACAATTCGTTAACATTTTCAACAGTTAAATAAAGACATAAGGACAGAATTAAGAATGTTCTTCTGGGTACTTTTCAATTAACTAATGGAAAAGCTCATCTACGTTGGACGGAAGAATAAGGTTAGAAAGTTTAGGTGGGTAATAAATTTAAGAGTTCACGATATATTAGCTATACGTGTAGTTTACATTATGTAACATTTGCTGATGGTGATATAGCTACGATAAAAGTGTCATGTATTTTTCAGATTAAGGCGAACTCTTTGTAGAACTATTTTTCCGGATGATTTTAAGGAGGTATAATAGTATAGTTAGAACTGAGGAATATCATTCACGGATGCAAGTAAACCTAAATAAACGAAAAAGCATACTAGTATTTAAATTAAAACAAATAAAGTAATTATCATTGGATGATAACCTGTTATATTTTAATGCAATATTAGCTGTCTAATTGTTTTTTTTATAAAAAAAAATCAACTATACTTTAAAGTGAACGATAGACAGTGTCAGGAAGATTCCGTTAATTGTCTTCAGTGATTTAACGGAGCTTTCTTGATAGGAAACTTAATTATTTGAATTTTTTTCTCTAAACAAAGAAAACATATCTCATGCAAAGGTTTACAAGGAAATAAGCTACTGGACAAAAGTTAAGGAACGATCTTGTTAATACTTGAATGTGAACAAAATATCAACAAAATTTAATATTTGGTAAACATCCCCTGATTTATATTTTTTCTCTGCATCGTCGACCACATGATCTAATTAATTTCTTGCAAAAAATCAGCAGTAATTCCCTCCTATTCGTCTTTCAATAATTTTCATAAGTGATCATTTTTTTTTCGGCTTTCTTTTCTGAGCCCTTTCTCTAATTATCTTCCAAACATTTTCTATTGGATTCAGGTTGGGGCTCTGGGCTGGCCACTTCATTAGGGCGATTCCTTCTTCTTCAAATAAAGCCATAACCTTCTGAGCCTTGTGGCAAGGTGCATTGTCCTGCATGAAAATAGAAGATTCATAAAGTTTATAGTGTAATCTTGGTACCACATGCTGCTGAAAAAGCCTTTTGTAAATCTCAGTATTGATATTGCAATGTACGCGGATGATAGGACCAATTCCTGCAGATGAAATCATTCTCTACACCATCACACTGGCGCCACCAAAATTAAAGGTTTTCTTGACACATTGAGAAGAGAGTCTTTCACCTGTTCTACGGCGTACGTAAGTTTTGCCCTCAGAACTAAACATAGTAAACTTGGACTTGTCACTGAAATGAATTGTATCCCATTGTGCGTCAATCCAAACAACATGTTCTCTTGCATACTCCAGGCGTGCACTTTTGTTTCGCTTTGAAATGAAAGGCTTAGAACCTGGAATACAGGCATGCAATCTTGCATTGTTTAACCTGCGAGCAACTGTTTTCCTTGAGATCTTATTATCTGTCTCTTCATTAAATTTACGGACAATTGTTTCAAAACGGTGTTGTAGATATTCTAACAATTCTTCGATTTTCTCTTTGCGATGTTTTTGGAAGTCTGCCGGTTTTTGGTTTTGCATCTAACGTTTTATCGGTTTTATACCTGTTAATTACACGATGAACTTCACTTTTAGACTCATAAACAATATCAGAAAAATATTTTTTAAATTGACTTTTTTCTTCATAGTTAGCGATAATGAGTTTTTCTTCAAAAGAAAGCGTTTAGAATTTTCCATAGTGCTTAAAAACAAAGTCTTAATGATAAATGAAATTTTACTTATTGTTGAAAAGCTCAATCGAGTTTTTAACTATGTAAATTCAAAGTTTATGTAAATTATTAACATCGTTCCTTAACTTTTGTCCCGTAGCTTCTTTTCTTTGTTCCATTTAATCTTTATTTTAAAAAAAACTATTATGTAAATTTTTGTAACTTTGTATAATATGTCTGCATTACACCCTCTTCTTTATTCGGTAAAATTTTAATTGCTAATCATACATTACTTTTTAAGTAATACACATATTTATGTCTTTGTTGTTTCCATTCCTTATATTATAGCCGCTACTGTATATTGTTACTAGATCAGTCCCCTTTATTTTCTCTCTTGGATCACACTCTCTCTCTCTCTCTCTCTCTCTCTCTCTCTCTCTCTCATATTCTCTTAACTCTGTATATATCTCAGCCAGTAGAATCGAATGCCAGCAGAAATATATCAAGAGACGAACACTAATTCAGGTCAAAGTCAATAACGGTTGCGCGCCTAGCGACAATAAATTTGAATGCTGATTGGTCGACAAAAGCAGACGACACAGATAAGCGGGAAATTCTAAATTCCGCGTTACAAAAGCCTTGACGAAAATTATCAGTTGCGGTCTGGCCAGTGATAGTAACGGACGCTACTCAATGGGATGCCCGGTTGCATAAACTTGTAAAGAAAAATCCCGAAATGATGTCTTCGACAGCGAAAAAATTAATCCGATGTTCTTTCGGAAGTTAATCATAAGATATGGAAGAAGAAATATATCGGAAGTGCCTTATCCAGAAAATAATGTCGAAATTCCTGCATACCAGATTCGAGAGAGAAAAGTATATGTCCTTCCTTGTGACAAAAGGAAGCCTTCAGTTTCGGCGACGATATTTTATCAGCCGAAGCATGCTGAACTGTTAAAGTGATCTCATATTTATGTCTTTATGTCTAAAACAAGCCTCCATTCCCAGCGAAGTTAATTTATTCACATGAAATATACTGAACTGTTGAAGAGATCTCACATTAATGTCCTTGTTTCAGACAGAAGCCTCCAGTCCAGGCGACAGTATTTCATTTAGCCGAAGCTCGTGCCGAAATACAGAAGTGATCTCATATATATTATCCTTGTGTCAGAAAAAAAAACTCCTGTCGTGATAGATATTTTAACTAGCCGAAATAATAAAAAATGTTTCGATAAAAAAACAGAAAAGACAACGTTGCTTCTCCAGGGAAAAACAGACGACAGATGATACTTATAAAAACAAAGAGTGAAAAGAGAAAAATATTTAAGAACTGAGAAGATAAGAAATCCCATGAATATAAAAGAAAAGAGAAAACATAGAAAATAAAAGAAAGAGAGAGAGAGAGAGAGAGTGAGAGAGAGAAGAAGGAAGCAAGCAATGCGTCGTTTTATTACTTTTTCCAGCCCTTAGGTATAGACGCACACTAATGAATTTCAAATTATTCTCTTGCCTACATAATTCCATGAATAAAATAGTTTTCTCCGGTAGTTTCAAATATACTATCAGTTAAGGCTGATCCTATATCTTTAATTTTATAATTTTATTATATTTCATTTTATTTCTCCGGGAAGGACAAAAAAAAATAGTCACCCACAAGAGGTCCGTAACAATATACATATATATATATATATATATATATATATATATATATATATCAATGTTAGTGCAAAGAATTTGTCACTATAACAGTTTGTACGCTAAAAATAGATAATGTCAAGAACCTCTTGTGGTGCGTAAATAACGATGTCCTTTTTCTTTCGGGGAATAAAATCAACCTCAAGATGATTTGCCGAGGATTTGGCTCGGACATCGGGTTAGACAGCATTTAAAACAAACTGGCCTTAGACCTGTTATCTCGACCACAAACACATGGAAAACATAACGGAATATAATTATATTCGAACCACACAAAAATGATAACCACGAATGTATATAAAGCTAAAGTTTATGAAAATTTTATTCAACCACCGAATATAGATATATGGGATCAGTCTTAAAAGTCTTAATGTTCGTTTATTTGAAACTATTGGGGGAAACTTAATTTATTCTTGATAAATATACTTTGAAATTCATGGGTGTGTATGTATATAGCTAAGGGCTGGGAAAAGTAATAAAAAGAAGCAAGAAAAAATTCATCGTTTCTTTTTTCTCTCTCTTTAACTTACTGGCAAGCTGTCAATTCTCCTCTCTTTATTTCTCTTATTTTCTTTTTTCTTTAACTTTCTTTTATATATATATATATTTATATATATATATTTATGTGCATATTTTATCTTTTATGTTTTTTCTTCTATTTTATATTCACAATATGATTTTTTGAGTGTCTACTAAAAATTACGAAGGTAACTTTTTCTTTCCGTCTACAAAATGTCTTATCTTCTCAGTTCTTATTTTCTTCTCTCTTTCATTCCTTTTTTTACAAGCGTCGGCGACATCAGTCGTCTATCCTTTCATTGAAGCAGAGTTTTTTTTTATCGAAGCATTTTTCCTGAAACATGGTCATTTCTTTTAAGTTTTTCATTATTTCAGCATGGGTGTCTGTTAGTTAAAGTCGGTATCACGACAGGAGGATTTTCTTTGACACAAGGACAGTAAATACGAAATCGCTTCGGTATTTCGGCACGAGCTTTGACTGATTGAAATATCGTCGCCGGGACTGGAGATTTTTGTCTGACACAAGGACATTAATAGGAGCTCACTTCAACAGTTCAGCATATTTTGTCTGAATAAAATATCATCGTCGGGACTGAGGGCTTCGTTGACACAAGGATTTGTACTTTTCTCTCTCGAAGTTGGTATGCAGGAATTTCGGCATTATTTTGTGTATAGGGCACTTTCGATACATTTATTTCTTCTTCCATATCCCATGTGATTAACTTCCAATAGAATATCGGGTGAATTCTTCCGCCGTGCAAGACATACTTTCGAAATTATTCTTTTCATATGACCCGGTATCCCTTTGAGTAGCGTCCGTCCATCTCGCTGGCCAGAGCGCAACTAAATATTTTTGTCAAGTATTTTGCTGTCACGCAGGCTTAGATCTGCTCGATTATTTTTATCGTCTGCTTCTGTCTACTAATCAGAATTCAAATTTGCTGTCACTAGGCGAGCGACAGTTACCGGCCTTGACCTGATTTAGCGTTTGACTGTTGACAAGGACATTAATGGTATGCAAGAATTTCGGCATTATTATGTGGATACGGCACTTTCGATACATTCATCGCACCCGGCCGGAAGTTATTGCCGGCTACTTAAACGTCTGAAAGCGTCACCACGAAAAACAGAACGAAGCCGTTAATTTCCGGTGACTCACCTTTTGCAAAAACTGATAGACAAAAAAACAAAACAAAAACAAAACAAAAACATAACGAAACATAAAGAAGCACTCCTACCTAAAAATAATGACCAAAAACTAATTTATATACACACTGTTTCCAAATGCAAACCATGTGTATATTCAAAAGTGGAAGGTAAATTTTCGACAACCAAAAGCTTACCACCAATAACTGCGCCCCATCCTTTTGGCTGGGGTACAAATGACAAATTAAGACCAGTTAAAACCAGTTAAGACCAGTTTAAGCCCGGTTTTGAGCCCAGCTACCTCGTGAGTGGAAGCTGAGTAAAATTTTGATCAGTTTACCTGGGCGTACGCGCTCAGGTTCCCCACGTTAAAAAACCTTGTGTCACATCTCTCTCAAGTTGGGGAGAAAATAAATATCATTGCGTCCCGGCCTATTGGTTGGGGGCCTAATGACTAATTTAGACCAGATAAGACCAGATAAGACCAGCTAAGGCCTGTTTTGAATCCAGCTACCACGGGCGTGCCTGCTCATGTTCCTCACGTTAAAAAAGACCTTGTGTCACATCTTACTTAAATGAGAAAGAAAGTAAATACACTGGGCCTCGGCCTTTTTACTGAAGGCCTAATTACCAACTAAGACCAGGTAAGACCAGTTTAAGACCAGATTTAAACCCAGCTTCCGCGTGTGTGGGGGATGGGTAATATTTGACAAATTTACCTGGGCTTACGCGCACAGGTTCCTCACGTTAAAAAAGACCTTGTGTCACATCTCTCTCAAGTGAGGGAGAAAAGTAAACATCCTGGGTCCCGGCCTTTTGGCTGGGTTCCAAATGACCAATTAAGATCAGATAAAAACAGTAAAGTCCAGTTAAAAACCGGCTTTGAAACTATCTATTGCGTGAGCGTGGGATCGGAAATATCTGACGAGATAAATGGTCATACGCGCTAATGTTGCTCACATTAAAAAAGACCTTGTTTCACATCTCTCTCAAGTGGGGATGAAGTGTAAATATTCTGGTTTTCGGGGTAGAGTGACGTGCCCCCCTTCTCATTTTCACCTGGCCGACCTTTGTCAAGGACCACACCACCAGCAGCAACAGAAGCAGCCACCAGTGAAACCAGCCTCTCTCAGTATAGTTTGCCGAACCCAGCAGCAGCAGCAGTAGACCAGATTACATTCATATGCGATAGTCCTAAGGACTACAAACTACTTTCATATGCGAAAGTCCTTCTAAGGACTACCAAGCCGCATTCTTATGCGATAGTCTTTTTAGGACTACCATGCGGCATCTCTTGCAGCCGTCATCCTGACGAACAGGCCACCTCCGCACTGCTCTGCCGGCCTTTTTTTTACCGCCATAACCAAGACCATCCTTTGCTTGGCACTCCCCGTCTTCGCGATTGATCTACTCCAAACAATACCTGTACATACGTTTGCCAGATTGATGGTCAAAATTTGGCTTATATTTATAAATCCTCATCGTCGTTATCCCTGCTTAGATCGTATTACTCTAATTTTTTTTTCCTACACATTTTTCTTCCATATCCCATGTGATTAATTTCCAACAGAATATCGGGTTAATTCTTTCGCTGTCCAAGATTTTTCTTTTCCGAGATTTTTCTTTTCATGTGACCAGGCCTTCCTTTGAGTAGCGTCCCTTCATCTCGCCGTCCAGACCGCAACTAAAATCTTCCGTCAAAGATTTTAGATCTTCTCTCTTATGTTTTTTGTCTGCTTCTGTCGACCAAGCAGCATTCAAATTTGCTGTCGATAGGCGAGCAACCGTTATCGGCCATGACCTGAATTATCGTTCGTCTGTTGACCTAGCCAGTCATATTACTGTGATACAGCGAAACAGGCTTGTATGTGGATGACAAATATATTATGCTCTCAGTTAAGATTGCGCTTTCTAGAGAAGAAAATTAAAAAAAAAACAGTTTCCACTTCCGTAATTTATGCATTACTCTGCAGCAATGAATTGAGTTATTTCGGTGAGTGGCGTGTGTATACTCCGTTTATAAACAACACGCTAAAATTTCCCTTCTCTGATTCCACACGTCTATGACTTAGGGGTTAGCGACTCCGACTGACACCAAATTAGCAGAGTTTCGATCCCGGCCAGAAGTAAGTGGATGTCTAGTCACACTGATGAGTTGAGATACAGCGAAATATATTTGTATGTGGGCGACAAATTGCCCCGTTGAAGACAAATGCAATCATGATAAAGCAATATATGAAGCTACCATTGTCCCGAAATAAAACCTGAATAGGCAAAAGGCATACATAAGGATAACTGCAGGAAGTTGGAAACAACTTTTCTACAATTACTATCATTCTTTTCCCCAGATTTCCTTGAAACATCAAACTGCCCTATCAAAAAACGATTGGAAACTAATAGATGGAGGACACGCCACACAAATTCAATGCAGGATCATCGGACATGCACAAACTTTCAACAACTTCAGAGACACAATTTATAATTTTTGAACTATTGTCCTCACATTCGTTGCTATTTCCACTACGTTTTGGCCGTTGCCCGCTCCAGCCTTCTTTAGGTGCCAGCAATTACTAAACAACGAAACAAACCCTTTATTACGATCACTGGGGTATATCATTTTGATTCATTGTGAGCCGCTTCTGATAGGAATGAGTTATCTGCCTGTAACCCGAATAATCAAATATAAAAATCCCGCTGAACCATTGAAGCAAAGGAATCAAGTCGTTTTCAAATTCAGACACAAAAATATATTTATATATACAGGTTAAATATGTGTAAGTGTATGTATATTTTATATATATACTGTCAAAGCAGTGAGGTTTCACTTTCAGTTGAAACAAATGATTGTTCTAGCCGCATTGAAGAGCTGTGATACAGCGAACCAGGCATGTATACGGATGGTTTATATATATAATGTATACGGATGGTTTATATATATATATATATATATATATATATATTGACTGATTTTCTACAGCTATACAAATTTTACTGTTTGCTTAAACCCAGAAAATATTTTAGATTATAAGAATTATCAATAGTGGAGATACTAATGATTCATTTGTACATTTCTTGTTATTTAACTCTTCACTAGACGAATAAGTGGCTGATAATTACATTTACCAAGGTTATTTGGGTGGGAGTGAATATAATGTATGCAACGATAAATGGAAATCGGCTGCCTAATCAACAATTCATAGTAATTATTGATCACACCATTCACACCTCTAAGCTGACAGCAAAGGGTATTCACAAGCTGTCCTTCATAAAAGTACTTACCAGGCTCGATGTTGCTTAACTTTAATAATTGTACAGAAACGAGTGTTTCAACGTGATGCTGACAATACAATGATGAACAGATTGAGATAGATAGATAGATAGATAGATAGATAGATAGATAGATAGATAGATAGATAGATAGATAGATAGAAAAAGACAGACATGGAGAGAGGGGGGTTGAGATGATATAATTAAATACATAGTCCTAATATCGCAAACCTTTTTAGACAAAAACACATTTTCTTTACATTTAAATCAATATTGTTCATATATTCACATAGATCGAAAATGACAGTTTTAAAATTTACATTCGAAATTCACTGAACAATTACAAAAATGCAAACCTATTTACTAATCAGCGTCTTTGTTTTAAACGGCATCACCCCAAGCAAGGCAGGAAAGGTATTAAGCCCCTAGGACGTACAGGTTGTGAAAGAATTAGGAATTTAAACATTAATAATGAGCGGAAAGAGAAAATAATAATCAGGAAAATAGTAGATAGCGATTGACACTGCATTTACATTTTTGATGATTAAAGTTGCATGGAGTCGGAAACGAGTTCCACAAGCGAAAAAAGAAACATAAAAATGACGGCTACATTTAGCCAACTCAATTGTAACTTGATTGAATCTCAGCGCCCTTCTAGTCTTTTATGTACCGTGTCCCTTCAGGCGATCATAGCCCTACACATCTTTCTCTCTGTTGTAGCTGTTAATAAATGTTCACCTGTTATTTCTCGTAAATCCTGCCATCATTTGCTCAGTTGTGTGTGTGGTTTGGGTAGAAAGTGAGAAACAAGAAAGTGAAATGTGGTTATCAAATATAATAATAGTGAAACATCTTACCACTCATGAGAATGATTTTAGCGATATATATATATATATATATATATTACACCCGACACACATTTCGGTCATATATGAAGAGCTGGTTGCATAGTTTTTTTCCAAATGGATAGAAGTTAAATTAAGTGTCGTTTTGCTGTTATTTTTTATTTTATAAGTTTTTTCACTAAAACCGCAACGCTATCAGCTTTTAGATATGTGTAGTAAATGGAAGAAGAAAAGAGATTACGATAAATCTCAGCTAATAACTTTCTAAAAACGAAAGTAAAAAAAAAATAAAAGTGCTTTCAGAATAATTTTTTATTACACCTTCCCAATAGATTCAATAGACCCGAACAAAATGTACAACTGTTTCCGGAGGGAATTTAACAGCGAACCCGATTTGATGGAATATAAGATCGACGGGTATATAAGAATCATTTCTTTTTTTTTATCAGAAAATATTTTAAAGTGTTGTATGTTATATATGACATTACAGTGATTTCATCAGTATTCATTTCAAAACAGTTTGCTTTTCGTGCACTTAATAAACAGTGTATAAATCATAATATCGTTTAAGTGGTACTGCCATTGTTTGTATTACCCATTCCTCTATTAGCATTTATTGACGAAATCACTAGGGTGATTTTCAGCAGAAATTTATAAAATCCGTATCTTTCTAAACATATAAAATAGGTTTCTCGGGTTCCTTAATTGCTACTCTTCGTTCAGTTATTGATAGAGTTACTTTATAACGTTTTAGTTTGAATTAATGTGAAATTTCAACATCTTCGTTATATCATTATTTTATCAGCATATTTTTGTTGTTGCTATTGTTGAAAGTTTCAACTGATGTGGTTTCTGTTACTTGATACAATTCTTTCTATAGAGTCACTTAAACGGCTTTCTCATTAACCTACAAAGATCATTCTCTCTAGGCCATTTTTAATCAATGGTCTCGGACAACGTCAAAAACCAACATCTTTACAGAGAAAAATAGAAATTTTCCTGGAGATGATGGTCTTAGTGTACGAGAGTACTATAGCATACTGCATTAAACAGTGGTTTCACCTAGAAACGGATAGGTAGGTGCGAACCCAAACGGAGAGAATATTTTTTATTAAGTCTGCACAGTTCGATAGAAATAATCCACTGTTTTAAATCAATATATCGTTATCTCATGCCACTGACATAGAAAAACACAGAAATATTAAAGAATATATAAAACTTTCAACATTTTTATTCTTTATGTGCCGTGTCCCTTCAGAACGTAGGCGATCATGGCTTTCCAAATCTCTCTGTAACTTAATGGTTCTTAGTACGCTTTCTCCTGTTACCCAACACATATCACGCTCTGCCATTCACTTGCTCAAACCCATCAAGTTCGTTATGCACTTCTTTTCTTCCATCCAACCTGTGAATATCAGATTCTCCAAGTACTCCTTCCTCATTATATGTCCCAGGAAATTCGGCTGTCTTTTCCTAATATTTAGTATTAATTTCTTTTTCATTTACATCCTCTCGAAAAACTTATCGTTGCTCACATGCTCGGTGATTGGTATCTTCAGCATCCTTCTGTAGAATTTTGGTTGCTTCAAGTCTCTCCTTCATCTATGATGAGATTGTCTCGCATTCACTTTTGAAGAATAGACATCCAGTAGAAACCAAACAAACATCGTACAGAAATACGTCAAGGAAAAAGTCAACCCACCATGCACGCACAAAAATACATAGAACATTACATCAAATGTCTCTAACCTACGCATGCGATTTCGAAAAAGCATCTGCCAAATAACAAACTCGTAAAAATGCCAGACCTTCTGAAATGAAAGTCCACAAAGTGAGACACAATTTCAACGAACTATGCAGCAACAGCAACTGTAAATATGTTGGAAAGCCGAATCTAATAGAAAAGCAATCGTATATAAAACTACCAAGGACAGAACGAAAAGCAAATCAGGGTTAAAATTTTCCACCGTAATGCGCAAAGAGATGTAATAGACATTATAGTAAAAAATCACGAGCAAAACAATTTCGAATTAACCAAAGGTTTTATTCAAGGCATAATCACTACTACTATAGAAACGAACAACAAAAATACATTACTGATGAGATGCCAAAATGCACTAAATAACCTAGCAAAAAAAAAAATAAGTAAATCCACATCACTCGATCTGGCAAGGGGATGGGGATTGTGATCATGAACAAGAAAAACGTGCATAGGCAAAACATAACTCACTACTCAATACATAATTTACGGTATTCCTTAAAGCAACAAAGCTGGTATCTCGATGCGCCTCATCACCTCATTAATAGTCAACGCGGCCCCAAACAACCCTAAAACTGGCGGAACTCATAACAGAAATTCTTACCCTTCTCCTTAGAACAATCAGTCCATCTCACATAAAGAACTCAGGCAGTCTAGTCGAGAAACTATAGTAAATGAACATACCGAAACACACAAGGCCATTTTAGATATAAAATCACTTTCCACCGAAGCTCTAGTTTAAAAATGACCGAATTCACAAGGAAAGCATCTAACACAATAAAAAATAAATCTACCAAAAAGTAAAATGATAAAAATATACCGTCTCATCATCGATTACTGCTACTCACATTTAATAATGAAATTGTTTTTTATTAGGATAACCGATGTGTGGCTTCTCAGCGGAGTGATGATATGTATCTCCTTAGAATTTTTCGAATCCGGTCGTTTCTAAAATATTTTACCTAAACAATCCCCATACATCTGTTATATTGATAATGCTCTACTTGTATATCCTCGTGATACTGATTTACCCAACCTAGTAGATAAACTAAAGAAAATCAAATATACAATAGAATTTACATGCCAAAATGAAAGAATGCAATTCCTTACTTTTCCTAGAAATAAGGCTACACCGATTAAAACAGTTTAAAACTCGGTTTCCTCCAGAAATTAACGAACAAAAACGTTATAATAAATTACTGTCCGCACAATAACAACAAAATAACACCAGGCCTAATCATTAAATTCTACCTAAAAGCACTCAGATTATCCAGCAAGATTACATACACGAAGGTGAGAAATACATTGAAAACAATTTCAAAATTTTCCATCATAATGTTGATTCTTATATATAAAAAATAATTGGACTCAGTAAAACATGTTTAACCACACACACACACACACACACACACACACACACACACACATGCGCATAAACAAGTTTATATATATATATGTGTGTGTGTGTGTGTGTGCGTGTGTGTGTGTAAACAACTTCAAATAAGTTCAATTGCTTTTTTTATTCTCTTACTGTAGTCTTCTGCGCATCAGAGGCATTTTTGCCTTGCTTGGGGTGAAATGATTAGAAAAATAATCATTATCCGTCATTATCCACCTCTGGCTTTTTTCAGCGTACTGCTCGAGATTCTGTTAGGGAATTTTGATAGTATAACCCGTTTGTAAATATACCTAAAAATAATGAAAGAATTACTAGTAAAATAACGAACAATGTCTAATATCGATTATGAATACTGTCGCAATGTGCTCACTGTTTTTGAAAAATAGCACATTTATATAACTATAGATTCACACATAAAACAATCTATATATTCAGATAAAAGTGAAATATAATAAAACCTTGATAATGGTTAAAAGTATAGCCGAAAGCACTTGTATTAATAAAACATTTTAAATTTTTTTATATAATTTATGTACTGTAAAGGAAAAAATATAAATCACATGAAAGATGGATTTCTGCCTAAATACACAATATATATATATGCATATGCATATGCAAGTGTAAACGCTGAAGAAGAACAGAATGATTAAATAAAGAAGACATGAGGAGAACTATATTTTTCTTGCCTACGCGTTTCATCTATTAACGGACTTCATCAAGGCAAAGATTTCAAATGAATTTGATTTCAAATAAATAATCTATAAACAAAAATTGTTTGGCAGTAAAAAATGCTCATAAATATTCATAAGATTAAGTGAAATTATTAAAAATGAAAAATATCATTGCTGATATTTGTGGAGAAATACTTTTTATGTACAATATGTTGAGATATTAAAATGATGGAAATTAAACGTTTTCTTTGGAAATTTTTTTTGTATATTTGCTCTATCTGCTGGCTTGGGATATTATTATTTGCCCTAAGATGGTGACATTGGAGAGAACAGGACGTAGATTAATATTTTGATAATATTTAATGACTGCACTCTCGAGAATGTTCCTTCTGAATAAATTATTTTTTCTTTTGATGAATATAGCAATTTTAGGTTGAAATTTTAGTAGAAATACAATTTTTTTACCCATGGGATCAGCTCTCGTAGGTAGCGGTGTCCTCATCTGTTTATGTTTTCTCAAGATGCTTGAAAAAAGATATAGACTAGAGATCAGATAAATATGATAAATATGACAGAAGACTACTATCCGAAGTCAGTGTTTATCCTGTGACCGACTATTGTTTTGAAGCAAATTTTTGGTTCCGTTTACATTTTGCTTAACTGAATGTACATTTCATCAACAGCTGTTGTCAGTACATTTCTCGGCGGAGCTGCTTTAGTTCGAACACCAGAATGTTGTAACTGATGACACAAATTGAAGATCACCAGGCAGTGATCACAAACTTTATAAATGCAATATCGGTTAGGTAAAGTGTGTGGGATTTTCGTTAAAATCAACCCATTGAGTTGATCATTTA
The DNA here is from genome assembly GCA_037127315.1 of Ascarosepion bandense. Lineage (NCBI taxonomy): Eukaryota > Metazoa > Mollusca > Cephalopoda > Sepiida > Sepiidae > Ascarosepion > Ascarosepion bandense. The sequence goes on from JBBBDQ010002324.1 coordinate 1,971,604, forward strand.
CGATTGTCATGAAGGATCCGTTTATCGTTACAAATCCCATATTGATCAGGAAGTGAATCATTTGAATGTCGCAGATGCAGCATCGAACATACTTCAAAGTTTTGATCTTTTCATCTTTCGCTGAGTTCATGTGGAAATCATTTCTCGAATGAAACAGACTGCAAAATAATTTTGGACATCTTTTATTTTTGAATTAATGTATTTAAACATCAGTCAAAATAGGATTCCTGAAAATCTATGTATTTCTGCCATTGAGTTACAAGCTTATTTATGTCACATATGCAGTATCGGAATAGTTCAAACCATCAAACCCTTCCCCGAGTTCATGAAGAATCCATTTCTCGAGTTTCGTCGTTTTACTAATTTCCTTGAGTTGGTCCGATATTGTTGAAATGCTGACATTCATTATCTGATACCTTTCACTGATACTTTGACGTAAATTTTGTTTGACTAGAGTTTTCAGATATCGATTTGCATTTGATTTCTTCAAGATTTGTATCCCCAGTGCGGAACTTCAGAAACCTGCTTCAAACAGTCTAATCACAAGTGAAACCTTCAAAGTCACCTCCGTTCTCTGTTGGCAGCACTTTCAGAAGCATTAGAACCAAGCTTAAACTCATGGAAAAAGTAAACGCACCTCTTCTTTTGTCATAATCAACATAAGTATACAATGTTTTAAGTTAAATTCTAAAAGAGGTTGATATTAAATAAACATAGAGGACACTTTAATCATTAGGAATGAGGAATATATTTTTGTGAAACTATTATAATAATAATAATAATAATACAATGCAACATTTTTATTCGCAAGATATGACATTTTTCTGAGTGCATTTTTCTTTTCGTTTTGAACTAATCGATCAAGTTTGTTTTTTCGCATTGATAACACGGCTGATAATTTGACACTAACAATGTCCGGTATCTCTCTGTTAGGCTTGCCAGTGTGTTCGTGCAGCATTACAATTTTCGTGTGTTTCCTTAGAGTAACGTCCATCGCAGATAAGTTTGCAAGACAACTAATCGACAGCCGAGACAATAGTCTGGGCGTGATAAAATCTAACGCAATAAGGGATGAAGCAATATTTCTCAAGGCCAAAAAAATTTAATCATACACCAACGAAAATAGATTCATGTTGATGCACACCACTCTAAATGACCTAATTTGAGGAAAAAAGAGTAATCGTTTGCACCCTGTCACTTTAGTGTGTCTAAAACTGACCGTATATTAAAAGAAAGGAAAGTAAAGCAGTTGTTTCAGTTAATTTGCACATGGTGTATATCCATTTTAATCCTCTCATGGTCCCCAAAAAGTTTTGGTATGGTGTTTATAAACATAAAGAAATGTGCTGTATGTATTTTAATAAGTTTTAGTTTTATTTTAATTTTGTTTCACTGTAAGTACTTAGGAATAAGAAAATAATATTAATGAAAATACATACAGCACTTTCTTGTTTTCTAAATATCTTTGTATGGAAGCGAAATATACATAATTCGTGCCAAAGTCCAAAAATCTTGAAATAATATTTGGAGTAAAATGCTTGCATATACATCAGTCAAATTTCATAAACACAAATTCCATAGTCCTCCAGATACATTTAAAAGTAATACCGATTTTTGGTTGTTTGTTGCTATACAGACCTGCAACACGCAGCAGATTTCGAATATTGTTTCGCTTTTCCAGCTGAGATTATGTTAACCGTTCTTAATTCTGATATTTTATATGGTCGTTGAATTAACAGTTTCTTTTTACAACCATGTCAACTGGGCGTACGAACGTGAAGTTAAAATTAAATTCTGCGAGTAAATGCAAGAATTAAGGTTGGAGGATGGATAAAGCTTGAAGTCAAGATTAACTATTTCGGTATATCTCTCAAAATTTTGGTTGTGTATTTAAGAAGAAAAAAGTTGAAAGTGCTGTGAATTTTCTATTACAGCACTCTGAAAAATGATTATCAATGTCCAATACTAAGTTGATGTATTAGAATTATGCCCATAATTTTCCTATTGACTAAACCTCCAAATTATATCTTAACCCGTATTGACATTTGATGAGTTTTAGTCGAGATAGTTATCGGAATACATAACATTTATTAAAGGCATTATTTTCACAGATAAATATGTATCGACTGATATTATCTGAAAAGCATAATTCCGATTAAATCTTTTTCGTACATAACCCAGATATAAAATGGTGTTTGGAGTTGAAAGTATTAATTACATTACATGAGTTATTGAAATACGATACAGAAAGATATCATAAGTTATGTCTGTGTGCTCACTGACCTAAAAGTGGGTTTCTATAATTCCGTCTTTCTGATTATACAAGCACGGACGATAATTTTATTTGTTGAATGAAAAAGCCTTTATTTTATTAAGGAATCAGGTTGAAAAAATAGAAATCAAGAAAAGACATCGCGAGTAGATGACTATTACATTTTGTTTATAATACAATATGTGATTATCTTAAAGCGTCAAATGTATATCTTAATCAGTCTCAAAAATAGATATAAAGTAAAATAGATCATGATTTTTATCGCCATACTCCCTGGAATTAATTTTTAAATCTTCCCGTTGAAAATGGGTTTTCATGCCGAATTAAATTTGGCAGCGAATGTTTTGAGACAGGACGGGAATTCCAAGCAAACGTTCTCATAGGTTCTCACTTACCTGTTCAACCGTTATAGCCAACAGGAATCATGAATTCCTGTTAGATTAACGAAATAATTCTCATCCTAATAGAATCCACCTTTTAATCGCTGATAAACGGGTGATGGGTGTTCTTAACAAGGCAATATCATTGTTGGCTGATGTATCATCTCGCAAGTTTGAATTTAGAAATAAGTGGTGGTCTTGTGTGTGTTGAACAAGAAAAAACCGTCAATCTCTCTCCTCTTCACTGAATTTGATATACAGCTATTAGCTGCATATAAAGGAAAATGGTTTGCTCAGACATTCTGTTCTAACTTCATTCTCAACATTTTAGAATAATATTTGCTTGATCTCCGCCCCCAAGAACGGACTGATATAAACATAACTCCATTCATAGTTTCTACTATTATCTAAAAAGCAGATCTAAAAAAGGTTTCTGAACTTGACGGTGTCCAGGCTATTGTCCTAAGAAAAAGAGGTGGTGAACTAACTCCTGTTCTCTGTAAACATTAAAATAGCCTTAGCGCTTCCTGCTTTCTAACCTGTGGATAATAATTTACTGTAGCCCCTTTCTTTAGGAATTCTGGCAAAAATTCTGATCCCTCGAATTGTCTTTTCTATTTGCCTGTACGTTTTTTGGTAAAATACTAAACGCTCTGATGAACTCAGAATTAGTTGAATGCCTCACTTCACAGAGACTTCTTTCACATAAAGAATATGTTTTTTGTTTCTCTGGGCCAACATAGGTTGTTCTATGGAGTTCTCCTCCGTGGTAATCTGACCGCGTGAATTTAAACGTTTCATTGTTTTATTGTTAAAATAACTGGATGTAACCCGTAATTTCTATTTTAATAAATTACTTTATCGCATTTATTACTGGAAGTCTCGTAATTGCTTCCCTTAAATTTATAATCGCTAAACACTTAAGTACAACTTATATCAATATCCTCTGAACCCGTAAATCTGTTCTTTGATTCTCTTTTCTTCTCACGAAAATATTCTCTTTCTGTTCCATTTGTGGCTGAGCGACACTAACTCCTTGCTTGGGGTGTACGAATTAAAGAAATAGATAGACAGATAAATAGATATAATAACTTGTGTAATTATTTTAATTCTCAGAAAATATCCTACTTTTAAAATCGCTAATTCTAAAAGGGTTTTGTGATAGAAACAAATTAGAAGTAAACAATATATGAGGTTACTACCTTTTCCTCTCTTTCTATTTTCACTGATAAGAAGTGAACGATTCGGTATCGTCTCTAACTCTTCTGACTGTAATTACTACAATTAATACAATTTTCAAGCTACGTGAATAGATGTCGCTTAGCTCTCGACTACGAAAACGTTTCTCGTCATAATTGTTCTAATTTATAGACAGTGTCAAAATAATGTTTCTGTCCTGGTTGATTTAAATGGATATCAGGAAATCACACAGCTTAAATTAATTCTTTCAAATTATGTTCGGTTTATCTTTCGAAAATTAAGGTAAATATTTGTGGTTCTCTATTATTATCAAATATTTTAAAGGCATTCATTTTTAACTGCATTTCTTATCGTTGGATAAAAGACCTGTATAAGAATTTGTCTTAAATTGGATTTCAAACGATTCCGACATTTTATTCTTTTCGAAGAGAGTTATCGTTTGGAATTTTATGAAAATGGTACGGTAGGAATTTGAAAGGCTTACTTATCATGCGCCATAATGCTTGTAGAAATTTCAAACTTTGGCTTATCGTAGAATTCCTTTTTTAATTTATTGCACTAATAATATATCTTTATAGATTTGTTTGTTCTTTTTAATATCTTTTTTGCTCATTCGTCTGTTTTCTTTTTCTGCATTTATTTTAAGTTTTTATTTCTCTCTTTACTTAAAGTTATTTAATCTCATCTTCTACTTTCCTTCTTTTTCTTCTTATATTCTTTTCTTTTTCTTCTTTAGTAAGTAATGAACATAATAATCAGAAAATACTAAACCCAAAAAGCTGAACACTATATATAAAGTTAAAATTCATCTTCCAAACTTCTCTGCTAACTTAATCAATATTTCAAATCATGATCTTACTAAGGAACAGACTCAATTTATCAATCCAGGTCCAAACTGCCACGTTTATTTTTTCACTTTTATGACAATGCTAAAAATGCGGAAATTAAAATTCTATACAAAAACTCTCACAGGCTACAAGTCTAAAAAGTTACAAAATAGCAGCCAATGCAAGGAAAGAAATATTCTACAGTTGTTACTGTAAAAGCGAACAACAGACATTAAATAAAATACAACTCACCAAAGGAGAGGATAATGTATCTTGAAGTTCATATGATGTGATATTTATATGTGCGTATGTTTTATTAATATTATAATAAAAATAAAAATAAGAATATGTAAAAATATGTAAAAATAAAACTTTAGATTAATAAATAAATATACCATAAATATATACATTTTGTGCGACCACGTTCCTAATAGTTATTACCCATGATGTGTAATAGCTATTAGGAACGAGGCCATTACGCTTGACACTTTCTCTTATGGGGTTCTCCCTTTTCATAAAGATGTACTCGTCCAGAGTATAATTATACTACTGCTATAGAAGCGAGACTGGAGAATACTGCGTTTTCACAGAGAGTTAACCGGAGAATACGAGAGTCCAGACAGAGATTAACAATCAATAAACAGTAGTTCATAGTAACTCTGTGCTCCGCTCATCGAGAAGATTATTATGTAGTATTTGTCAGCTTCCAACGCGGACATATTCAATATACTACGGCTTCACTTCTAGAGACTTGTGCCTATACTTTTTATTAACCCACATTCCTGGACTACTAATCTTCATTCAAGTCTGTATCCTTTCGTTAATACACTTATTTTCTATCTCAAATTACTGGTCGTTGTTCATTTATTTGTACAGACCCCATTCACGGGATAAACAACAGTTTCAAATGTTCAGCTTCCCAAAAAACAAACAGTATATGGACAACGGAAAGTGACCACATCGGTTCTTAATAATGACTGCGAAAATCTAAAATAAACGAACACAAATATAAAAATATGAACTTCAGGCAGTTTATCCACAACTTCACACACAATACTCAACATTTTAGCCAAAGATTAGAAAAATACAATAAAATATTAATTACATCTCGTCATTTCTTATTCATGTCGAAACATAACAATGACATTTCATTTTCACGCATATAGTTAACAAAATTAAAAAAAAATGTTTCACTAAAGACTACATTTATTTAATATAATGGTCATTGGCTTCAACAACAGCATCCAAAAGACTCTGGAATCTTCTGAAACTGTCATCTTGTTAAGTTAGTGAATGCTGCCATAACACTTACCTTCAGTTCACCTTTGGTTCTACAAAGAGTTTTGTCGGACTTTCACTCAATTGCACCCCACATACAATAACCAAGATGGTCTTAGTCCTGGGAGTTAGATGGCCAGATGTAAAGGATGATGTGTGACAGCCATAAATGGTTTATCCTGTTAGTGTGGCAAGGTACAGAACTATTTTGACCCAGGGCAGCACCACCTTCCGAAGGCACTTGATACAGACTGTGTTGTTGAGGCTGTGGCCCACATCAACAAATTCGGGAGTTCTTTTCTCATCATAACGATCAGAGCGAGTTTTCCGAGCTGCCGTACTTTCATAATCACAAATAGACTTATCGAGCTCTTTTCAAATTAATTGAATTGTCTTTAGACTGGCATCCAAACACGCTAATATGTTCGTATTGAGGCTTCCGAATGGTAAGCAATACATCATGCTCCCTAAACTTTCCAGGTTTAACTGAGCATAATGACAGTAATATACTCATTTCAGTAATAGTCGTCTCTAAGCATATAAAAAGCTTGACTCCAAAAAGAATTAGCCCGAATAAAATTCCAGTGGTCGTTCTTAAGTGTATTAAGCAAAAAGTATCCCCGATTTTAGCAAAATTATTTAACCGGTGATTGAAAGAGAAATCATACTCAATCACATGGTAAGTGGCAATCGCATGCAACCGATCCCCCTCCCATTAGTCTCCTCAATGTCATCAGTTAACTTTTTGAGGCCATTATCAACAAAAAGCTCATCTAGTAGCTTGATAGAAACAGATTCTTATGCGACGAGCAATACAGTTTTCAATTAGTTCGATCAACAGCTGACATTCTAAATACCATTACACATAGAATTTGTAAGGCCCTTCATGATACACTCGTTTTCCTCTGCCTTTTCGTTCTTTCCCTTCGTTTCTTGATGTATTTGCACCTTAACTCTTTGCTATAATAGTTTTACTCGTCTGCTATCTCTATTTTTATTCTTTTTCTTTTGCAGCCTGTTGTAAATTAAAATTTTTCTTATTTAATTCACTATTTTTTTCTATTTCCCTTAATTTGTTTTATAAATATAATTTTTATTTAATCTTTTTATTACTTTGTACTGCCTTTTTTCTCTTGCTTTTTCCTTTATATTAACACTTGAGTAAATGACAAAATCAATCATGACATTTTTTCTTAACGACTTAAATCGAAATATAATTACTTTTGAATGACATTTTGGTTTAATTCAAACTCTGATTCTTCTTGATACAAATGTAACTGAAGATCTGTTTCTACGGTTAATTTCATTAAAATATCAGAAGCAAATGCATTTTCGTCTCGGTTCACTCATGAAAAATATGGACATTATGTCAGTTGATATTAATGTTCTGCTTCCGCAACTCCATATTGCCAATCTATATTAGAAGAATCTCAAGATACAAAGGAATTTAGGCGTCATGATGACTTCACTGATCAAAGAAGGATATTTTTTCAACAGAAAAAAAACACCCCGGACGAGTGAAGAAATCATAACGGTGTCTTCACGAAACTTCTAAATCGGCATGAACCTGTTCAATTAAAGTGACACATTCTTTGAACTATATATATATATTTGCAATGTTTCCTTTAAACAGGTTTCGTTGAATATGACAAAAGTAAATTTGTTTTATTATTTTTATTTAGTTTTTTCTAATATTTTTATTATTCTGTTTGGTGTAGTTAAACTGTAACGACTATTCATATTGTCCATAATGCCAAGTGCTTTCCCCTACTTCTTTAGCCATTTCCAAGGTTTTTATTTTGCTAATGTTTTCATGCTGTCTGTTTCAAATATATTGAAATAGAGCATAAGTATGTTTTCCTTACGATTGATATTCATCCAACTATTATATATATATATATATATATATATATATATATATAGGCTTGGTGGTATATCCCAAAGGATCCTATTAATATTAGATATACAAACTCATTTAGCCAGATATTTTGAAAATTTGAAATTTCGTCTCACCTGTTTCATCTTTATTTTTATGTTTAATTTATTCTATCTCTTTTCGTTATTGTCATCCGCGAGCCGGATTTGCCATTTTCCTATAGCAATGATCTGACTTTGTCTTCTTCTCTACACTTATTTCCATTTTTAACACACCGAAACAAATAAACATATTTTCTCATAATGTATTGGTCTTGCTAACAAGATGAATGCTTAAAAGTACCTGTCAAATTGGCCATCCTAAATAAGAAATACTGAATTTCTATTTGTAATATATATATATATACCCATTTTTCAATTTTGAATAGTTGTTTTTTAATTTCTATACTGAACAAATACGATGCACACAAATAACCTCACTCAAGAAAACACACGTATAAAAGTTCATATATACTTGCAGGCATATAAATACAGTAATACATAAGCACCCGCATACACACAGTTATATAACTGCACGAAAACACACACACTTATAAAAATCCACTGAGTTCTACAGACGGCTCAAAGGCATTTATACAAACACTTGCAAATATATAACAGATACACACTTGCATATACATGTACACATATTTATCCAAACACATAACTATACTTACGCACTCTTGCCAATTAATTCTACAGGCATGTCTAATCCAAAATAATTATACACACATAAACTTATTCATATGTATAAAATACACACTTAATAAACAAACGTATATATATAAAATTACAGTACAATACTATTTCTTCTCTGTACCACGTTTCTTCAGATGGTAGGCGATCATGGCCTTCTACTTCTTCCCTATTCCTAGCGGCTCTGGTACGTTTTCTTATGTTACCCTTCCTAAACCCTACTCTGCCATTCACTTGCTCAAGTCCGGCAAGTATGTTACGGCCTGCTTTTCCCTTCTCTTTTTCTCTCTTTCTGATCTGTAAATCTCAGATTTTCTAAGCCCTCCTTTCTCATTGTATGTCCAAGGAACTTTAGCTGTCTTTTCCTGATGTGAAGTATTGATTTCCTTTTCGTTTCCTTCCACTCGTTGCTGACATACTAGGTCCATGGTAGCCACAGCATCCTTCTGTAGAACTATATTTCGTTTGCTTCAAATCTCTCCGTTATCTTTGATGAAATTGTCCAGCATTCACTGCCATACTGAAAAACAGACATCATATAGTGATGCAATATTCTCTTCTTTGTATCTAGTAAAATATTTAATATTCTAATCAGCTTCTGGAATGCATTCTGGCCATGCCGTTTCGCTTTCGTGTCACACGTTCTCTCTTCTGTTAGAACCCTTCCGAGGTTTAAATGTCTTTATCTGCTTGATGTTTGTATCCCTCGCCTGTAGTTTGCATTTTGTGCTCTTCTTTTTACTGATGACCATCCATTCAGTTTTCTTGTAGTTTTTTGTAGTCGTTTCTTTACAATTCTTTTTTCAGTTACCTTCTTTAGGAGGCCTTGCAGTTACGTTTACTGAAACATCTGCGTATTTTATATTATTCAGATTGTGGCCACCGATGATGAATCATGGCGCAACTTCTGAGGCTCTCAGAATAGTCTTGCTATTGAATAGATCCGGTGAAAGACACATCCTTGTTTTACACGCGATTCTATATTTGTCTTTCTGTTGAACTCGTTTACTATCCATATGTAAGCAGTTTTCTGCCAGTAGAGGTTTTGGATTACCCTAATGTATTTCCCAAATATGTCTAAGATGCTGAGAATTTATTTGTGACGTCCTTTGTAGAATGTATTTGCGTAGTTTATAAAATGCAGGTACACATATTTCTACATTTGTATTGCCTTTCCGATACCATTCTAAGCATAAATATAGCATTTTTTGCTCCAATATTCTCTCTGTTTATATATTATCTCTGGCCTTATTGCGCTGCGAGTTCCATTCATCAAGATTCGGATGATGAATTTTATTACGTGATTCATTAATTTGATTGTTTAGTGGCGTTCATATTCATTTACACCTGGTTTCTTAGGCAGCGCTATGAAAATCGATATGTATTTTCTATATTCCTGAGATGAGCCAGTACTCATAACATCTAGATTATTGGGACTATTGTCCTCTTTTTGGTTTCCATTTGTATGATATTTTGGCTGTTGTACGCTCCTGCTTTCTTCAGGTGCTAGAATTTCGAACAGAACTCTTTATTACGATCATCGGGGTATATCATTCTCATTCCTTGTGCAAAGCCACTTTTAATAGTCATGAGTTATCTCCCTCTAAATTGACTGTCTACTGAACTCACAACTCTTTGGGTCATGACATTGGAATTGGTCAGGCTAAGACACTTGGAGTCAATCAATCTATCCACTGGGCCATGAGTTGTGAGTTTAATACAAGTCTACAGCAGCGGTGAACAAGTAATTTAGGCTGTGTACATTTGAAACATTTTTCTCTTTGTCCATTGCGGTTTGTTAGCCGAAGGTTGAGAACTGTCACTCCTTCCCTCTCCTTACCTACCTTGACATTCAAGAATCCCATCATGATTCTATTTCTTGGGTTTTACGGTTGGACTTGGCATTGTCCAGTATAGAGTAGAAAGATTTTATTTCCTCCTCAGAGCTTTGCGTTATCGGTGCGTAGACTACTATAACAGCTATGTTGAAGAGCTTCCGTTTCAGTTTGACTAAGATGGCTCTTTCGGATAGCTGGCAAGATCCCAGAACGCATTTCTTCGTTTCTTCGTCCAGTATTAAGCGGGCTCAGTTTTTTGTATTTTTACCGCCTGCATATATGATTCTGTGGTTGTCATTTATTAAATCTCTATTGTTTAGCCACCTACTTTTGCATATTCCCAGAATATTGTTGTGCAGTCTGCTTATCTCCTGCTTGACATTCTCTACTTGACCACTGCTGTTAAGCATTCTGATATTCATTGTTCCAGGGTAATTCTTTGTTTGTTGCGCACAGTCGCGGGATAACGGTCCGGTGACACCTGTTGCTCATGTTGTTCCTTTTCAGGCGAGGACCAGCTCCGAAAACTGTCTCCCTCTACCCCTTTGGCGCTAACATTCACTAGATGATATCTGTGATATCTGTTGCCATGTCGGTCATTTGAACTTAACCCCCTTCATACCGTTGTGTTTTATGTATCAGTTTTTCAAGTTCATGATTGTTCTTGTGAGTGACAGTGGAGAGGTTTCTCGTTGCCTTCTCCACAGAGATTTATCGAGACTCCGCTTGACTTTTTCAGAGTTCTTCAGCACTTTTTGTAGGTTTTATTTTTACTCCTAATGTTTTCCCCCTCACCTCACTCACCTAGATTGGGGTATTTATGTGCTAGTAGGGCGATGTGGGAAGAAAAAAGTACGTTATTAAGTTGCAACTTAGTATTAGTTCGAATTGATACTTTATTGCTGAGAATCCAATTTCTCATTTTTAAATCCGATTCAAGTAAAATTAAGATTAAACTTTGCAAGTGGCAAATAGGCATTTCACTTTTTTCTTTAGTTAGTTATTCTCAAAGGCTGTGTTATTGAAAGGTGGTTTATAACATATCTATATGTATATATAAACATATATAAACAAGAAAGAGAAAAAGAGATAAATACTGAAAAAGTGTCACAGAGAGATACATGTGTGTATGTGTCTGTGTGTATGTGTGTGTGTGTATGTGTGTGTGTTTTGAGGAGGGGGCTAGCCAGAAACTTTATTGAGCTAGAATCATCATTGGAATTTCAAAGAAAAATTTCCGGCTATTGGTGTTAAAATGTCTTTCTCTGAATGGACTGAGAGGATGAAAAAGAAAAAATGTATCTGGATAAGACTACAAATATTCAACTGTCCGTCATATCCGACAATGACGCTTGCCTCCTCAAAAAACGGATTGCAGTTTTGGGTTAGGTTTGGGATGAACAGTTTTAATCCCACAAGATCCATCTTGTTTAACCTCGGCATATCTAACTACAGATTCGTGTCCACCGTTTAATGCCCTCGCCCCGCCACCCCAAAACTTACCCGATACAGACAGCTACATACACACATACACCCCACCCACACACACACTTCAAGCAGACATACACAATTACATATATATATATATATATATATATATGAAGCAAATACACTACAGCATTTGTCTATACTTTTGAGATGAGGTTGTATTTACTCTATTTACATTATTAAACAAAAATGAGGACAATAGTCCGAATAATTGAAATAGTAAATATAGTTTTTCTGTTGTGGTTCAGGTTCTGAATGAGAAGTGATAATTCTGTTTTGTAAATGCTAGTCGGATCTAGAGGTAAGGGTACATATTTTAACACATAATAATTTTAAATTCAACGACAAACACTATTTACAGATTAGTGACACAGTAATGGGCACGAAAATGGCACCTAGTTATGCCAATATCTTTATGCACATTCTAGAAAGAAAGATACTAGACAATTCACAACCATCACATTCTTTTAGATACATTGATGACATTTTCTTATATATGGACTCATGGATTAGAAAAATTAAAAAACTTTTTTACTTTCTGCAACAACTTCCACAATACAATTAAATTTACCGTGGAGTACACATACACATCCGTCCCTTTCTTAGATGTCATGATAAAATTAAACAAACATACACTTTCCACCAGTCTATACAACAAACCCACAAACCAACATAAATTCCTACACTTTAACAATTGTCATCCCCTTAAATTAAAAAAAATCTATCGTACACAGCTCATTTCTAAGAATCAAACGCATATGCTCAGACCATCCAGATTTTCTATACAACCTAACGAAGCAATATCTAAAATGTAAATACCCAATAAAATTAATAAAAGAAGCACTAAATAAAACCATCCACATAAATCGTAACACACTTCTCACGTACAAGAAAAGAAAAACAACAACCGAATTCCCATGGTTTTTAACCACAATCAATATTCCCACACACTTATTTAAAATATAAAAAATGATTACAAGAACCTCCAATCAAACAAAACAATCAAAGAAATTTTCGATAAACCACCTATAAATGCAATGAAACAAACACCCAACCTTTCAGCCATCCGCACTTGTACCAAATATCTAAAAAATACAAATCTATCTGGGAATTTCAAATGTGAAAAATCTCGCTTTCTAGTCTGCAAGCATCTTGTAAACGACGCAGTATTTTGTCTACCCAACACCAACATCAAATAGCACCCACACGACTCACCTGTGACAGCCAAAACATTATATATTTTCTCTTCTGTTCAATATGTCCAAATAGTGGATATATTTGTGAATCTGGAATTAGCTTTAGATTCCGTTTCAATAATCACAAACTTAGCATACGCCAGAACAACCAATAGCAGTTCACTTCAATCAACCGGGACACACATTAGAAAATTGCAAATGTTTACTAATAGACTCCGATTTTAGTTCTACACGCTCTCTCAGAAAGAAAGAAAAATACTGAATTTTAAAAATTAAATACACACAGGCTAGGGTTAAATAGGGACTTGGGTGTTTTGAATCTTTATAAATATTTCAATAGTTAAACATTTTTAGATACAATTAAAAATATTTTTTTAAAACTAAATTGATAAGTATTATTAAAGATAGATATACGTTTACAAATATTTAAAACAAACTGTCGCTTTCTGCGTCACGTTATGTAAACAATCACTCTCGAACGAACGCTCTCGCGAAATACGTTTCTAATTTAAATTTCAAAATTATTTGTTTCTGATGAAAGGCCGAGGACGGTCTGAAATATCAAATATAATAGCAGAAATAAATAAATACTGTCAAAAAAATACATTTTTAAACTTACAACATTTTAGTAGTTTTTCCGATATATATATATATATATATATATATATATATATACTAGCAGTATAGCCCGGCGTTACTCGGGTGGAATGAAAACTTTAAAACTAATCCATGGGGCTGGAGCTCAGACTCTTTGGACGTTGGCATGAAAGATTAAAAAGCAATAGTTGTTTCCAGTTAAAGCGGAACCGTAGACTGAAAGAAAAATAAATGGATGTGATTTCAAATTTTGATTTCTTGGTATCGATATCAAATAAGTTTTTTCGTCGTAAACTGAAGTTTGATGGTTAAATACGTCCTCTGAGTAAATGTTATTATGGCTGAGACTAAGAACTACAATTATACCTACTTAGAGCCAAACCCGAAGCAAAAACTAAAATAAAAGGTCTCAAAGAAATACAGACATACAGGCAGGCAGATAAACAGACACACACACAAACATCTTGCCATATATATATATATATATATATATATATATATATATATATATTTCAATTTTCTGCACTATTGTAAGAACTGCAACCTTGAAATTCTGAATATCGTTTCTTATGTCTTTGTATATGAGTGAATCAAATTTGATTAAAATCGGACCACTCCTTCTATAACCCGATCTTTTCGATTATCGATTTTCGATATTTATCGGGGATACCTCGACACAAAACCTAGCTAAAAACACTCGCAGACGCTTATAGTATAACTGTGTAAATGCTAAAAAAATCGCTTCAGCCGTTTCGGAGTCTATAGTTAAGGGACACAGACACACATGCATACACACACAGACAAAGTTCTATTTACAAATAAGTTTATAAATATATATATATATATATATATATATATATATATATATATATATATATATTATAAATTATATTTTAGAACATGGACATAATTTCTAATGTCTCTTGTTTTGGCTGTTAGACTTTTGAAGAATCTGGTGTGTAAGTGTGAAATTGTTGATTAATGGTATTATCTGTTGGAATGTACGTTTTATCGGTCGGGTATATCTTTTGGTTAGAATATCTAAGAGGGCGTCGTGTTGAGCGGTCATTTTGATGGTTTGCTATCGTTTAATTGATTGATGTCTACTGTCTGCGGACCTAATTCATGTATTTACTTTGATCCTGTGACTAGGTTTTCAATCTGGGGTTTCTTAGATAGACATGATAGGGGTGGGGTCTTTTTCTTTCCAATTTTGATTTTTTCGGTATGGAATATTTTTTTTTATTTTATAGGGTTTTTTATGAAAATTATATTCAAGTTTGGAGTATTATTGTATTTAAGCGAAGTTATTTCAAGAAATCTAAACTTGTAATTTTTAGGAAGTAAATGCAAATTAGCGTTTCATTAGCTTTTTGTATAAAGTTGTATGTTTAATTTTAATTTTAAGTTTAGAGGGTCGGTTTTTCTTTTCATTTTTTTATATAAAAATGCTATAGAGAGACTCGATCCAATAAATTCTTAAAGGAGCGTCTATCACTAAAGCCTACACCAATGACCTTACTTAACGCAATAACCATACTTAAATACAAAAATATTCCGTACTAGAAAAATCAAAATTAAACAAATGGCTCCCAAACTCGAAAAAGAATCAAGATTGATATATTCAAAATCAAGATTAAATATACTACTTCAGAATAATTATATCATACAAAAAAAATAAACTTTAAGCACACGTAAGATCTAACTCTACAATCACACTAAAAATACTGGAAATTTGAATAGATATTTTTATTATAAAAGATAAAAAATGCTATAGAAAATGTCGATGTAATAAATCCTTAAAGTTAGATCTCATGCCCGCAAAAATATCTAAATAAATAAAATATATAAAAAATTAGAAGAAATAAATAGAATTCCAAAGGATAATTTATAGAAAAAAGAATATAAAAAAAATGAAAAGAAAAAACCGACCCTCTAAACTTAAAATTAAGATTAAACATACAACTTTATACAAAAAACTAATGAAACGCTAATTTGCATTTACTTCCTAAAAATTACAAGTTTAGATTTCTTGAAATAATTTTGCCTAAAAACAATAATACTCCAAACTTGAATATAAAATAAAAAAATATAATTTTCAAAAAAACCCTATAAAATAAAAAATATTCCATACCGAAAAAATCAAAATTGGAAAGAAAAACACCCCACACCTATCGCGTCTATCTAAGAAACCCCAAACTGAAAACCTAGTCATAGGTCAAACTAAATTTATGAATTAGGTCCGCTGACAACAGACATCAATCAATTAAACGATAGCAAACCATCAAAATGACCACTCAACACGACGCCCTCTTAGATATTCTAACCAAAAGATATACCCGACCGATAAAACGTACATTCCAACAGATAATACCATTAATCAACAATTTCACACTTACACACCAGATTCTTCAAAAGTCTAACGGTCAAAACAAGAGACACATTCACTTAATTACCAATAACCCCAACCAACCTCCACGACAACAACGAACCAAATATAAACAGAAAATGATTCCAAACTCTTACTTCTCCCGATGAAGTGTTTGAGTCCAAACACTGAAACAACCATATGATTGTAGATAAGAGGACATATATAGAAGAAATTACGTATATGTTCTAAAACATAATTTATAATAAATATTCACAGCTCTAACATCATATATCGAGCACTGTTTTAAATTAATATTTTGGACGGAAAAAAAACATTTCTTTTTTTTTCTCTCTTCATTCTGTACTCACTCGAATATATATATATATATATATATATATAAGTTTATACATGTTCCTTTACTATTATATTTCTTATTATTTCTATCTTTGAGTTGTCATTCTTTTCTCTTTCTTTTTCTTCCTAAACATTTTTTTTACTTTTTTCACGTTAGTTTCAATCATTTCTTTCTTCCTTTTTTCTTTCTTTTTTCTTTTTTTTCTTTTCTTTCATGATAATGTTGTCTCTCTCTCTCTCTGTGTCTATATTTTCTCTCTCTCTCTGTGTCTATATTTTCTCTCTCTCTCTCTCTCTCTCTTGTGCAAAGCATTATTATCGATCAGTGCCACACATGTAAGCAGAAATATTATTAGGATTCACCGATATGACCGCATTAGCTCAGATATCGATTCAGTCGTTGGCGTGCCATCTGCTGTTGCTAGTGGCCAGACACATGGACATCGGAAATTGACATAAACCGCCCATGAATGGAAAATCAGAATAGCTCCAAGGAACAACAAAGACAATCACTTCATTTAGTGCATCAGACCTTCAAACGGAATCTCATGCGTACAGGCACAACATTTCTGCGGTCCTGTGGCGTTTGGGTTTTGCAATGCCATTTTAGCTTGGGTGATGCGGCCTGAGCCAGTGGAATGTCTGTTGTTTTTCTCAGTCAATTGAATATATAGGAAAATGTAAAAATCTTTATAACGCTGTTTGGGAAATTATCAGGGTAGAAACGACATATTTTATCCAAGATTTAGTAGAGAATATCAGATGTCAATAAAATATGGTGCCATGACCTTTTCAAACATTACTACTGACTTTGTAATTCGTCTAGTGTATTTCAATAACTCAATAAATATTTTTTTGCTGAAATAGATTTCATATTCAAAATTGAAAATAATGTATAGACGAGTTTGCTTTTGTTGTCATACATAACACAGAAAATTAAAAATAAATAATGAAAATAATTTATATGAATTTTATTACAAGTACCATATATACTCGCGTGCCATACGAATTTTGAAGACCTCATTTTAAAACTAATTTTAAGGGAAATCGCATGACACTAGAATATATACGGTACATACGATGGAATATGCGAACCAATTGATAAGACATTCGATGGTGTTTCAATGAAAACCCTGTGTGCATGTTCAAAATTTTTTTTATGATTTCCTCCCATTCAGGAAATAAGCCAAAAATTGAAGAACATGTCAATAACCCTTGACCATGTTTCACAAGGATTGTTTTTCTTGACTACTCTATTGTGCTTTAGCTGCTTGGGGTGCGAAATAAAGACATCCCTTCCTTTGGCTTACAACGCTGAATTGACTAGCAACAAGGTGCAGTGAACACATTTTTTTTATAAGCGTTTCACCTCGAGCAATGCATGTCACTGCCACTACTGCGCAGGCGGGTACATAGAGTGGATTAAGGATGGTTAAATATAGCAAATGACAGAAGGTGGGTGGTAGGCTGGTAAGGATACCGAGAATGGTTAAGTATAGGAAATGTCAGAGGATGGGTGATAGGCGGGTAAGGGCACCGAGAATGAGGGTTGGGTAGATGAGAGTTTTCTGAGAATAATTGGGAGTTTTTGTGATAGGAGGTGTCTATTGACCCTACATTTAAACACCTGGAGATTGTAGCTGTCGGGAAAGCAGACTTGTGGAAGGGAATTCTACAGGCGGAAAGCGCGAGAAAAGAAGCTGTTGGAGTAGAATTTACGGTTACATCTTATCTGTTTAACTGTAAAATGAAAGTACTTGTAGAAGAGGCACAGGGAAGCCACATCACGCCGGTGAGAGAGTGGTTGGAGCCGGTCTGCCAAGTCAGTATCAACCACGTTACAGATCCTTCTTTGTATTTTGTCAAGAAGCGCAAGGAGAGCAGCAGGGGCACCCGACCAGATATGGCAGCAATATTCAATACACGGGCGGATGGTAGATTTGTATATGTGCAGGATAGATTCAGGTGGGAAAAACTTCCGGGCCCTGCACAGAGAGCCGACTTTCATAGCGGCAGATTTGGCAATGGATCCGATATAGTCATTCCATTTGAGGTCCGCCGAATGTGTAAGGCCAAGGAGGCGTAGTGTTTTACTCTCTGGGAGGCAAGCCTGTTCCATGCTGATAGGAGGTAGATGCGATTGTCTGTGGTGGTTATTTGATAACAGCTTCGTTTTAGAAACATTGAAATTTACTAGCCATTTCCTACTCCAGGCCACTACGGATTGTAGGTCCTTTTCAAGCACGGCAGCGAGGTTCGCTTTGTCGCCCACACCTGGTTTTTGATCGATGCGAGAGTAGATTGTTGTGTCATCGGCGTACATGCCTACTTGGGATATAATGACGTTGGGATCATTAATATACATCAGAAAGAGCGTAGGACCTAGGATAGAACCTTGAGGGACGCCCGCGTTCGTATGGTAGTTTTAGGAGGCATACCCATTTAATAATACCTTCAATGTGCGGTTAGAGAAAAATGACTGGATGAGGTCAAACAGGTGTCCAGTTATACCGTAGCTCCGCAGTTTGCATAAGAGGCCAGCATGCCAGACCCTGTCGAACGCTTTGGAGATATCCAAGGCAACGGTTCGGTCTTCGCCATTCTTGTATCAGAAATATATTTGATAGTTAAAAGAAATAAACTAATAAGTTGATAACTAAGATTATAATGTCTCTAAGAAAACACGCCACTAATGGTTTTCAAAAAGAAGTGTAATGGAATTTGTTTAACGGTACATCAATGCTATAAGTCATTTAATGTCGAAATATAATATTCTTTGGCGATTTTAACTATATGTTAGTCTGCTTTCACAACTGATTACAAGATGGATGATAATTAACTTTTGAACATATATCGTTTTATAGAGACATAATTACTAGAGGCGGTAATAGGTGCTTTATGTTGCAGTTTTGTTGAAGTTATATATTGAAATACGGTTTGAATGAAGGATCATATGGATTAATATCATGAAAATGTTGGTTATTTGGTTGATTATTTTAGCAGCATTTCAACCTCTATGAGATATTTAATGCTAAATCCCTATATTTGGAACACATTTGCATCCCTCAACTACAGATAAAACATATTGTTGTTCTTTTGATAATAAATATATGTTCTTGCGTATAGCTGGGTCCCTAACAGGTGCTACAACCCTGGGTCAGGAAAAACCTAGGGACAACAACAATTAAGAGGTTGTATCACGTTCCACAAAACCTTTGACTTCTTGATCGAAAGACTTACTACCGGATGTAGTTTATTGACATAGACATGACTAAATGGTGGATGCATTTGATTAAATTTCTGTTACTGTCAGCTACTGGTCGTGGTTTCTGTTAGTGGATCACGTAAACAATATCTGGCATCAAAGGAGCAAAATAATCAACATATATGCAATATCAACCACAATAATGGGCATTTGATGATGGCCGAGCATTACTTGGCCGAAACGTTGTGTCATTGATGGCATATGTAACGACTAAGATGAAAATAAGTGTTTTGAATTAATTCAACTATGATTTTAATAATCTTAATATATTAATATAATGAAAAATCCCTACATAAGAACATGTTTTAGAGAGCAAATCTTTGCTACAAAATCACATTATTCAAATAGATTTTGATGCGTAAATGCACAAACAATAATCAGACAGATTGGTAAAAACCATATATCGTCTCATGGCTGGGCATATAAATGATGAGATATTTCCTATGCGTAAGCACACAGCATCACTACATTTTTTCTGGGAGACTACCATGTTCTCTCGCAGTGACCATCCGTGATGATTTTCAAGACTGACTTTAACTAGTAAAAATCAGTTGGAGTGTTAAATGAGCGTGAAATTTTCAAAACATATTGACTTGCTAACTAGATTCTTTCAACTCGACGTTTGCAAAATTAGTGACCACGACACACACACACACAAACACACACACACACACACAGACTTATATATATATGTATATCCTAAAGAGTTATAGGTCATATTTAAATTAGATTTAAATTAGGCCAGTAAACAGTAGTATTAGAAAGTTCTCAAAATGTGTTTGAAGGGAAACAAAGCTTTAACATGTTCAGCTTTTAGATATTTATGTTGGAGAGATCAGCCGATTGCGCCAGCATGATTTCTACCTTTAGATCTTTCCAACTTTTATATATATATATATATGATTATAAATTTCTGTGTGTGTGTTTATCTTAAAATATACTTCATAATTGCAAAAGTTTGTGCCAAATTCGAAAATTAAGAAAAAAATATGAACAAAATACATTTGCTAATCAATAAGAGAGTCTTTACTGTTTTTATCAAGTGTCTCCCATCATTCTAAAAAGTTTCTGGATGCTGTTTTCTCAGAAACTTCGTGTTTTTTTGTTTGCCATTAAAACTGTTCTCTGAAACCAGAAAAAATCAAATGGGCCAAGTCAGGAAAATGCAGTGGTTGGTAGAGGGTTTGCCATTTCAAATTTTTAAGCTTCTGTAAAGCATATTTTGAAATTAATTTTATTAAGTCTTCCTAATTTGACAATTAAATTCCAGAAAATAAGTTCTAGGAGAGAATCGATATTCGGAGAAATAATCATTTTATTCGAGTTTAATTCTGTCTGTAAAACATTAATCACTGTGTATTAGATCCTGATTAAATTACCACAAATGGTAGATGTTGAAATCTAGCTGTAAATATTAATAACGCATTCTCAGGTTGTTGAGTAGTCAATATCACGTTCGAAATTCTTTATTCAAATCTTTCGTTTCAATGGTGCAGTCTCTACTTGTATACTAACATTTTTTCTTCTTGTTTTCACTTAGGTTAAATGTTATTTTCAGCCATGAAATTAAAGTTGCTTTCGTTTCGGGAATGTTCGATGTTCTCCCGCTGTTATGATCTTGCCCAGAAAAAAACCTACACTTATGTAATGTGAAATTTCCACGCATTTTTCCTTCTCGGGTTTTAGCCTGATTGATTTATCTATAACTGGAACAACTGTTAATCAAAATCGCTGGCTTTTGTCTTTCAAGAAGGATGCGTTTGATAACAGCCACACATTTGTCGGTCCTGTTTGTATTTTTACCTTCGATGTTTATTATACTTTTGTCGGTCACTACTTTTGATGTCATTCATATTTCCGTCAAGCCACAGAAATATATTACACTCAGTGTGTATTTGGCACTAAGATCGTGCACTTATAACAAAAAAATGTCAATCGCAGAGTCCCTGGCCGAGTCAAAGCCATTAGCTAGTTATATTCGCAATCATTGCAGTGAGTTTGATATTTATAGAATATACAATATTTATAGCCTTTTACAACACTATATTAATCTTATAAAATATTTTGTGAATCTCGCTGTGAAAGCTGAGCGAGCTACACTTATCATTTGTACTTTAGTAACGATTTCGTTACTTAGTCACGATGCTTTGTACCATTTTACATTTCCATGTGAGTTTTTATCTGATTAATATATTTTTTAATATTTCATGATCAAAAAATATATTCATGAAAATATATCTTTCTAAATATAATGCTTGTATTCTTTTTTCTGTCTTTATTGTTTTTATTCGTTTCACTGCAACATCCGATACCGTTTGTCTAATAATTGCCAATTCATACTACTCTATTATTCACATTTCCTGTCTGTTCTCGGTTTTCTTATAATGGACACTCACTTTCATTTTTATTAAAATTCATCCGTCGTCTTCCGATTATTTTTAGAGATCATCCCACTACATTTTCACCCGCAGATTAAATTCCCTCAGTAAAAGTTGTTTTTGTCTTTATACCTCTAATGTTTGATTTTTCTTTTAAATTATCACTTCAATAATTCAGAAAAAAATTCTACACTAACAGACACTTTTTCCAACCAACCTCTTCCTATCCGCCTTTCTTTATCGTATTTAACCCCATACACTTACTTTTTTTCTTATCTTAATGCGTTTCATTCTCGACTTAAATTCAAATTCTCATAATAGCACTTTCATGATATAGTGGTTATATTGAAGTGTCTAAAGGAAGCCATTAAGCGTGATTATCTCGCTTATGTATAATTATATTTAATGATAAGAATTGGCCGGCCTGAACGAACAACACTACAAGAGCTTAAAGTTTCGTCGGAAAAAGGTTTGCCTTTTGAAAACCACATACTCTCTAAGATAATAAAAACAAATAAACGAAATCTGTTACATCGCAACACGTACTGTTTAAAAAAGTCTTTTTTCGCGGACTTTTGTCCTGACTTTCATGAGAAATTTTGGCGTGGTGAAATTGTTAGCAAGCTTGTCTTGCTAGATCAGTTATGACTTCTATCGTCACTGGGTTGCCATACACACATTCAGCTTTGTGCCACATCAAAGTTTCGCCTAGAAAATCACTATTGAATAACGATTAATGTTTTCAATTTTCATGGGTGCCTCCATAATTTTGGCCTTGTGCCGCATGTAATCGCAGTTAGAAAGTTAGCTTTTATTTTGAATTTCATGGGCCGCTTGAACATGGTGTAATAGAAAGCTTGACATGTTACACCAGTACGACAAAGTAGTGGGTTAAATCCTCATCGAGGTAGTGGGCTGGATCCATATCGTGGGCACCATAAATTCTTCCTACACTTAATAAATTGATATTCTGATTGTCATGTATGTAATTGTCAATTTTATTACAGTTGTCATAATTTATTTTAAAGTAAAACTCATGGCTTAACGATCAGGAGCGTGTCATAACGAATGAACACCGGACCTGTTATTTATTTCCTGTTCAGGAATTCCTTAGCCCTTTTCATGTGT
Source organism: Ascarosepion bandense (assembly GCA_037127315.1). Classification (NCBI taxonomy): domain Eukaryota; kingdom Metazoa; phylum Mollusca; class Cephalopoda; order Sepiida; family Sepiidae; genus Ascarosepion; species Ascarosepion bandense. The sequence continues at coordinate 1,994,786 of JBBBDQ010002324.1, forward strand.
ACAACAGCATCATTACGAAATAGTACTTTCACGGAAGCGATTCCGAACACTTTTCCGGGTTTGTTTCAATTACTAGTTTGTCATTATTCTAGAAAAGCCGTCTTACAAAGCTTATAGAAGTCTGTCTATGCGGTATTTACCCATAGGAAAAAAGATGGATTCATACTATTTCCAATGACAGTAGCAAGTAAATTAATGTAGTGAATTTACTCGAATTTGAACTCTGCTCTCCGATTCACCAATCTGAGCCTCAATCCATTACTCTACCATGTCCCCGAATAAATGCACATAATATTAAAAAATTCCGAGCATGCCAGGAGTTGAAAGAACAACTTATATCCTTGGGGATTACTATGCTAAAACTCCAGTCACTTGCTTAGTTCTCAATAAGTTCCCCACTCAGTTATATTTCTGTTATTATTCGAATCAGCTGTACTTCACCATGTCTAACAGCCTCATCTTTATCCCTTAATTGCCAATATTTAATATTTTTATGTTACATATATCTTATTGTCATTCTATGAATTTTCGTGTGAAATATATTACGTGTGGTTCTCCAACGATGAAGATCATCTTGTAATCTAACTACAAACAAGAACACGTATATATAAAAGATATAAAAATATATTTATTCTTCGTCAGTGACGGTTGTGCGGAGTAGTGGGTGGGCCAGAGAGAATCTCGCACATACAAGGGAGCCGACAGAGTTATCTGTTTTCTTTCTCTCTCTTTGTGTTCTGACCTATTACCCTTCTGTATTCGACTTATATAACCCAAATTCCAACGCATTCTTGCCCTTAGGGCGATCGTTCAATTGACGTCAATCATATTCTTGTCGGCCATTACCTTTCAAGCCTTTTCTTGTCGCCTTGTGTTTCCTGCATCTGATGTCGACCAAACGTTGTTGGCCAACGCCTGTGGTCTCTGCCTTTGATATCAATCATATTTTTGTCGGCTACTGCTTGTGTTTTTGCCTGTGATTTCAATCATATTTTTGTCGGGTCAGAGTAATATATTACACGTATTTATATATAGATATCTGAAAGATACTGCAGTTGATTTAATGTAGTTAAGAAATATAGTCAGTGGTTTGTTTAGTTTAAATTACCGTTCGAATTCTAAATACATTCAAACAGAATTATTTTTTTTATGATACAGTTCCAGGTTTTACAACTATGATTGACTTTAATCTTCTTGTTCCTTTGTCCATCACTCAAAACTTACTGTTTCATTATGATGTGAGGCTTAGGTGTAGCATTTCTGATCCTTTACTCTAACTTACCTATTTCTTGATATTTTTAATCATAACATTACAATCAATCTAATAGTAATCTAACATATTTTAAATTGATCAGTTTCTATTTTGTCTATCAAAATAATCACAAGGATATTTCACTTTCACTTATTTTCACGTGTTGCGAAACCGTTCAACATATGACCTAATTTATACAATTCTCCTATATATCAATTTTAAATGTAATATTAAAAAGTACTAACATGTAAGTATTTAAGCTAGTGGGCCTGATATTAACGAGAAATATCTCTTGATAACAATCCTCCTGTGGGAGGATATGGAGCAAAAAAAAAAAAAAGAAACGAAAAAGAATATACAATTTAGATGTCTTATATATACGTTTTATTTTATTGCATCTACTCTCCTTATCGGTAATTTAATGCCAAAATTTAATTTTGTGAGAAACTTTGGTAATTTATTCTTCAAAAATGTATTGTTGGTAATGTTTTTCTTTTTTTCCAACAATATATTGCTGGTAATTTTTTCTCTTATTATGCAAATATATTGCAGGTATTCTTACTACACAAAATGTATTTTTATACTTTCATAATGTTTTAAACCCACTTGTATGCTCACTATTCGCCATAAGCTGGGGCCCTAACAGGTGCAACCACGCTGAGTCATCTTGGGTGTTATATATCCTTCTGGTATATACTGCTTCGCCGAGGAAAATCTGACTATCAAAATGACAATAATCCTCTCGGCTTTGTTGATAAAAACAACGACACGGATATATAAAAATATACAATATATTTTTATTCTTTTTTTTCAGTGACTTTCCTTATGTGAAATAGAGGTTGGTCTGAGATAGGCACGAACGCACAAGAAGGACAGACGACTCTCGCGTTTTTCGTCTCTTCTCTTATGTTTATGGTCTGAAATGAATTCAACTGTCTCTCTGTTCTATTAAATAGGCGAGCCTCTCTAAACACGTGGCCTTTCCGTTCCATTTTATATTTCGAGAGTTTATTACCTTCACTTCGACCTCTGTTTATCAAAACAAAACTCAGTATTCACCTTGACTTTTCACACCCACTGATATTTCAATACAATATTCACCTTCTTTTATGTCTTGCCGGCCATGCGTTGCTCACTGCAATTTCACTTCTGGGCTAAATTCTGTAGAAAAATAATATATATCACGGATCTGGGAACAACAACAATTAAAATGTGGTTCCACACAACTCAAAACATACCAGTCAGAAGCTTTGCTGCTGGATGTAGTTTATTGACATACCCAGGAACATAGTCATTGAAGCATTATGTGCAGTAATGTCAGTTCATTTCTGTTTGGGTGTTCTTCTAACGTTTCTTTTACCGGTAAAGTCAGTTACTTTCTGTTTAGGTGTTCATCTAACGTTATTTGAAAGACGATATTTTAAGTTTATTCGAAAGGCATTTGAATATAAATAATTAAAAGCCAGAAGGCTGATTCTTTAGAGTTTTTTCACAGATTTATTTAGTAAATTATAAATCATTATGGATTTATTATTTGATTACTTTCATTCATTATTTACTACTTAATTAATTATTATCATTATTAATTTGTCGTTATGTCTACATCTATTTGCTTGTAATTTAATTCTTTATATAATTCTTCTGTTTAGTATTTGGGTTAGTTACTTATTTTTGAGTGGGTTCTTTTATTTTTGGCTTTAGTTTAAGGCATTGATTTTAATTACAGTATATGACATTATCTTCGTCGTATTTAGTATACACATTTGTTTTCCATTTGATGTTTTTTACAGGGATATTCACTCTTTACAAGGCCAAGATATCACTCGAGGCCAAAGCTGTAGGGTAACGGGCACCATTCCGTAAAAGAGCATGATTTCACCAAGACATAAGGAGTCAACTAAAGTAAAAAGAAAAAATGAAAGAGAACAAGAAACCTAGTGTTGGACAAAAAGGGGACCAACCTCTACAACTTTTCAAAAGCTAAAAAGAAGTGTGAACAGGACAATAGTGAAAGCTATCTAGTCATATTGAGCAAGAAAGATGAAATGATAACTAAAATTTCAGTTTCAGGCATATTGTCAGAAAAATTGAATTGAAGTAGATTCCAGATGGAACTGGAAATAGAATCCTACACAGAAGACAAGAAATAAGGTTTTATTCCTGCTAAAAAAACTGGAGTGGAGTGTGAACCAGACGGCAGGAAAACTTAATTAATTCACTTATGTTTTATAGATATTCGTGTTTAGTTTTCAATTTTCAAAATTGAATTAACGCAAAAATTTGTTTTCTTGTCTGCATATTGGTATAATTCTAAACAATAATTTGTTTTGATCTGGGAAAGTGATATTAGACAATTTTAATGATTTCAGGGTTATTGTTATGCCTATTATTGTTTTCTATTACCCTATTTTACATGATACTTTCTGGGTATTTGCAAGTACAAGGTTATGTGTATTGCATTCTTGCTATTGTTAACTGATGTTTTCTGTGAATAATTTCACTTATTTTCCCGAAAAGTTAATTTGGACCTACATATTTTTTAAGTGACAATATATATAGGGACCTGCAGTTACAGGTGAGATTGATTAATGTGGTTATTTTATGCTGTGCTTTTTATTTATATTTATCTGAATATCTTGTGAAGAGTGCTTTATGAGGGTAAGTGTTTATCAGTAAATTTAATGAAAATATTTTGGAAAAATTATCGTTCGGTAGATTAATCAATATAGGAACTAGTATATATATATTTCTTTTTAACGCTATTTCTCTCTCTCTCTCTCTCTATCTATCTATCTATCTCTCTCTCTCTCTCTCACACACACACACACACACACCTAACCCCCCTTGCTTTACGTTTCAAATCTACGGGTCAGCAGTATAACTGACTTGCTGAATGTATCTTGCGTGCTCTTTGATTATATGTTGCGTATATATATGCTCATGTATGAATATTTGTGTGTATTCGCCGAACTGATGTAATGATGTATTTTTCTTTAATTTTCTTTTTTAAGAAAGCGATCTTTATTTATATTCCGGGTTTTTTAGGCATTTGTGAATTTCATTCGTGTAAAATATTCTGTAGAATACAGACGGAAGCTGATGATGGTTCGCCTGAAATAGGCCACACTTCCGATTTACTATGAAATAACGTGTCTACCTTAATTTTTTATTATAATTGCTCTATATGTATTCATATACATATACATTTTGATCTTTCTTAGAGAGTTATCCTACCATTTTATGTACAGGATACTCCTTTGGATTCTTCTATATCTACACCGCATGCTGATATATATGTATAACTCGCACTATTACAAAGAAAACTAGGTCTGCAGATCGCGTTTATGCTTAAACAGACTTTCATCACTCGGAGTTGACGTCATTGTCTACTATTATATTTATGCATGCTCTTCTTTGGATATTGATCATATTTACGCATGAATATATTCTTCTTCAGGACGTAGGCAATCATGGCCTTCCAGATATTTGTACCCCTTGCCGCTCTTAATACGCTCTCAATACGCCTTCTTCTGTTATCCCACTCAATCCCCGCTCAACGCTCAACCCTCTACTTGCTCATGTCTATCTAGTATGTCACGCGTTGCTTTCTCTTATCTCTCTTCCAATCTATCCGTCCTGTGAACCTTAGGTTCTCCAAGCCCTCCTCCCAAATCCTACATGTCCCCAAAATGCAGTATCAGTGAAGTATTAGTTTTTTATCGTGTCCCTCCTCTCCGAAACTTTATCGTTGCTCACATGTTATGTCCATGGGGGTTAAGTTATGGTCTTTCAAATACCAGAGATACTTCGACAGGGCTGTTTGGTGTTTCAGTTCAGGGTTGGAAACGCGTTCGGTTTTATATATTTAATTGTAAATGCCATGATATTCTTGGGAGCTCTTGTAGAAAGGTTTTCGGTTTCCTTTTCCAGGGTTAGTTATCGAAACACCGCCTCTAGTTAGCTAGGAGTTGGATCCTTAGGAACTTTTCCAAGTTTTATGTAAGTCTTGCTTTCATCCTATCTTATAGCTAACGTCCTACCTCACTCACAAATCTTTAGAGTGGGCTATTATAACTTAAAACTATAAACTTATTATAATTTCTTACAACACATACATTAAGAACTGATCTTCTCACTTTATTTAAAAAGAAAATTTCGTTCCTTCACTTGACACATGTATACAATATGTGTTACTTATTCTGAACAGAAATGTGTTTCGTCACTGTTATTCACACATACTAATGTTATCGACATATACACACACTTACTTCGTCTTTGATTTGGATGAGCTTAACAAACATTATTTTTCGCTTGCATATACTTAAATTTATAATAAACATTGTCTTTATTACGTGTTGGTACACACACTTATACACACAATTTTTTCTTTTAGATTTAATATTCATTCATTGCTTTGTCACACGTGAAACGTATTAAATCATTTGTCTTTAATAAATCTCTGAAGAAGCTTGCTTAAAGTGAAACGTGTTAAATTAAGGACACTATTTTCGAACTTGTTGTTTACTTATTCCATTCATTTTGTCGGTTCCAATCCATATATTCAACTCATATATATATATATATATATATATATATATATATATATATATATATATTAACATGCCCTGTAGACATAGAAGAATCCAAAGGAGTATCCTTTACATATAATGGTAGGATAACTCTCTACGAGAGCTCTAAACATATCTGCATATAAATGCATATAGAGCAAATATAAGAAAAATTAAGACAGACGCGTTATTTCAAGGTAATTCGGAAGTTTAGGCCTATTTCAGGCGAGTGATAAAGAAAAGAGAAGAAAGGAAAGGAAGCAGAAAGGGAAAAATAGAGCTTTACCTCTTTAGTTTAAAGGAACCCCAATATTCTATTTAGATTTATTTGTTTTAACTCGTATTTTTTTCCTTTTTACAAATGTATTAATATTAAGGTTTTCTTGTTTAAAATATAGTGCTCGTAATATTTTTTCTCTAAAAGTGTACTATCGGTAATATTTAACAGTGATGTATGGCTGGAATTAACTATCATCAGAAATGTATTGCTGGTAATAATTTTCCTTCAAAATATATTGTTTCAATCACATTCGAAACTTATTCAGAAACAATAAAGATAATAGATTTGAACAAGTTCAAATCATCACTTTCAAGTTTTCTTGGATTTTTTCAGTAAAGATAGAGAGAGGCAGAGAGAGAGAGAGAGAGAGAGAGGGGGAGAGAGAGATAGGTAAAATTTTACACTTTGATTTAAAAGAAATTAAATTATTCTATTTAAATTTATCTATTTAAACTTAATTCTTAAGTCTAAAGAATTAAAAAATTAAAAATTAACAATATAAATAAGGTTACATATAAATTATTTGGTTAACAGTACAACAAATATAATAATATAATAATCGTTTAAAATATAGTGCTCGTAATATCTTTTCTCTAAAAATGTATTATCTGTAATATTTAACAGTGATGTATGGCTGGAATTAATTATCATCAGAAATATATTGCTGGTAATAATTTTCCTTCAAAAATGTATTGTTTGTAATATTTTTCGACAGAAAAAAATTTTCCCCAGAAAAGTATTGCGAGTAATTTTTACTAAAAGCCCTTTATGTTTAGAATAACTTTGGAACTTATTCAGAAATTATAGCTTTAAACAAAGTTTTTAAAAAAAACAAATTCATTTAAATTTGACTAAAAATATCAATTTTGTAGTTATTGTTAATACAAGAAAGAGTGAAGAGAAAGCTCTCTCGGGAGGCAGTGAGAGAGAGAAAGAGAGAGAGAAAGAGCTAGATGTAAAATTTTACACTTTGATTTAAACAAAGATAATAATGTCGTATACATTTAGTACTAAGAGGAACCTATCTTTGCACACCCAACCCTCATATACACACGTAAATGCGTGCATAATTTTCTTCATACACACATGCGTATACCCATATATGCCCACGTACGCAGATACATATATGCACCTACAAACGCGCGCACATATATATACACACTCAAGTAAAAGCAAAAACAAATATGTAACCAATACATTAAAAAAAAAAAAACTTTTAACATATATAAACAATTAACATATATCACAATTGTTTACATTTAAACAATAATGAAAGGGGAGGGGGCTAAAAGATTAACATAGCTTGAATTGGCTCCTGTGTCTACATTTAAACATCAGCTCCTTCCTCAGGTTCAACAGATCCAACTGGTTTTTGTGTCTGATGATGGTTATTTTCTCATCCAGACATAACTTACAGCACTCTCTGAAATTTGTGGGTGTGTATGATTTTTTAACTATGCTCTATTTAATTATGGGGGTTAAGTTATGGTCTTTCAAATACCAGAGATACTTCGACAGGGCTGTTTGGTGTTTCAGTTCAGGGTTGGAAAATGAGTGCGTGTGGTTATATAGTCGTTGTTTCCAAGCCCCTGCCGAAATACCAATGTAGTATTTTATTAACTTGATTTTTTTAGGGTATATCATACACTCACCACCCATAAAACAATCATTTTTAATCCTACAATTGCATTTTATAGTGTTATTGCACTGTCCAGTTGTATTATTGATGCCTGGTGAATTTCCAGCAACCTCAGGGTTGTTTTGGTTGGGAGTTGTGAGGTTGAGGCTGGCACTTCTGGTGGTCGTTCCTCTGGAGCTGGCTTGATTAGTGGTAGTGGGTTTCCGGTTATTAGTTTGGTTTTTATATCTAGCTAAGGTTTTCCTATCGTGGGAATTGATAATATTTTCTATATTTCTAGTGCAAGAATAGCTGATTTTTAGGGTTTTTCTATTAAATATTCTATGAAGGGGACTAGAAATGCTGAAATATTTATCTGCGAGTTTTAAAAAGTATTTACCTATATTAATATTACATAGTCTGCAAAATGGAGGGTTGAACCAAATTGCTTTCTTTCTTCTGTTGGTCTTATTGGTACTACTATGTTTTAAGGATTCATCATAATAAAGCGGCTTTTGAAATCCGCTCCTATGCAAAGCCTCGTTATAAGTTTTCTTATGTGTGTCGACGATTTTTTGGTTGGAGGATAGTCTATTGATTCTGGCATTAATGGAATTGGGAATTTGCTTCAATACGTGTGAGGGGTGGTTGGAGTTAATCTTGATGTATAACGGCGTTTGGTTGGGTTTTTGAAAGGGTCTAAAACTGTTACTAGAGAGGTCGAAGGTGATGTCTAGAAAATTAACTACTTTACTGTTGGTCTGGATATCTAATTTAAAACCTAGGTGTTTAAAGGCGTTGGTTAGTTGTTTTTGTTTTTTAGCACTTTTGGACCGGTGCTATTGTTAATGATTGCTAAACCGTCATCTCTATACAATCCGACTAGTTCTAGGTCCCAAAATCTACCTATAATTTTTAATATATATAAACCTACAATATCCACGACCTAGGCAGAGTCAAAACCACCCATAGGGACGTCAAAGTTCCGGCGTCCCTTTTTAATCCAGATGGAGGAATTGTGGACCAAAATATTTTTCCTACAGGCCATAATGATATTTACTTGGTCCTCCGTGATGGCGACGTAGTTCTTAGCAAAATTGATGCTATCTGTTAACAATTCCTCGGAGATTGAAGAGTAGAAGTCTCTGATGTCGAACTGAATAAATGTGGCCTTGTCTTTATGACGTAGTTGTTTAAACCATTGAATAGCCTCATCTGAGTTCTTCCATAGGTTAATTTTCAATGAGGTTTGTACTTGCGAGACTATATCTTGGATAATACGCTTAGAGACTATACCTAATTCGGATTTAGTGGGGTTAATCAGTCTAGATGGTTTGGTACTAGCAAAGCCCTCTTTGTGGTCTTTTAGTAGAATGTATGCATTTTTCAATTCAATTTTTCCCATTCTATCTTCGACTTTCAGTTTTCTAGCATGTGAGGAGATTTCATTATTTAAATTAAACAAAGTATTAGACGTATCCAATTTGTAGGATTTGGTAACAGTGTCTCTCATTAATTTGTTGTATTCTGACGGGCTGATTTTATAAATGTTATGAGATTTGTCGGCTTTGACCCAAATTGTATTAGATTTATTTATATTTTTAATATCTTTGTCTAAGTTACGCTGGAAGTTATTGCATAATTTATTGAAACGGATTTTTCTAATTAAATCGAACATATCAGATTCGAAGGCTTCTAAATGTTTATTACCAGGAGGAGTTTTAGGCGATTTAAGGTTATAAGTTTCGTATGGCGAGGTGGACTTATCAGTCGATTGGAAGTAAAGGTATATTTTCCATCTTAGTCGCTTGATGAACTCAACGGTTTTGTCTGTTAAGGATAATAAGAAATAATGTAAGTGTGAAAACGGAATATTTTTTAGGGAGTAATCAGGTGTGAATACATCCATGGTAGGATCCCTAGTTGTGTGGATTTAGAGATTAAAATTAAATCCAGTGGAAAAAGTTCCTGACCGTGTATATTAGATGGTGTAGGTTTCTGGTTGTAACAATCAATCAAGAGAAGAAATTATCCGGACGAAATATTTTGCAATAAATCCAGAGGGGTTTCTTCCTGAAAGAAATGCAGGTCAGTAGCTTTAAAGGAATCCAAAGAGATAACCATCCGTGTAAGGATTATTCTGGGAGGAGCTCTAACTTCCCGAAGGTAAGGAGCAAGGTATATTAACATGCCCTGTGGACATAGAAGAATCCAAAGGAGTATCCTTTACAGATAATGGTAGGAAAACTCTCTACGAGAGCTCTAAACATATATGCATATAAATACATATAGAGTAAATATAAGAAAAATTAAATATATATGTGTGTGTGTGTGTGTGATTTTATTATATATATATATATATATATATATGTGTGTGTGTGTGTGTGTGTGTGTGTGTGTGTCTACGTGTGGGTGTGTCTACGTGTGGGTGTGTTATTTTCAGTGGATGCGCATTTCTGAGTAAACGCTCAGTTTAATTATTAAAAAGTATGCATATTTATTTTGGTCTACCTGCCTGAAAGTTCTAGAAATCTCATTAGAGAAATGTAGGCACTTTCTGATATTACTCAAGGAACATTCCCCTTTGTCACGATGTAAATCTTTGTTATATCTGACGTACAATTAAGCAACACAGACACGGTGTGTTTTGATGATCAGCCAATCTGTGATAGTTAATAAAATCTGTGCGATTAATAAATAAGAATCTATCTATCTATCTATCTATCAATCTATCTATCTATCTATCTATCTATCTATCTATGGAATAAAAATGTGAGATGCCGTGATCGTTTTATTTATAGTGTATATTTATTACTGTTTAAAAATATTATACAAGCAAAATGATATTTGTGACGTTTCCAACGTTTCGTCTTCCGTTCGTGGCATCCTCTCGTAGTAGTCGTATATTAGAAAAGGAAATAGGGTTGTTCCAACGAGAGAAATTGGTATAGAAAAAAGTGTGAGAGGCCATGAACGTATTATTTAAAGTGTATATTTATTGTTGTTTAAAAATAGTATACACGCAAAATGATATTTGTGACGCATTTCGTAGTCTGTATTTTGGTAAATACGTGCAACTTTGAAATTGCCATCACTATATTCATGCATAAGTTGGGAGACATATAGTTTCCTGTTATATGATAATCATATATTGCTTCTATAAAGGGATATTCTATTATTCAAGCAGTTTGTTGATCCTACGTATATCTTTGCGCATCTGTCGCATTTTAGAGCATAAACTACATTTTTCAAGTTGCGGGTCAAATCCGATTTTATTTCGAATGTAGTTGCGTTTTCAAACTGAAAGTATTTTCTTTCTATTATGATGTTGCATGCTCCACATCTTTCTTTGTTGCATTTTGTGACCCCCTGTGTTGTATGTTGTTCAAATTTCGATGAGGTTAGGTTGTCTTTTAATTTTTTGGGCTGGCATTTGCTGCTAATTATATTCGAAATAAAATCAGATTTGACCTGCAACTCGAAAAATGTAGTTTTTGATCTAAAATGCGACAAATGCACAAAGATATACGTAGGATCAACAAACTGCTTGAATAATAGAATATCCCTCTATAAAAGCAATATAAGATTATCATACAACAGAAAACTATATGTTTCCCAACATATGCATGAATGTAGTGATGACAATTTCAAAGTTCCCCGATTTACCAAAATACAGACTACAAAATGTGTCACAAATATCATTTTGCTGGTATAGTATTTGTAAACAACAATAAATGTACACTTTAAATAAAACGTTCACGACCTATCACACTTTTTATTCTCTCTCTCTCTCTCTCTCTCTCTCTCTCTCTCCTATATATATATATATATATATATATATATATATATATATATATATAGTCATCCGCAGAAATATCTGTTTCGCTGTATCACAGCTCTTATGTTCGGTTAGACACCCGATTGTTTCTAGACAGGATTAGAACCTGACCGAATTGTCATCAGTCAGCGATTCTACCTCTGAGCTATAGGCGCTCGATAGAGGAAGGCAGAATTTAGCGTGTCATATACAAAGTATGCAGACGCCAGTAGCCGAGAGTGTTCAAATTCATTACTGAATGAACGATGCATAGATACGCTAGTAGCTATTTTTTTCAAAGTTTACCTTATATATATATATATATATATATATATATATATATATATATATATATATATTGTAATTGTTGTTACAATGGTTTATAAAAGTATTGTATCACTACACAAAAATTCACGTGTTTCAGAGCACAAGAGCCTTTCTTCTGGTGTTTAGTGGAAATTAAAATAAATGGTGAAAGCGATTCATTCTTGAGAATGTGATATGTAATCAGGTGTGGGATGGGAATTTAGTATCTCTAAGCACGTCTGTCGGCAGTTTGTAACCATAGAGATACAGCTTTGGGTTGGGGGATGGAGTGAGGTAGTTTAGTTTTGGACAGGTCACTTTTTTGTTTTGTCTAGGTAATTCTTATATTGGGATGTTAAGTTTTTAAAAAAGGGTAGACACTTTTTATTTTACTAGTGTCTATGAGTGGATGAAATAGAGTGACTTTTTAGTGTTGTATGGGTTTATTTTATTTTATTATACTATTCGTTTCTTATTTTGTAGATTAAACATGAATATTAATTAACTTTTGGAGAGGATTATTTCATGTGAATGAGCTATTTAGTGGGGCCACATATCTATTATATATCCACCCAAAGTCAAATTACACCCCAGGTATAATCAAACATATACCCTCCTCCATAGAATATAGAATTAGTAAATATTCTTCCAGTTAGGAAATATTTAACAAACATAAAAGTCTATACAATAACTCCTTCAAAAATAGTGGCTATAAAAACCAAGACATCAAGTATATAACAAATTATAACCATAACAGGAAATATAGAAATGAAAAATCATTTGGTATACACCTCCTTTCAGCCAAATGGTAAACACCAAGTTAGGGCAGAAGTTCCTCAATTTAATTAAAAAATACTTCCTCACTAACAGCCCTCTAAGTAAATTTTTAACAAAAATACACTTAAACTAAGTTATAGTTGCACAAATAACCTTGAGAAAAGCATTCCAAATCATAATAAATATATCTTAAATCAGCACGTTGATCAAAGTAAAAATAACTACCAATGCAATATAACCTCAATCAAAAACCCAGCTGTAAAAAAGTCTACATCAGATCTACAAAGAACACCTTTAAACAACGCTGGTACATGCACTTCATTAAAAAACAACATGTATCGAAGCCAAACATCCCTTTCTGCATATTTTTGGAAATTAAATGACACAAAAAAGAAACCCACAGTAAAATGGAAAATTCTGAAAAAAAACTAGAACCTGTTTACTCGCTTGACGACATCTGTCCTTAATGCCTGAATGAAAAGTTGAACATTCTAACGTACCCGAACAGTGGCGAACTATTGAACCTTTGGGATGAATTAGCAGTGTTATGTAAACACCGAATATATTTTTCGTTAAAATATAATTAACCAAAAGGGATTTGTCAAAACTCGTGCTCTAATATAAAAGTCAACTTACAGTTAAAATTATTTACCTATTTGAAGTATTATGTGGCCCCACTAAATAGCTCATTCACATGAAATAATCCTCTCCAAAAGTTAATTAATATTCATGTTTAATCCACAAAATAAGAAACGAATATTGTATTAATAAAATAAAATAAACCCATACAACACTAAAAAGTTACTCTATTTCATCCACATATAGATAGTAGTAAAATAAAAAGTGTCTACCCTTTGTAAAAAAACCTAACATCCCAATATAAGAATTACCTAGACAAAACAAAAAAGTGACCTGTCCAAAACTAAACTACCCAGCTCCCTCTCCTAACCGAAATCTGTACCCTTATGGTTACAAACTGCCGACAGACGTGCTTAGAGATACAAAATTCCCATCCCACACATAACTTACATATCACATTTCCAAGAATGAATCGCTATCAGCATTTATTTTCATTTCCATTAACCATCAGAAGAAGGGAACTTATGCTCTGAAACACGATTTTTGTGTAGTGATACTATGCTTTTATAAATCATTGTAAGAACCATTACAATATAAAACTCTACTTTGTTTTGAGCACTCTATATAAGAGTAAATGCTTCAAGAGTGGGTCTAAAATCTACATGTTCTATCATTTTCTTACAATATATATATATATATATATATATATATATATATATTAATTCAGATACTTTAATCCAAGAGGAAAAAGCAGGTAAATTCCAAAAACCCGATCCTAATTAATATTAAAAAATTTATTTTAATATTAAAAAATGATGCAGGAAGAGAGCTCCATGTAATAAAATATTACAGAGCAAATATGAATTAAAAAAGGATTAATCAATGATGTTGGATGATCATTTCGATATGAAAATCCCCACGGGGGATAAAACATCACCTCAGCAACAGAAAAATCCTTTCAGAAACTGGAGAAAAATCAGTCTAATTTTCCTTTTTAAATAGATTTGCAAAGAAATTAAAAAAGAAAAAGAAAAAGAAAAAAATTATTTTGTTTTATCTTTTTTTTTCTTTTTCTTTTTCTTTTATAATTTCTTTGCAAATCTATTTAAAAAGGAAAATTAGACTGATTTTCTGAAAGGATCATCCAACATCATTGAATTAATCCTTTTTTAATATATATATATATATATATATATATATATATATATATATATATATATATTTTATTATATATATATATATATATATATTTGTTTTTCTTTAGTCCAAAGTGGAAGAGTAGGAAGATAAATTCCATGTACCTGATCCTAATTAATATTAAAAAATCTTTAACATTGAAAAATGATGCAGGCAGAGAGCTCAATGTATTAAGAATACAGAGCCAATATAAATTAGAGAAAATTTTCAAAATTCAATGGTGTCGGATATACATTTCGACAAAGGATCTCTAATAGAGATTCTACGTCACGTCAGCGACATTGTTTTGTTCCAAATGGCGTAGGCGCTGGGGTATAGTGTGGAAGGGTTTTAGGTTAACAACGGTCACAAAGTACAACAGGACAGAGCTGTTAGAGGCGGGGTTACAGGGTGTTGAAACGGTACATTTAGGAAGGGGAGGAATAGATTTAAATGTAATATCTTACAATTTTTTAATTAAGTTTATCCATTACAGGAAGTCATGAATTTAAAGTTATTAAAGAAATATATATATATATATATATATATATATATATATAGATAGATAGATAGATAGATAGATAGATAGATAGGGATTTGGTAAAGGAGTTCATATTTTATAAAGATAGACAACTACAGGAGTTAAATTACTTTTTTAAGGTTAAGAATTTGGGCTGTTTGAAGAGGTATATTTAGGCGGGAAGGAATGCGTTTCAATATATAGAACGACCGAAGCATCGTAAACGTTGCAATAAAGATGATGTCAATTTTTGAACAATTTAAATAATGTCTATAGAAAAAGTTTACAGATAAACTATGAAGCTTTGTACCGATTTTAAATATCTAAAAGCGTGGAAAGTAGATGGAGTTTAAGTTATAGTGAAGAGAAAGCAATAATGATAAAAACTACTCAAAACTGATTATATTTTGTTGAGGGTTCTTGTTGTCTAGTCTATTCAGTATTCCAACACATTGGTAGAGGTGACAATCTCGATTGTAGACTTGTCAGTGTGTTTCAGGGATTCTTTTTCTTCAGTTCCGGATTTAACAATTGTGGAAGTAGCAGGACAGATAGATAGATAGATAGATAGATAGATAGATAGATAGATAGATAGATACGCCAGTGTTGCTCGGGGTTTTTTAGTAGTTATGTTGAAATGGTAACGTCAACTGCTTATTCAAAAAGCTCCAGTATAAGGTTGCCGTGACGCGTAATTTAAAAAAAGGCGAAGTAAGTATTGGTTTTTGTTGTAATTGTAAAACGGGATTTATGCTTGGTCAATTTTGCCAATATACGAGAATGATGTATGTACAATTGATAAAATGTAAGGTGGGAGTTACGGAAGCCTGTGTGATGCGATGACGTTGTGACGCAGAAGAAGTAAATGCATTGTCACTGAAACGTCAGAGGGGTTGGCACCTTGTAGAAAACGTGCAATTGTTGTCATATGATAAGGTAGAAGTTACAAAAAGACCCGATTTTTGTCGGAATACAACTAATCGTTTCGGATAAATAAACGACTGCGTAAAACAACATTTTCCACAAATCTGTACCGCACCATCTCTGGCGATTAAACATTTTGTTCACATATCAAAGCTTGATCTACCAGTGACTCGATTTTGGTTTAGTTTGAATGAAGCGTTTTGGAGAAATGGAGAAAATTGCGCAAAAGGTCACCTGAAATTATGTTTGTCGTTGATTTTTGACAAAAATGTACATTGATTCAAGTGCTTACGACCTTATCACGTTGAATACAGCGGTTCTCGCTCGATCACAGAAGTTAAGCAATGTTGAGTCTTGTCAGTACTTAGATGGGTGACCGCTTGGGAACACCAGGTGCTGTAAGCGTTTAGTGACAGACGTGCGTTGTGGTGCAGTGGATATTGGATCGGAAAAAGAAATCGGTGAGCCGAATTCGAATTCCAGTTGAATATCCTGCATTCACTTAAGCAGTGGTACTCTTCTCAAAGGTATTAATCCGTCCCTTCCCTCCAGTTATGGGTTATATAACAAGGATAGGAATTGGGGACCGTGTCCTTAAAAACAAATCCCAATGAATCTTGATACTCGAAAAGAATAAAGTATTACTAAACCCAAAACTTATATGAAAACAACAAAAAATTGTTGAAAGAAAAAGCAATAAATAAATGAAATTTAGTTGGCAATAAATAACCCGCCGAGGTTGATATGCCATAAAAACAAAACAACCAAACCAAACATTGATTCAAAAAGCTTTTGTGTACATCAAAGATTCAGATCTTGATCTATAAGTTATCTATTGTTGGTTGAATTCGCATAAGGCGTTTCGGAGGAGAAGAATTCGTAAATTCTAAGCCTTTCGGTGATTTCTGCCGTACCTTGCAAATCGATTGGACAATTTTTGCATACACTAAATGTTCATGTCATGATCGACAGATGACCCAATTTTGGTTGAAATCAGACCAAGTGTTTCGGAGGAGTAGGGTTCGTTGGAATGAGGACAGACAAACAGACAGACAGACACCAAAACAGACAGACAGACAGACATATCCATTGAGATAGATAGATAGATAGATAGATAGATAGATAGATAGATAGATAGATAGATGTAAACGAAACACTATCTCACACAAAACACCTACACAAACACACACGAATGCGTGGTAAGAAGCGCTATACCCGTTATGTTGAACTATATGTTTCATTTATGGAGCTAATGTACTTTTTCTAAATCTTGGTTTTATCGAGAGCTTTCATTATATACCTGTTAGTGTGTCTGTGTGTTTGTGTGTCGAATTAGAGAGATGAGAAAGTCTATCGGTAATCGACCCAGATTTAACGAAGTGGGTTTGATTTTTGATTGAGGCTCTTTTTATTATTTTGTGCAATATGCCCCCTCAGAGTTGCATAAATCCACTTTCTCATTAGGTTCTCCCTTTGCCTTCGATAACTTTATAAATATCCTACCATTTACATTCTACGATCTATGACGTAAAAATAATGGGTTGGTGATTTTTAAATTAAACTAATCCACTCCCAACTGAGTCACATAACAAAACGTATTATCCCCAGAATATTAATACTTCACTTGTCAACGTTGACGGTGTCCGACTCTAAATACTTGAAACGTTAAAAATTATGCTGGCCCTGAATGCGAAAATGGGGATTGGCAGAAGTTGTAAGGAAATTAAATGTGTTGAACTATTTTCCAAAAGCAAAAGCAGAGACAGTCAAAATATTGGAAGGAATGGTTAAAACTAATCAGATTGGTTGAAGAGCGGGCTTGTGCAAACTCAGAAATAACTTTTGATCGGCAGTTGAGGGCGCGTGAATATCTGAAGGGTCAAATCTGGTAATTCTTCCCGTTATTGAAAAAGAAATTGATCATTAGTCTAGATTTTGCATTACAAGCGAACTCAGATATATGGGTTAATTTCTTTTCGTGTAACTATTTCTTCTTTTCATCATCCTTTTGTCTCACGTCTCAATTTTATATTTTTACTCTTTTAGTAAACATAATTTCATCTATAACTCAATATATGTGTAGGCGTACACATATGTTACTTCTTCCTTATAACATGCACAGACACATAATTATATATATATATATATAGAGAGAGAGAGAGTGATAGAAGAGAGAATGAGAAAGAAAGAACTTATAGATTTTTTATTTATCTTAGTTAAAGTAATTTTTGTTTGTTGGTTTCATTCTGGTTTTCTTTTGACCAAACCTCAAAGACAGTGTACTTATCTCGAAAAGAGCTTCTCTCTTAAAACATAAAAAGAGAAGTGGACAGAAAACTTTTGTAAGGTTTTCTTTTCTAATCCGTTTTGTTCTCTGTAGCTCGATTTATCGATCGCCTGCGATGTCACTGTTTTTGTTTTTTTTGTTTTTTTTTTTTCATTATTCGGTTCGCATTTTTATTTTGTCTTTTGTTTTTCTTTTGAAACTTCATTTTAGAATCAGTCGGCTATTTTGGCAATCTTTTGTTCTTGGACGTTTTAATATTCTTTTTTCCTTTCATCTTCCTTCAATTTCTTTTTCTTATTTTCCGATGTTCCGACTGTACTACTCCACATTCTCTCGAGTTATTGATCCATCTCTTGACATGCTACGTCCTCTCTCGGTCTCACTATTCCTCCTGATTC
Source organism: Ascarosepion bandense (assembly GCA_037127315.1). Classification (NCBI taxonomy): domain Eukaryota; kingdom Metazoa; phylum Mollusca; class Cephalopoda; order Sepiida; family Sepiidae; genus Ascarosepion; species Ascarosepion bandense. The sequence goes on from JBBBDQ010002324.1 coordinate 2,013,288, forward strand.
TTTTTGATTTTAACGATTTTTCTTTTCATTTGTCCGATACCTTTTTACCGCAAGTATTACTTCCTGTTTGCTCACCTTTCACATCATTACTACACCAGTAAATTCATTCCTCACTGGTTACCCTAGATTTTTGGCCTTGTGCTCTAACAATAGAAATAGGTAATATCATCCAGCTATGGAACCATGTTTAAGCGGTTGGCATCGCAGATAATTACCAATGTATTGTGTTCGATCTCATCTTTATAACTTGCACATTCACTCTTCTTCAATAAAGTTTGTAGGGATCAATCAAGGTACCTATTGGTGAATTAAGTATTAAGCATCTCTGTCAAACCCTTTTTAAGTAGTATCTAATGCGCTAAGTGATCTATAAACTTACCCATTTTCCAAACTAAGTTATAGTTGTAAAGCGATTATACCAAAATGGTAATAATTAAGCTGACTGGTCTACTTGTAAAAGAAAACATAAAGAGGTAAATGATTGAAGATTTTAGATGGCAGTTCTGATCATATATTTATTATACAACATTAAATACATCTTTTAGCGTTTTAAAGACGATTCTCTACTTGTTTTTAATAACAAATATCAAATTCAAATTTGTGCTGACTTCATGAGCAACTGCATACTAATGATTTATTTTCATTTTCCAAAATTTGTAATGGTAAACATTTATTAGTCAGCATGTGCGATGTAGTGCAGTAGATATTGGCTTGAAATGAGAAATCGGAGAGCCGTGTTCGAATTCCAGTTGAATTCGTTGTATTAACTTACGCAAAGATACACTTGGGAAAATTATCAATCCGTCGTTTCTCTTTCCAGCTATGAGTTGAATAACAGAACAGACTGGGTTCTTTAGCCTTGGTTGGCAATCAGTCTACCGTAGAAAATATTGGCGACCTTCTTTGAAAACATCTTCTGCCAAGTCAGTCATGTATGTTTAGAGACATAATCGCCATAATGTCACTTCACTGACTGAAACATTTATCAATGACCTAAAGACAATTTCACAGTTGACCTGTGTAAAAAAAAACCAAAAAATAAACAACTAAGTACAGAAAAAAATTTAAAAGTTAAGAACTGATTTGGCACTACATTAATATTATTAACTTCTACTTCTAAAATGATAAAAATCAATATTGTCGATTCTGAAAATTTCCTGGTTTGAGGAAAGTGTGCTGCTTGGTAGAATATAAAAAAAAACATTCCCCAAATTTCATTATGATACTTTTTTAATGGCATAGTCTGCCGTTAAATAAAGTACAACCGTGAAATCATTTCGTTTATATAAATATATTAGCTCACAGGTCTAGAATTCTATTAAAACTGTAGTGATTCTAATCCTCATTTGAGACTTTACACTTATGGCTTTGTAGATTATTATCACGACGAACATTTCAAATAATATTTTAGTTGTGTATATATCTATTCTGTTCGACCCACCAGGAATAACATGCAGTAACCTAGTAGTGCAGATTGAGTTGTTTTCTTTCTTCACTGGGTCTTTTCATATTAACGACGTTGTTTAAAGGTTAAATTGAGTTTTCTAAGCAAATTAGAAGATACTGATCGAGTTGTAATGTAAGACTAATATTAAACATAATTACGATTCCGATTACTATACCCTTGTTTAATACTCAGCTACGCTTGGTATATTCATATTTACTTTAATATTTTTATTTAATTTTATACTGAATTGTTATTTACTTTTATACTGATTTGTTATTTACTTTTATACTGAGTTGTTATTTACTTTTATACTGAGTTGTTATTCATCAGCGTTCGATACTGTATATTATTATTTTTCTTTTTACAGTTAGTTGTTTTCCGCAAGTAATAATGTAGTGGCCATTTTTAGTGGTGAATATTTAATACAGTATTTTGAATGTTGAATATTTTGTTTTAATTAACAGGTGCAATGGAATATTTATATATCCATTTTATAAGTGACCTCGTCGTTTACTGATTTTTAAAATTAATATTTTATTTTGTTTCAAGTTATTTCTTCTTTTCATTTTCTCTTTATTTTTCATGCATTTTTTCGTACAACTTTTGCTGGATTTCTTGCATTATATCATATCATCTTTATTTCAATTCTTATTTCATTCATTATTTCATCTTACTTTTTATTCATTTGTATCTTTTTATCATGTTTTGCACCAAATTCGTCTTTCGCTTTTTCTTTTCTTTATTCTCATATTTTTTTCACTTTTTTCATTGGTTACTCCCTCTTCATCATTTATTGGTTTAGAGCCTTTTTATTCTTTTTACTCTTTTCACAACACTTGATAATCATTTAACTTCTTTTAAAAATGCACTCAATCTTTTTAATTCCTTTTCTCTTTTCTTTCTCATTCTCTCTTTTAAATTATTCATTTTTTTTTATTTTCCTTCCGTATTTTGGATCTTTTGATATCTCTACTTTTTTGACATTTCTTTGGAGCATTTCTTTCTTTGGAAGTTACTTTCTTAATATATGTGTCTTTTCGTTAAAAACTGGCATTTCGTTTTTTTCCGTTTCATCCTTTATAAACTTCCTTCGACGACGTTTTTCTTTTTCGTCTTATGTTCATATTCTTTTATTTTTATCTTTCCATTTTCTGCAATATTTTCCTTCACATTATTTCACTTTCTTTTTCGTTCTCTCTCTCTTTAGTCCTTAATTTTCCTGTACATTACTTTTTTCTTTTTCAGTTTTCTCTCTTTTCAAATAAACTTATTCGTCCACTCTTCCCCTCAATCTCTACTTATCCTTTACGTTTTCTTTCTATCTTTGTTTTAGCGGTATTTTTCGCGCCATTTTACTGGCTCCTCACTTCCTGCTATAAAAAGCATCACTATTCAATCATTTAACAATCAACAATTTCTAAAGATGTTTGTAACATCATTTCATTGATGTTAACTCAAATAATCAGACGAATTTTTCATACACTCTCGATTTTTGTTTTCAAGTTTTCAAACCGTTTTTCTTCTAAAAACACGAGCGTGCCGTTTTCCTCAAAAGATAATTTAATTATTTTCCAACCCGGAAAAAAATGGACATTTACCAAAACAAATCAAATAAGACAAGGCAGACAAAAAACGTCGAAGTTATCAAAAGATAGTAAAAAAAGGCAAAGAATGAAATTTCCAGGAAAAGATAAAAGTAACGGGATTTTCAAGTTTGAGATTATTTTGTCATTCAATCTGTTTAATTTGCTTTTCTCTTCGTTTTTTTCTTTTCTAAATGAAGGAAAAGATTTTCGTTTTATATTCTTCAGTCATCGATTATTTTCTGAAATATTTTAATCACAAAAGAATTATTATACGGATAATTTCGGAGAGAAAAATTAAATTGTGACAAGAATAGGAACCAGAGAATGTGGTTGGTGAAGAAATAGTAGTAGTAGTAATATCAGTGGTAGTGGTAGTAGTAGTAGTAGTAGTAATATAATGAGAATGTGGTAGAACAAGATGAAGAAAATAAACCAACGAACGAGTAATAAAACCTGGAGGAGAGTGAAAAGAAGAAGAAAAAGATAATATAGGGAAAATAAAGCGGGAGAAAAAAGAATGAAAGAAAAAACATGAAGAAAGTTGGAATTTTTTTAAAAAGCATTAGAGAGAATTATAACATAAGATAACAGATTAAGGACAAGAAAAATGGGTAACACATGAAAAGGGGGTCGGAGAAGCTAAAACTAATAAAATGAATCGTATTTCCAGGAAAAACAAAGTCTCTGCTGACGAAGATGGGCACCTCGACGTGGTCTGTCATACTAGAATCTGTTACAACTGAGTAGTGAGTTCGATCCTCACTGTGTACCCCATACCTTTGGCCTTGTACCACATGTAATCGGTGCTTAGAAAATCTACTCTGCTAACAAAGATTCCGAAATTAGTGCACTTTTAATATATTTTCACCTTTTAAACAGAACTGAATTTTAAAGTCGAAATCTTTAAGAACTATGACTATCAAAAACTAATACATTTGAATGTATTGTTTGCTAAAAGATCCCTCTTCTTTCAAATGATTATTTTACAGAAAACTTGCCTCAACAGCATATTTAATGTGCCATTTTCTTTGTAACTTCTTTTCTATATTTTCTTCACTATCATTTATTTACTTTGAATTGATTAAATCTTGTATTTTTCAGGAAGTAATTGTAAAAAACACTTAACTTTGGATGAATTCCTTTCAATTATAATAGTTATGTAGTTAATAGCGTGCCTAGTTTTATTAAATTTAATTGAGAGGATTTGTTTACGCGCTAAATAAGAAGTAATGAGGATAGAAGCGCACTTGATAATATTTTTAATGAATTTTACCTTACATAAATATTAATGTTTACAAAATCTAATTGCTCTAAAAAAATAAACCTACGTTATTTTGAATTTTACTTTCGTTTCGTTCTGTTAGTAGAACTTTTCAGAAACGAAACGGAACACTAACAAAATTTTCATTTTACCATTACTATTAACTTGGATACTGTTATTCTGATACGCACACACGCACACACACACACACACACACACACACACACACATATATATATAGAGAGAGAGTATTGAGTTATTATAATGTTTAGCGCCAAGATTGTTCTTTTTCAGAAGTTTTACTAATATAAAGCAAGGAGATTTTTTATCGTAAAGTGCTCGTTATCGAGGTGGAAATAGAACATTCGTTGGTTTAATGCAAAGAATTTGTCACCTTAACTGATCAAATTCAAGCCGACTTCGAAGTTTCGTGGGGACATCATTCTGATGTCTTCCCTCATTGGGGCTGTTTTTTAAAATCCAGTCCCGATGTGTTAGGGCATCATAGCGGTGTCCTCACGAAATTTGAAGTCGGCATGAACATGCAGATTTGAAGTGCCAAATTCCTGCACTAAAACTATATATATATATATATATACACGTGAAAAGATCACAAGATCGCCAAGACCTACCGCGGTTTCGCACAACGGCTCGTCAGGGCAAAGGCAGACCAAGGATTAATCAAATAAATAGACACACCGAGCAAAGACTAACAAACCAGCGTACCCAACTGGGGAAGGGGAGGTTCGGGGAAAAAAAAAATATCCGGAGACACAGTATGGTCAGAGACACTAAGCAAGAAATTTTGCTTTATGAAATCTACACCTATTCAGTATTTCAGTTTTGGCGTTAATAAGTTTGTTGGCAGGTTCGAATTTAGCTATTGCTAGCTTCTCCTCATCACATAACCTACAAAATTTATTGTCTTTGTTATAGTTAGGGCACTTTTTTATTATTTCCCATTTCAGAATGGGGTCTCTTTTTGTTTTGGTTTTTATGTCCCATACATAGGTGGATAAAGCTGTACTATGTTTATACTTCTCGTTTTTAAAAGAGGTTTTATGGTTGTAAAACCTAATTTTAAAATTATCATGCGTAGCTCCTAACGAGCCGTTGTGGCTGACGAGCCGTTGTGGGTTTTCGAATAAACGAATTTGGATTACGAGTCAGTCGTGAAGACCACCCATTTCCTCCCAATCCTGCGTTTCGTGGTCTTTTGGGAGGATCAAAGTGTAGTATCTGTTCCTTCGCTTACGTACTGGCTTATCAGTTAGGAGAGATACGCGTCTGTTGTCCTTTCGAGGATAACTGAACCACCTGAGTTTATTGCTCGGGTCGAGTGCTTCAGTCATAAGGTTTCTGGTACGGACTGAAGCACCGGTTCAGTTAGCTGTAGATAGGAAACGCACTTCGGCCTCTTAGGAGGCATGGCCTCGGAAGGGCCTGAATCGGTCGTTCCCCCCACCACGGCCTCGGTGGGAGGGAGAGAGGGGGATTGGCAGCTGCCGCCAGCCACGGCGACACCCCCCTCAACAGGAGTACCAGTGACGACAGGAGTACCAGTGACCGCAGGAGTACCAGTGACCGCAGGAGCACCAGTGACCGCGGGACGTCCAGTATCTCCAGTTCCCTCGACGTCGAAGAAGGATGGGCAGCCGATCCCAGTATCACCGGTTCCCTCCGGCACGGCATGGAGAGGAGGGACCGTCAAGAAAGTAGTTAAGGACTCTGCGTACTATGAGGCAGTCAAAGACAAATACGCAGAGTTCATTTCGGGAACGGAGCTCTTTTCTGTTCCCGAAAGTCTGAGCAACATTGAACCCAGGATCCTCACCCTGCTGACCAAGGATCTTAAAAGTCACAAATTCGTTGGGGTCAGCAGGGATGTGGTGGAGGAGGCCATTGGAGCCCTCAATATAAAGGCAAAGATGGTGGCCAGACGCAGTCACGCCATGTGGGACATCCTGCTTGGCACGGAAGAAGAGGCGAGAAATCTGGCCGGAACGACCTTACAGACTAAGACGCTCCTCATGCAGACGGAATACATGGGCACACGCAAAGCCAAAATTACGCTGCATGGTGTGCCCATGGACATCTGCATGGATCATATTGGAGCGTTTTTTACACAATACGGATAGCGGGGCTATCAGACGGGGGATGTCACTCTGCAGGTGACGGCCTCCCGAAAGAAATTGGCGGAGATCCCAAACATCATCACCTGCAGAAAAAGAGCGATTTTCGTGATTGTTGAAGGAAGGAAACCTTTTGCTGGGTCTGTGGAGATTCTAGCCACGTGGCCAAAGCGTGTCCCACCAAAAATCCGGCGTCTAAGGCCCAGCCTCCACAGACCCCGGCAGTAGAGAAACCAGAGAAACCAGTAGAACCTAAGAAGAGCGCCGCAGAACCAAAGGAGGGGGAATGGAAGACGGTTGGCAAGAAGAGTGCCAAATCCAAAAGCCAGCCGTCGGTGGAGAATCAACCTAGCAAAACACCAGTAACATCACCTACTCCATCGCCCACTCCCAAGGAAAAGGGGTTAGTTGCTTCCCCCCAGAAGAAAACTACAACACCTCCGCCGCCGCCAGCCAAGCAGGATGTCCCCCAGGGAAAAGTTAAGGATTCCCTGCAAGAGGACATGGTGGTTGACATACAGGAACCCAGGTCGTCATCCCTAAAGAGGTGCAGGGCGAAAGAAGAAGAAGAGGAGGAAGAATGCATCGCGAAAATGCAAAGGAAGAGCCGCAGCAGCAGCAGGAAGAGCCAAGCAGCCGTCTCCTTGCCCGTGTCTCCGGAGAGACCGAAGGACACCTACGCCAAGAAGGCAAGCAGCCTCCCAGCTTCCCCCCTTAAATTTAGCAAACATCTGTCCCTTTCCCAATCCCCGGCCTTCAAGCTGACCCCCCTTTTACCAAGGAAAACACTTACCCCCACTCCCACCCCTTCTCCTACGGCTTCCCAGCCCAAAAAGAAAAAGTCTCTACCGAAGGGTGAAGCCCTGATGAAGATAGACTCAAAGGAGATAGCAAAGGAGTGGAGTGCACAAAGGCGTGCGCTTTTGAAGCCACTCTTAAAGCTTAAAGAGGTTAATGGAAAGTCTTCGGAGGACCCATTTAATTTCCCTGAGGACCCGGGGGTAATTACCCTCATAAGGACCACAGGGGGAAAGCTCCGTGTGTGGGATCACGTGGAGGCTGCTGATAAACTTTATCCAAATATTGATATGGTGAGGAGTGGAACTCCTGAATTGCGCAAAATGGCGAAAAATTGTGCCGGGCGGCTCCCAGTTTTGCTCCACCCCTGTTTGTATAGGGTGGTAAAACTAACGTACCCCACGGACGTTGGCGGTATTGTCCATGACGGACGGGTTACGTCCGATATAGGAACGGGTTCCCTTGGACAGTCCGTCGGGGTCCTTTCCCCCAATGATTTTTATCCGGTATGTGCCCATGTTTAAAGTTGATACATGCGTGTCTTCTTTGTCTTTTTCGTTACAGGTTTAAAAGATGTCTATTAAGATAGCCAGTTTGAATGCGAGGGGCCTGAGGGATCGGGGTAAGGCGGCTCGCCTGCTTCGTGACCTCTTGTCCTTCGGCGTGGATGTGGCCGCGATCCAAGAGACTCACTTTGTTTGCGAAGTCGACTCGTGTGTGCTGGCTAACGACTTTGTCGTCTATTCAGCATATGGGAGCCGGCATGGCAGAGGTGTTTCTTTGCTGGTCAAGCGTACCCTGGATGCGAGGATTGACCTTGTCCATGTCGGTGCCGAGGGCCGGCTGATCGTGGCCGATATTGCAGTGAAAAGCAAGTCGTTCCGGTTGATTGCGGTGTATGCGCCCAACGATCAAGGTGAGCGAGTCTGTTTCTTTCGGCTGTTGGAGCCCTTCATGGTGGATTCAACACGGCTAATCTTAGTCGGGGACTGGAATGCCATCCTAACCCCCAAATGGGATAGAGGAAGGGGCGCTAGCGGGAGGAGTGGTGATCGTAGCCTGGTGGATCTGATCGACGAATTTGGTCTCGTCGATAGATACCGGGTCGATCATCCGGAAGGGAGCATGTGGACATGGGCGCTTAATTGGCCTTCTACCCGGGTATCTGCGTACCTGGATAGGATGTTAGTGAGAGTGGCCGACATAGACTTCTTAGAATGTCCAACGTTCCACTGGTTAGGCTACACGGACCACAAACTCGTTTGTGCCCGTGTGGTGTTAGACTTTAGGCCTAGGTTGGCTGGTTATTGGAAGTTCAATCAGTCCTTACTGGACAGGCGGGACTTTCGTGACCAGTTGACTAGAGTAGTTTAGCGGGCGTTAATTGGGCGAGTCATTGGGAATAAGTGGTGGGCTAGCCTTAAGGATAGCATTAGGTCTTTCGCCACCCAATACAGCCAACGGCTCAACCTAGATAAGGCTGCGAAGGCAAAGACACTTAGAGCTAATTACTCCCGGGCGGAGGCTGGTGGGGATCCCCTAGAAATAGCCTTAGCTAAGGAGGCCCTGGAGAGTTCGACTAGCGGGCGCTACATGGGCCAGGTAATTAGACATAAGTTAAGCAAGATGTCTTCCGAAGCTGTGAACATGGGCGCAGAACTGCGCAAGGAAGAAATTCGTCGGGCCGGCGATCGGTACATTCGAGAGGTGCGCGACCCGGAGGGGCATCTCCTAAGGTCCACTGACGACATGTGCGAGGCGTTCCGGCAGCATTTCGAACACCGGTTTACCAAGGAGCCTGGTCTCCGCGACGAGGAGTTTCGCAGCTATTTGGCTGACTTTCCCCGGCTTTTGCCGGCTGAAGCGGCTAGCTGCGAGGGAGAGATTACGGAGGACGAAGTCTACGCGGCTTTGAAGAAGGTCGGCAGTGGCAAGTCGCCAGGTTTGGATGGTTTGCCCTATGAATTGTACTTGAGGCTGTCGCACCTTTTTGTCCCGATCTTGACTGTCGTGTTCAACCACTGGTTTCGGCAGGGGTCCATCCCCGGTCGGATCACCAGGGGCGTGATCACGCTGTTGAGAAAAGGCAAGAAGGTTGGGCGGGAATTAGACGATTACAGGCCCATAACTCTGCTAAACACAGAGTTAAAGATTTTGGCCAAGATCCTGACGAATCGCTTGCAGCTAGTTGCCGAGTCTCTGTTGGAACCGGATCAGACTTGCTCTGTGAAGGGACGAACAATTCAGAGCAACCAGCACTTGTTTCGCACGATCCTAGAGGGTGTAGAAGACGACGAAGAGGCCGCGCTGATCAATTTGGATCAGTCCAAGGCATTTGATAGGATTGACCATGGCTACCTGGCTGCTGTCCTGCAGTCCGCCGGATTCAAACCCGACTTCAGCCGCTGGATTAGCCTTCTGTATCGCTCCTCAAAGGCTGTGGTACAGGTGAACGGGAAGCTGTCGAGCGCTTTCGCGCTGTCTAGGTCGGTCCGACAGGGTTGTCCGCTGTCGCCTCTCCTTTATGTCCTGGCGTTGGAGCCGCTACTTCGCCGGCTAAGGGACGAGGCGTGCAGTCCGGTCCTACGTGGAATCAAGGTACCTGGAGGAGCTCGAGCCAGGGTTTCCGCGTGCGCCGATGACGTAACGATCTTTGTGTCCTCCCGGAGTGACATAGAGGCGGTACAGAAGGCGCTTGAACGGTACGAACAGGTAACAGGGGCCAGAATTAACTGACAAGTCGTCCGGCTTGCGGTTAGGTGCCTGGAAGGGTGTTTCCCTCCCGGGGCCCTTCGACTGGAAAAATATAGAAAAACATCAGAGAAAGACGCTGGTTAAAAAAACCAATAACACTTGGACGTAAACAGCCGTTCAACGGAAAAAAAAAACATCACTACAATAGAGAGTATTTTGCTACCATCACTAGTCTTTGAAACAAAAACATTTAAGATAAATTTTTTTAAAAATCTAAATTTAATGGAAAAGAAACATTTGAAATACGTTTGAGTTTATTACTGCCGTGAAATTTAAAAATAATAATTTGTTCATATTTATATTATTATTATTTTAATTTTTTGTATTATTAAATATAGTAATAATAATAATGATTATTATTATTATTATTATTATTATTATTATTATTAATATCATTAGCTTTTAATTAAATGTATATATTTTGAAGTTTTTGGTAATTTTTTTATCAACATTCACATAATTATTATAATTGTTAGTAATGTTATTGTCATAAAACCAAAAAGATTATATTTATAAGATGAAGGTAATATTATTGCTGTTGAAATGAATATAAAATCTAATAATTCATTTCTTATAGTTAAAATTTGGCCACTATATTTACTGTCCTATTTTTGAAAATGCGTAATTGAAAAATTAAAATTAAAATTAGCATTGTATGCTTTACTTACTTTCCTATCAATAAAAAGCTTTCTTTCTTTCACCTTCCTTCCTTCCTCTATCTGGATAAATCTAACAAATTCATTTTTGTAAAAAATTTCGGTCTGACGTGATGAATATTATTTTAAATGAAATATGATTTTTATAAAAAATTATAAAAGATCATCATCTCCTTAAAATATTCTCGAAATAAATTGTCACCAATGGATTAGCAAACCTAATTTATTTTCAGTTTAATACACTGTTTCTAACAATTCTAACATTGAGCTTTTATCGGACTACGATACCCCGTAGAATTTATCTTTTCACTCTGCACTAACTGATTCTTCCCTTTCCTCATTACTTGTGGGTAATAAAAAAGAAAGCGGAACAAATTTATCATTCTTTCATTCACACCCAGGACAAACTTTTTCACCTACTACAACTTTTTTTCGCAAATCCATTTTGTCCAAAATTAAGAAAACTAAATCCTTAAGCTCACATTAAAAAGAAAAAAAAATAGCAGTGAAGGGACTACAAATAAACTTTAAGAAAACTGAGTGCATGGTCATCAGCAAAAGATACAACCCAAAATGCCAAATACAGGTGGGGGATAACAGAATCAAACAAGTCCAAGAATTTAAGTACCTAGGAAGTGTTCTAACAGGAGATGGAAAGTGTGACACGGAGATCCGAAGGCGAATTGGCATGGCAAAGGACGCGTTCCAGAAGATGAGCAAAATACTAACACACAGGAAGATCTCAATAGAAACGAAGAAAAGAGTGCTAGACTGCTACGTGATGTCAGTTCTTCAATACGGCTGTGAATGCTGGACAATATCATCGAAAATGAGGACAAAACTAGAAGCGGCCGAAATGTGGTTCTACAGAAGGATGCTACGGATATCGTGGACTGAGCATACAAGCAACGACGAAGTGTTAGAAAGAATGGCAACAAAAAGGAAATTGATGCTGAGCATCAGGAAAAGACAACTGAAGTTCCTGGGACATGCAATGAGGAAGGAGAGCCTGGAGAACCTGATACTGACTGGACAGATAGAAGGAAGGAGAGACAGAGGAAGGCAGCGGATAACATATTTGCAGGGTCTGATCAGGTGGATGACGGAACGGGGGTTGCCAGGAACAACAGGAGCAAACATACTAATATCCACAAGGGATAGGGAGACGTGAAGATCCATGATCGCCTACGTCCTGAAGGGACAGGGCACATAGAAGAAGAATAAGAAGCCGAAGATTCCTACGGTAGTGGTTCGTTCTAATGATTCTCTTAATGTCAACATTGCTGATTTTCAGTAAGTGGCTGGTAGAATAGCATTTTAGGCAAGCAGGGTTTTTTTTTTATAAAAGATTGCTCCATGTCAAAACAGAGATAGAGCGTAAGAGAATTAATGTGGAGACGCTTGTCCCTTAGCTGGGCAATGCTATTTCAGTCAAGCCGGCTTCGAAGTCTCATGAAGGCATTATTGCGATATATTATTGCGCTACGACAAATTTCTCCACACACACACACACAAATATATATATATATATATTTGTGAAATCGATTTATATTAATAAAATTAAATGTGATAATTTTATATAAATATTTCGAAAATAATCGACATAATGACTTTCCACCCTTCTCGCTCTTTTATTACTTGAAACCAAATCGCAGAAATTCTAATCTAAACGTCTTCTTGTACTTTGATATCTTTTGGCGATCATTGTATCGAGAATGAGATCAATCACTCCTACAATGAAATTTTTCCATTGATTTAATTTTGCTTAATATAAGCCCCTTTCTAAAGTGTTCAAAAGACAGGAACGGATGAAAACAAATATAGGCAAAAAAAATTAGCATTTCTAAAAGTCGTGACTTCATCAGCAAATGGCTTCATATCCTGATTTAGCAAAAAGTTTAATACGCAGAAAAGAGAATGATGTTAGATAGAAAATTAAATGGAGAAAAATGTGAGTTTTTATTAAATGGAAAAATGGATAAGAAACAAAAGAAGAAAAAGAACGGTAAAGATAACGTCATTATTATTATTATTATTATTAATTATTATTATTATTATTATTATCTTATATAGAACAATCCCTCATCAGGTCAATAACCGGACAATCTCATCAAAGATGAGCAAGAGACTTGAAGCAAAGGAAATGTGGTTCGACAGAAAGATGCTTATGATACCATGGACCGAACATCTGGGCAACGACGAGGTTTTGTAGAAAATAGAGAGAAAAAGGAAACTTATAATTAACATCAAGAAGTGGCATTTGAAATTTCTGGTGCACGTAATGAGGAAGAAGTTTTGACAAATCTGATAATCGTAGGACAGATTGAGTAAAAGAGGGGCTGAAAAGAGCAGTGCTTAACATATTGATGAGACACGGCACAAAGAAAAAGGAGGATGAGGAGGGGGAGAAAAAGATGAGGAGGAGAAGGGGGGAAGAAGATGAGGAGGAGGAGCGGGAGATAAAGATGAGGAGGAGCGGGAAACGAAGATGAGGAGGAGCAGGAGAAGAAGATGAGTCGAAGGAGAAGAATAAAAAGGAGTTGAAGTAGTAGAAGATAGGAGAGGAGATGAAGAATAATGAGGAGGAGAAGTAGGAGTATAAGAAGAACAAGAAGAAGAAGAAGAAGAAGATAGAGCGGTTTCTTTTTATACAAATTTTAATGCAAAATGATACTTAGTATATTTCTTGTATACAGGAGATACCAGGGATCTTGTCAATATGATTATGTCTAATCTTTTTGCATCGCTGATATAAATTTATCTATTTATTTAACGTGCCATATTTTTCCATTATTTACACTGTTCGGACTGTTGCCATGTTTACGACATTCTGGCCGTTATACGTTCCGGCCGTCTTCAGGTGCTAGGAACTTTAAACCGAACACTTTATTTCTATCGCTGGATTATATCATTCTCATTTCGTGTGCAATGTCACTCCAGAACATCATGTAGTTATGTCCCTTTAATTCAACGCTCTGAGTTCACCACTGCTGTAGCCAGGTATTGAATTCACAACTCTTTAGGTCAAGTCATTGGATCTAAATAACGCCTATATCCAATGGGTCATGTGATCTGAAGGATATATTTCGGTGACGAAATAAAAGGTCTGGTTCAAACTTATTATTACCTGATGAAGGCTGGCGCATACAACGGCCAAAAGGTTGTAAACACGGCAATAAAGATGAGGACAACAGCCCGAACAATATAAGTAATGTAAATACTACCGCATCTCAGAATTATAGACAAATACATATTTTTGCGGTTTCAATTTTCTCATATTTATATTTATATACACGATGGCAGATGAATAACTGAAGAGTTTGGAAAAGTTATACTTTTCAATCTTTTTGCTTTTTTTTCTGTTTTTGCAGGCTATCGCTTTTTGAGATTAAAATCGTTACGTATGATGTCCAACAACGAGTAAAACTCATTGTTTTCTATTCTAGTGAATAGTCAATTATTCAAACTCAGAGAAACTACAGGTAACATTTTCATGCTATAGTATCTCCTGGCGATAACATGATTCAGAACCTAATCACCCATTTTGAAAGAACTGGATCAGTCGGTGATCTTCCGAGAAGTTCCAAGCCCACTTTTCGCACTGACGCAGCGATGGCAGCTGTACAGCATAGAGTCCTTCATGATTCATCAGCTTCTAGCTGTCGATGCTCTGCACAAACACGCATCGCCAGAACATCGCTTCAGAAGATCCGGAAACTGGACTTAAAAATGTTTCCATACAAGGTTCAAATAGTCTAAACTTTACTAACCCAAACTACTCAGCAGCGCTTGCAGCACGTCATGCAGACAGAGCAAATCTCTCAGTGTCCACCCTTATTCTTTCATATTTTTAAACAGATATATGTTTATATGTTGGAACTGCCATATCAATGAGAAAGCAACTTTATTGTTTGTATTCTATAATCAATATGTCTTATCAGTATATGCTTGTCCGTATTAGTTTTAAAGTTTGAAAAAAGTTTATTTATGACTAGTAAAGGGTGATGTTCATTCAATTTTGAAAAAGCCTATGTAGACAAAGCCCTTCACAGGATATGGGCTGTGCTTGTTAGAATTAATTTTTCGTTTTCCTGACAAAATAATGCAACGGGAATTTTGTTAATTTGTTGCTGATTCCTAGCTTTATCAGACCCAAAGCTCCAACCTCATCAAAAACTCTTAAATATTAAGTGCCTCATTTTGCCTATTTCAAGGTCGGTTTTTGCTTAGTTTTGCAAAAGCCTTCGCAGAGATGATTTTGTTACTTAGTACGCTGATATCAATCATAGTAACAACCTCTTTTTCTGCCTTCGATAATATAATAATAATAATGATATTATAATTGTTGTTACTTGTACTTATTTTGCAATTTGCAACCGCTTTTAATGTCTTCTCCTGATAATTTCCGTTCTTGCTTTGAATTTGTTTTTTCCGGTCTTTCATCAATCAATAGGTTCATCTTTTTGTTAGAACTGCTTTCCATGTTGATGGGCATTCTTTCTTCTTCTTTATTTAAACTATATGTACGTCATCTCTTTTATGTGTAGAGTTGATAATTTTATTTCGATTATTGATTATAATAATAAATTCATGCCGACAATTTGCTCTGTAGGTATGCAAATGTTTGTGTAAGGAAGATGATTTTCTTTTATAATAATGATCACCCTGTACAAGACAGAAGTGCCAATGAGTAAGAGGCTTTGTTTATGGGGATATGTTAAGAAGATAACGGTTAATTCCAGACTGAACATGTTAAGATTGTCGTGATCGGGGAAGCATTCGCTAGGGAGCCGATTTCACAAAGTAGCAGTTCGTGGGATGAAGTTGCTATAGTGGAACTTACATCTCACTAATAGAACACAAATAAATGAGGGTGGTCCGCTATCATGTTCGCAGCATAGCGAGTCTTAAATGCAAATATTAGAACTGATGGATCTTTCCATAGAAATAGCGATAAAATAGTAAGGGGCTTGCAATGTTTTGTCTGTGAGCAAGGGGTTGTAAGTTGAAAAACAATCCCTAACCAACAGGAACACATCGATGTTTTTGGATATCACCAAGACTGGAAAGTGAGAACTGGACAGATCCTGTCCCTATACAGCATTATTATTCCATTTTTTACCAGATATGGATCTTGTAAAAGTAGTGTAAGTCATGGAGAATCAGATACTTGCTAGTGCGGTACGGGGGATCGAATACTTTTCCAATATTATTATTGATGGATTGTATCAGTCTGAATAAGCGCTGAAGACACGGAGTCTTCCTCGGAAACAACTGTTCATTGCGATAAAATAAAATTCAGAATCCACTCAGTGATGATGAAATGTCACTTGATTGTTTTGTTTTTTTTTTTGTTTTTTTGTGTGTCATTGAATATGATTAGTCAGTTTTCACCCAACTGAGCTTTTAGAATTTGTCAGAAGAGAGAGAGAGAGAGAGAGAGAGAGAGAGAGAGAGAGAGAGAGAGAGAGAGAGAGAGAGAGAGCATCTGCCAGTCTCTGGCCATCTAGAATTTTGAAGGATCAGTAATATAACGTTGTACCTTCTCTATAGATATTCACAAAAGATCAGAATACACACCTCGTTGAACAAATGGGCTTACTGGATATTTTAAACTGACTTTGAGGTGAAGAACCGGAAAGAAATAAAATCTGTCACATCATAAATAATGGCCCGTCCTATCGGACTGCTGAGAAAAAAGATAAAGAGAAGGAAACGCTTAACCAAGAACAAAGCAAAAGTGCATTATATAATTATAACGAACTTTCAAATCACGTCTACATTGCATAATAGCAATTGCGTAAAATATAATGGTAATTGCATAACACATAACTACAATCTCATAACACATAACGATAATCGTTGATATTTGCTACAGGCACTAATGTATAAGGAGCCTTTCAAATGATTTGATTCAGAATCATTAAATTTATGAGCATATAAAAAGAAAAAGTTGTATTTATTCGTATCTAGTTTTTGACAAAGAATTATTCTTTAAATAGATGATTGATACCCTAGGCTGTCCTGGAAGCAGCTTACTTTCAAATGAATTCCTTTTTTTAACTATTTTCCATTGCATACGAAGAGTAGTCCTCATGCTAAACATTTTTTATACAATAACGTATTTTCTGCTACGCATTTACTTCAAATATGGAAAAAGATATTCATTAACACAGCAAGATACATGCATTTGCAATCATTATGTTGGGAGCGTCGGCTATGTCTGCAAGAAACCTTGTGTCAAACGTAACCAAAACACCACATTTAAAAGAATCAGAAGGTAGAACAAAACATAAAAGAGTTTCCTTTCTATAAATATGTGTAAATTTATTTAACGAGAAGAATGACATCAATTTTTGTTATTTTGAAATAAAAATTATGTTGGAAAGTCCTGCATAAAAAAATTCTTTGAATGTGTGTTTAAAAGTTCAAGGTCTCTTAAGGTGAGATGAAATGAATTTCGGAAGAAAAGACATATTTGTTGTCTTTAGTGTGTACAATTGAAATGGATGAACAAGTTCGTTCTGGGTGTGAAATGAAAGCGGATATGATTGCCTTTGTTCCTCTTTCATTTTTGTTGTCTCAAGTGAATGAGAAGAGGGGATAATCCATCAGTCGACTCTTTATGAAAAGAGCTTTTCTATTGTTTAATATATGAATGTACTTGTTTTTTTGTTTTTTTATTTTTTTTATTAGTTCAGTTTAAATAGAGAAGAGGCCATTGCCTTTCACCTGTTTGCCAACAATAATATTTATAAGGCCATTACCTCTCACCTGTCTCACCTGTTCGCCAACATATTTGTGTTCGGCGACTTCAATGCCCACTATAACAATTGGCTGGAAATCTCTGTTACTGACTTTGCTGGCATCTACACCCTGAACTTTGTGATTGACCAATATCTCACGCAAGAGGTGGATTTCCTCACACGTTTGCCAAGTATGCGTGAAGGACAAGATTTTCTGCTAGATCTCATCACTTCTATACCGAATTCCTGCCATACCATGCAGCTTTGCCCTCTTGGCAACTCTGATCACGCTATGGTTTCTGTTAATACCCTAACCCCTCTTCCCCCAGGAACCGCCGACCAGCAAAATCTCTTACTGCTATCAATGTACTCACTGGGTGGTACTACGAGATTTTCTGTGCAACGTCCCTTGGAAGAAAGTGTTTAGTCTCCTCGCCAAAAACTACGCTTCTGATGTTTCCTCCTTTTTGAAAGCTGGCATCGATGCTTTCATCCCAGTTAGAAAGTTTAATCTTAAAACCCATTCGCAACCCCTGGTTTTTCCCTGTCGCCATAACCCACAGGAATTCATACTTCCAGCTTTATCGGAACCACGCGTTTGACCATAATAGGCACCCATTTACCTCTGCTCGTAACTAGTGTAAGAGGATCCTCAATGACGCTAAACTGTTGTTTGCTGACATAATGAAGAAGTGTGTAACAGCGCGCAAATTCAGCTCCAGGGCTACTGTCGTCTCTACAAAAGTGTGCTAAACAGCAGTAAATTATCCACCCCTCCTTTTTCAATAAATATGAAGTCCTCACAGCTGCAGCGAACATAACTGAGTCCTTTACTCGCAGATTCTTCTCCAACTCCTTACGTTATTCGTCTGAAATATCCGCACTATTCCCATCTAGAACTGAGGCTCAATTGAATGACGTTTACATTACACCCTCGCTGGTCTCTAAAATAATTCCAAAACTTGACCTCCATAAAGCGAGCGGAGGTGACAGAATCCCAGTCATCGTTTTAAAGAAATGTGACCTCTGTCCTCGCCAAACTCTATAACTACTGTCTCTCTGCTTCATGCTTTCCTCCTTGCTGGACGTCCTCATCTATGGTTCCTGTTTAAAAATTCGGGATATTATTCAAACCCCTCCAATTATCGTTCTATAAGCCTCCTATCGAATTGTTATAGGCCATCATCAATGCTGAAGTGGTTCAACCTCACATAATTCACTGTCTGTTCTCCGACAGAAAGTATGGCTTCCACTTCGTAACGACTATCATTGAGTACATATATCAGACTCTTGATAAGAACGGCAAAGAGTGTGGCACGCTGACATTCTGTGCAAGCTACAGGGCTATGTGATATCTGGACGTTCGCTTGACTTCATATCGAATCGTGTAGTGAAGGTCGAATTGAACTTGCATGCTTCCAGATACTATCATACGAACGCCTCCATTCTTGTTTATACGCATCCTATGATTTTCATCAATGATTGTCCTGATGTAATCAGATCCCAAGCATGCATTTACTCCCGCCTCGCTAAGAAATCTACCAACAAACCTTGCTGGTACTCTCAAAAAAGACCTCCAGTCAGTGGTGGACTGGGGTAAAAAATGGCTCGTAAATTTTAATGCTTCCAAAAACGAAGCATCATAGACAATTTTTCCTATCCGCCACCAGCATGGATCACACTAGTCTCTCTGAGAGCAGTATACTGAGATTCCTCGGCCTCACTGTCTCAGCTGAACTTAAGAAGAAGGACTACATTGAAGTAATAGCTAAATTTAATTAGAAGAAGTTTGGGTCCCTGTGTCGAGCCAGGATGGTTTCTTGTCTGAATTTATCATGCATATTTATAAATCTACCATCCACCCAGGCACTGAATACTGCTGTCATATCTGTTCGGGTGCCGCTTCTGTTCTCCTTGGGTTCTCGACAAATTGAAAGGAAAATCTACAATGAAGTCAATCCTAACCTAGTGGCCCGACTCCAGTCCCTCTCTCTATCACCGACGAGATGTGGTTCCCTCTGTCTTCTACAAATACATTCCGACAAGCTTAGCCCCTTGGTGTTCCTATGCGATACGAGAATTTCCTCGAGCTACTACACTGATAATGAGGTCTCACCATTTTACTAGGTAAACAATAAAGTGTAACCACAAATGAAAATATAAAAATGGGGTAAATTTTAGAGATAAAAAAAAGTAAATATATGAAGATAATTTTAGATATATTTAAAAGTATGGAAAATTCTATGGTAGCAAAAATTATTGATCTCATGCATATAATTACGTTCTCAAAGGCTAGAATATTATATATTGTACGTTTGTACAGCTATCTAGCCTTTGGAAACCTAATTATAAGCATTTTTCTTGTAAGCAAAGGTAACATATTTCATGAAACGATTTACTTGTTCTGCTTTTTTGTTAATATTTTCCATTTAACTGTAAGAATTGTATTAGCTTCTTTAAATTAGCAGCAGTATTTAAAGAGAGGGGTAGGATTACTATATATTTTATTATTAAAAGATAGATTAGGCTGATAAAAACGGGTCTTAAAAATATTCTTACTACATCCCATCCATTGTTAAAATGGGGATTTTCAATAGTGGAGACGGTAGTTTAGTATACTATGAAAATTGAAAGGCATTTATTTTGCACAGGACATACGTTAGGTTTATGCCAATCGCAAGAATTAGTGATATTATCATTATTTATAATAAGATGGTTATGATTAATATCATTATATATTTTACCATTTTTTAATTATTATATCAAGATTATCAGTGTAACTATAACTAAGTTTCAGTGTGTTTTATTAAATAAATTGCTAAGGTGTTATTAGTTGGGAACTCTTTCTGAACAAGGTTTAATTAATTTATTGATTAATTTGTTACTAATTATTTAGTTAAATTTTGGCGTGTACAAATTTTTTTTTCGATTATGTTTGGTATCATGATTAATTTACTTGTGGTATCTAATATCATTGCATTTATAGCCGATATTTTTTAGGGCTTATTGCAAAAATGTGTTGATAGAAAATGTCTTTAGTTGACGAACTGTTGTTTATTCTGTGATTAACTGAATGTAGTATGTGTTTAAAAATAGATGATGGGTGATAATCACCCACCATCTATTTTTAAACACATTTAGGATAGGATTAGCATTATGTTTTACATAGGGTGAGAAATGGTTATTAACTATAAAAAAGGTAACGTCTAGAATGTCAACCTTCTATGTTAGTTTGTACAATTAATGTTCTTCATAATGCTATGTATTTACGGATTTTATCTACTTTAGAGTTAGTTAAATTATGGACGATCATGAGGCCATCGTCTCTGTACAATCCAATATCTACTACATCAACATCGCTATGTAGAGTGAGATTGTACAAAATAAATATACATACAAGATCCGATGAATCTCGCTGTACATCGTGAAGTTGATATAGCAAATAATTGATTGTATAGAGATGACCTTATTATCGTCTATAATTCCACTAACTATTTACATGGTGAAGAACCGAAGATTTTGCAGAAACAATTTAGTGAAAATATACATACAAACGGATTCGAGTACGTGGCCAAGTTGTTAGAACGTTCAATTTCTGACCAGGAAAAACGTGTTCAAATCAGAAGGCGAATCAAGTCTTGAGAGTAAAATTTGGTAGATGGAACCTAACACAAAGTCACAATGTTCTGGCCATTTTCAGTTTTGATAACGTCCCAGAAATTGTATCAACAGCCTGCTCAACATAGTTTCAGTATAAATTACAAGTCTACTCCGTTGATGTTGAACAAATACATATATTAGCTAGTCACTTCAGTAGACTGACATACTCTGATACTACTGGTTGCGTTCTTTTGCTGATTTCTCAATTTCAGTTCTTAGCAATGTATTATAAAGATACATTAGATGGATCTGATGGTGTGAGATGAGTAGATGAAAGTTTTGAACAACTGTTGACAAATTCTAGTTCCATTCCAACTTGTTAATATTCGGATAGAATCATACAAGAATTGTAAGTATGATGATGAAGCCCATGCGTAATTTTTGAAAAATAATATAAAATCATTACACTTATAAATATTCAATTAAATATGACAAATAATATCCGAGTAAAGTATTACAGATCGTAAGACCATGAACGTTTGTCGCCCGTGTTTCTCGTCCGTCTCTCCTCGAGGCCACTCACTCGTCCACTACCACTCACATCGTCTGCAACTACTAAACAGTTGACCCACATCCCGAATGGCGGTGTCATTATATTATATTCTTTAGTTAGCACGCCTTCTAGCGTCTTCGGTGGTTTTCTTGTTTCAAGTACAATCACTCAGATTATTATAAATATTTCATACTAAATCAGATATTAAAGCCGAGCTTCATATATCTACAATTATTGTGCAAATCTACAAAATACTTTACGAATACCAGTAAGTTAATAGCAATTTTATGGTAAAAACACTGAACAATAAAATCCCACATTGTGTAAACACAACCCTATTTTAATTTGCATAAAAAAACATGTAACAAAATAAATTAATATTCTGAATAGCAGCTCATACGAGAAATATTGCACATCATCTTTACATTGCTATCACTCACATTCATATATATATATATATATATATATATATATATATATATATATATATATATATGTCACAATAAGCAATCCGAAAAGTAATAAGGAAATTCTAGCTTCGTCTTCAAACACTTCACCTAACCTACTAAGTAACTATATTTATACACCCATTGTAAGTTTCTATCTCACCACTGTCACCTCGCTGTCTATTTCACTTTTATCTCTCTCGTTCCCCCCCTCTCTCTCTCTCTCATATATATATATATATATATATATATATATATATATATATATATAGTGATAATGTTTAGCGTCAATATTGTTTTTAGTGGTTTTCAATAAAACCACTCAATTTTTTTTTATTTTGCAAAGTAGGTATTTTAACGTAAAATGCTCGATATCGGGTTGTAGATAGTGTTTATAGATTTTTAAAAAATTCTCATTAATAGTGCAGATTCATTCCTACTTTGAAAGTTCGTGAGGACACATTTATGATGTCCGAGCTTTTTTTTTTTTTCTTGTTTATATAGAATTTAATCTGATATAGTAGGAGTGGTCTTTTTTGTGGTTGGTTATTCTTTTTCTTTTTGTTCATGACTGGTTAATTTTCTCTTTGTTTATTTTGTTTGTGAAGTTTATTTTTTTAGTGTAAGCATGAATGGGCGTTTGTTTACTTGGGATAGGCTCTTGTTTTATTGATCTCTTTTATTGGCTTGACTTTTTTCTTAATATGTTAGTATGTTTTGTCATGTGACGGTTAATTTTTCTGATTCATGGTTGGGTGCTATTGTATTCGTGTCTTTGACTTTACGTGCGTTTATTTTTATTTATTTACTTATTTTATTTTTCGTTTAGTTGTATTTTTTCTATTTTTGTTGTGACTGGGAGTTTGCGTGTACTTTTATTTTTTGTATTCATATTATTTGTATGGTTTTGTATTTATTTTTCAGCTTATTAACATAGTTTCGTATCTGTAATTATTTTTTGAGATTTTAATTTTAAATTTTATTTTATTTATATTGTTTTATATTTATGTTTTGATTTCTTTATTATTTATTTTTATTTATGTAGCAACGTAGCTATTTACTTGTGTTATTGATTTTATTAAATATTTTCTTGTGTTTGGTTATCGACTTTTCCCTATTTTCCATGCAGCTATAGCTGGTTTTGACTGTTTTTATTAATAATTTTCTATAGATTTTATGGTGTTTGGGAAAGTGTTTTTCTGCTATGTAAAAAAATATTTTTCTTATTTTTATTTTTATATTGTTTTTGTAGGGTGCATTAAAATAGATTATGTTTACTTTTTGTTTTGTTTCTCTTTGTGTATTCAAGTTTGAGTATAGGCTATTTTTAGTACTGAATCATGTTTATTTTCAGTGTATGTTTTATGTTACTTGAGTTCGTAGACTTTTTTTTTATAGATATGGGTATGTGTCTAAATGTTTAGAGGGTGATTTGAATTTTTGTTGATATGTATGAGGTTGTTATATTCTTTTCTGTATGGTTAGTATATGCTGGTATTTAGGGCGAGTGTTATATCTAAGAAAATTACTATTTTTAGTAGGTGCCGCCAAAAAGGGGCTGAAAAAAACAGCATAGTATGAAGGGAAAAGACCCCAAACTAAAAGTTTTATCGGCAAAATGTTTATATTATTAAAAGGATTGATCAAAGCATTTTGTAATTATTTTTTAAATATTTTGATTATTTCTAACACTTTGGAAAGTTTTGTAGAAAATCTAAATTGACGCATAGTTTATTACGTAAAAAAACGTAATATTACGCAATGCACTTTTTGACCGTGAAAGACACATTAATTTCGAAATTCTTGCAAAAATTACATAATGGTCAGGTTTTGATGAAAATTTCAGGACTTATTCATAATTGACTGAAATAAATTTTGCAATAATTATGTTTTTATAATATATTGGCAAAAATATTTTTTTTACATGTTACCCCCCACCAATTAATTTTCAGAAATGCTTAAAAATTCAACATTTATAATAAACTTACTATAATTAAATTTAGGAGCCATTGGGGACTGCTAATCAACTGTCTTTTTTCTCTCCAGTAGTCCCTAATTTTTTAAAAAGTAAGTATATAAAATTTCAAAAATATTTTAAAATTTCTTAACTGGGCAAGCTAGAGTATGAAATTAATGTATGAAGACTACATTTAATAATCAAAAAATCGAAAAGCTTAATTTAAATGTATTACCCGTCAATTTTTAAAATAATTATAACATTTTAATTGTGTGCATTTTGATTGCCCGTATCTTATTTATACGGATGGCCGTACGTATTATTTATCATTAAAGTAACATTTACATTTTCATTCTTAATTTTCTAATTTTGCTAAAAAAAATATAATTGTGAAATTCACAATTTGTGAAGGTTCCTAAAAAAAATATGAAAAAATAGTTATTAAAAATAAGAATAAATAAATACCATAAAATTTCATAAATTATTGAGCTACCTTTGCCGTTATTTTCATTCTGTTATTAAATTGTACAATTTTTAAAAGAAAGTTTTCTATTATTTTCATCTTTATTTTTTCATAAAACATCTTCAAACGTAAGTCTCCTAAGCTAAACTAACAAAAATTTCATAAAATATTAGATAATTGCTGAAAACTGTTAAATTTTTAATTTTAACATAGTTAAAAATAAAAAAAAGCGATTTGTATGAATAAGATTTACTACCAAACTCAGTTTCTATACTTGGTATTCTTTGGCAGGCTACTGTAAATCATATCATTAACGCCTCCTTAACAGATGTGATAGCAAGGATACCGTAATTGAGAAACGCTTTTTAAATATTTCAGGAAGTAAGCAATTAATTCTTGTTTCAAGCCAACTTAAGGCAAGTTTAAAAGCGGTAATTCGAATAAAATAATGTGTCAGCGAGGTTTATTTTATTTTTGTAATTTTTTTTTTAAACGGCTTCTGTTTAAAATTGATGAAAAATTGCGGAAAATTTGAAATTGTAACAACTTTTTAAAATCTGCAAAAGTTTTTATTCCGATCAATATAATTTTGTTTTGAAATTACACCAGGGTATTTTGCTTACTATAATTAGTAAATTTAATCACTTGGCTTTCAAGTAAAGCTACAATCATAGCTTGACATTGTTTTTTGTTAATTAAATTTAAATTGAGGTATCGAAAATGAGTGGAGGTACCTAATTGTTTTCATGTCTATTGTGAATCCTAGTGTTAAAGATTTTTATAATTTATTTTCTTATATTTTCCGTAATTTTACAGTCACAGTTTCTTAGAATTTTGCTATTCATTAGTATTTTTTTTTAGTGGTGTAGCGTTTTTTTTTACCATATTTTGTTATTAAAGTACATAATGAATTTTCTTGAATGTTTGATAATGTTCAAATGTTTATATACTGTTTTCCTAAGTTTAGTGCATTATTTAGTGTGTTTGTTGGTGCGTGGGTAAAATTCTTTTATGCTTAACTGTACAAATGAGCATTCCTCTTTGTTAGTAATATGGTTAAACCAATTGATTGTTTCTTTCTCCCATATTTTATTTCTAGTTCATGCCATGTTTTTGAGCATATTTCTACTATTTGTTTACTTATTTTTTCAATGTTGGATTTTGTGGGTCTATTTTTCCGCATGTTGGTTTATTTAGGAAGTTATTTTCATATGTTTTTAGTTTAATGGTTTAGTTTTCTGTAGTTGCTTGATTCTGTTGCCAATCTTTAGTTTAACAGCTATTTTTTGCTTATTTGTTTATGTTTTCCATGTTATTGTTGATGGTTTTACAAAATTTGGCAATTTTCTTTCAAATAATATTTTGTAGTCGTTAGTGTTCATTTTATAGATTTTTCTCGATTTCTCAGCTTGTATGTATAACTTTACTGAATTATTTATCATTTTTGGTCTTATAATTGGTTTTGGAATTTATTCTTTATTTTCCTTGTTTCTATTTTGTTTATAATGTCGTTTTCGAATGTGATAAATCGCTTTGTTATGGTGTGCATCTTGTTGATACATTTTCTAAGTCGTCGTTTTTGTTGTTTTTGTAAATGTTTTTCATTTATATATTACTTGATTATAATATTGTAATAATTTAATCCCTAGATATTTACTATTTTATTATTTCATTGAAAGATTCTAACCGTTAACATTATTTTTCAATAATGTATTTATAAAATGTTCGCTTAATAATTTTATACAGTATTTTCACTAGAATTTAAGCGCAAATATATTTCGTTTTTACGCTGTCAGACACACATACGCACACATCCATGCATGATTCTCATACACATACTTTAATATATGATTCTCTCACGTTATTTGGAATATAAAATTGTTCCACACGTGACACGTGTATATAATACTTGCTATATATTTTAAACAGAAATGTATTTCGTCACTGTCTTCCAAACATGCTAACGTTACCGACATATACACACACTTAATTCGTCTATAGTTTTAATACACTTGACACGCATTATTTTCGCTCATATATATATTTGTAATAAAGATCTATTTTTTTTACTCGTTAGCACACAAACTTAAGCAGACAGCTTTTTTCTTCTACATTGTGTATTCATCTATTGCTTTATCACACGTGACACGTATCTGAACAATGAAACCATACATTTATATTTTAAAGTTTTTAAATATTTTTCATTTGTAAATGAGTTACATTAAAGCGATTTATAATGACTGATTTTCCAACGTATTTCATGCGTAAAATTGAGTTTTTATGAACTGGGACTGAAACCAAGAAAGAAAAATTAGACATGTTATTTCCTGAACAACAAAAAATACTGACTGAATTAAAAAAGTAATGACCAGATGTACTCACACGTATATATACATATTAGAATCATAAAACCTGAATGAAATTTTATTAACAACCTTAAGTAATTTTTTAGATCCTTGAGTAATGCCGACTTCAAAATCCAGTTGAATTCCTTGCATTCTTTTACGCACAAATACTCTTGGGAAAGGTATTAATCCGTCTATTCCCTCCAGTTATGTGTTAGATAATAGAACAAATTGGGTTCTATAGCCTTGGCTGGCAACCAGTCTACTGAAGAAAGCAATGGCAGCCTACTTCGGGATAATCTTCTGTCCAGTCAGTCATGTCTTTTTCGAGACACGGTCGCACAAAACATGTATCACGTATGACATTTAACAGACTGAAATAACTCCTTCATAATTTTGAAAATTTTCGGTTGATTAAAAGTTCCAGTGGCGCTTTCGTAAAAATTCCTGCTGTACATTAGAAAAACGTTGGAATAGTGATTATAAGTAGCCTGAAAATACCGGAAGTTTGAAACCAGGATGCGGAAATAAATTTTTGAGAGTTTGTGTGTGTGTGTGTGCGCACGCGCGTATTTTTGCAGAATATTCCCAAATTTATTGGTTTAATACTAATGTTATTGAGATTTTTGTTTGCTTAGTAAAATATGGTATTTGTTTAAGTGTAGTAGTAAAATCCACGAATTCTTAAATTGGCGGTAATAATGCTACAAGTAAGAAGTGGTTTTAGACAAGGGATGAGCAATAGAAAATTCCTGACACTTTCTGGAGTGGAATTATGGAAGTTGTCATGTTGAATAAATATCAAAACTTCTGTCAAAATGGTGATATCATTTTGTGCGGAACATTTGACATTTTAGTCAAAAATTTTCCATTGATAGACTCAAAATATCGAAGCTCAACGATTGCAAAAAATCTTACAATTGCAGAAACTATCTTCCTAATCCTAATAATCCGTGATCGAAACGAAAACTTCATTTCTTTTTCTGTTTTTGTTTAGAAAGAAGTTGCTGATGAAGTCATTTCTCTAGATGTGTATCTGCTTCTTCCACATAAAACTGCCAGTAAATTAAAGCATCAAATGTAGAAAATTATATGTACAGGAATAAATCTTCAATTAACTTCTATCGCTACATTATTATTATTTTACATATATATCCAAATATGCAGAACGTATTAATTAGTATTCCTTCTTCCAAAAGATATAGTCACTGAAAAACTGACTTTCACTGGATATTACTTGATATAATATTTGGAAACGTTCTATGCAATCCGATTTGGTTCAAGACACTATTAAATGTTAATTCATAAGAGAAACTATTGACAGACAATATGTTGTTTAATCAATTTCCCCTCAAGCGAATCAATAAAACTAGAATGATTCAAGGGTTCGCTGAAAGTCAAAGAAACCAAAAAAGAGAACAGGATATGAGAAAAGAGATGATATCTGACACTGGATTTAATTTTTGTAAAGATTGTACTTGACAGAAAATTACGAAATAGAAGAGAATTCGGCAAGTGAAAAGTGAAAACGAACTATTTGCATACAACCTTTGACTAAAACTAGAAATTTTAATAAAATTATCGAACCTAACTGCTAATGTAGTACATTGCTTACAACTGAAGTCTAGATATCATGGAAAAGCTCATCGAAAACACTGTGACTATATTTATAGAATAAGCAAAGGAAAGATACGCTAGGGCGGCATTAAAATTATGCCAGGTCATGACCGATAACTTTGCCAATTGTTTTGCGGTTTTTTTCAAGAATCTGTCGCTGTCTAGCAGAAGTGCGAAACCAGGTGTAACAGTTATATTCGATACACAGGTGAATAGTATACGTATAAATAGGCACGGTATATTTTGTCAGGAAAAACCCGTTTCCTAGCATATTTAACTATTGGTTCAATATTGGTTCTACTTCATGTCAGTGAAAAACCTAAAACGAAGAAGGTGCGTTGATATACTTTCCTGGAGGTTAGAATCAGCCATGCTAATGGAAAACAAGAAAAGTTTCGTTTTAAGGGCATTAAAAATATCTCACTCCAGATAACAAGTTATTTTTAAGGTTAAGATCAGCTGCCAATTTGATTTTATTCAACCGACCAGACTTACCAGACAATTAAATTTCTGTGCTGTCAGCATAGATACCAATCGGGATTTGATGACATTAGGAAGGTCGTTGATGAAAGTAAAGAACATTTGTCCGTGAATATACTCCAGGGGATCGTCCGCATTAATGTGAAATGAAGAGTTGCAACTGAAGATAATTTTAATTTAGGAGTTTGATAAGAAACATGGTATGAAATCAAAGAAACGGAAAGAAATACCATAACACTTCAACTTGTGAAAAATCTCAGCATACCAAACACTAACATATATTTTAGAAATATCTTAAAAAAAATACAATTACAGTGACTTGTTTTTGCAATTTTTGCAAAACTTCTTCTATACATCGAATTGAACTTTATTTTATTTGGTGTTAGGTGTTTAATATTTTCAGGTCGTCAATGAATTTATATTCATTGATTTTAGAATATTTAACAAAGTTTTTTTAGAAATCACTTCAGTTCTATCTAGCAATTCCTATATGATGCAAAAAATAACTATATTTTTGTTGATGTTTTATTTTACTTCTGCATCTAGTCACTGAAAAAGTAAGAATGATGCACATTTTTTATTTTAGCAGACGGATAAGATATAAAAGTGGGATAAATTTAAATGCTGATCATGACCATGAAACAATAAATAGAAAAAGCAACAAATTCAATATCGACAACATCGTGTATACAATAAAAAAATAAAATGCTTATGTAGATGAATTTATATTTGATAAATAAAGACAAAAAGGAGGTGTGATAAGATTGATCAACAGTAACTATCTTAGCTAATCCAATTCACGACTCATTCATCCATTACAAAATTCCCTTCCCCACAAAAAACTCATTCATCATCCTACATATACCACAATAGGACATAATCACATGGAAACCTAGAAAACCCCTGACATAAAAATTTGTTTATAAAAAGGTTTTATGTACAAATGTTTTTACAAAAATATATAAAAATATAACAATGTGAAATTGGGTAAGAGCATTAGCACCAAAACAAAAATTTCAAATAAAAAATAGATGTTAGCAGGACCTGTCCACTCTACAAAAGATAAGAGTGGCCGCTGTCTTAGACAGAATCTAGAAGTTCATTCACTAACGAAGAGAGCAGGATAAAATAAATATTTGAGTGAAAAATGAAAGACAAAACAAATGGGACAAAAACAAGCTGGGAATGTTGGTAATCTTGACATGGATCATTAGAAAAGAGAATATCATTAATAGGCCAAGAATGACACTTACTTACATTAATTAGATAAACTAAGCGAATTTATCTTAACCAGGTGAATTTATCTTAATCAGGTTTAACATGAAACCGCCTCAGTGCGACCAAGAGAACGTAAAAGAAAGCTCGCTACCTTAACCCAACGTTCGCTGAAATCTTTGTCATCAAACAATGATGCGTTCAATTTCCAGTATCCAGCCAACCGAGGCTTAGGCTTATCTAAGTTTACCCGGACGAGCCTATGATCCGAATACACTATCGAATGAATACTTGGACATTCTACGAGCCCTACATCGACTCTCTTAACTATAACTCGGTCGAGGTAACTAGAACGTACCACCGTAGCCGAGCCGCCACTATTTGTCCAAGTCCACACTATTTCTCGCGGATGCTCGTTACGATACTTATCGACAAGTTCAAAATTGTCGATAAAGTTCCCAAACGGCCTCACATCAGGATTGTTAGTACCCCTATTTGAACTTATACGATCTAAATCGGGCTCAAGGACGGCGTTCCAATCCCTCACTATCAATACCGAACGAGATGTCGTCAAAAACGGCTTGATCTGCCGAAACAAAGCAAGCCGCTCAGCATGGACATTGGGCGCATAAACCCCAATAAAACGTAAGGCCTTACCTTTTATGGTAACATCCAGGACGCAAAGCCTGCCCGCCGAATCTGCGAAAACAAGGGCACACGTTGCATCCAAAGACTTGCTTACCAGCCAGGAAACACCTCTCGAACGTCCATCAAAACATGCTGAAAAAATATGAAAATCTTTAGACAATCTTCTCATGATAGTGAGCTGAAAACCGGGTCTCCTGCAAACAGCATACATTCACTCCGAGACTCTGAAGATCACAAACGATTCTCACTCTGCGAGACTCCGATCTCAGGACCCGGGCATTCACACTAGCTAACCAAAGTGTTATGCTCGAACCGATTAAGGTTGCGCTTCTACATTGAACACAGCCGGGGATAGGACCCCCACGGTCTGTCTCATTGGTCCTGTACCCATTTCACCTTTGATAGATCCATCATAGGACAGGCCGCCAACGTCCAGGGGAAATGTTAACTTCATAGCTCTATACAGGGAGGGGGTGAACAAAAAAATGGGAGCCTCCCAGCACAGAACTGTCTCAGCTTGGCAGCTTATTCATCCTTGCAATAGGACATTGGGGGGATCAAATGGGAAAGCGCTGTTTGCCTCCTCCATCATCTTCCAGATGTTGGTAGAACCAGGGCCTGCTCTAACAACAGTTAGAACTCTTTTGGCCCTGGGGAAATTTGCAGGCTTTTCATCGTCCTTGTCGTGCAGTTTTCTGAAATTTAACAGGGCTTTTAATTCTTTGTGTCTTTTAGAAAATGCCAGAGTCTTTTCAGCTTGTTCTTCAGACACTTAGCAAATGTCTTTCTCCTTGCTATAAATTGTGAGCCCTTTTCTTTTTTCTTCGTCTTTTCAGAATCAGAAGACGAAGAGGAGCTTCTAAGGCGCTTTGCGTTTTTTTTTTTTTTTTTTTTGGCGAAGATATGGGAATTTGGCAAGGGGAGGGACTGAGGACGGACATAGAAGTGTTATGAGGAGGGACCTTTTTTGAGGCACTCCTCAGTACAGTCAGTTTATATGGGGTGGGTTTGAAAGATCTTGTCATTGGTGGAGGGGCCATTGTTTTTTGGTGGATGGGCTGGACGGGACGGAGGATGAAGGTAATTTGGAACCCCCAGAATTAGTTTTAGCCTGTCTCTTTTTTGCAATTCTTCTTTCAGTATTTTAAGTTCAATTTGTTGTCAGGACGGTTCATGCATCTTTTGTATTTCTGACGCTGTGTCAGCGTAAAACGCTGGGCTGTCACTCTCAGAGCTGGTGGAGGGAATGCGGCCGTAGGTGCCTTTCATCCTGGGTCTTCAGGGGACTGAGGCCACGCTGTTCGGACCTTTCCTCTGACCCTAGCAACGACTTACCACTCATCCTCATCCTGACTCGCATTTGCGGAAGGCGTTGGAGTCTGGGAGAGTGGAGGATTTTCCCCAACCGGAGGTTTGACCACACCGGTCCGAGCCGCTGGTAGGCCAATTCCAGGCGCTGCGGATTCTACATTTACGACTAGAGGGGTATTTTGGTCGTTAGTAGCCAGAAGTCCAGAGGCCTTCATCCCTGGGTAGGAAGAGACGAGGTGACTAGTCTCGCCACACTTCCAGCAGTTTGGTTTTCTCCCGATCGCAATTACCGGTATCTTCCGGTCACAAAAGTCCAAACAGTTGGGGATAGAGTCGAAGGCTTCCTTATCAATCATTATATCGAAACTCCACCCCCCGTTCAGATTGTCAGAGGAAGCCCACAGAATTTGGCCATACCGTTAGATATAGACAGCTAAGTGCTCTCCGACAATCTGAGGCGGGACCTCTTATGCTGATACGCTGGTCTTTCGGCGCCCTTCATACTCGGTTTTTATGATTAGGTCTTTTGTTATCAACTCTCTTCGCGTCATATCCAGGCAGTTATCTGCCGTGCGTAGCAACACGTCCCACATGAAATATCTCGTTCCTTTTATTACTCTTTGGGGTTTGATCTCCAAGGACAGCAGTGTACGAATAACTGTCTTTTGTAGAAGGACAAATTTTGCGTAACCGCTTGTCGACTACAAAGACTGACACTATTTTATGGTTAAATCATTGTAATTCCCGGGGGTTAGCCAAAAGCCCATCCTCTTTCAAAAGGTGTTCGTAACTTTCGGGGTTCTCCAAGAAGTCCGCTAGGTTAATGATACAACTTGGCGGGTACTTCTAGCATGAGGGCGATTCCTCAGCCGTCTTCTGGTCTGATGCTTCTTGTCAATCATATTTTTAGTAGCGGTACTACTTTTATCATTTCCTGGGTCTTGCTTTTGTAAAGGTTTATTAGTTTTTTCTTTATCAGGGGGGGGTCATATTTGGAAGAGGACCCAAACAGGTCTTCTCTTTTCTACTTTTTAATTTATTTTTCACTTTCCCACTAAAATACTAGTAATAATGGGAAGAGAAGGGGGTAAGGAATGGGGCACTCCTTTCAAACTACAAAATTTGCTGTAGCAATATACAAATTAAGGGATACAATTACTGCAAAATACAAAGAGGAGTGGGGAACAGATATTCGAGTCCACGTATAAAATACAAAGAATGAAATTTTAGCCAGAGGGCTTAAAAACAGACGTCCGAAGACGGAACAGAAAATATACAAATTTACACAAACAAAAAAAGTATGGCTTGAAAACGAAAATACAATTAAATAATTTTAAAAAGCAAGTAAATAAAAAGTGTCAAAAGATAAGAAATTAAACGTTTGCTTTGGACGAAAGCAAAATACAAGTTCTACATAAAAACAACGACGCAAAATTAAAGTTCGTCCAAAAAAAATAAAGTCTGACGTTTAACAACACACGAAAGAACAAAGGTTGACAGACAATTAACAATTAAACAAAGAACGAGAAAATAAGGTTAATCGGGAATAAAATAAATACAATAAGATTAAAAATCTAAAAAGAAAAAACAGAAGAAAAAAATAAGCGGTTAACAAATAAAAATAAAGTCTGCCTAAGACCGAGAAAGAAAAATCAATAGGAAAAAATAAGAAACTTCCAAAAAGTCAGCCGGAAGTGACTTTTTTCCAATAAACCTTTCCTCTTTTTTACTTTTTTTTACGTGAAAGTCAAGAAAAAAAAGAAAATATCAATTTAACAAAAAGAAAAGGAATCAAAAATAAAAACGTAAGACTTTACGTTTAAACAGAAAGAAATTAATATGGCGGCTGAAACCGACCAAATAAAAAAAAAATAATAATAAAATAACAGACTGAAACGAAAAACAAAAATTTAAAACAACCAAATATCAAATAAGACAAACAAAAGAAAAAAATTAAACTTAAATCACAATGAAGTCCTTTTTGCTATCAGGTAGGTCCAATAATGGGTCTGCGCTGAAAACCCGACAAGGTCCAATGGATCGTCAGGGCAAGTTGGCTGATGTAAGGCGGTAGTATATAAGACATTCCGCAACCACGTGACTAAAAATAGAAGACACCAAACACTCTAAACAGGGGGATAATATTTTATTCACAAAAAAGGGGGGGGGGGGCTTACATCACTTAATAATAATAATAATAATAATAATAATAATAATAATAATAATGCTAAACATACGATCTAATTTAATAGCCAATTTTTGCTATGTTTACATATGTTTAAAATTTCGGATTTGGAATTGAGTAAGTTATGTGCGGGTTCAAACAGAGCTATGGCTAACTTCTATTTATTTATTTGCTCTGCTATTGTATTGAGCGCTTTACGTGTTAGGTTCCTCATCTCGGTTTTTTTTTCTTTCGACTAGTAGTTTGATTAATGTTCAAGTGCTTAGTTCGTTTCTTTTTTTGTTTCCATTTTTCCCCTCTGCGTTTATACTCAGTGGGTTTTTCGAAACGTGGTCAAAGATAAATTCACAGTTTTATATATATATATATATATATATATATAATGTGTGTGTGTGTGATTTTCTTGCATGATTTACATTTTTCGTTTACTTTGATGTTCTTTACAAAATACACATTAATAAGTTAACTTACGCATATGAAGTTTCGGATTTACGATCGCACTTGTTCAGCTACACTTAAAGTAGTTTGTTTTTCTCGCATGTGATGTGGCCTCGTTTCTGATCGGTCGTTTTAACTCCTTCCCTCTAAATGTGCCTTTTCGCTCTTATAATTGAACAAGCATGTTTTAGTGGTTAGACTTAGGCATATCTTTTACCGACTTGGTCTCGAGGTTGATGGTAATAGTCCACTGGTATGGCTTTATCTTATTTCCATTCTTAATTAGTTATTTCTTAACGAGTGTTGTTATTGAAAAAAGAATTTATGTGCTGTTATTTCCCTGATAGCACAGAAATCTGAATCTTAAACTACATCCTAAGGAGACAACCTAATCATTATTTGTATAATATATTATTTGTATAATATATTTTAGGCAAGGCTTATTAATTCCGAAATGGCTATACTTTTGGTATCTATTTTAGATAGTGTATACATATTTATTATTACCTTTCACTGGCGTGATGATTTTTATTTTTTTCTTACTCAAATATATCTATCCCTAAAACAAACAAAAATCCAAGGACTGTCACTTAGTCGAACACTAACCCAACTGGATGCTTTCTTAAATGCCACAATCTTTACATCATAATGTTAAGGTAAGTTTTTCTATCCTTCTTATCCTCATAAATTTCTTTCTCTACTATCTATTTTTCTTCACATTCCACACCTCAATTATTATTACTATCTGAAGCTTTATAGTTGGTAAACAATTGTATGAGAAAATTATACACGCCATATCCAATTAATGCAACATTGTATCTAAAAATGTTTTCCCGTTGGAAATATACAATTTTGAGCGAAGTGAAACTGGATTTTGACAACGAATTTGTTAGAAAGAATGATTTAAGGTGTTAATCAGCGAATTATACACAACAATGCTTTGACAAATTCCGCTCCAGAAAATAAATATTCCCAATGTCTTTTGAGAAAGACCTGCCTAATATAATCAAGAATATATTTATACAAAAAAAAAGCATATAACAGTGACTCATACAATTTCAAAGAACGTTCGTTTTTTTGTTCAATATTTGCTAGGTGCTAGGCCTAGAATGGCAAAACACTGGAAGTTCAAGCAGTCTTTGCTATTTAGCTAATTATATAAAAGATGAACTTAATGTAAGAATTCCCTTTCAAAGCACAAAAGAGAATGAACTCTATCGCCTGAAGTTTCTTCTTTCATTTATGAAAGAATTTTGAATCATAGTAGTTTAGTAGCTTTTTTCTGGTTGTAAGGATCTTATATATCTCTTAATACTTTGATTTTTTTTCTGTAAGGCATATCATCTACATTTACGATAATTCGTATTACAGTATCACACTACGCGGACAGGTAATTGTATATACCTCACACATGAAGCGCGCACTTCTGATCACCGTCTAGTTTGGCGTATATGCACTGATTAGTCATCTTGCTTTCTGTAAATGATCTTGTCTAAGAGTTCATACAACCTTCCTTCTGAATTCGTCATTAACATTATTGTAATTCATTACCCTTGACCGGCTAAGTTATGATTGACAAAAATATATTCTGGTTATGTATGGGGCGCAACATTAAAGACTGGAACACAGGCAGTAAGCAGCAAAGATATGATTGAATTCAGAATCAGAAAACACAAGCGACAACAAAGGCTTGAAAGGCAATATATGACGACGTTAATTAAGCGAGAACCTCTAAAAGCAAAACTTTAAAGGAATTTCGCGTTATATAAGTCTGGGGTTTCTGGCCAAAAACAGAGAAGAAGAGAACACACGTACACCCAGAGAGAGAGAGAGAGAGAGAGAGAGAGAGAGAGAGAGAGAGAGAGAGAGAGTGAGAGATTTCCCTACAACTCTTGCATGTACACGATATTTCTCTGGCTACCTTTATACTCTACACATTCTTCACCGACGAATAATAAAAATATAAATTCATATTTTTATATACACGTTGCTCGTTGTTGTCGGGGAAGACGATCGTCATTGTTGTTTACTAGGCACTATATGACATTATTATATGTGTATGTTAAGTTTTTAAAATAATATCTGCCAGTAACAAATTAAACACCGTAAGATTACATATTTTTTCATAATCCTTTTTCTATATTTTCTATCCTCATACAAAGTGTTTGTTTTAAGTAGAGTTTACGAAATAGTGTAATATATTATTAATTGAAACTAAAGCTTTTTTAAATAAGACATGTAGATCTTTATGTCATCTATTTTATCAATTTTCTTTGTGTGATCTAAATAAGTATAGGTCTTCCGGAAACAGTTATCGACGAATCTTCACTTCTGCAGTTCCTATTTTTCCAGAAACTTATCATAATTGATTTTTATTTTTAGAATCATCATATAAAATCCAGTTTAACATTGATTAAACAAGGAAATAATCAATCTTTATCCATATAACATTATTAATAAATCCCTAGTGACTATATGTATTTGATACCTCTTATAATATAAGAAGTCTTTCATGATACTAATCCATATAAGATCATACAATTTCTTAAATATATCAAACTGTATTCCAAAATATAACTTCCATGAAACTACAATATAAAACATACATATCACTATCACCTAATCATTTCCACACAAACATCTATATGCACAAAAGCACCATGGATGCAGTTGTGAAAGCAGAATAATATGTAATTTTATTACTTCAAAACCCCCATGAAAATTAAATTTCAGCATTAAATGAACCATATACCATTAAATTTAAAGCCTTAAATAACCCATATACCATTAAATTTAAGGAATTAATATTAATTAATTATTTCACCCTAAACAAGTCGAAAATGCCACAAATACGCAAATGGTTGCTGAGAGTAAATGAGAATCTCAAGATATAAGTAAGGGTGAAGGACAATAAAATAAGATAGAAAATAGCGATTGGCGATGTATTTAAATTTTAGAAGATTTCAGTTCTAGAAAAGCAAGAAATTAGAAGAAAATCTTACAGGAGAGTAGTTTGAGAAAATAAATTATTGGAACAGATCTTACGCTTACATGTAGCTAGTTCATCAGTAAAACTTAGTTACCTAATCTAGTAGTACGTTTGAATTTATACAATTTATACAGTCGATGTACCAAGGGGCATATCAGCATAATTATCAAGGATGTATTTATAGAAAATACAGAGGGATACTAGATTACGGAAAGCGACGGAAATCGAAATGCCAGATCAGACCCTAATACATTGCAGTCGCTATGAATATTGCTAAAATGATTCCAAAATTAGTTTAATAGTTTAAGTTTATGGAGGAGAAATGGTTATATCTCATGTGGAATGAACCTTGCATTATGCAATATGTAATAGCCCAGATTTTAATAAAAATAATTTTATCCTATGATTATTTCATAAAATCTATAATTTATATCTATTTTATTTATATTCTCTTTGTTTACTTTGAAAGACAATACATGAAATGCGAAATCATTCCCAACAGTCTCAAAGCAAAAGACACTAGAGACTGAATTAAGCAAAACAATTTTTTAAAGAACGTTGGTTTCGAATTAAAGGGCTATACTTACTGTTGAATATAAAACATATACGAATATGAAGATTAGATAAAAAGACTTATATCAAAACTTGTTCAAAGGCGAACTTTAATATTTAGAATAATTCGAAAAAAGAAAAGTTATGTATATATATAATACTTAACCGAATGCGTATAATACATTTAAGTTTAAGACAAGTTTCGAAAACTTGAATGGCCGAGCGTCAGTAACTGACAGAATGACTCATGGTTAAACATAATATTAGCAAACAGCTTTCTTTGTCATAATCCAATTGGATGTGTTTAGTTAGACTTTCAGTTAGAGTCGGTTGATCCTTTTGTCCGTCATATCTGACTTGAACTTCAATCAATCAATCGTCATTTTCAGCGGAAACAATGTCGAAATTCAAATATCGTTCGTTATTCAAATCCCTTTGCTACAAACTGTCCGACAGGATATGTTCATGTATTTAAGATGTACGATGAATAATTTAGGGCGCTTGAGATTGGGCTTTCTGGGGTGGATGTACATTCTTTTCGCTGAAGGATAACTTTTCTCTGACTTTGTCATAGTTTTGTACATTCATGCCAAAGTCAAAGCAGAATTTCAATCACTGATTTTAAAAGCAGACATTCCTCGTCTGACACGGATAATTAACTGATTTCTCTGTATATTCATGTAAACCTTAAATAAAACATTGACTTGTAACCATTTAATTGTTCGTTTTTTTTTTTCGATTTTGATTTTATAAAGTAAAAGTGAAAGGAACATTCAATAGGGAGACGTGAAGGGAAGAAATTCCAACAAAAGAATGGAACAAGAAAGAGTTGAGGGCGAAGCCATACAGTTACGCCTTACCATTTGTACGTAATCGGCGTTCGAACTCAGATAAACATTAGAATTTTGAATGCTGATCTTTAAAGACAATCGTGCAATCTTATGCACTAAAACTTAATTTCATTAGACTTTCATTGAACTTTATAAATATCATAGAGATATAACATCCAAAGTAAAAACTTTAATATAGTTATTTTTTTTAAATCACCAGAGAACATGCATTTGAATTGTTTACATTATTTATATTCGGACTAGTTTCCTCATCTTTGTTTCTGTTACCATAACGTTTCGAACGTTGAGCTTTCTAGCCTTCATCTGGTATTTATTGATCTGGTTAACCTAAAAGAAATTATAAACTGAACCATCTATTTAATCTTAGAATAGTCTTAATATATTTAGTGTAAATAATTCAATTCTATTTTCTTTAGTGGATTTTTTTATTAGCTGCCATTTTCAAATATTTACTCTAACTGCTATATCTTTAAGATAAAGTTCAAATTCATCTAATGAAGTAAAATTTGAGTAAAACTGATATACACCTCATGCTGGCCGAAAGGTTTAAATAACAACTACAAAGACGGGGGAAATCGTTCGTATATAATAGTGTAAATAATAACTCAGCATTTCAGAAACACTGACAGAAATATATTAGAATGTTTTACAAGTAAGTGAGTAAATATAAAAATGAAATCTTTGAAGGACGTACTGCTAGCTTACTGCATTTCACTAATATCAAAATTATAAGCTTGTTTTTTAAATGGCAAAGCTTAAAACCACATCACTCTATAACGATCACTGAAGTTAAGTAGCATAGAGCCTGGTCAGTAACTACATGGGTGACCGTTTGGGAATACCAGCTGTTGTAAACTTAGGTTTGCGGGTACTTTAATGCATAGTGGCTCAGATTTGTTAGTCGGGGAGCAGTCTTCCAATTCCTAGTATTTTTTATATCTACTTATAAGTAAATACAGTTGGGAAAGGTATGAAGTCATCCGTTCTCCCCGTAGTCATGCGTTAATTATTACAAGGTTTTAACACTAAACTGTTATTATCTTCAGAAGAATAAAATTCATACAATTTAAAAAATGATTTCTGGCTTTAAATAATCTGGAAAAGGTTGATAAGCTGTAAAGACACAAATCAGTCAGTCTTAAAAAGGCATGAATCAATCAAAGTAATTGAAACATTCTAAAAAGGATCGTAATAATACAGGTAGAACAAGTGTTTCAGAAGGAAAATGACACGCAATAAGCACCACTTTGCCAATATACCGAAAACGTATACTGAATGTTTGTCTCTATTTCTGAGATTGGTTATTTTAATTAATGACACAATTTACATTGTTCGTACTGTTGTCCTAATTTTTGCTGCCCTATTTCCGATGTTTTGGCCGTTGTACGCTGCGGCCATTTTAAGTATCCGTTTATATTTCTGAGATGAGTTATTGTAATTATATACATTATTTAGATTGTTCGGATTGTTTTCATATACACGACGTTTCTTCTTCAGGTGATTGTATTTTTTAACTAAACCCTTGAATTTCCCATCAGAATATATTGTTCTAGTTCCACGTGTCATGCCTCTTCCGCATGTCTACGTATCAGTTACCTCTTTAATTCAACTCTCCAGCTTACTGTTCACCTCTGCTGTAGCGAGGTATAGAACTCACAACTGTATTCAAGTCAATGGATTTAATCGGCCACTGAGTCATGTTTCCTTGTGGAGATCGGTGTATGAATCTTGGGAACTTATGAACA
This sequence comes from Ascarosepion bandense, assembly GCA_037127315.1. NCBI lineage: Eukaryota > Metazoa > Mollusca > Cephalopoda > Sepiida > Sepiidae > Ascarosepion > Ascarosepion bandense. The sequence continues at coordinate 2,054,063 of JBBBDQ010002324.1, forward strand.
TAATGTTTCAGAAATTATTTTTACCAGTGTTTATATACGATTTTGGTGTTATCATTGTTTTTATCTAGCACTCAGTGTCACTGGTTCCCATATTGTATTCATATCTATCCTTGACCGGATTAAGAGATTTTTGTGTCAAAGAATGTGCGCTGATTCTTTAAGTTTACGTGTTTTGCAGTAATGTTCTTTGATTATTAATTAATCCTCATCCCCCTGCTACCTCCATATATCGCCAGTTACGTCTGATTATTCTATTTAATCTCGTGTTAAGGCTTTTCAGTGTTCCTGCAATCTCATCTTTAAGATACGGCCTGTTTCTCCTTTATATCTCATACCACAGTTGCATGGATGTCTTACACACAGTCCTTAATTCTTCTCACCTCTATCAGAAGTTGTCCTTGGAAGAGGTGTCTGCGAAATGTTGACCAGCATTTGAAGGTCGTCCTGATATATTTGTATCACAGATGATTTAAATTTTTATCGATAATTCTTTAAAACAGGATAGGCAGACCGAGTTTTTTACTGGATGTCTTTATTCTCTTCCACCCTTATATCCCAGTTTGTCGGAGCTGCTGTCATGTACCCAGGGTAGATATTACACTTCAGTGGGTACTGCTTATACTGACTATTTCTATCTTATATGTCTGGGTTGCCACTTATAACTTTTACTCGATGTTGTAGGCAGCGGATGATCCATTTCTTTACACTGTATGCATGGTGAGAGTTGAAGTTGAGGAATTTTCCTGTGAATGTTGGCTTAGGGAATATGGATGTCTTGAACCCATGCATTATTCGAGATATCAGTACATCGAGGAATGCTAGTTTGTTCTTGTTTTTTTTCTCCATTGTGAACTGTATCGATGATCTTATTGAGTTCACAAGGTTCAATGGTGGCTGAGACTCTTCCTGATTTGACCAGAGCATGAAGTTACGAATCTCAGCCATAGAAATGTCTTTAGTGATATTAATTCTATTGCCATCTCATCGAAGTATTCAATGTATACATTAGCCATTGATGATAAATGTTGAGAACCATTGTTATGATTCATCCTGCAGATATATGTCTGATCCCATTCTGAAATCTGTTGTTTATTCACAGAAAGTCAGCATCTCCATCAAATTATCTATTGATATTGCTATTATTATACTTTCTACTAGGGATGAATCTGAGATCTGTCTGTACCTTTCTACAGACTGCGCCTCCTCTGAAGCTAGCCATACGGTTGGATTGAATGAGATCATATTTGATTATTTCCCACAAAGGGGCCGGAGTTTTATACATACAATGATGATTTTTCTGTCAATGGTTCAATTATATCCACAAAAAAGCGACTTCGAGGAAGCGTTGATTAGATTCAGTGACTTCAGAGATGTGAGTTTAATATGTAGCTACAGCAGATGCGATTAAAGGCTTGGAAAATTAAGTTAAAGGAAGATAAATGATACCGAGAATTCCAGAAGGACCATAGTACGTAGAACTAGAAAAAATATACCCGGATGAGGAAATAAATCACCGAAAATTAGTGAATATGGCAAAAAGATGAGAAAAACACAATGTAAATATCATAACTGTTGAATGTTATCAAGAATGTGCCACGATAAATAGTTTCTTATAGTTCCTTTTTATTGGTAAGCGATCGAAGCTTTCTATTTTGATATAATGAGGAAACGATGAATATGAAATATCCGAAAAATATATGTAAGATTATGTTAAAAAACAAAGATTGAACGCATATTTTTGTTATTCTCTTGCCAATATTTTGTCCAAAAAAGATATCAGAAGGCAGAAAGTAAGAACAAATATTTACCATTGGTAACATGACTAAAAACGCTCTGGTTAATCGGAACGTTATTTATTTTAAATTTTGTTATGGAAATATAAAAATGTAAGTAGTTATATTTCTTTAATATTCTTATGTGATCAAGTTTAACCATCCTGACAAAATCATGAAAAGGTTTATATAAAATATTTGAACAAATACTCTGAATGTGTGATGTTAGTTCTAATAGAAAAAAAAAAGAAAAATAGCAAAATGGCTTGAAATCACAGTGCATGAAATTTAATGAACAAATAACTTCTAGGGAAAACTGAAAGGGTGGAAAAAGACAACATGGATCAGAGGACAGAGAAATATGTAAGATATATAATATATTGATGCATCCTTAGCAAAAAGAAATAATGACAAAAGGAACTAGTTATTTTCTACAAATTTGTTACAAAAAGCAGTAGGAAAAGTAAAGACAAGACGAATGACTTATAGATGAGTAAGAGAAAATTACTGACAAGACATAAGAGAAATTAACTGTGATAGTTTTTTGGAAAATGGTTAGACGGCAATAGATTCTCCCAACGTCACTCTCTCCACCACTCACTGACTGACATTCTTTTTCCCTGAATCTGTAATAAAAATGCAATTGGATAAATACATTAGATGGATCAATGCAAAACTCATTTTCAAAGAGTTGTTATTGATGAAAGAATTTTGGTTGGAAACTAAGGTATATTTATCTCAATTTCAATTTCACGTACGGTTATGTATTAAGTGTTTTCCTACTCCAAGACTGAGCTTCCAAAAATGTTGGACGAATACTAAGGTATCTCCGTACAGATTTGAAATAACAGTTGTCTTGTTTCAAGTGTTAGTGACTCCAAGTCTTTAGTTCGAAAACTAAGGTGTCTTTACCTCAGAGTTAGCACCATGTAAGGTTCTGAAATAAGAGTTGTCCTAATCTAAAATCGACTGATGTCAAAACTTTTAGTTGAAGACTAAATTATCAATCTGTCAGTTTCAGGACGACATACAGTTTTGAAATAACAGTTTTTCTACTCTAATACTGTCTGAATCGAAGGCTTTTGGTTGAAATATAAGAATTTCTCTATCTCAGTGTCAGTAATGCATAGTTTCTAAATTACAGTTGTCCTACCCAAAACTGAGAGACTTTGAGACTTTTGTCGAAATCTAAATTATGTCTCTCTCAGTGTCAGTTCTACGTGCAGTTTTGAGATAGACATTGTCTTTTCTATATCTGGCTTATTACCAGACTTCAAGTGTTTTAGTAGAAAACAAATTTATCCTTATCTCAGTGTCAAATCATCACACGTTCTAAAACTAAGAATTGTTTTACATCAACTTTGACTGACACCAAGGCTCTTAGTCGAAATCTAATGTATCTCTTTCTCAATGTCATATTCATATTCTGTTTTGAAATAACGGATTTCCTATTCTAAGTCTGAATGGATCCAAGAATTTTGGTCGAAACCTAAGGTATCTCTATCTCTGTGTCAGTTTTTTTGTATGGTTTGGCCTAAACGTTTCTCCTACCCCAAGTGTGAATTACTTCAAAATATTTATTGAAGATTATCAGTATCAGACCCACGAAATGTTTAGAAACATGTGTTGTCATTCTCCATGACTAAGAAGATTAAGAAGGCTCAAGGTATCAGCAGCCACTTATTACCCTCCCCGCTATGGTCTGTTCTTCAAATTCAAATTTACCAAGCAGCTTAACTCGATGTTGATTTTTGGGAAAAACAAGAGTTGAAGACAGTGAAACTTTCTTAATTCAAATTTCCTTGTGTGAAACTGTGTGGTATGTTACGAATTGTTTCTTAAATCTGTATTTATTTTTTTCGTTTTTTTCCCTTTTTGGCGTTCATACTTCATTTGGACTTTAAAACTTAAACAAACTTCCAAGGGTAGAGAGTTAACTTTTTTTTTATAGGAGTAGATAGGTCACATTATCGCCCGGTTCATACTCCTCCCACGTCTATTGAACTGGAGTAGAGGCTTTGCGCCTTGTTTCCTGTTTCGGATGTGGTTTCCGGCTTTCTCTTCACTCTCTTCACACCTTGGTAATGGTGCTTCCGTGAGTTTCCTGCGATCTAGCCGGTTGGTGGCAACGGCTCATCACTGTGAGTGTACCGGGTTGGCAGTTTCCTGGTTGATGCTTCCGACTGGTAGTTAGGAGCCCTAACTCTTGCGTAGCGTCAAGAGAGGCTGCTCTGATCAACAGTTGCATAATATCGTGGTTCTTTTAGTGCCATGTCGCGCATGGATAGGTGTCCCTGCAAGCGTTTTCGGTGGGCAACCCTGAGGCCACACCTTGTTGCAGCCCTAGCCAGTTTCCCTCCCAGCACAGATCGTGGATAATGACCGCCTGTATCCTCTATCCTAGTACCGTTTCTATAAACAAAATCATGACTAAACAAATCGGAAATGACCCTAAACCAGTTAAATTCAAACCACCTAAACCCATTAACCTTTCCTTCACTAACATCCGGGGATTCGTACTAACTTTCCTAGTGTAGAAGCGTTCCCGCATGAAAAGTCCCCGGACATCCTTGCGCTTTGCGAAACTAACCTCAACTCAGCTATTCCCTCCTCTGACCTCTCCATCCCTGGTTATCTTCCCCTTTTAAGGAAGGATTCCCCGCCTGTCTCTCCTCAGTTCGGTTAGTTACCTATTCTTTCTTTACCGTTCTCCCTCCTCTCCTGACTGCTCCCTACTAGATAGCATTGCTGACGACATAGATAAGGCTATTTCCTATAACCCATTCGTCCACATATTTGTATTTAGAGACCTCAATGCCCAATCACTCTGAGTGACTTGAAAACGCCGTTACTGATCCAGCGGGCATTCACGTCATGAACTTCGCTATTTCCCAATCCCTTAAGCAAGTGGTGGACTTCCCTACTCGCTTCAAAAGCACTCCCACGGGTTATTCCTCATTACTAGATATATGTTTCACCTCTGTGCCTGACGCCTGTCAAGTCTCGCAGGTTTGCCCTCTCGGCAACTTCCGACCACGCTGTAGTCTCTCTCAGTATTTCTTTCCAATCTCACTTCCCCCCAGAAGCCCCCTACCTATAGGACCTAATACTTCTACCGAAAAGCTGACTGGGGTGCCTTTCGCGATTTCCTCTGCGACGTCCCTTGGAGAAAAGTGTTCGACCTATCAGTTGATGACTGTGCCTTCTGAGGTCTCGTCATGGGTGAAAGCTGGCATTGATGACTTCATACCACTAGTTCTCTCCGGCCTGCTCAGCCGCCATTGCCCACAGTAACCATTACTTCCGTCTATTCCGGAGACAGTCAACTGATCACAATAGGCGCCTGTTCATATCTGCTCGCAATGAGTGCAAGAGAACCCTAAATGTCGCCAAACAGTTGTTTGCTGAGAGAATGCGACAGCGCATAGCTGACCGCAAGTTCGGCTCTAAGGACTATTGGAGGATTTGCAAATGAGTGCTCAACAATAGGAAATCCTCAATACCTCATTAATCCATGAATTTGAGGTTCTCACGTCATCTGCGGACAAAGCTGAGTGCTTTGCCCGCAGATTCTCATCCAACCCCACATTCGACTCGTCCGGAGTACACCCACCCGACTTCCCTATTAGAACTGAGGCCAAACTGCACAACGTATGTATTACCCCGACAGTAGTATCCCGAGTAATTTCAAAACTCGACCCCTATAAGGCGTGTGGAGACGATGGAATCACGGTGATAGTCCTTAAGAGGTGTGCTCCTGAACTTTCCCCTGTCCTCTCTAAACTATTTAACTACTGCCTTTCTGCTTCCTGCTTTCCTGCATGCTGGAAATTTCTCCTTCAGTCGTTACTCTATTTAAGTAATTGTGGTGAACCCTCGGACCCATCCAACTATCGCCCTATCAGTCTTCTACCGATATTCGGGAAAGTATTCGAGGCCATAATCAATGCTGAAATAGTTCATCATCTCACTGCCCACAAACTCTTCTCCGACTGGCAATATGGGTTCCGCTTTGACAGGTCCACGGCCGACCTGCTAACAACCGTAACGGAGTACATGCTACAGGCCCTTGATGAGTCTGACGAGGCTCGTGCGGTTTCTCTGGACATCTCTAAGGCTTTCGATAGGGTTTGGCACTCTGGCCTCCTATGCAAACTACGGGGTTACGGTATTACCTGTCGCCTGCTTGACCTAATCCAATCTTTCTTAAATAACCGCAAAATGAAGGTCGTTTTGAATGGGCGTGCCTCTTCGTCCTACAGCACGAATGCTGGTGTCCCACAGGGCTCTATCCTGGGCCCGACGCTCTTCCTTACTTTCATCAACAACCTCCCAGATGAGATCAAGTCCCAAGTAGGCATCTACGCAGATGACACTACAATATACTCCCGCACCAGTAAGAAACCTGTCGTGGCGGACAGACGTAATCTCGCTGGTGACCTTGAACTGTGGTGAACTGGGGCAAGAAGTGGCTTTTCAACTTCAATTCATCTAAGACCAAGCTGTTGTCTGTCAACCATTACAGTCAAGCTCTCATGCCTCCCATAAGCATGGACCACGCGATTCTCCTGGAGAGCAATACACTACGCCTCCTCGGACATACCCTGTCCTCAGACCTGAAATTGGAACCACTATATTGCATCCATAGCAAAATCTACTGCTAAGAATGTTGGGTACTATGTTGATCCTGGATGTTTTTTTCCGCCTGAATCCATCCTGCATATATACAAGTCAACCATCCGTCCGTGCATGGAGTACTGCTGCCATTTATGGTCAGTCGCCCCTGCCGTTCTCCTCAGTGTTCTTGACAGGCTCCAACGGAGAGTCTGTAATGTGATAGGTACTGATCTGGCGACTCGACTGCAGCCACTTCCCCATCGTCGAAATGTGGCTTCCCTTTGTCTATCCTATAAATACTTTCATAGCTTCTGCTCGGAAGAACTTAAGTCACTGGTGCCTCCTCAACAGGTGTTTACTCGTGGAACCAGACTGGCAACTAGGTCCCACCCATTCACAGTCAGTTTAGCCAAATGTAGACGACAATTCTACTCCTTCAGCTTCTTCTCTCGCACTTCCCGCCTATGGAACTCGCTCCCGTATTCTTGCTTTCCTGGCGGCTACAACCTCCAGAAATTTAAATGCAAAGTCAATACACATCTACTAACCACTGGATTCTAGCTCTCTCCTCAGTCTCGTATAACCTTCCCTTTCTCTCCATCTATATATCTGTCATCGCACCTGCTTTCTCAGCTTTCTATAGCTCTTTTCTAACTAGTTTGTACTCCTCACTCTTTTCTAATTAATCTTTTTACAGTTATGTAGCCCCCTGCACATCAGTGGTATTTCCGTCTTGTTTGGGGTGAAATGATTTTTAAAAAAAGATACAAGACTTTGGTCAAAATATAAGGTATCACATTGCTAGGACCTCGGACAGATTTGAAATCAGTTTCACTTCTCCAAGATTGACAGATTCCAAGAATGTTTGATCCAACATTTACAAATATTTATCTCAGTGTCCGTACTCCCTACAGATTTGAAATGAGAGATGACCTACTTCAAGACATTCGGTAGACAACTAAGGTATCTCATTCTTACTCACAGGTCTACGTACGGTTTTGAAATAAGTGTGGTTGTACTCTAAGTTTAACTGACTCCAAGTCTTTTATTAGAAAGTAAATTTATATCTATTACCGTGTTAGGTCAACGTACGGTTTTCAGAAAAGAGATTTCCTTTTTTATGTCTGACTAACACCAAAATTTTGCTCGTACACATAAGTATATCTATTTCATTGTCAGATTCACTTCCAGATTTAAAATAAAGATGCCCTACTCTAATACTCACTGTATCTAAGATGTTTGTTCGATCCCAAGGGTATTTCTATTTTAGTGCCAGATCTACGTACATATTTCAAATAAAAGTTGCCCTACTCGAAAACTGTTGTTGGCTGAAAACTTAGTTAGCTGTATCTCAATGTCAATACCACCTACCTCTTTGAAGTGAATTGTCCTACTTAAACACTAACTTGTTCCAAGATGTTTGTTTGAAATTTAGTTATCCCTAACTTACTGTAAGTTCTACGTACTGTTTTTATCCTTAAGCCTAAAAGTCTCATCGATTTTTAGTTGAATTATATCTCAGTGGTCTACAAACGGGTAAGAATTAAGTGTTGTTCAAGTCTGACTCACTCCAAAACATTTAATCGAAACCTATTTTTTTCTTCATGTGTCAAATCATCGTAAGGTTTTCAATTGAATTCTTATTATCCAAGACTGAATAACGCCATGAGTTTTGGTGCAACCCTAAACATCTCCATCTCAGAGTCAAGTTCATCTATGGTTTTGAAATTAATTGATTTACTCTAAGACTGACTGACCCCAAGCCTTTGGTAGAATTCAAATATATCTCTATCACAATGTTCTATCATTCTACACCAAGACTTTTGATCGAACATAAGATATCTGATAAGATATCTCATTTAAAAACCATTCGACTTAATGTTTTTAAATAAGATTTATACTACTCCAAGCCTGGCAGTGTCTATATTTTTTGGTCGAAACATAATTTATCCGAAACTCAGTGTCAGAACAAAATGCGTTTTTTCCTTCGTCACCAAAATTGATTGACTCCATGACTTTTGGTCAAAAACTAAGTTATCTCTGTCTCACTGTCAGGTCCCTGTACGTGCTTAAAATAAGAATGACGGACTGCAAGACATTTTGTCGAAATGTAAGATATCTCTTTTTCGTTGTCAGATGTACCTCTGTTTTTTTAAATAATAGTTTTCCTACACAAGGCTGACCCAATGTCTTTTGGCCGAAATGTACATGAGTTTTTCTATTCTATGACTAAGAGCCAACTATGTATAGAGAGCGCAGTCTGTCCTACTATTCATCCATAGGTGGGAGGAAAATAAATGAATTCATACCTTCCCTAACTTATTTGCGCATGTTAGTGTAATGTACTCGATTGGACTTCTAACTTGTATCCCAATATGTTATCCACTACCCTCATTCTCAAAGCTATTATACAGGATCGGCTGAAATGGTTTCGATGCAACCAAAATTCAAAAATGTAAAGAAATCTTATTTTTATTATTTTGGTATTTCTTTCTTGTCGTAACGTACGCACGTTTTTTACATGTGTTAGAAAACATCGAATTGCCATTCGAACACGGAACACATTTGTATGACACATGATAAAGAAAGTGTACTTGAACAATCATAGTTCATACAGAAAAAAAGTAAGGACAAATAGAGAATGAGTGTCATCTACTTAATGATTTCTTGTATATAGATTTTAGATGAGGCACTGATAATTAAAAGTATGTCACGCAAGTCTAAGAGCTGCAAAGACTAGGAAGTTGTGGATATCTATGATCGATGACCCTCTGAATGGCTATACCACATAAAACAAAGAAAACCTGACTTTTATAGATTATTGTTATCAGATATTTGGGTTAAACTTTAACTTAGTATCGAAAACACGGATATATTATACGGACTAATACACTAAACGTTGAAGGCTTTGAGTAAATTGATAAAGCACAATATGACACCGACCTTAAATCAAGTTTCTATCATCATTTTTTAGGCATAATGTGAACGGAGCAAAACATTCCGAGCGTGATATAACATGCTTCAATTCAATTCAATTTGCGAGTTGACATATCTAAATTTGGAATTTTTTCTTGAAATTATTTTTTCAACAAAATTATCTAAAATGAAGGCCAACAATAGAAATATTTATTTTAGGAATTTTAATGTGTCTCAACGATTTACCTTTTTTTCTTGTAAAACCGATATTTGATATTGGAATCGATTGCAGGAAACTTAAATGCGCTTTACATTTATTTGTGCAGCGAGTGTAATACATGGCTGAAAGGTCAGAGAAATAAATTTTATGCAATTGCTCACTCAAACACAACATTTACCGTCAGTTATTCTATAATTCCACTGACTAGTCATATTCAAAATAAAAAATAGAACGGAAATTGCAATCATATACAAATATTATTTTCAATCCGAGATATCTTTATTACTTCAAACTTTATTTCTAGTGGATATCCGTATTTCAGTAGACGCAAAATTTTATTAAACAGTGCTTAATTTGCCTATCGACCTACGCACTCGAGAGAAGTTAATAAAGAAAATATGCTCTCCGACAGAATTTGAACTTATACATTGCCAATTTGAGGAGAAACCACCGCCTGTCTTTAATGCACATTCACTCGTTCAAATTTTCGAGAAAGCCATATCATCCCAGAAAATTAGTCAAAACATGCCGCATCAAACGCTGTGTTTTCGTGTATATGGAGATACGTAGTTCAAATTTTAAATGAAATTTTCTCAAGTGTTTGTGTTGTCTACTAACAAGCCCTCTTGTGAAAATTTCATGTAGAATTTGAAGAGCGCGCACACACACACACACACACATGCACGTGTGTGTGTGTGTGTGTGTGTGTGTGTGTGTGTGTGTGTGTGTGTGTGTGTGTGTGTGTGTGTGTGTATGTGCTCTTATCCTACAATTGAGCACTTTTAACACTACTGTATTTCAACTATAAACGACAAAGATTTTACCAAACGCACGGAAAATAAACAAACAATGCGATTCGACATACACTCCTGATCAAAAATTTAAGACCGCTTAAAAATCTTTAAAAAGAATTTTTTTTTACAGATAGATTTTAAACTCCTACCACTTAAGGTTACCAATACTACAATCTAAAAGGTTATGGAAACAAAAAGCTACATTCCAAATATTTTATTTAGAAATTTACATTTTTATAAAATGAGGCAATTTACGCATGATCAAAATTATAAGACCAGGAGTATAAATTGTTAGATCTATGGTAATTCCAATGTTTTTAGTTCAATAAGAGATTAGCAATCACTGCGTAAAGGTGTAACCATGCCTAAAGCAAGCAAACTTACCAAAGTTGAGCGTTCTCGAATTCTAGAATTCCATAAGCAAGATTTGTCACAGCGGGCGATCGCAGCTAAGGTAAATCGCAGTAAAACTGTGATTTGCAACTTTCTAAAGAACAGTGAGTATTATGTAAACGCAAGATCCTCAGGTAGGCCTCAAACAATTTCTCCTGCATTGAGTAAAAGAATAAGACGGGTTGTTATGAAAGAGGGGGGACTTTCTTCTAGTCAAATTAAGGCAGTCATAGATGCTAATTGCAGTCCTGTAACCATCAGACGACACATACGACAAAAAGGCATGGTAAATAAAAAGCGTAAACAAATTCCTTGGCCTGCTTCCCACGTCACAAGGTGGACCGCTTAAAGTTTGGTTGCGAATACCAAACATGGGACTTTGAGAAGTGGAAGAAAGTCCCGTTTTATGATGAGAAAAAATTCAATCTAGATAGTCCTGATGGCTTACAACAATATTGGCATGACAAAAACATGCCTCCTGAAATTTCCTCCACGCATCATAGTGGTGGAGGGTCTCTAATGGTATGGGGTGCCTTTTCTTACAGAGGGACGATGGATCTCCATGTGGTGCAGGGTTGTCAAACAGCGGCTGGTTATGTTAGCATGCTACAAAAAGCATCATTGATGATGGAGGGCCATCGTTTGTGTGTGGATGGATGGTTATTCCAACAGAATAATGCTGCAATCCACGCTGCAAGACGGACCTTGACCTTTCTACAAGAAAATGGAGTCCATCTCTTGGGACATCCTGCATGCTCACCAGACTTGAACCCAACTGAAAATGTTTGAGGATGGATGACAAGAGATGTTTATCGAAATGGCAAACAATATTCAACAAAAAATGAACTTCGTGAAGCCATCTTAAGAAGCTGGAGCAACATCCCCCGCACCTTAATGGAAACGCTTATTTCTAGCATGCTCGACAGAATCTTTGAAGTCATCAAAAGCAGTGGAGATAGAACTCATTATTAAATTTGGTTGTTGAATGTTTTTATGCACTTTTCATACACTTTTTGTTCAATTTCATAGAATTTTTGTCTCTGGTCTCTTACTTTTGATCATGTGTAAATCGCCTCATTTTATAAAAATGTAAATTTCTAAATAAAATGTTTGGAATATAGCTTTTTGTTTCCATGTCCTTTTAGATTGTAGTATTGGTAACTGTAAGTAGGAGGAGTTTAAAATCTATCCGTAAAAAATATTTCTTTTTAAAGATTTTTAAGTGGTCTTAAAATTTCGATCAGGAATGTATAAACTTACTGAAAGCAGTAGAAAAAAAAGAAAAAACAACAGTGAAGGAGTTACGATTATTACACTATATACCGATACACAACCGAAAAGAATACATGCTTCAACTATTATAAAAATCCTACAGTTTCTAAATGACACAGATTGAACCAAACAAAAAACAAACAGTAAATCTTTTTAAAATACTGTATTTCAATAATTAACGCCACAGATCTCAACAAACGCAAAAAAAACAAAAAAACAAAAAAACAGTGTATTTTAACAAAAAGACACACTTACAGAACACTAAGCAAAGACACACCAATGCAGGAATTAAAATATTACACTCTCTAAATAACATACCGATACCTAACAGGAAAGAATATATGCTTCAACTACTACAAAAAAGTGAACAATTTTAATAAGAATGAGATGGAAAGCTTTTTTCTTTTTGAATAAAAACAAATTTGAAACAACGAATTATTCCTCTTTAATCAAAGAATCCAATTACTTTTAAAAAGGACATGATCTCTATTTTAGACAATATAAAATTTTAAAAAAATCAAAAAGAAATTCCAGAAATTATTAAGTACGGAAACAAAGAAAATTAAACAAAAACAAAACATCCTCATTAAAAGAGATAAATTCAGCAATATATACAAAATACCAAACATATATGAACAAAAATTATTAGAAAACTAACTAAATCTTACAAAAAAGCCCCAGATTCATACATTGAAAATATCAGTAATGAGGCTAAAATCATCACAGACAAATTAAATTTAAGTAATAAAATACAAATATTAACTGGCAAACAAGCTTTCCTTACAGTAAAAGACCACATAGATGACTTTAACCACAATTCCATCATACAGACTAATTAATCCGACAAAAACAGAAGTGGGCAAAATAAGCGATCAAATATTAAAAGATATTTGCGACTTGTTAAGAACAGCCACTCAAGCAAACCAGTGGAAAAACACTAGTGATTGTATATCCTGGTTCCAAAAAATTAAATGCTAAAGTAAATACACATTCATCAAATATGATATAAAAAAAAACTTTTACCCATTAATATCTGGGAAAATTTACTGAAAGGATTTAATTTTGGTAACATGTACATAAAAGTAACATCAGAGCATATTGACATAATATTACATTGCCGAAAATCTATACTTTTCCACAAAGGTATAGCATGGATCAAGAAATCCAACAATGGAGCATTCAATGTACCAAAAAGATCGTATAATGGAGCAGAAATCTTAGAATTGATGGGAATATACATTTTAAACAAAATAAACAAAATAATCCATATTGTCAACCACGAATTATATAGAGATGACAGATTAATAATATCACTAGACAACAAAATAATGAATGATAAAATAAGGAAACAGCTTTTTAAATTATTCAAAAAACTAGATTTTGATATTACCGTGGACACAAATAATAAAGTGGGACAGTATTTAGATGTAGAACTTAATTTACAAACTGTAAATGTCTCGCCATACATGAAAACAAACACTAAGTTATCATACATAATTACAAAGTCCAAGCATTCAAATAATATAATTAAACACATGAACAAAGACATAGAACACAGACTATCTAATAATTCGTCAAACAAATCAATATTTAATGAAAACAAATATATGTGAGGATTCACTAAGAAATTCTGTCCATAAAAACATTTTACAATATAACTTTCAACCAAATAGACAAATCAAAAACAACAATAGAAAACGAAACATTATCTGGTTTAACCAACCATTTAATTTAGAAGTAAAGACTAAAATAGGACAAATATTTTTTAAACTAATAGATAAGCACTTTCCGAAAAAATCAGTATGAAACAAAATTTTCAACAGAAACACAATTAAACTAAGTTATAGGTGCATTAATAATTTAGATAGTTTCATAAAAAACAAAACGCCAGAAACTTAAATAGCATCGTACAAACAAAACCACCAACAAAGAATGCAACTGCAGGGACAAAAATAAATGTCCACTTCAAGGTCTCTGCAACACAAAAGAAATAATTTATAAGGCAGAAGTACATGACCCAGATGACCAAAACAAAATATATTTGGGCTCAACCAAAGACACCTTTAAAGCCAGGTGATTCAACCATAGATCACATTTAAAATAGAAAAAGTAAAAAACAATACAAAATTGGCTAACCACGTTTGGAAATTGAAATTAAAATATGAAAAAGATCCAGATATAACGTAGAGTATTGTAAAAACAGCCAAACCTTACAACAGTGGTCAAATATGTTGATTGTGCGAAGCAGAAAAATGAGAAATTATGACATACCCAAATAAAGACGAACTGTTAAATGAAAGAACAGAAATGATGACTAAATGCATCTACACTAAGAAATACCTCTTAGGTTCATTCAACCATGGATGAAAACGTCATAATTCGTTTGAATTTAAACAATGCGCGTTCATAAAATCTCTGCCACGTGAACGTTCAAATAAAACACCGTTATAAGAGCGTTCTTAAAAAGAAAAACGGTAAAAGGTAAAATCAGTTATTAAAAATCGCCTGAAGAAACCACTCATGATAGAAACCTGGGTAACGAAATAACTACTTTAAAAATGAAAAATATTCAAAATTTCTACAATATGGGAACACTTTTTAATACAACTTTGTACTGGTCTAACCCTATTAGGACTAAAAACTAAGTATTAAACAATATATATATATATATATATATATATATATATAAAGAGAGAGAGAGAACTAATGTGAAGAAACTTGTCACTTAACTGAATGCTGTTATTTCAGTAATGTCGATTTCGAAGTTTTGTGAGACCATTATTATAGTGTTCAATCTTCAGTGACATTTGGTTTTCTTTTGTAAAATGACCCTGAAGAGTGAAGAAATTACAATTATTTTCTCAGGAAACTTCGTAGTCGATTTGTCTTAAATAACACCGCTCAGCTATGTGACATGTTTTAACACATTGATTCAATACATGCTTTACTCATACCTTGATATAGAATACATTTTGCCAAAACATTCTGCTTGCCTAAATGCCCCCTACTAATAAAATACTGAAAAAAAAATGTTGGCACAAAACTTCATTACAATTTGACATTATATAAATATATGTGTGTGTATGTTTTTGTGTTAAACATTTCTACAGTCTATACCTGTAAAAGGACAATATCAATAAAGACAAAAGGAAAACGAACCAAGGTACATGAATAAAAAAAATGCGAGAAAACGGATAAATCCATAATTGTATATTATTATAAATATATCATCAGTTAATTCCAAACTAAATTCATTTAAATACTAAGTTGCACTCAGCAAAAACTTCCTAAATCATCACTTTGATATTGAATTGTATCACTTCGTGCTCATCATAGCTTACATGAAATTTTCAGCTAATCTGAGAAATGTTTATGAATGTTCCTAAACTCAAATAACTTGAAAACTAATGATATTTTACTCTTGTATATAAGTACTTTTACAGAATAAAATTTTTGCATGCGCCTTGACATAGTTCCACAGAAGCCGAAACGCATTGGATAAGTTACATTTACCTTTTGTCTTTATTCATATATATATATATTTTGTGACGCCCGGGGTTTCGTTAGGAGTACAATAGCGGGGACGCGACTAGAAAGTGAAATAATATCCCAGGATTCAATCATAAGTTGTTAAAAGAAAAATGGAAGAGGATTTCTCCAATTCTAGACGACAGGAAACACAATAAGAAATGAACAATAATCAGACACAGAATAACATAAGACGACACGAGAATATCTTATAAAAATACTTTATTTACAAACTATGCAAATATTAAATTAACGAAAAGAAAAGAAAACTAATAAAAAGGGTATGAGAAGAACATATATCTAGACGACGAAATATATAAAACAGTAAACGACAGCAGATTATAGAATATATACAAAGAACTTACAGATTTGTAGGATCGACGTCAATCAGTTGTTGTATAAAGTAGGTACCTCCATTACGTAACAAAAATCCAGCATAAAAAAAGTTTAAAAAGGTTAAAAACTTAATAAAGGAACTTTTTCTATCCAAAACGTTTATAATATTATGAAGAGGAAAGATCAAAGTAAATTTTAATTATTTCATAAAATTTTTTAATCCCTTTTTAGCATTTTCGAAATTTTGTCAGAAAATTTTGTCAGATTTTGTCAGAAAATTTTGTTTTTGATTTGGAGTGAGCGTGGTTAAAAATATTACGTCTATTTTATAATTGATTACGTTGATTGAATTTTTCGTTGACAAACACACTAATTTGGAAATTCTCGCAAAAATCAAATATTTGTCGGATTTTAATGAAACTTTCAGTACTCATTAACAAATGAATAAAATTATTTTTGAAATTATTAACTTCTTAAAATTTCGATGAAAACAATTTTTTTTAAAGTCTGTTACCCCCCCATTCAAGTAAATTCATGAAATTTTAATAAATTTTAATTTTCTGGAATCTTTTGTTTTATTAGTTAAACGCAGAACTCATCGGGAAATATAAATCATGTATTTTTTTTATTTAAATTTATGATTCAGGATACCAAAATCTGCTCCGAAGAGAAATATAAAAAATGCAATAAAACTTTGATATAATTTAATTTGATAAGCTTTTAATTGCTGGAATAAATAATAAAAATTAAGGACATTATAGTCTGAAAAAAAATTTTTTTTGATTAATAATAAAATTATAAAAGAATTGTTTTCATTTTTTTTTATTATAAATAATGTATAGTTTTAAAAATCTTTTAAAAATCTTTTAAAGAAGTGTATCGTTTTTTCCTTTTAGTTAAGAATTGATGATTATACTGCCTATAAAACAAAAAAAAAATTAAAAACATCTTCACCAAAACTATCTTTAAAAAAAAAACAAAAAAACAATTAATTATTTGTGCAAATACGTTCAAAGTTATAAAGTACGATGTTCAAATCTTATAAAGTACTGTGTTCCATCTGGGTCAAAATGATTTCATAAGTTAACAAGCGTTCTCCTTACATAGCAAAACAGAAGAACGCACTTTCATTCTTACGATATTTTATTCTCTACGTTTCTAAAATTTTTATTTATTCAGAAAGCATATTCAAATGTCTAGTTATAAATCTAAGCTAAAATTCTATAAAATATTATATAAGTGCTGAAATTATTATGTTAAATTTTTAATTTCACTATTTAGTTAACCACCCACCACCAAAAAAAATAAAAAATTTTATCACGATTGGTCACCAGATATTGCGTGTCTGTCAACATCCGGTAGCAGTCATCTGTTAACACCTCTGTGACTTACATAACAAACAAATGACCACCGTATTTAATTTTTTTTTTTATTGTAAATTTCTGGGAGTAAGCAATTATTAATTGATTGAAAACAGATAAAGGTAAGTTTTAATATTAAAATTTGACTTAAATAATGTGCCAGCGCGGTAAATTTTATTTTTTCAAGATTTTTAAAAACAGAAATTTGGCTACCGTTTGTGTAAATGAGCCAATCAATCAACAATGGCGGTATTTTTTAAAAAAATAATAAAATTTTACAATTTTAGATTTAAATCAATATAATTTCGGTTAAAAATACACCAGTATGTTTTTTGCTTACTAAAATTATTAAATTTAATCTATTGGCTTTCAATTAAAGCTACTTTTAAAGCTTGAAGATAACTTATTTATTTTTAAAATTTCAATTTAAATTTAAGTATAGAAGAATTGACTGGACTCAGTGGAGGTACCTAGTATAAAGTAATAGAAATAGAACTCAAAATGTTATTTAGTAATTATTTGAATAACACATTTCAATTCCTCAATGATGGTGAATATTTCAGGCGAACAAATCACAGGAAGTATAGATGACTTGGACTTAAGTATACCACTCAGGATTCTTCATAAAATTTAGATGACTTGGGCTGAAGAATATCACTCAGGATTCTTCTTTAGTTGCTTGAGTTTTGGTGACATTCAACAGCTAAACAGACGAGTCCAATGTGTTGATGTCCTACTTCTTCAAAAACTAAAATCAAAGTGTTGACGCTATGTGCCGGCGCGCACGATGAAACTGAAAACCGTTGCAAGTTACGTCACGTGTTGATACATGAAAAAGAAGTATGCGTTTGTGTTTTGAATATTATCAAGGTCACTTGAAATTTAGACAGACAGCGTTCGTATCGCCTGCAATCAAGGACCAGACAGGATATGGAGGAAAGGAAGATTCTTTTTCAAGAACAGGATTTAGCCGGTTATGAAGAAATTATTTTATAACCCGCGCATTTAAAAATAATAGGAAAAAACAAATATTTTTCTTATATTTCGTCGCAAATCTTTAGAGTAGTAAAAATGTACTTGTAAAATATATGGTGAGGATAAAATATTGACCTAACGTAAATATATATATATATATATATATATATATATATATATATATATATATATATAAATTATGACCTTGAATAAGTTCCGGCTGATTTTTCATGAAAAGTTATGTTTTATTTACAGAACTTAGTAAGAAACATGTCCATCGTTAGTCACTACTTCTTTCCACCTTTCTGGGAGCATTTAAATTTTCTGTCGAAAAAACGACACGTCTTTTGAGGATAATCACGTGTTGGCTCATTTTTTTTTTTTTTTTTTTTTGTATCTTCGCAAAGATACCTATTTTGCAACATGGGCTCTAGTGTTATCATGTTGCAAAATCACTTTGTCCTGTCTCTGGTCCTATAGCGGCCGTTTTGTTTTCAATTCTTGGTTTAAACACATCAACTGTGGTCGATAGCTGTCTCTCGTGATTGTATCGGTCGGTTTGAGCAGCTCATAATAAACTAAACTAAATGCAGAGCAAAATCTTTTAACCATGGATATTTGGCTTTGCTGCCGATGGTGATACCTTTTCTGAGAAAATGAGCAAAGTAAAAAATAATGTATGGTTCTCGTTGAATCCGGGCGACTATACTAAGGAACTAGTCAAGTGTCATTATAAGTGTATTACGCCTAATGATTAATTGCGAGGTTTTCTTTAACCCTCTCATAAACCTTTGCCTCTATACATAGCCTACACGTATCACTGGTATTTTTCCTCGGAGTTTTTCAAGCAATTTTGACGATCTACTCACCTTTCTTTTAGTTTTCTTGTAAAAGACTGATAGCACCGTCGCTTTTTCACATTTATTATGCTCGAAACAAAGTATGTGGTTATAATATTTCTTTTTCATTCATTTTCTTTGGCTTATTCGTATAGGTTTTTCTCGTTAGCACTACTTCTATTTTCTACTTTAGTTTTCAGGATGTATTCTATAATGTCGGCTATAAAATTATTTTCTATAAAATATGCGCTTTTGATTCTACTGTTATCCAATGGTTCATTTTGCTCACCCTTAATATTACTGAGCAGCTTTCTTTTCATCTTCTTTACACAACATTAATTAACATTTACATTATTTTTCTTTAATAATTTACACATTTTTTCATAAGAATCGTAGTAGTTTCTAATTAATTAAAAAAATATGCCCCTATGTTAGTTTATAATTGTGAAAATCTCTTCCGGCCCCACCCTTTCCAGTCAACTTACATCTTCAAAAATTTAAATGCAATATCAGTCCCTATGAACTGCCCTCCTGATTATTCTTCGTTTGTTTTGTAGTAATTTTTCCGTTTTCTCATTCTTCCACACAAAGTAGCCCCTTGTGATTTACTGGTTTTAATGCGTTGCTTGGGGTGAACTCGATTAAACACACACACACACACACACACACACACATATATATATATATATATATATATATATATAAGCGCACTTGGTTGAGTGTCTAGAATGTTCGTTTTTCGACCATTATACTTATTGACCCAAGCCTTGAGAGTGAAATTTTGTAGAAGAAACTGCCGTCGCGCACTATGTTTGATCTGCGTAAAAAGTCATCGTAACAGAGGATTTTAATCTGGCGTTATTTAAACTGTCGATCATGATTAATTAATCCCTTCCTCCCAGAAACCAAATAGCTTGCTACATTTATGACAGAACAAGGCCCATTAGAGAATTTAACTTAAGAATTTTTAGATATTGACGATTATCAAATATGTAATAAATTTTGCTCACATTATAATAATTATAATTGTTACATTCCGATTGAATCCTTTCATGAAAAACAAGTTGCCTTAATTATCAGTGACATAACTCACTTGCCTTTCGTGAAAGATTTCAAAAGCGTCTATGTGGCCTTGTGAATAATTAACTATTTTTCAATTTGCAACACCTTTCTTACATACGAAACGTCTCGAGACACTCACTGTTCTATAGCTATGTCCATGCCAAATGTTCAGACGACCTACATTCCTTAGAACCACCATCTCTCATCTTTGCAAGTTGGCCGGCATGCCACCTACACAAAGCTGAATCAGCTGCATTCCTTCTTGTATTACATTAGAAGGTCGTAGTAAGTTTTATTTGAACCTCTTACTGATGTTTCGTAGAACAGGATATTGCTACGATATCTTCCTAGTCACTAAAATCTTGACCATTTAAAGTCTAGAATTAACCGTTATTTTTTCTTCATGACTTCCTTTATTGTTTTTCTTACAACAGTAGAGTATTCCCTATACTGAGTGTCTTTTTTGAGTTTGTATTGTGTGAACATTAATATAACAAAAAGATGCACAATAAAATTGTCTACTGCAGTGCTTAAATGAAGTTTGTGTTTAGTCAAATATATATTCAGCAATAACTAAATGTTTTCACTAATGTTTTAAACATTAAGTTTTTAACATTTAAAATTAACATTCACTTTTATCTTTGAGATGTAATAACAAACTGAAAAGTTGTATTATATTGTACTCATTTAGGTATAAATTCATCGATTGAACACAGATGTAGACGCTTTTCGACAAGATAACAGACTGCCTCTATTATATTAATCTATGAATTATTGATGTAAAATGCTCTGTTGTTTAATATTTAGTCAAAATACGGTTGTAGATGCATCTAATGTCGTACACACCGAGTCACGCATATTGGTACTTATAGAAGAGACAGAAATAGATATTGATGCCATATCTGAGTTGAAGCTGCCGATGTTAAATACTGAGCCTTGGCTGAGATGAACAATGTTCCTTGGCCTTATTTTGCATACTACATCCCTTTTGTAAAGATGCAACATTGCACGCTTACCGCTTCTCTATAGCTGTTTTCATAGCAAATAAGGAGCTCCAATTTTAGCTTTATTATTTAAGAACTTTACAATTAAATTCGCCATGTTACATGCACAGAATGAAATCATTTTCATTATCTTTTTATTACATTTTTAAGAAAAACGTTATACTCAAATCAATACTAACCAAGAATTGTTACTCTGCTGAACTGATAACCGCGTGTCTACTTCTCCGATAATTACAATCTGAATGTTTTCCTGTCCATTGTCTATAATTGGCTATTCTCCTTATCTTCATAATCTTCTCTTCCTACTTCTTCTTCGTACGTCCATAACACTGAACTATTTTAGTAAATTATACTTTGAGTGGCTCTTGAACCTTCTATTACATGAATATTAGTATAGGAAAACGCTTTAAAAGCTTACTAACCACGGATAATTACAAAACAGTGACCAATCAAGGCTTATGTACATGTTACGGAAATACGAATGGTGGAAACAATTCAAAATGCTAATTGTATTTTTGTTTGCTAGTTGAAAAATTAAGGGGTTCCAAATATTGGATACAATTATTACCTGTGCGCTTAATTTATTTTGAGTTTTGGGGAATTTCAGATGACCCGATTAACCGGTGACTCTGTTAATATTTTTTGTGTTCGACTTTACTGCACCCATCCACATGAGAATATATTGGACTGCATTAACAAATCAGAGCAGCCTTATGTGCAGGCTTGAGCAGAGAGTCTCCCGTAGAATTTTTCAGTCGGCAGTGATAAGTCATTGAGTTGAGCTTGTGTAATGTGTGGCAGTTGCATTTACAATGTCCGAATGAGTAGATGCATCATATGCATGTTTTGTTGCTGAAACATTACATGCTCAACATGTATCAGTCTTTGCACACTGTAAATGTGGCTCTCAATGATTTTGCCTAGATTTAAATTCACCGTTAAAACGCTGGAGTTACAATTACAACGAGGCGACGGATGAAAAAAATTGAAAGCTGGAAAGTGAGTAATTTTAAAATGTCTAGAGTCGTGAAGAAACTAATTTTCTTTTAACAAAGAGACGCATGTTTTCCGGATGCGCCTTATATTTAGAAAGCTTCGTGAACCACAAGAGAAAGAATATACTTCTTGGTTTCTGTGTAATTTCAAAGTGAAAGCACTGTTCATATGACTGGTGCCGTGGGTGCATCAATTTACTTATTTCACTGAATAATTGCTTGCTGGGAAAATGTTAACCTAAAGGCTTATCACTGTTAGTTCAGAAAAGAAGTTCATTCGTCGAGGGCCTTGTTTCCCTCAAAGAGCGGGCAACGTGCCAGAACTGCACTGTCTTCGGGTGTAAATTCCAAAAGCCTCATGTTAAAACTCACAAGACTGGACGCGTAACGTCAAAGGTCTGCATGTAATGTATTTGTTGAAAATAGCGTCTGTGTTTAGGGTAATGTTCATTTATGCCTAGTCTGGCACAAGTCTCGAATAGAAACCCACATACATTAATTAGGCTCACTCTCCACGATTCAGGAAATGAACCTTATTTTACAACAAGCATTTTCAGGCAATTAGAAATAATCTCAATCAACTGCGACTGACATTTACACAACATCAGTTTTCTACAACATTGCAATTAACGTTATACAGGTTAAAATGCTAAGTTTTATCCTGGTATATTTTTACAAATGCTACAATTCTAATTTAAGTGAACACGTAACAAATATAAGGAATATCATGGGCTAACCAGTTTGTAATTATACGTCAAAGCGCCATATTTAAATTAACAGAAAATAGTTTATAGTCACAGAAACACTCAACAGAAGTGAAGAAAAAAATTGTAATTTCACCCTGCTTTATCGGATAATATTAACATTTCTAATAATGTCTAGAAATGATTTAATGTAGTTGAACACAAACATTTAGAAACTATCAACAAATCTGTTCGACTTGTTACACATATTTTTCTTTTTTTAGTTAGTCATTCTGCTACCTAACAGTATTTGTATTTCACGAAAGTAAAAACAACACGTCTTTTTAGGCTAAATACTAATCGAACCATTTTTGTGAATCTTCATGAGTATGTAAGTGCTGCTCAGTCACACAATGTGCCATCGATCAGAGCAAGGGATAATCGGACGTGACTGGTGAATAGAGCGGGTTTGTTGGGACTTCCCATTTAAGCGTTTCCAAGTAGGTTATCACCTGTTTTGCAACATGTAGTTACTCGCATAAAGCTAATTAAACGATAAAACAAAACACGCCACAAATGTACAAGAATTATAAATGTATCCCAATCTACATAACAACACAGCACAATCTACTGTAAACATTTTAAACATTACACAAAAACGTAGGATTTAGAGACATATGTCTATATAGAATTTGTCATTATTTCGGTGTTAGGAAGGTACCCCCCAAATATGCAAAAATGTTTTTGATGCACTATATATATATATATAATAAAAATATTATGGTTGTTCATTTGTTTAATGTTGAAAGAAACATTTCTCAGAAAACTGATTGAATAGCTTATATATATATATATATATATATATATACATATATATATATATATACTTCTGGAAACCACTTCTATAGACAATAAATTGGTTTACCGATGGCATCCTCTTTTAGCGGTGTTCTAACTTGTTTATTGCTGGACATTCTAGAAATTGGCCTCTTCAAAAATATTCTACCATCAAAGTCTTCGTATTTCAGATACACTGACGATTTCCTACTACTATCTCCATAAAACAGTATTTTAACAGATCTTGTCAACCAACGTTGTAACTATAACTAATTTTGAACCTGCAATCAAATTCACTATTCCTTTCCTATATATCATGTTACAGAGAAATAATAATAAAATTCAATTTGACGTTTACAGAAGAACTGCCAACAAAGACGACCTGGTAATTTCTATTCAAACCACTCCTCTAAATTAAATCTGGTATAATCATAGGTTTATACTTTATAGCGTTAAGAATTTGAAGCGTTTAAATAAACACACACAGAAAACACATTCACAAACCTCTAATATCGCTTCATCGTTGCCGCAAAGAGAAAGGCGCAAAAATACACCACAGTAATAAAAATAAAATCATTACCCACAATAATAAAATAAACAAAAACATATGCATAATATGACCTACCAACTCCATAATATCTACTATGGAGAACAACTTATCCCATCTAAACAACATCCAAGTAGTCCCAACCACTTCCGAAACCGTTATAGATATAATCAGAACTAAAACGACTATTAATAATAATAATTCAGAATTAAACATATATCAAATAAATTTGTCAAAACGGTTTTTCACAAACAAGCAGATATTTAAACTAAAGTGTCTCTGAATACAAAAGGGACTTCATAAATAACAATTTAACAAATGCACAATTCACTTACAGAACTATATTTGACAAATTTTGATCTAAAAATACCACATTCATCAAGAAGAAAGTAATTTATCAGAAGAAAATTTCTCAGGAGAGAAAATTTCTCATTAAATGCTATCAATTTATCAAACTACGCACCATTTTCTTTTCCAGTCTCATATTTTCTGGACGAATTAATACATACACAAGCCAAAATATGCAGCAAATATTTTTTTAAATCAGAATAAAAAGGTCAAATCCATTACTTCAATCTTTGAACATATACAGCACAAACGACTATCTCATAACAACTTAATCACAATCCAAACCATTAAAACATTATTATTACTAGCTCATTTTACTTTTTCCAGACTTTGAATTAACACACACTGTACCCTCCTTGTGTTATGATTGATATTTCAACCACCTGAGTAACATTCATGAAAGTCCTCAAATATACAAACCTTGATAAATCGAATACATCCTCGCCTCTGTATATATAAACACGTATAACAAATCCTTCTCCTTCTTCTTTCTTCTTCTATGTGTCTTGTCCTTACAAGACGTAGGCGAACATGGTTTTGCACGTCTCCCTATCCCTGATGGCTCTTAGCACGCTTCCTTCTGTTACATCACGCAACACCCGTTCTCTCATCCACCTGATCAGGCCCTTCAAATATGTTACCTGCTGCTTTCCCCTGTCTATTTTACCCTCTATCTGGCCTATTAGTATCAGGTTCTCCAAGCCTTCCTTCCTTATTCCATATCCTATCAACTTTAGCTGTCTTTTCTGATGCTCAGTATTAATTTCCTTTTCGTTTCCATCCTTTCCAAAACCTCACCGTTGCTCACATGATTCTGTAGATGCACATTTCACTTTTCTTCAGGTTTTTCCTTCATCTTTTATGATATTATCCAGCATTCACTGATATATCGAAGAACTAACACCACATAGCAATCCAGTACTCTTTTCTTTGTTTATTTTCCTCTGTCTTAATAATCTACTCAACTTCTGGAACGCGTATTTCCGCATGCTAATTCGCCTTCAGATCTGTGTTACACGTTCCGTCTTCTGTTAGAACAATTCCAAGGTATTTAAATTTTTGTACCTTCTTGATTTTAGTATCCCCCACCTGTATTTGGAATTTGGGGTTACTCTGTTAAAGCCCCTCAGAGATCAAAACGCATTGGATAGGTATAGTTTTTTCACTTGTCTCTTTTTTTATTAATTTTGTCATTTCTACAGATACACTCCATCAGAGAATATTTACACACACACACACACACACACACACACACACACACACACACACACACATACACACAAACGAGCATAAATGTTCTCGCTTGTGACTGAGCAATATAGAGAGGTTAAAATTTCATAAACAGCAGTTATTTACGGCTTTACGCTATGTTCCTTAGTTACAGTGTAGAACGCTCGTTGTAGGCGGTTACCAGATAAAACACTTTCATTGCTTTTGTTATTTAGATTTCGAAAAACATAACACGCTATAAAATCGGCCTTTCTCTAACGTATATATATATATATATATATATATATATATATATTACGCTTTAAATTTTAGGCATACAGTATCCGACCAATATTGCAATCATCTGTCTGCTCGTTTTTTTTGTGTTTTGACACTACGTCTGGAATTTTGTCCGTAACTTGGAAAAGCTCTTTTCTTTTTATATGGTGCTCAGTACTTCTTTTTCCGGCATGCAACCCCGGTGGACTAGATTTAAGAGATCGGCTTCTTTCCATGAATATATATATATATATATATATATATATATATATATATATAAACAGAGAGGATATGCGTAAGTTTTTGTTGCTGTGTGTAAACACGAGCAGCATTCCGAAAGTAATGAATCTATTTTATTTAATTAGAAATTCAGTCAGATAAAGGAAAGACAAAATTGATCGATCTTTTAAAAGCAAGAATATTACTTTTCAAACTAGTCAGCAGCACAGGCTGCTGACTAGTTTCCGAGCCACATGCGTCCAGTATTAGCCTCTGACTTTGTTGGCCACAAAAATAAAACAGTAGCTAATAATTTCAAATTGTTCCTTATATTTTCACACATGCAAACATAAACATAGATATATATAAATACATACATACATACATACATACATGCACATATATATATATATATATATATGGGGAGAGAGAGAGAGTGAGAGAGAAAGCGAGAGGTTAATTCAATTTTATTGCAAATGCCCAGCAAGCGTCAATCAGTCAATTAAGTGCCATACGTGATACACGCTTGGGCGATCATGTCTCGAAAGAGACATGACTGACTGGGCAGAAGATTATCCCCCAGTAGGTTGCCATTGCTTTCTGCGTAGACTGGTTGCCGACCAAGGCTATAGAACCCAATCTGTCCTGTTATTTAACCCATAACTGGAAAGAATAGACGGACTAATAGCTTTCCCAAGGGTATTTGCGCGTAAGTGAATGCAATGAATTCGGCTGGATTTCGAACTCGGCTCCCCGATTTCTCGTTCCGAGCCGATGCACCACAACGCACCTCCGCAAGCGTACATTTCCTTAACGGCTGAAATTGCCATGGTTGCAATAATGCATTGAGTGGTTGGAAATAACACAGTTGGATCCTAAAAAGTTCATATAATTCACTATTTGCTACTGTTGTAAAAAGCCAATGAATCGATGAATGAATTGAACGATAACTACAACAACAATAATAATAAACAGCAGTACCTGTGAACGTTTCACGGTTTCCAAATATGAAAGGTTGATTGTGAGTTCTACAACTATTAAGTGCGAATGGAAACTCCCTTATATATTTGAGTTTGAACATTTCTATAAAGTAAAAAAAAACACTTAAGAACAGAGGATAAAATTTAAACAAGAAAAATTATAAATGAAATGTTTACAAATCGGCAAGGTTATAAATTTCACTGAACCTGATTTTAAACATCTTCTCTGTCTTCCCTTTCTTTCTTTCGTTCTTTTTTTTCATATGATGCTTGTTTCTGTATTCCGAAGAAATAAAATTTGTGTTTGATATTTATTTATTTGTAACGTACGTGGTAAAGAACACATGACATGGCAGTTTTTACCATCCCTCATTGTTCTTACTTTTTTAATCCATTCACATAATCACGCTAAGACTTCTTGATTTTCTGGTATTCACTATTTTCTGAGAGTAAATTATCTAAATCTCATTTCCGCATTAAGAGATCCAGAAATCTGTTTTTCTCTTTCTGTTTGTAAGTATAATTTTCTTTATAAT
Source organism: Ascarosepion bandense (assembly GCA_037127315.1). Taxonomy (NCBI): domain Eukaryota; kingdom Metazoa; phylum Mollusca; class Cephalopoda; order Sepiida; family Sepiidae; genus Ascarosepion; species Ascarosepion bandense. Next base: position 2,081,785 of record JBBBDQ010002324.1, read on the forward strand.
TCATATTTTACTAAAAATTCCACGTTGCTTATATTTTCTGTCCATAGCAATAATTGCCCGCTGAACTAAATGCCTGTTGCGTCAGGTGTTCATCTTGTAAAATATTCATTACCATATCGAAACATCCTCCTTTTCTTTGTATTATCTTTCTTATTACATTCAAGTTTATTTATTGTTGTCTTTACAAGGAGGCATTATGATCAGCAGTTGTGCCATTTAATTTAGGACTTTGCTTTTGCTTTATAATTTCCTTACTGATATGTGTAAATAATCGTTGAGATAAATTTCTCAACTTTCTTTTACCAGGCTCACATTCGAAAACATCAACAAATTCCTTCATGGTTGTAGAAACTCACAATATTTTGCTATTTCCATATTTGTTATTTTTTTATCAGATGAAACAGCCTCACGGGCAATTTCAATACATTAAAACACAAAGAGGCTCTTAATTCCATACATCAACATTCATTTTACGGTATGCATACCCGACGTTTATCTGAGGCTGCGTAGATGGAATGTTATTAGCATTTAAATTGGACTTTAAACTGCAATATACAGGGCGCCATAGATCAATTATCGACTAAACTACGCAAAAATGAAAAGAACATTGACACCTCATTTTAATAGATATAATTCCTAAGATGACTCAAAAATATTTTGAAATACTAAAGTGTAAATTTCTTTAATAAAATCGTCATTGCTTCTAACTACAGCCTCAAGATGACTTAAAAATCTCTTGCAACTCTCCTTGTTTACCTTGGTTGAATACTGCCATAATTCAAAAACAAAATCATGATGATTTTTTTCTAAAATTAATTTTAATAATGGCCCATATTAGTTTTTATGGAGGTAATAAAATCATGAAAAGAATATCACAGTAATTGTGACACATTTCATTTTTTTCTTATGGAAAAACATTATCATCAGTTGTAGTTTTTGTAGATAAAATTACTGATCTACATACTAACGTTAAACACACACACACACACATACACACACACACACACACACACACACATATATATATATATATATATATATATATATATATAAGTACAGAAATAAAATATCCCTATCGAAATATTATTGGTATCTAAAGAAAACAAATTAAGCACCTATATTAAAGTGGAAAATTTTAAAAGAAGCTACAACATGTAAGTCTTGTCTATACAAAAAATTATATATTATTAAATCCCTTAAGAATAAAAATCTGTTAAATAAACTTAATGAAATAAATATTATATGTAGACATTGCAAAATGTTCACTTTAGAATATGAATCAAAAGAACTTTATATTAGGTAACATGCATATCCCAAATATTTCGATTAAGAAAAAAAAATTGACGAGATATCAAAATGAGTAAATTGGTGTGTACAATTTTTTTTATAAAAAATAAATAGATATTAAAAATATGGGATAATGATCGTAGAAATTAATTTGGAATAATAAATAAAATTGTTATTTATAAAGTAATGGTTTTGGAAAAAATTAGAATTAAATACATACTGATAAGAAGAGTAAATTTGTTCAAAAGCGTCTTTAAGTCTGAATAAAAATATAAAACGTTTCCTTTCTTTTTTCATCTCTTTTCTTGTATTTTTTAGAAGAGGTCAAGATATGGAGCAACCAGAAAGGACATTTTTGGTACAAGAAGGGATACATCAAGAATCGATCCATCAATATAGAGAGAAACAATAAAAATAAAAATAAAAAATAAAAATAAAATTGGGTTAAAAGTAGTTTGACACTTTGGCCGTTAGGGATAAAAAAGAGAAAAAAGAAAAAAGTATGTATTCTCTAAAAATAGAAATTATTGGCCAAATTTCAAAGTGAATCGTTATTCTGATTAGTGAAAAGGAACACACACAAAAAATTTAATTTATCTTTCCACATACATAAATGGCCTATCGATGGTTTTTGTATTTAAATGTAAATCATTTTCACAATCAACATCCAACATTGCCTTATGAAGAGATAGACATCTCGAAACATAAAAAATTTCTGTATCGCAATGTGCTTTTAATTCATAATTATATGATTATATTATGATTTAAAACATTTGTTGTATTGAGCACTTTTTATAAAAAATTCAATGCCAGGCGACTCAAAATCGTAAAAACATTGGGTCTTCTTTAGCTGGATATATATATATATATATATATATATATATATATATATATATATATATATATATATATATATTAAGTTAAATTAAATTAAGTTATAGCTGTATTAGTAATTTAGAATATTACATAAAAAAATAAAATGCCAGGAACTCAAAAAACAACGTGCAACATCATTAATAAAGATATATAACTGTAAATTCAAAAACAAATATCCACTTGTAAAACAAAAGAGGTTATTTACGAAGCATATATGCATGATAATACAGATAGACAAAGAAAAATATATTTGTGCTCCAGAAAAAGTATTTTTAAAGCTAGATATAATAACCATAAATCTGCATTCACTCTAGAAACCTTGACAAATTGTACCAAACTACCTGACGACGTGTGCAAATTAAAATAAAAAATGGAAAAGACCCAGATATAACATGAGATATAATTAAAAAAGCTAAACCTTACAACGGTGGTGATCTCTGCAGATTCGGCCAAGAGAAAAAGTTACCCATAATATTGTTTCTTGGAAAAAAAAAACGAAACGAAAGATTAAAAATAATGTCCAGATATAATAGCACCAAAAAATACATACTGACATCATACAAACATAGATGAAAGTGTTTTAAGATACCTAATTAATTCCTCACTAATTTTTGAATTTTCGGTTGTTGAAAAATTCCAGTCGCGCGTTTGTAAAAATCCCTGTTGTACGCTCGAAACCTTTGGAAAATCAGTTATTATAAATTACTGAATATACCGAAAAGTTGAAAACTAGCTAGCGGAAATAATTCGTTTCCAAACTAAAAATATTCGAAAGCTCCACAACATGTATGTATTTAGCAATTTTTAATACGATTGTGTATCAATCTAATTAAATTATGACCAAAGAACTGATTTAAAACAATTATATATTTATGTGTATATGTGTGTGTGCGTGTGTGAGAGAGAGAAAGAGAGGGAATGACGTAATAATTTTTTTCAGTCAGATGTTGTTTTAAGCGAATTTTTATTTAAAATATTTCTTGCATATTCAAACTATGTGTTTAATATGAACCAATAAAATAAGTCGATTTATAATGAAAGAAAAAATAATTATTTATCAGATAAAGTAAACGCATTTTATGCTATAGATGAGAGGAATAGTGCGATAATTTCGCATCTTATTGAACCGAGTGCATTTGCATCTTATGAAAATTTTGACGATTCCCCAGCGACGTCGAATGTTCCTACATTAAAGAGGTTAAACGTAATTAGAGAGCAAGTGTCGGACAAGGACATTTTAGACCGGGAGAGTAGATTAAAAAAATGGTAGGGCTACCAAAGCAGAACAGAAAAGATACATAGTAATGGATGAGATAGTGTATTACTTGACTCCGCCTCACGATAAACCTCTCATCAGGTTGTGTGTTCCGTCTATCTTGGAAATATTTTCACAGAGGTTTAGAGCACCACTTCAACGTTTAATCGATAATGGGACGGAGCATGTCACAAATACATGAAAACGACATATAAAGACCTAAATGTACAACATGTGACAACTTCATTTTATCACCCTCAGAACAACGGTAAGGTTGTGAGGTTTCATAGAACAATGCATAATCTTCTAGCCAATAACAGTAAGAATAACGAACAGTCTTGGTAAAATTACATCAACTAGATGTTAGTGAATGTCCAGTTTCATGTAAGCGGGACCACAACGTTTTTACTGTGTTACTTTCTCTATAACATAAGGAATGTTATTTTTCCTTTAAATAATATACTAAGGTCTTGTCGTATATATGTCAATTTGGAGATACGGGTTTGGTTACCGCTTATGGTCGTATGGTCGTACAACGAGAGGTCTACTGATATGATACAACGAGGAAAAAATGAACTTTTGAAAATTACAGAACTTTCTTCCAGTGTGTGTGTTCTTAAAACACTGTGCACTGAAGACGTTAAAATATGTGCGTAACGGACATGAACATTGTCGTGGTTAGCAATTTTGGCACCCCGGTTTTATATTTCATGACAAAAAAAAAATTAAAACTTGTTTGTACGTTGTTTTAGCTGTGATACAGCGAAACAGATCTGTCTACGGATGACTAATATATATATATATATATATATATATATATATATATATTATAAATTATACTTATGTACAAAATATAATCTACTATAAAAGTGTACATTTTGTTTCAAAATTTACACTTTTGTAGTAGATTGTAATTTGTATATGTTCTAAAATATAATTTATAATAAATATTCATTTCTCTATTTCTATATTGAGTACTGTTTTACATTAATGTGTTGAACGCTGGAAATATATTTTTCGTTACTTATTCATTATATATATATATGTTTTTGTACAATTAATCCGATTATATGAGTAGTGAGGATGGAGGAGAGATCCACTTAAAATGTTCACATGTGAACATTTTGAAAAATGGGATGGCGAAGAGTCTAATATGTTAGATTGATCGGCAGAGGTAATTAACAGGTACATCCGGCCGTGATTAAGTTCAACAAAGACCAAAGGCGGTTAACTGATATATCCGGCTGTAGATGATGTCAGCAATATGCAGCAAAAAATAAAACACAAGCGACAATCGGCTTGAAAGGCGATGGCCAGCAAGAATATGATTGACAAATACATATGGTTATACCGAGAACGAGGGTGGTTAGCAGATATATCCGGCAGTAGATGACGCCATAGAGCGACAACCTGAAAAAGGAAAAATGCGAGGGGTTTTTTGGACTATATAAAACCCGGGGTTTTTGGCTGAAGAGTCAGAGAATTCCCGCTGGCTTCAGACTCCCGATGGCCCTTTCGTGTGCGCAATTCTCTCCAGCTACCCTCCTGATCCACACAAGCGTCACCAACGAAGATTGTATTTTCATATATTCGTGTTACTCATTCTTTGTCCCGATTCAGCGACATTATATAACAGTATACCATGAAGTAATTTATTTTTTTAATAAACTAGAAATATTCACTAAGTTTTTAATACTTAATAAAATATGTTAATTTGGTTATAAAATCAATTATGTTTTTCCGGGGCTGATTTTTCTCAGTTCTGAGTTGACTCAGTGCTCAGTCGGCCGTGTTGAGTTGGCAGTGTTGTGTTGTTCTGCACTCGTTCTTGTGTATTCCATGTATCCTGGTAATGTTCTCATAGCTGTTTCAATATATATAATTATTTTACAAAACAGTCATGGTATGTAATGTTGGCAGGTAATAAAAATGTTCTCTCTTCCATACACGGTTCAATGATATTAAAACATCTTCGTATTGCTACGTACTTAGCAATATATACTTAGTATATACTTAGCAATACGAAGTTGTTGTAATATTCATAAACTGAACAAATATACATATAAGTGTACAGCGTATTTTTAATATGACATCATTTTCTTGCAATATTTATACTACTTGAAATGTAAAATTTGAACAAATTTTTGGAATTCATTATTTTTACGCGCTTTATATACCTAGAAGGTTTTTCTTTTGGTTCGCAGGACGATTATTGGCACGAGACCTGATATGGGTGAGTCGACCTTTCAGCCATAGTAGGCTTCAGCCCTCTCTAGGTGCTAAGAATGTTAAATTCAAGGACACATGGCCCAGTTTATGTTGGCGCTGGTTATTCTCTGCGACTTGACCAACGAGTTGTGAGTTCAATACTTGGCTACAGCAGGGGTTAAAGGGAAATAACTACATAGCGTCCGGAAGTGGTACCGCACATGGAAAGACAACGATATACCCTAGTGATCCAAATAAAAGGTTAGGTTCAAAATTCTTAGCACATGATGAAGTCCGGAGCGTAGAATGACCGAAACGTCGTAACCATTGCAATGAAGATGAGGGCAACAGTCCAAGCAACTTAAATAGCAGCTATAGTCTTATTAAAAATTACAAGGGAAAATATGCGGGTAATATTAACCGACTTTTTTCTACAGAAGCATAACATAAAAATGAATTTGATTTTATATTTTTATTAGATGAACCAATATCGATCTTTGTCTACTATCAATTTATTCGTAATTTTAGTTTTGCGATTCCAGATATAATGCATGCACATAACTAAGTCATCAAAGAAACAGATTTGTCAATTCTCTAAAGCGTTGTTACGTGTCTCCGTGATGTACCACGATTGTTCTGGAATTTGCAAACCACGTATTTGTCATTTTCTGTCACCGCGCTCAAAACAAGTAATTAAGCGTTCAATGTGCAACCCGAGACAACTGGCAAATAATCATATTTCTTGTCACTCTGTTCTTTGTAGATCGCAATTATTTTATTCACATATTCCATTTTGTTTTATTTCTGCATTACTGAAGATTGCATAATTCACAGGAACGAAATTAATACTTTATTAACTGTCGCGATAAAAGAAAAGAAAACAATGTTTATTCAATCATAATAATTCCACTAAGTTGGCGGAAAGCTACAATGTTGGCATTTTGCCGCCAACATTGTCTCGATTTTACCGACGATTTAACAGCACCTTTGAATTTTACCCAGTTCATTAATAATCTGAGCAAGTACCCCTCAAATAATATTTGCGCAAATGGGATAAATTTATCATATTTGGATTAAAATTTTACTTGAAATAGAACGAATATGAGATACTGTGCACTATTCAGGTACAATTTATAATATAATTTATAATAATAAATTTTCACGAGACAAGTAATCCATCAGTGTAGATTATGTTGGACGACACATTAAGCGTAACCATGTATCGTGAATTGATTTTTAGGTTTTAAATGAAATTGTATGTATATCTCCTTACAGCGTAATTATATTTACTTCTTTAAAACGAGTCAATCTTTTGTAGTAGAATAAATCATTTCTGAAGATAACACTGTCGCATTTGAAAGACAAGATGGCTTTTGAAATAATGCAGAATTTGACCGCTACTTAAACGGAAGACACATGGTAGGAAGAATTACAAAAGGCATCATCACGTGACCATGGTGAAATGGGTGCATCTAAAGTCACCTCTAGATCGAGTGAAGCATTCTAGGAGAAAAAACATTTTTTCTGATTGTTTTTGCATAAAAACGCAACTTTCATGTTGGAAATACGACGCAACAGTCACACATGAAACTGGAATGCAAAATTCATATCGATACGGCTTATTCTTTAAAGCTGTCAACTTTAGATAAGTCTTTCATTGTATTCAACAGAACTCGTGTAGATATGCTTCTAAGTAATTAAAACACTAGAAATTAGTCTAATTTCCTTAAGATTAAATACACAATTTAGGTGAAAAATAAATAAATATTCTCACCATTCAATTCTCAAAGGATGTAAACTTTGGACCATATTGCTACAGCTGAAAAGTTTAAGTCAACAAATAACAATTAAACATTTATTGGTGATGCAAAGTTTTACAACAGAATTTTAATTACAAAACAGCTGCCAAATACATTGAGCATTTTTTATTTATTGACTATCATTTTCTGAAAGAAAATCACCAACACATCAACAAATATCGAAGACATTGATTTTTTTCTCAGCTGTAAGCTTCTTATCGGGTTTCAATAATGTCTACAAAACGATAATAAAATAGTTGAACTGTTTGTAACGTCATCAAAACATAGAAAGAAAACTTTTCAAAAGAACAAAAAAATTGGGAATAGATTGAATACGACAAAAATTTGCTTGAAAGGTCGATTGCATCAGGAAACAGATCAGTGTAATGGATGCAACATTCTATGTAAATCTTGTGATTACTTGCTGAGCCTCATGCAAAAATGGTCATAGTCTAGCAGATAGAGTAGATAGAGATGAAGAATACTAGGGAAAGTGAAGACGAAGATTTGTTATGTCCTAACTACTGAAACAAGGCAATGTCTGGATGTAGAATTAACGGAAGGATTAAAACCTAATCCGATTTATTGGGTCTATTTGCTTCTTTAATCTCCATTGGTTCTGCCGGTTATTTGCAAGATTTACACATCGAATTATTGAGGTGTGCTTTAAAACTAATATTTTTCTATTTTTTGAAACGATTTCTTTCTGCTTTAGAGGGTTACAGACAGAAATTCTGAAGTCTAAATCTTGGTTCCAAAAGTGACTTCCTTTTAAATACATTTTGATGAATACATGATTTGCATGACTCTGAAGATGTCACAAATGATAGTTTCAAAAATTCTATTTTATACTAAAAGTGCTAATAAGATCATATTTTAACTTATTTTTCTTAGGAAATATAATTACAACAAAAATAAAACCTAATTAAACAAATTCCTTTTCAAAGAACTTTTTCACTACCTCTCAAGTTAGAAAAAAGTTAAATTATGTAGGCTTACACTCTTTGAACTGTGCAATTATCATTTGTTCCTCTTTTTGTCTAATATCTGCTTTCCAGATTTCAGGATATTATGAGTCCGTGCATTGGATATTGGTGTAATATTATCTGCAATATTATAGGTTCTGACTTAGCATTTCTGGTTCAGTCACATTTTCCACCGCTGTAATGTAGCTTCCCATTGCTTTTTCTACATTTTCGTTCTAATTATTTTAGTACCTCGATTTTACGTAATTAAGCGCAGTTCCAGATTGACTGCTAGGTTACATCATTTTACATTTGAAATTATAATGTAGCCATCAATTTTGTTTAATGTTTTGTTCAAACTTGTACAACTCTCTTCCGGTTTCATGCTTTCTAGTCATTTTTGATCTTCAAAGATTTAAATACAGTGTTGATCATTGTCTTCAGTGTTCTTATTTCCTGTTCTTTTTTTTTTCAATTTTCTCAATGTATTTTCATATTCTTGCACACTCAGTAGCATACTGCTTTATTAGTAGTCCTATTTCATTTTTTGAATTGAAATGATTTCAAAATGTTCTTTCTCGTGTATCTCTATTATCCTATTCAATAAATGTAAATGGAAAGATAGTTGAAGGGGCTGGATGAGTCAATCTATTCGAAGTTGGACAATCTTCCAATAAATAGCACTGCTCAACACCAAAATTATTGTCTACGTTTCTTACCTGATTTAGTACAATTTTGATGTGCTGAATACAAAAATAACATTAGTTTTGCTCAATCAGGTCAACATTCTGAAATAAGCCACATGTTAGTTTTAACGTTTTGTTTACGGGTATGGGAACATTTTACTTTGTATGATAAAAAATTATTTTTTATTTCTTGAAATTTTCGACATATTTAGCAAATACACCATTGTTCCTTACAGAAATCCAGTCACAAGTTTTATAAAGCATGCTTATGCTACTTATTTCCGTATTAAACTTGGTGATCAAGGTAAAGCTTGGTCACCACACGTTGTATGCAAGGAATGCACCGTGTATCTGCGTCAATAGATCAATGGCAAGAAGAGTTATCGGAAGTTTAGGATTTCTACGATTTGGAAGGAGGCGACAAATCATGGCACTGACTGCTACTTCTCTAATATTGATGTGACAGAGTTCAACAGAAAGAACCCAATCAGCCACTATTATACTGATCTTGAACCAACACGTTATCCTGTAGCTCACTGTGTTGAAATTTTAATACCTGCCTTTGTAGAACTTCCTGACATTAGTGACGAAGATTTCTCCTGTGTTCCAAGAAAACTAAGAAGAAACGGGTTATTAACGATGCTGTACCACATCCTTTTTCCCAAATAGAGTTAAATGATCTCGTTCGTGATCTCAGCTCGTCAAAGTCCTCTGTCGAATGTTGGCATCCCGTCTGAAAGATAAAATCTCTCTCTCACAGTGCTTTTACCACAAAATGCCTACCTTCATTTTTTCGTTGACAAGAAGTGAATTGCTGTACTGTATAGATATTTCTCAGCTTCTGCACAAGCCTGGAGTATCACAGTACGAGCCCAATTATTGTAGACTGTTCATTGACAGCTTCAAGTGAGTGATCGCTGATATGTATTATGCTGCATAACAGCAAACAGTGTGCCTCTGTATCCATTGCCTACCCGACTACACTGAAGGAGAAGTACGAAACGATGAATTATGGACAGGATAAAATTTGATGTGATCAGCCTGAATGGTGTGTTTGTGTTGACCTGTTGATAGTGAGATTTTGTTGTGACAGCAGTCCAGCTTCACCAAGTACCCCTGCTTTCTGTGCATGTGGGATAGTAAGGACACTCCTCAGCATTACACAAAAAAGGACTAGCCTGTTCAATAGAAATTGGTCCCTTGTTGTGCAGGAAAAGTCATCAACAACCCTCTGGTAGACAAAGACAAAATAATCTTCCCACCGCTGCACATCAAGCTCTACTTGATGAAACAGTTCACCAAAGCTCTTAAATAGGATGGTGGCTGCTTCACTTATTGTGTCAGGCCTTTTCAAAACTGTTCATGCAGGAGTTATAAGCTAGCATCATTTATCCATCAGCTCATCAGAGATCCTGAGTTTTAAAACTCAATGAACGAATTGGAACTGGAAGTGTGGAAGGTTTTTGTTCTGATTGTGGAAAAAAGTCTTAGCAACACCAAGACCAGGAACTATGCAGAACTTGTCACCAATATGATTACTGCTTTCAGAAACGTCGTTTACAAAGTGAGTTTCAATATGCATTAACTATCCTCAAATCGGTTTCCCCAGAGTCTGGAATAAATAAGCGACGGACAAGAGGTGAGGTTCCATCACGATACAAAAGAAATGGAAACCAGGTATCAGAGACTCTGAGATGCAGTCATCATGGCTGATTACTGTTGGACTCTAGAGAGAGATATCTAGGGGCTCGAATACACGGAAGTTCATACTATGTATTTTGCACAATTTTGACGTAACGTTCAATTTACATATACTTACGTTTATCAATGTTATTTATTCAATTTACAGAAATTGAAGTGTGTAACATTTAATTAATATATTGCATTAGAAAAAACCTACTTTTGATGAGAATTATTAACAAAGATGAACGGATAATGGCACAAAGATGAAAAAGATATGGTCAGAGAATTGGATTAAAAAATTACTTAGCATAAAAACCTGACCTGATTTAGAGAAACGGGTGTCATTTCCGGATTGTCCTAAATCAATTGAAAAACATTAACAATTTACAAAAATCCAAATTTTTAACCCAGTGTAATGTTGGTGTGATGATATCCTTTTTGTCTGGCATTAATATTGTTAATTACGCAGTTAGAAGAAAGATAATATTTAAAACAATATATTATTTGCTGTATCGATTATGATGTATCAATAAATCTTTCAAATTCGTGGCTTGAACTTCATAAGTAAGTATACTTTTATGTGTTCTATCAATGTTTGTCATTTGTTTTATAGGGACCACGTTTCGGCAAAGGTGTCACTTTTCAAGGACTTTTTTTATTATTGCGTTATTTTAACTCCGTTTTTCCGGGCTTGTTCTTTCCTGCTAAATCAAAATCACTAACTAATCCAGTGATTGTATTCATGAACAGTTGATGACATCAACACCAGACTATCAAACATTTATATCTAAAACCCTAAAGGACTTGTGTGGTGTACCAAGACACAAAAATATCGTACATAACAAACACCTGAAGATGGTCATTTACGTTAGCTTTGTAGATTTATCATCCAAAATTATTATTATGAGAAGTTATTCGAATAATTCAATTTATATTAATAACTACTCATCTAAAAAATTAAGCGAAAATTTCAAATGATGATATAAACCCACTGCAAATATCAAATATGGAAACCACTAAACCGTTTCTTTGATGCATAGATTCCTCTGTGGATGCTTTCCGAACGCTACAGTTATTCTCAACCACTTCAAATCTCTATGAAAACGTTAAGTATTCACTATAATTTAGTAATCTGCACGTCATGCTTCCCCCTTTTAAGATCATATTGTACATCACGTTTAGCAAACCTCTACCTTAATGTCGCATTGGCCTTGTACTGACTAACCTTTAGAATAAAATAAATTAAATTTATAACCTCTAAAACTTATGGCCTGATTTAGCGAAACGATGGTTTAGCATAATCGAAAAAGAATCCGTATCTCAGGAAAATGACACAATATTCAGGAAAAAATATGCTATATAATATACACCAGAAGCTGGCCTGAAGATACTTGTCAAAAAGGTCATGTTTATATAAACATCTAGAGCAGTAACAATGAGGACAATAGTCCGTTAAAATAAAATTTTATCTATAATAACTCATCTAAAATTTCAGCATTTCTTATGCTCAGTACTGCCATTACGCAAGGGTTTATTCAAATTATCATAAATATTCATTGCTTCATGTATTATTCGAATCACCAAGTGAGAGTTCTGTGACATTTTCGAACTTTTCTGAATAACTCAATTTATGAGTTAATGTTTCATACAAAATAGCATCTTCATTTTAGTTCTTAGGTTGTCAATAAAAGGTATGTAAGATAATAATGAAAATTTTCCCATCCAAGCGGATTTCTTTTGCTTGAGAATTGAGGAATTAAAAGTTTTATTGAAATATAGTGAAAATTACACGAAGTGAATGGAACATAAAGTTTTTTTAACGTTATCTTAGCTAAAAAAGTTGTACACTTTAGCTAAAGTATTTTCTTAAAGAGTCTAAGATACGGGCTAAAGGTAAATGGCATATAGATCATGAATAAGCAAATATATGTCAGTCACTCAATGATCCACGCTTACCATGCAAAGTGGCTGAAAACACTGTTACTGATCCTGTTGGCATCCTAACCATGAACTTTGCAATCACTCAGTCTCTCACGCAAGTAGTGGATTCCCCTACCTGTTTCTCTAGTATCTGTACAGAACACTCTTCTCCGCTAGATCTCGGCTTCATTTCTATTCCTGCCCCCTGCCAAGCCACGCAGTTTTGCTCTATTTGAAACTCTGATCATGCTGTTGATTCCAGTAATAAATCTATCTACTCCCACTCACCACAGAAACCTCCTACCAACAAAAGTTTTACTGCTACTAAGGGTGGACTGCGAATCATTCTGCGATTTCCTGCGTGACGTCCCTTTCGGAAAAGTCGTTTAGCCTCCACGTTGAGGAATGTGCATCTGAAGTCTCTTTCTAGGTGAAATCCGGCATCGATGTTTTCACCATAGCCAGGGCGTTCCGTCATAAACATCATTCGTCCCCCTGTTTTTTCCTGCTTGCTCGTTCGCTATTGCCCACAGGAAACACTACTTATTATCGGAGATACGCGTCTGACTATAATAGGTGCCTTTTTGCTTCTGCTCATAATTAGTGCATGAGGATCCTCAGTAATGCTGATCTGCTGCTTGCTGATAGTTTGAAGCAGAGTATATCAGCTCGGGAGTTCGGCTCTAAAAACTACTGGCCACTCTGTAAAAGTGTATTGAACAACAGCAAACACTGCATCTCTCCTTTAATCATTAAAGTCGGGGTTCCCGACAAGGCCGAGTGCTTTGCTCGCAGATTCTCCTCAAAAACCCCATTTGACGCAGCTAGGGTATCCGCACCCGACTTCCCACCTAAACCTTAGGCTTTACTGGAGAACGTATACATAACTCTCTCTCAGGTCGCTAGAATAATTTCAAAGTTTGATCACCATTACGCGAGCAGAGGTGATAGAAACCCGGTCATAATCATGAAGAAATCTAACCCTAAACTCTCTTCTGTTCTCTCCAAATTCTATAACTTTTGCCTCTGCTTGCTGCTTCCTGCTTTCCTGGTTGTTAGAATTCTTGTTCTGGTATTCCTGCATTGAAGAGCTCTGGAGAACCCTCAAATTCCTTTAAATATTGCTCTATCAGTCTCCTACCGATTTCTGGCAGTGTTCGAGCCTAACATAAATGCTGAATTGGTTCAACATTCCACAACCCATAACATATTTTCGGGCAAAGAGTACGGCTTTCGCTTTGCTAACGCTGATATGCTAACGACCATCACTGAATACATATACCATGCTCTCGATAAGAACGGCGAATCAAGAGCTGTTCCCCTGGATATCTCTAAAGCATTTGACAGAGTTTGACATGATAGCCTTCTGCGTTAGCTGCAAGGCTATGGTATAACTGGAAGCTTGCTCAATCTGATCCAGTCGTTCCTATCTAACAGCGTAATGAAGGTCGTATTGAACAGGCATGCCTCTAGATCCTATCATACGAACGCGGATGTCCCACAGGACTCTACCATAGGTTCTACGCTCTTTCTGATCGTTATCAATGATCTCCACGATGCGATCAGTTAACAAGTAGGTATTTACACCACCATTAAATTCCACCTTAATAAGAAATCTGTCAAGGCTGAAAGAGCAAACGTCGCTGCTGATCTTGAAACGGACCTCCAATTTGTGGTAGACTGAGGTAAGAAATGGCTCGTAAATTTTTATGGATCCCAAACTAAACTGCTATCTTTTAACCAAGATAGACAATCACTCAACTCTCACGTAACTGTTTTCACACCTATGTTCCTATCTTTCTCTTATCCATTTTCTGAGACTTTCCGCTCTCTACTTATCTAACATTTCGCTCTCCTCTTATGTAGCCTCCTACGCACTAATGGCAGTACTGCCTTGCTTTGAGTTAAACAATTATAAAAAAAAACAATTATCATTATACGTTGATGGTATATAATTTTGTTCTGTTATTTAAATTTCCTATATGGTGCAAACCAAGACTATTTATGTGACTATAATTTCGATTTGTTTTAAATATCATGAGGGGAGGTTATCTAATTTTGTGTCCCCTAGTACTCTAAAACAGCTAGTGCGATATCTACTACACCCATATACGAAGTGATATCAGCAGAAACCCGCACTAAACTATTCTGTTAGAATCTACAACTCATTCCCATGTTTTAAAGAGAGAGCTGATTGAGTGCTCAACAACGATCCTCATAATACATAATGGGAGATTTATGTCTAATTTTATAAGTAAAAGCCTCTCATTAGGAACGGACACTCGCAGTGGGTGTGACTAAAACAGTTCCAAGTCACTTGACGATGTATTTCTAGGCTCATATTGACAGATATGCAATATTTATATGCAAGAAAGTGTATTCGAAAGTTTAAAACCTACAAAATATCAGAAAATATGCTAAAGAATTTAAAGAAATAGAAAATGAACATAACATGGGATAAAAACCATAGTCAAACGAAGAATATAGGGGGAAATCTATACAGGCTGCTGCAGAGAACCTATGAAATGACGTAAAAGAGAAAAAGGGAACTAAAACAGGTTGCCAACATTTTTGGACTGGAAAAGTATAACAAAATACTTGACGAAAATGCCCCTAAAAACTAAAAGGACGAAGACAAAGTCGACGAAGATGATGATTAAGATAAAAAGTTCAACGAAGACGAATGAGTTAATGAAGATGAAGAAGTCGACATCTAAATGAACTCAACATTTTCAGTTGCATGAGTAGATTCAATAGTAGAAGCATTTCTGGTTTGTTGACTGAAGCGATAATTGTTGGTGGATGTAGTTTTAGCTGAAGCCGATTGTTTCGTGTGCTGGGGCTGTCTATGAGAACAAACTTTTCATAGACAGCCCAACTATGAAAATGCCTATTTCAACATTTTTGTGACTTCTATTTCACGTTTTCTACACAGGGGCAATGCATCTACTTTTTCACAACACATCATTGCATCACATTACAGGCTTCCGTAATGTCTGCCCCTATTCTTCCAATTGTACATGCATCATTCCCGTTTATACCATGGATCCCGTTTTACAAATACAATACAAAACAATACTTACTTCGCATAGTTTTAAATTACGCGTGACGGCAACCTCATCCTGGAGCTTTTTGAATGAGCACTTGACCTTACAATTTCAACATAACCACTAAAAACTCCTAGCAACACCACACTATACAGCTAGTAACATATAAAAGAAGAAGTGATTTTCTTTATTTTTTTTTCATTTCTCCAGAGAAGCTGATTTTGATTCCCTTTTGATATATCTTAATCTTTTTCCCTACTTTTTTATTTTCTTTGCTTATTTCTTTTTATTTGCATCTCTCTTATTCCCCTTTTTCTTTTAATTTCTTTTTAAATCTCTCCTTCTTGTTTTATCGCTCTATTTTCTGTTTTTATTAGCAAAACGCACCGTTCGTTTTTCATTTATTTTCATATCATTTTGTATTTTGGGGGTATATGTTTCTTTCTATATATATATTTTTTCTTCCTTCCTTCCTTATAAAAATTCCAGTCATCTCATTCGTTTCTTTGCACATTTTACATTTTTACCCAATTTCATCTCTTCTTTTACATTCATTCTTTTTTCATTCATTCTTTTTCATTCATTATTTTTTCGCCATTCCTTTTTTTTAATAAGTTTTTATCCAACTTTATCTTTTTCTCTGGTCATTTTTATCTGTCTTCTTTCTTAGACTTTCTTTCTGTGTGCATAATTTAAACTCTTTTTCTTTCTGTCCCACCCCGCCTTCATTTCTTCCGCTTATTTTCTTTCCTTCACTGCGTACGTTATTAATATTTTCATTATTTAGGGTATTTTTTTTCTTAGAGCAATTTGAATTTCTATTTCCACCTTCTTTCATTCATTCATTTTATCATCTTTTTGTCTGTATTCTCTCTTTCTCTCTAACTTTTCTTTTATTTCTCTTTCTAATGTTTTCTGATTTTTCTGTCTTTGTTCTCATTCTATTCTCTTGCTTGCTTTAATTTTATATTCGTTATCACTCTATTTTTTCTTGTCTTTCCCTCTGTTTTCATTTCCTCTCTTCTATCTCTCTGTCTCTTTTCTTTTCTATTCTTTCTCTATCCTTTTAAATATTTCACTTTTGGTTTTATTTCTTCTCCTTCTTATTTCTGTATCTACTTCTTTGTCTATCATAGGTTCCCAGAAATGCTTTTTTGTCACTCAATGCCCTTCTTGCTTGCCATCTCTTCTTTTTAATTCCCTGCTATTATCCACCGTTATTGTTACCCTTTTTTCCTTTTTGTCGCCCACCTTTCAACCGACGTTTAAATTCCTTCCTCAACACGTTCTAAATAAAAATAAAAAGCTCCAAAACTAGACGCATACATCGCTACCGGGATTAATCTTCAACTTGAAATAGAAAACTCTCGTTGTCTACAGAACACCACTCTTAGGCTGATCCTCACGAATTCGTGAGTCATCCATTCCTTCTCGTGAACTTGTTTCTTCTACACACCCACGCTTATCTCCTTCTTGATTAAAACAGGCGTCATTTGAAAAGAAATGCATAAACGCCACAATCTGGAGTGGGGGTTACTGGTAATAAAACAATATTTGTTATAAATCTGGCATTTCACGCAAAGAAAGAGTAAAAATAACGCCACTAAAATGGCAGGACATGCTGTCTGCTTGAAGCAAATCATTTGCTTCATGTTTTGTTTCATGTATGAACATTTTAAAAGCTGTTAATAAGGCATGTTAAATATATTATTAATCTAAATTGATTTTTGAACATTTAGCTGTGTTATATACGTTTCAATCCCTTGGTGATTATCCACTTGTTCAAATTTCATGGAATTTTTTAATCTTTGTTTTTTTTTTTCGGTTAGATACGTGACAATATCGGAATTTCATGGAAATAATTCACTAGCATTATCTTTGAAGTCTCTTGAACATCAGTTCGAAAGACAAAAGACCCAACATCATCGTCTTATAAAAGCTATAATTAACGGTATTGACGCCATAGTGATAAAAATCAATTTCTTGTGTGAAAGAAACATATGTGTCAAAGCACATATTTTCCTTTTCAACTCAAAGAGGGAAATCAGAAAAGAGGCCAAAAATAGATTCATGACTTACATGAAAAAAATTAATATCAATATCAACAGCTGGTAATTCAGTGAAATGAATAGAAATCATTGGAGATCCATTGTCAAAGACGGAAAAACAAACCTCAAATCCAAACGGTTATCCAAACTTGAGCGAAAAATGAAGATGTCAAAAAGAAAGACATTAAAATCCAAAGCCTAATATACTATCCGGAGCAAACTGTCCTTAATATCGAAGCACCTAGCAAGAAAGAATTGGTCTTATTAGACATTTCAGTTCACCAGCCCAGTTGAGGGAGGCATAAAGAACAAGACCATCACTCTCGACCTCATGGCAGAGCCACAAACCTTACAGTCAAAATGATAGGGAGAGCGAAGCGTAGGAAATGTGGCAAATATCTTTTGTCACGGAACATTAAAGATCTTATTAAATAGTGAACTATTAAGAAAATCTTTCTTTTATGTCATTTTTTAAGGGCTGTTGATTTCATTATTTTTTTTATTCATCACCTCTTTATTTTATAGTGCTAATGTTGATGGATAGCAGAGCAGGGTGTCGGGAGCTACAAGTAAACGGGAGATGTTAAAAGCCATGATCGCCTTTGTCTTGAGGGAACACGGCATATAGAAGAAGAAGAAATGTTGATGTAGATTTCAATTTTAAAATTCTTTGTTTTGTTTATAATGGTATTGAGTACGTCACGTGAATACATCCTTATGTTCGTGCTATTATTTAATTTTTGAAATGTTTTTCGTAATTTGTTTGAGAGAAATTTGATATACTAATACAGTTTAATTGTATAATAAACCTGAGGAATGATGAAAGTGAATGCAAAATTATATCATCTACAAATGTGTTGTTTTTTATGATGTAAATTAATACGAAAATTGTTTAGTTTCTATTAAGGATAAAATTGTTATCTTTTATCTATCCTGTTAATTTATTCTAAAATAAAAGCAATTTATATTTACTGAATTTAACACCAAATTCTCCTAGTACAGAGACTTTCCACTGCACTCCAGTTAGCTTGACTTTGCGATTACTCTCCACGAGGAAAATATTGTGCGCTAATTTTAAGTGCGGGGTTTTCGTCACGATCAGCTCAATAAACCAGCCCAAAAACAGGTTTTTTAATTTGATTTTTTTATTAAAAATTCCTAATAAATACCTTAAATATCATCCACACTCACAAAATAAGAATAACTCCCTGATTTTTACGATTGTTTTTATTTTGAGAGCTACTGTTTACGATGCTTACTAAACAAATTTTTATTTAAGATTTATAATTCCTAAAGAGTACCGAGAATTTAATAAAAAGCAAACACATTTTATGTAATATTTATAATGTTTGGGGGTGAAATAATTGTCGATAAGTAACTAAACATTTGTTATGTTTTGCAGTTCTTTGTGCGCAGTTGTAGTCTTAGAACTGCTCTCCGTCTTCTTTATGACGACATGGTTTTCTGTTTTTTTTACCTCTCCAGTTTTTTTTGTGTTTATACTTGCTTATTACACCTTCCCTGAACAATGCCTTGATTTGTTTCTATTTTGAGTCTATTTAGGGGAAGAGCATTCGTTTCCACCAAGTGTATTATTTTGTCTTCATTTATTCTTGCTTTTTTTTTCTTTTTTATTCTTGAACTGTAACCTATATAAAGCGTCTACGTGAGAAATAGTGTTCCCGTTTACGCACACTATGTCAAAATCGAATGGCATGATTTTTATTGCCTATCTTAAAATCTTTGGTGATGTGACTTTTGAAAACATTTTTCTCGGGATAAATATGAATTCTAATGGTTTATGGTCCGATCTTAATGAGAATTATGTGCTTATTAAAATGTTTTGTCTCTTTTCATACCCCATACAACTGCAGACGCTTCTTTTTCAGTATTCGAGTTTTTAGTTTTTGCTGACATTAATCTTCATGAAATGTATATTATTGTGATAAAACATCAGCAATCGCATTTTTCCTTGCGTCAGTGATTAACGTTATTTCTTATTGTGGATCAAAAGCTTTTATTATTGGTTTGCTCATTCGAATATTTTCGGTGTTTCAAAAGCGATATTTTGTGGTTGTGTCGAGTCAAATTCATTGATTTTTGGTTTTTGAGTTCTTTTTTCGTAATTTTCCAAATGAACCTAATACGTCATTGTATTTTGGTATATCTTTACCAAAACAATTATCATCCCCAAATGATTTTAATTCATATTTGTTGGAGCAGCTATTTTTGCTTTTTTTTTGTTAGTCTATCATCGAGTGATACAACTTTTTTATGTCTGATATCTTCAAAAGGATATCTTCTTACATTCAAAATTACATTTATCTTTGTTTATGGTCAAGCCTGCCTTTTTTGATCTTATTAAATTTGCTCTGTTATATATTTTAAATGTACTTTAGTTCTTGCTTTATATCGTCCTAGTATTTTATGATATTTTTTTTATTATTCCTAATAATAATCCATGATCTTTTTTTGCATGCTACAATTGTAATGGGAATAATTTCAAAATACTTGTTCGTTTGGAAGTTACCTTGAAATGTACTCATTGGTCGTTCTATCAAATTGCTTTCATTATACGCTGACTTTTTAAATTTAGGTCGTCCCAATCCAGAAATTATTTGGATTCAATGTAACCTCACTGCCTGTATCAACTTGCCTGTTAAATACTTGGTCATTTATCCTTATTTTTCTCACACTGTTCTTGTGTATTCATTTTGAATAATTCAATTTCTTCTTCAGTGAAGGTTTGAACAGTTTTTACTTTTTCTATTTGCTTTTCGTATTAGCATACGTTCTGAAAAATGATCTCCTATTTCCAATTTGAGCCCATTTTTCCTAGAGGTGGACACTTGTACTTGACTCTCTCGTGATTTTGTCCAAAATATTTTATTTAATTATGGGTTAGATCTTGCTCGTATTGTATGGCTACATTTCTTCTTTTGGTGGATTAAATTATCTAAGCAATTCTGTCACAAAAACTTGACGCTAGATTCCAAACACATTCTGCTACTCTATAGATATTCTAGTATTTTTTTCGCTTGTGGCTTTCGTCTTTAAAATTCACAATATTTGGCTTCTTCTTTTAATCTATGTAAATATTGTATAATAGACTCATTTGATGCTTGTCTTGTTTCTCAAAACTTGATTCTTTCAGTGATAACCAATCTTATCTTTTTTTATTGATCTCATGTTGTCTTTTATAATTTTAACAATTTTTTTGAATATCATATTTTTTTAATTCGCTCGGATAACACATTGTCAAAATTTTCTTTACAACTTCGCATGCAACTCTAGTAAGAAATAAAACGGTTATCTCGTTTTTTTCTCCGTCAGTCTTTGTGTCTGTTAATTTTTGTATTGTTGTAACTGCAGCAAATGCTATTATCCACGTTTCTATGTGTTCTGGGTTATCCAGCGACTTTAAGGATCCTATCGGCGAGGCCATTGTTATGCTTTGAATTTCTTTGTGCGTAGTGGTAGTCGTAGCACAGCTCTCCATGTCATTTGTGACGACAGGGTTTTCTGTTTGTTACTTTTCCGGGTATTCTTATTAATTTGCATACGATACTAATACATTATCTGAGGTGAATTAACAGAAAAGAACAAATATAATTCCTATTCGTCTTAAATGCAAAACGAGCAGTAAAAGATATTTTTTCTAGATCCAAACTATTTCAAAGTTGTCAAATAACTTTTACTCAGGTCATAAAGTGATTTCATGAAAATGTTTTAGTATTAAGATGAGATTTTCAATTGTCCTTATCCAAAGCAGAAAGTAACATTTTCAAAAGTGCTTATGGATAAAAAAAATTCAGTAAAAAAATTCCATCCATTAGATTATATAATTTTCAGTTTTTTATCGCAGTTTTAAAAATAATACAAAACAGGCTGCTAAAATGCAACGTTCGCTCTTGAACTGATGCAAATTAGACATTGTTTAGAAAAATGTGGAAATTCTATACTCACTTTACACTATTTTTCGTGTTGCGAAACTTAAATTTACCCATTCAGTACTCGAAGGGAAAGCACATGAGCAAATCCCATAGATATGCAACAAACACGTTTACTTTACCACAATCTTTTTCTTAAATCCCCTTTTTCCAAATCAGTTAATGTAACAAATTTCTTTCGTTTTTTAAAATAGCATTTAATTTTTTTATTAATTTATTTATATTTTGTAATTCCCAAAATATCTTTGATTACAAATGAAGAAAGAAAATTCAGTTTCTCTTTTCGTTATCTAATACTCCGCCACGACGACAAACAACTGATCTATACGGAATGAAGTTTTTCCTTTGAAAACCTTCCCAAATTTTACTTGGTCTATTTTCTAGAATGAAATATTCTCTGTTTCATAATTATGCTATTTTCGTAATACATAATTCAAATTATCTACACACTTACAAGTTCTAAAAGTCCATTAAACAGCCATATTTATTTTTCTTGTATCTACGCATCTTCTTGTCCATAATTTATTCCAGGATTTGAAAGTAATTTATTAAGTTATAAAAGTATTGGTTTTTGAATAAATTTGCCTTCATTTTGAAATGATGTTATCTACATGTATCTGACGTGGTAGACCACGGTATAATTTTGGTCATAATTTGATAGGCATATTAGTCGACAAAGCAATGTATTTTCTACTGCAGCTGAGATATTTTCCTATACATCTCTTTATTATTATTCTTATTTAAAAAACGATAGGAAGTACATAAAAATTTCAGAGATGTTGACGCAGGTTAAAAAATCAAAGGCTAGACAATGAGATATTCCTCAAGTAAAATCATTGTCTTGGTTCAAAACGATTTGTAAATGATGAAGAGTGAAGGAGCAATGACTGTCTTGGTGGTGGGCTGATGAGATATCAATTTCAGTATAATCAACTAGATAAACATAAGGCATAATTTCCTATAAAATTGTTAAGATGTTCAATAAAATCCAAGGAAGAATTTGCAAAATTATTAATCCTGACAAGGCATCTCGGATTCAATAATTTTTCCATCACCATGACGTAATTTATTTTTTGTTTTCTATAAGTATTTTCATGGTAATATTCATAATACACTTTCCTCTTTAACACCTCGACCTCATAGATTTCTTTGTACTTGTTAGAGTGGTAAAGAGTTCTCTTTAGTTAACTGTTAAAATAGCTAGATTGAATCAAATGTTCTATTCTAATTATTTATTTAAAGCACGATCACCTGTGAAATTATCTTACGGCCTCTTGCTTTCCCATCAATTAAGACCTTCAAAAACTTAAATTCAACATCAGTCACCATCTTGTGCTTTTATTACGCTTGTTCTCTTATTTTAGTTTCTTTTCCTGAACATTTTCAAATTTAATTTTCAAATTTTTATTTCACTCCTAGTTATATCTTGCGTCTTAGTGGCATTGTCTCCTTGCTTAGAGAGAAATGATAAAGAAATCTCATGACCGAAACCCAATGATCTGAAGTAATCAATTACTGGTTCCATTCGTTAATTAATTGTTAAATCAAATGGGAAATTTTATTCTATTTTTGGATTTTACTTTTAGAAATTCACTTAATTGCAAGTAAATTTTCTATGTAGAACGATTTATTTGGTTTTATATATTTTTACTTTCAAATCGTTGTATGTGAAAGCTATGAATGTTAAATCATTTTCGTTGCTTGTGGTAAAACAGATACATTCATGTGTTTAAATATCTAGCCAATAATTCAATATCATATAAACACGAACGGGTTATTACCAGCCAAAGGATACATTACAATCTCCCCGGTAAAAAGAACAATAGCTGAATAGAAGGCTTCAGCTTTTCAGTATCCTTTCATTTGAATGAGTCAGGGGCGTCTAATCGAATGAGAGCAATGCAAAAAGGACAAAATGAATGAATGATGGTAACTACCGACAAGTATTGACATGAGTGGTGAGCACGTCTGAGTGGAGAAGCCGACAGACCTGGAGAATAGAAAAGAAGTGAAAATCAATGGCTGATATTGGCCGTATTGAGAAGCGCCTCGAATAAAAGCACAACATTCAACCGCCTTTTTCTCCTGTCCTTGGGGATGGCTGTTCCTATCGACACCGCGTGCTACCTTGTGGTCAGGACCAGGCCGAAGAAATTGAACGATAGTGGTGAACAAACAAATAGACAGAAAGGTCAGAGTGGGTATGAAGTTATATTGGCAAACAAAACCTAATAAAATGGTCTCTAAACGTCTATATCGCAAAGAATTATGATAGTTAAGAGTTGATGCGTGGATATATATGTGTATATTACAACTTCAAGCTTCTTAATTCAGTTTCCCCAGAAATTTATTTCAAATACACGTTTCAATGGAATTTGGGAGAAAGAACTCTTCCTGAACATTAAATATGAAATCAGTCCTCTTCTTAATTAAAGTTTCTTCACGCTATTGTATATATCAATGAGTATATTTTTTATTCAGTCAGGTATTTCATGAATTCACTTCGGTCATCGTTAGCAAAAGAAATACTGTTAGGTCCTGAAATTTTAAAAACAGAGATATTGAAAAATATACCGATGCGCGTGCACGCGTGCACAGACACACACACAGAGACACACACACACAATAGATAGATAGATAGATAGATAGATAGATAGATAGATAGATAGATAGACGCTTGTGCGGACATTGTAATGAAATTAACATGGAAAATGGAATGAGAAAGACGAATTCAAATTCTTGTCGATTCTGTCTTGTTTACTTCTTGCTGATACTTTTCTGTGGTCACTTTTTCGAATAAGCGTCGAATCTAGCTAAAGGGAATATTAAGTACAAGCCTTTAATCAAATGATATTTTATGGATTGTCTAATTGATGGGAATGTCTAACACACACTGTGGTGTAATAGCTATAGGCTAGTGATATATCCCGGAAAGGAATATCAGTATAAAGATTAGTGAAAGAATGGTACTCGACACAAGAACACTATATAAACGATTTATTGTACTACTGTACAATTAACAATAAGATACAGATAAGCAATCAACGAGTAGGAGTGGAATAAACTATCAAAATAGAGAATGCCTTCGCCTAAGAAGGTTGCTCCCTAGTATCGCTTATCAGCGGCCTTTAAATTCTAGAGCATTCCATTCTCGGGGATGGCAGGATGTTCCACTATAACACCTTCCCCCGAGCTAAATTTTTCCTACGATTTTTCTCTCAATATTTTTTCCTTTTATAAGATCTGGACATTTCGTCTTCTTCCTTTTTCTATTACTTCTTCTCCTGTCATTCCCTTTGTCCTCACTTTTAGGAGAATCAGAAGTTACTTCCATCGGTACTCCAACGTTAGTGGGTGGTTTGATTTGAAATGTGTCATACAATACCTCCATCGGTATCTCTTGGTCATTGGTAACGGTTTCAACGTATCGGGGTCTTAATTGATTTAAGTGTCTTTTACAGACAAATTTCTTTCATTTAACTCTATAGATAACTCTCCCGATTCTTCTACTTACTACACCGTCTTCCCAAAAGCACTTTCCAGACCGATGGTCTTTAAAGAAAATTTTATCACCTTCTTTGAAATATTTCCTATCCGAGTTTGGTTTTATCAAGGTCTTCTTTTTCTTTTTCTTTGGTCTAATCTTTCTCGCGTACATGACCTCCGCAGGCGACAAATTTCTATTAACGTTCTGATTCGGCGTAATTCTGTAAACCATCAGAAAAGTTAGAATATTTTTGTCTTCGGTGTCGGTCTCATCGCACGTTTGAACGTCAAACCTTTCTGCCTGACCATTCGATCTCGGATTATATTGAGGTGTTGTTATATGTTCGATTGCTAACGAATCACAATAATGTTTAAAATCAACTCCCGTAAACATGGTACCGTTGTTACTCACAATTGTGTTTGGTACCCCCAGATGGCGAAATACTTCATTTAACGCCTTTATTGTATTTGTCGCTGTCGGGTGCTTAAATCTATAAACCTCAGGCTATTTAGAATAGCTATCCACAATGATTAGATAATAGTCTCCCTTTAATGGTCCTGCATAGTCCACATGTGTCCGTGACCACGGCACATCCGTTTTAGGCCACGGCAGAGTTTTTATGGGTGGTGATTTTGCTGCTAACTGACAGCATTTACCCTGCTTCACCAAATCTTCAATGTCCTGGTCCATCCTAGGCCAGTAAACATAACTCCTCATTAATGATTTCATTCTGGATATACCCGGATGACCCAAATGAAATTCTTTTAATACCCTCTTTCGTAGAACAGGTGGAATTAACATTCTTTGAGCATACATCAGTGCCTCATTACAAATTGAAAATGGTGAAACTTTAAATCCTTTGTTTTTCTCCTTCCATTTCAATTGCTTAATCATTTTCGCAATGTAATCGTCTGTTTTCGCCATATTATTAATTTCTTCCAGCATTACCGGTAATTCACTAACGGTGTTCACCAGTACATCCGTAAGTTCTTTCTCTTCTTTTAACGCTGCTATCACCGTTTCCTCCAACAACCCAGGCTTCTTAGAAATTAATCTTGACAGACAATCCTCGTGTGCGATTTCCTTAGACGGAAGAAATTTCATCTTAAAATTGTGATTTAACAAGATTACACTCCATCTTTGCAACCTATTTGCGGAATGAGTAGGTAATTCTTTTTTTCGACACAAAAATCGACAATAAAGATTTATGGTCGGTTTGTAACAAGAACGATCTCCCATAAATGAATCTGTGAAATTTCTTCACAGCATAAATTATAGCTAGCGCTTCCTTTTCTATCTTTCTATCTGGCTATAATATCTTTCTGCTGGAAGCAACGCTTTCGATGCATGAGCGATAGGTTTTGATACGCCATCCTCGAATTTGTGTAACAGAACAGCTCTTATGCCATATTCACTTGCATCCGCCGCGACAATTAATTCTTTATTTGGATCAAAATGTACTAACGCTAAATCCGACAATAAGCACTTTTTGATTTTTTTTAAATGCTTCGTCGCATTCCCTTTTCCAACACCACTTTTTATTTTTTCTAATAATTTGTTCAATGGTGCTCTCAAGGTCATGCATATTAGGAATGTATATGTTGTAATAATTTGCAAATCCCAGAAACGTTTCAACCTATACAATTCTCTATGAGTGTTGATGGTTAAATATTTAGAACATTCTTCATCGACCTTCACTTTTATATATGCTTCTATCAAATCAATCTTCGAAAAGATTTTGCCCCCATTCAACCTTGAAAATATCTCCTCCGGTGTGGGGAGTGGATACGTGTGATATAAACATTCGTTTAGTCCGGTTGAGAAATCCGCACAAACTCTTATTTTATTGTTCCTCTTTTTTATCTAGACTGTAGGTGATGCTCACTCAGAGTAATCTACTTTTTTAATTACTCCGCTCTTCTCCAATCTCTGTAAATCTTTATCTATCGTCTCTAACGATGCAAAAGGAACTGTTCTTTTCGGTTTGAACACCGGTTTTACGCATTCCTTTACTTCAAACTTCACTTCAGTCTACGTACAACAACCAAATTCATCCGCAAAGAGTTCAGTAAACTCCTTCTTCAAGTCTTTTATAAATTCTTCCGTCTGTTTAGACTTTTCTGCATTCGACGCATTTACTCTTCTACAAAACATTCACGGGCTTCTCCCATAAATTAAATAACACAATCGAATCAATGCCAAATAAATTTGCATTTTTTCCTAAAATTACATAGATTTTAGTTTTGTGGATTTTGCCGTCAAATGCTACTTTTGCGAAAAATTCGCCCTTGAGTGTTACCTCAAATGCCTCTCGCAATTTTCTTAGTATTCTGCAACTCCGGTCGACCTATTTTTCTCTAGGTAGATTCATCAATTGTAGATATGTCACTTCCGGTATCTAGCAAACAAATGACATTTCGACCATTTTATTTGATGTCTCCGTACTTTCTTGTATCGAAATCCTTTGTAACTTACTTAGATAAAACTGTATTTATCCTTTTGAACTTTCGATACTTTTTTTCCTTACACATTACTGCCTTGTGTACCTTTTGTGCACATTCAAAGCATATTCTATTTTTAAAATAGCACTTACTTGTGACATGATTAGTGTTGCCGCATGATTTACAGTATGGTCTTTCCTCTTTGTAGGTACGTTGCTTAACTTTATATATTCGGGCAATATTCTTTTCTTCAATATATAAATTATCCCTTTTAATGTTTATGAATTTCTTTTTGGCATTCCTCTGATACCTTCTGTAAAGTTATATCCGTATCATGCTCCAACGTTGCTAAAATCTTCGAACGAACTTGCTTGTCCCTAGGTGCCGTTAACCCTTGCACAAAAATTAGGCATTTAATATATCTTCATTAATTTCCTTGATTTTGAAACGTTCACACTGGGAGTTAACTTTCCCAGCGTACGCAACAAAGACTTCATTGACTTTTTTCACGATATTCAAACATTTATACCGTGTGTGAAACAACTATCCCGTTCGCCAAACCATTTAGATATTTCCACAGTTTCGTCAAACGAAATCTCCTCTGGTTTCTTTGGCAAAATGAAGTTCGTATACTTCGTATTTTCCTGAGCACCTATGTTTTGCAACAAAAGCATACTTTTTTCTTCGTTGGTCCATGATTTACACTTTTTTGAAAAAATTGTTTCATACCTTTTAAAGTACACAGGAAAAGTTATTCCTCCCTCTGGTTTGTAGAAAAAATTCTGCAAGAGAGTTTGATATACCCTCTGCAGAGAAAATCCTAGAACTTTCCTTTCGTTCGCTTTGTTTCAATAATATTTTTTCCAAAGCCTCTTGTTGCTTTAGAATATGCTGTTGAAGCTCTGAATGTTGCTTTTGTTGATTTTTATGTTCTTGCATTAACTGTTGAATCAGTACACCTAGCGTCTTCATACACTCGGTTTATTGTTCCATGTTTATAACAAAATATGTATAAATACAATTCAAAAATACAGCTGACCAATAATTTAAACTTCTGTAAGAATAAAACGTAGTTTTTTTTTATATGGGGGGGCTAAAAACTACTTCTTACCTTACTTATTGTTGTCTTTACGGTTGTATTTTCTTATATGACAACTGAAAATTTCCGTATGACTTTTTCTTTTTGCTGTCGGCAATGATATTCTTAATTCGCAAAAATTGGTATCAAGCGACAGTCCTCTTCATTGCCAATCTGATATTTGGCAAGAATGTATTTTTCCTCCGCGTAAATTTCTTCGAATCCTCGTCGCCAATCTGATATATCCCGGAAAGGAATACCAGTATAAAGATTAGTGAAAGAATGGTACTCGACACAGGAATACGATATCAACGGATTTATAGTACTACTGTACAATTAACAATAAGATACAGATACAGATAAGCAATTAACGAGTAGGAGCGGAATAAACTATCAAAATAGAGAATGCCTTCGCCTAAGACGGTTGCGTTCTCGTACCCCTTGTCACAGTCCTTTAATGTCTAGAGCATTCCATCGGGGATGGCAGGATATTCCACTATAACAGCTAGGAATAAAATATTGGAGAACTGAGCTAGATTTTCAGTATAGTTCATTTTATACACTTGAGAAAAACATGAATCCGTCTCTTCTACTCCACCTATTGTTTGAATAGACCATCAAGCAGAACAGAGACTGTTCGATAAGCCTTGGTTGGTAACTAGTCTAGCGTAGAGAAAAACAGCATTCGACTTCTATGATTTTTGTCTAGTCAGTCATGAATCGAAAGAGACATGATCGCTCAAGCGAGAATCATTCACGACTAAACAGTCTGTTAAGTGCCATACGTGATACATGCTTGGGCGTTCATGTCTTGAAGGAGACATGGCTGATTGGGCAGAAAATATTCCTGCAGTAGGTTGCCATTACATTCTGGGGTAGATTGGTTGTCAACCAAGCCTTTGTTTTCTTCATATGCGTATCTATTCAGGACGTAGGTGATCATGGACTCCCTATTGGTATTGTCACTTGTCATTCTCAACATTTATCTTCATGGTATCTCTCCTAAGCCCAGCTCTGCCAGTCATTTGCTCAGGCCTATCAAGTAGGTCTCGTACTGCTTTCCACTGTCTCTCCTTTCCATTATCTGTCCTGTGAGTATTCAATTCTCTAGGCCTCTCTTCCTTGTTACATGTCCCAGGAAGCTCATCTGTCTCTTTCTTATATTATGTGTGAGTTTTCTCCTAGTTTCAATCCGCTCCAACACTTTGTCGTTAGTCAGGTGCACAGATCATGGTATCCTCAGCCTCCTCCTGTAAAATCAGATTTTTGCTGCTTCGAGCCTCTCCTTCATCTTTCGAGGAGATCGTCCAACGTTCACTTCCATACAGGACAGTCATCACAGCGATCCAGTACTCTCTTTTTTGTTTCCAATGAGATTTTCCTGTCTTACGCTGTTTTACTTGTACTCTGGTTAGCTTTTGAAATTCGTCCTTGAGCATGTCAATGCGACTTTGGATCACATCATCGCACTTTCCATGATTCTCTGGTAGCTAAAATTTTTTGCTTGTTTTAATTTAGGTTCTCCGACCTGCAGTTGACATTTTGGGATTTTCTTTTTGCTGATGACCATACATTCAGTTTTCTTTTTTTATCCTTAGACCTTTCTTCTCGCTTTCTGTTGCTACCTCCTGTAGAAGGTTCTGCGTTCTGCTTTCCGTGTCTGCTATCAGCACTGTGTCATTGCGTATCTTACATTGTTGTGATTGTGGCCGGTAATGACGAGTCCTGGTAATGGTTTTATTTCTCTCAGATTTGTTTCGCAGTATAAATTGAATAGATCCGGTAGGAAAACACACCCTTATCTTCCGCTGTCTATTTTTGTATACCTGCGGAATTAACTTTCTATCCGTACGCAAGCGGATTGAGGCCAATAGATATTCTTGATTATCCTAACGTTGTTTTTGAAGATGTCGGGGTTATCTAGCATCTCTATCAAGTCTCTATAATGCACAGATATAGTTACGTCTGAATTTCTAATGTTCTTTCAGATAGTATTCTGAGTATGAATATCGCTTTCCTTACCCCGTTATCTTTAAAAAAGCCTAACTGTTCATGTTTATATTTGGGCCCATTCTGATCAGCGCTTTATTCATCAAAATGTGGATGAGAAATTTTGTTATGTGGCTCATTAAGCTGATTCGTCAGTGGAGGACAAATTCCTTTCCATCTGGCTTCTTAGGTAGTGCTATGAAAATTGATCTTCTTAGGTCTTCTGTTGCCGCTGTTGTAGATTTTGTGTATTATTTATTTGAGCCTGTTTATGCCAAAATCTTCTAAGAGCGTCAACATCTCTATTATAATCCCATCGATCCTGCTGCTTTATTTCTGTCTAATTTGGCTATTGCAGATTCCACTATTGTATTTAATATTTCTGGTACATCCGTACGTTTTGTGTATTGTTAGTTGCTCTCTCTTATCGTGGAATCGATCTGCGATATACTCATCCTATCTTTAAAGTACTCTTTCCTTTTCTAGTATGGGTGTACCGTCCTTTGTTTTTATATATCCTGTTGCTGAGCAGGTCTTTTGTCATGTTAGTTCCTTTATTTTTTATGCCTATCACCATTATTTCTTGTGCTCAGTCTCTCTACTTCAGTACATTTGTCGTTAAGTCATCATTCTTTAGACTTTATTTCTTTGTGTGTTTTCTTGTATTCCATTCCATATCTTGGCATTGTTATTTGACTCTTTTGCATCAGGTCAAGAACCAAGTCTATAAAACCAAATTTAACCCCTAGCTAAAAGAAGAAAATACGGTTTAATATCTTTCTTAAGGTTATTAGCGCGTAACTAAATTCAACTGGAATTCGAACTCGGCTTTCCAATATCTCGTTCTGAGCCATATCGGCACATTGCATCACAACGTATCCATTGCACCATAAACTAAATTCCTCTCTCGTGGGTAAAAAATGATAACTAACACGTGCTTTAAATTTACCAATCTGCATCTACAATAATTGAATCACTAAAACCATGCTTTAGTCTGGTGTAGCATTTCAAAGAGCTATAGAAAAAAAATAAATATAGTATGATATGATCAGCACCCGACTATTACTAAATTCTACATGAAATTCAGTTCTGCATAAAACGTACGATAATATGAATATTTAAATATATATGATCTAAGATCTAAGAAAGGGACTTAATAATAATATATGTATATATATACAACGTGATGGTGTTTCAATGGGTTCATTACTGGGTCAGATATTTAGCAATTTCTACATGTCGAACCTCGAAAATAAGATATTTACAGATTAAAAAAAACATCGCTGTACCTAAGATATGTTGATGATATTCTTATGTTAGTTAAAACTATAGATGAAATATTCCAACTTCAAAAACGTTTCCAAAATAATTATGTTCGTAAATTCACCTATGAACTCAATACTAATAACAAAATTTCCTTCCTTGAAATATTGATAAACACAAATAATAACAAATTTACTATTTCGCCATACAAAAAACCTACAAGCATAAATTCATGTACATTTAACTACAAGAGTGAAAGTCTATAATACTACAAAATAGCAATTATAAAATATGTAATACATCGTGCAAAACTAATTCATCCCCAAAACAGATTTTTACAGAGAACTAAAGAATATCAATCAAACAAACGCTTATTAATAATAACTTTCCAAACTATATAGTCAATGAACAAATACGATGCTATCTTAGAAGTCTCAATACTAAGCAAATAGAACATAATACTACTTCAACTAATCACAAACATGTTAATCTCCTAATCATAATCAAATGAATACAAATTATAAACAAGATTAAAATATACTAAAAAATTTTATAAATTCTAATACATCTACAAGAGATCCTAGCAGAAATAATTAAGAACTCATGTACTACTCTAAATGTAGTATATCCAACTCAATTATTCGAAATGGTTGTTCTCCTCCAGTTAAAGATCTGAAAAAAAAAAGACAACATAGTTTACAAATTCAAGTGGAAAATTGTATCTCTAATGGATTAAATAATATTTTTGTTGGTCACACCACAAACTCGCTTTAATGACGCTTGACACTACACTAGAATAATAATCCTAACATTTTTAGGCATTTGAAACGACATACCTGGTTACATACACTATTCCGGAAAACCCTAGTTGAAACCACAACTATACTTAAACATGAAAGCAATGCACATAAACTAAAACTTCTCGATGTAATTGTAAACGCTATAATTCTTTTCAACACAGTATATTATGCGTTTGGAAGATCTTCATACGGCTTTAAATCCGTAGTTGACTTTCTCCAAAGAATGGTTTCAATCTAGAGAGACAGGTTTGCCACGTTAATTAACCCTAAGCTGGAAGAAGTAAATAATTGAACTTTCCGCAAAATGGAATATAACTAAATGGACCGTAATTTGAACTAGGCACGTCATCGTTTTCATGGTCCGAGAGCCTGTTGCGTTATCTGAAGAGTCACACTTAAAGCAATACCACATTAGGTTCACCACTGATTTCATGGTCAAAGACGCTGTTACATTATCTGAACAGCTACCCCAAAAGCAGAAGCACATTAGGCCCGCCACCGCTTTAATGATCCGAGACGATACCTTTTATATTACCTTCACAGCCACTCTTTGACATGCTGGCCTTCTATGCAAACTGCGGAGCTATGGTATAGCTGGACAATTGTTTGAACTAATCCAGTCATTCCTATCTAACCGCACATTGAAAGTGGTATTAAACGGACATGCCTCCCAGAGCTACCATACGAACGCGGGTGTCCCTCAAGGCTCCTAGGTCCTACGCTCTTTCTGATCTACATTAATGATCTCCGTGATACCATAAGATCCCAAGTAGGTATGTACGCCGATGACACCACAGTTTATTCTCGCCTCGACGAAACATCTGGTGTGGGCGACAAAGCTGACCTTGCAGCCGAGCTTGGAAAGGACCTCCAATCCGTAGTGGACTGGGGTAAGAAATGGCTCGTAAATTTTAATGCTTCTAAAACGAAGCTACTTTCAATTAATCATCATAGACAATCGCACCTACCTTCTATTAGCATGGACCAGGCTTGCCTCCCAGAGAGTAAAACACTACGCCTCCTTGGTCTCACACTTTCAGCGGACCTCAAGTGGAATGACTCTATCGAATCCATTGCTAAAACCGCTGCTATTAAAGTCGTTTCTCTGTGCAGGGCCCGGAGGTTGTTTCCGTCTGAATCTATCCTGCACATTTACAAATCTACCATCCGCGCATGCATTGAATACTGTTGCCATATCTGGTCGGGTGCCCCTGCTATTCTCCTTGGGCTTCTAGACAAGGTAAGCGGAGGATTTGTAATGTGATCGATACCGACTTAGCAGACAGCCTGCAGACTCTCTCTTACCGGCGCGAAGTGGCTTCCCTGTGTCTCTTCTATAAATACTTTCACGGCTTCTGCTCCGATGAACTTAGATCACTGGTGCCCCCTAGGTTCGAATTTGCACGATATACTAGATTAGCAACTAGATCCCACCCTTTTACAGTGAAACCGATAAAATGCAACCTCACCTTCTACTCCAACAGTTTCTTTTCTCACACTTCCCGACTGTGGAATTCTCTTCCACATGACTGCTTCCCCGACGGCTACAATCTCCAGGAGTTTAAATGTAAGGTCAATAGACACCTCCTAACAAACTAACTTCCATTCTTTCAAACACTCTTCCCACCCACCCAACTATCTATCACCCGCTTCTGACATTTCCTATATCTAACCACTCTTCCTATTTACCTCCCCCTATGTAGACCCAAGCGCAATAGTGGCAGTGGAATGCCTTGCTTGGGATGAAATAATTTTAAAAAAACACTACAGCTTTCCTTGGCTAACTATCTAAAAAGCCACCCTATAAGCAATACCACGTTAGGCTCGCCACCACATTCATTGTCCAAAAGGCTGTTGCATTACCGAACAGAAACGTTACAAGCAATACCACATTAAACCCTCAACCGCTTTCATGGTCAGAGATGCTAACTGTTACATTATCTGAACGACCACCCTAAAAGCAATACAACGTTAGACCCGCCATCGATTTCATGGTCCAAGAGGCTGTTGCATCATTTGAACTGCCACACTAAAAGCACTAACACATTTGGCCCGCCACCGCTTTCATTGTCTGAGTCGCTGTTACATTACCAGAATAGCCACCCTAAAATAAATAAAATATCAGTCCCGGAACCGCTTTCATGGTCCAAGACGCTATCTCTTACATTATCTGAAGAGCCACCCCAAATTCAATATCACATTAGACCCGCCTCTTATTTTATCGTCCGAGAGGCTAACTGTTATATTATCTGAACAGGCACCGTAAAGCAGTAACACATTGGCCCGCCACCGCTTTCATGTTCCATGACGTTGGTACATTATCTGAATCACCACCCTAAATACAATACCATATTAGGCCAACCACCGCTTTCATAGCTACCCTAAAAGCAATACCACATTAGGTCTGACATCGCTTTCATATTCCTAGACGCTAACTGTTACATTATCTGAACAGCCTCCCATTATGGCTGATGATTTCAGGATAGAAATAAATTTTGACGCAGAAAATGAAAAAAAAAACCCCAAAAAAACAGAGGCAAATCAGAAAACAATCTACTTCATTGGATTGATTTTTTCTTCGTTCCCTTGATAGGGATTTCTGATGGCACGGTATTCCTTTTTCAGGTTTCATTGAGTTTCAAACTCTACTGACTGAATAAATCAGTGGAAGCAAATAACAAGATGACTGATTTGTCTCCATGCATTTGAATGTCTATTTTTCTGGTGTATCTTTGGTCGTCTTCGTGAAGCGTCCAACAAGGAAATATCTCATTAAATCGTGAAATCACGTAGAGTTCAAACCAATTATGACTAGTGCTTGACCCTACACTGAAAGAGAGACTCAATTTTCAAGCATAAGATCAAAATTTTGAAACACTACCGAAGGAATCAGAAACAATGTTTTGTTTTCTCTTATTTCATATTCTCATCAAAATAATGACACTATTTACAAATAAACTATTTGCTTTTGTAGAGTAATAATTAATGCATTCTTAGTAAACATTCAAGTCTGATTAATGCTTTTAAATATTATTAGTGATTAGTACATATAGATTTACTTAATAATCATGTCATCTAAAAGGTTGAAATTAATACAGAATTTTAGAAGAATTCAAACTTGTTTATTATTCTAGTTAAAATGTTAAAAATGAAAATATTTTTGTGAAAATTACTATTCAGCAATATTTTTTTAAGACAATAATGTTCTTAATGTATCTTATTTATAAAAGTAATCAAACTAATTTCGTATATAAGTAAATGATTCCTTATCTTTACTTCATTTATTTATTTTATGATTCAGAGGAGATTTTCGATAGATGTTCTTTCGGCTTTATTAAAAAATGAATTTAAATTCTCTCTAGGAGTACTGCTTTTAAATAATATAAGTAGGTGAAAATATAATTTCTAAAAATTCCATAAAAAGTGATAAGTGGGAGGTACAATATTTTACCAAGATTTACAAATAACAAAAATAGACTAAGATAATTTCTATTAAACGTGAATAAGTCCTGAATGTTTCATTTAAAATCAGATAATTATTTGATTTTTGTCAGAATTTTCAAATCAGCGTATTTTAAATTAAAGAGAAGACACAGCTTTTTCCTATATTAAACTTTGGTATTACTCCCACCACTTACGCAACAAAAACTCGATTTTTAACCAAACTTTTGTACGTATTAGAAAGGATTAAAGAATTTCATTCAATAATCAAAAAATAATTTGGCCTTTCTCCTAAACATTTAGCGATGAGACTTCATTTTTATCAGTTTTTTTCAAGAAATGCTCTTTTTAAGCGATTTAGTGTAAGTACCTAGTTTAAGACTGCATATATGAGTATATATATGCAGATTCGCGATACGCCAATTTTAAAATTCATTTCTTGAAGCTGTTTTTTACTTTTAGTTTTAAGTTGATAGATTTAATTTAATATTTGTGAGCAGCGACAAGTTTTTGATAGGAGTGCAAAAGAAAAGGAAACATAATTAGCATCAGAAAGAGACAAGTGAGGTTTCTAGGACACGTAGTAGGAAAGTGGGGCTTGGAGAATCTAATACTCACATGACGGATAAACGGAGGAAAACAGCGCGAGTCATACTTTGGTTTTAGCGAGTGAATGTTGGTGCGGGTTTGGGAGAAATACAAAGAGGAAAAGTATTAAGTGCGACAAGGGATAAAGGAAAGTCGAAATCTATGATCGCCTACGTCCTGAAAGGGCACAATATATAAGGAACTATATAGGCATACAACAAAATCTAAATTCTTATAAAACATTGGCGTTTTATGAGTTTTGCTGCATACTTTAAAATTTTGAAATCGATCTTCGGATACAGCGACGATGATATCCGTATGCTTCAGTTGTCTTATTAGAAGGCGGTTTTAATTGCTCTTTGAAAATATACATCAAATTTTGAAAATATCAACTGATGCCCATTCATCGTTTTGCTACAGTTTCTGTAGTAAGGAGGTTAAATTATTTTACGTAAAATATAGTTTATATGAAATATAAAACTTATCGGATTCATAGCATTACGACGAGGCACATCAAGGTATTGGAATATGCGCCTGCCTTTAGAGAGTAACCTTGTTTCATAGCTGGTGTTAAAGTTTTGCTCCTATTATTCCGACGGTTTTTTTTTATTTTTCTTATTTAAAAGTGTTATTGTGGAACACATTTTTTACTAGGGCATGTTTATCTCATTGTTTATTCTTATTCTCATTTTCTATCTTCTATTTTTATTATAAAAGACACACACACACACACACACACACACACACACACACACACATATATATATATATATATATATATATATATATATATATACATATATCCAACTGTCTCCTCTTCTATTTTGTCTTATTTCGGTTTTGCTTATTTCTTCTACTTTGTCATTTATTAATTTTCATTTTTAATCCTTCTTCATCTTCTTTTTTTTCTGCTTTGTATTTTTTGCTTTGTTCACTTAATTTTTTTATTATTTTTTTCTGCTGATTTGATTACTACTTCTTCTTCTCTGTCTTCTATTTCTTCTTCTTCATTATCATCATCATCTTTCGATTCTCCAACTCTCCCTTAATTGGGGTTATTTCGTCCTTCACTGAATATTCTTTTCTGTTACTGCATGTATTATGTCTTCTTTTCTTTGATTCATTTGTTTTGTTTTTTGTCTAATCTTTATTAATTTTCTAATTCTTTATATTCTTCTTCTGCTTTGGTTACTTATTTCATTTTTCATTATTTCTTCTTTTTTTTTTGTTTATAGTCAGTTGAATTCTTTGCATTCGCTTACGCAAAAATACTGTTAGGAAAAGTATTAATCCATCTCTTTCCACCAATTATGGATTAAATAATAGGACAGACTGGGTCCTACAGCCTTGGCTGGCAACCAGTCTATCACAGAAAGTAATAACAACCTACTGCGGGAAAATCTTCTGCGCAGTCAGTCATATCTCTTTCGAGACATGATCGCCCAAAAGCACTTAACTGACTGATTTTGGTTATATATTTACATTATTATTATCTCCTTCGATTATTTCATCTTTTCATTAGTCATTACATTTATTTCTGATGTTTATTATTTCTTCGAATTCTTTTCATTTCTTAGTTATTTATTATATTCCATTAGTTATTTATTCTTCTCTATCTTCTTTAGTTACTTCTTCTTCTGCCTTGGTTATTTTTCTTTTTTGTTTTCTTCTTTGGTTGTTCCTTTTCTTGCACTAAAATTATTTGTTTTTTTGGTTATTTTTTTTCATCTTCAGCTATGATCATTTCTTCTTTTAATTTGGTTATTTCTTCTTTTATGCTTGCTTTTGTTTTTCTTCTTTAAATTTGGTTTTTTCTCGTTCTTTGTTTTTCTTCTACTTTTTCTTCTTTTTTTATTCTTCTTCGTTTTTCTTTCCTTTTCTTTATCTTTGGTTAATTATTCTTCTTCTCTTATCATCTTCTTTCTTTTCTCTGTTTTTTATTTTTTTTATTTTGATTATCACATTTTGGATTATTTCTAAGTTTTCCTCTTATTTCTTCTTCTTCTACTTCTTCTACTACTACTACTACTACTAATTTTTCTTCTTTACTGTATATTTCTATTTCCTTCCATATTTCTTCTTCTGCTCTGGCTCTTTCTTCTTCTTCTTCTTCTTCTTCTTCTTCTTCTCCTTCTTCTTCTTCTTTTTCTTCTTCTTTTTTTGCTGCTGCTTCTTATTTGGTTGTTTCATTTTCTCATTCCACTTTGGCTACTTCTTTCATTATTTCTTCTTGTCCGTCCTCTGTTTATTTTTTCTTTTTCATTTTTTGTTTTTTTTTCTTTGCTTATTTATTTTGGTTATTTATTCTTCGTTTGTAATTTCTTTTACTTCTACTTTTGTTATTTCTTTTTCTTTTTTGTTTTTTCTTTTCATATCTTCATGACTTATTGATTATTTTCTTTTGTTTGTTTATCACTTTATATTTTCTCTTTACTTCTAACTATTTTCATTCATTGAATTATTCTATTTACTTACAAGCAATTTTCATCGGTTTCTTTTTTATTTTTATTTTTTTCTTCTTTTCAGTTTTCCTAACCTGCTTCTCATTTCAGGGATTATAAAGCTACTCCATATTTCATTCTGATTTTGGGTTTCTATCTCATTTTAGTTCGTGTCTCTTGGGTCCGTCTTTTAATCTATGCACTATGATATCGTTCCGTTCTGTTTATTTGTGAATTCGATCTCTTTTAGATCTCTACTTCCAATATGATCAAGTGGATAAGCCAAGAGAAGGTTAAAGCATTAGTCGTAAACGATAGCGCGAAGACAAATAATGGCTAAAGAGATATCGATTTTGTCTTTGTTAGAAACTGGCCAGAATCAGGCCTGAAATTTTCCCTCACCCACAAATCTTATGGAAAGAGTGTCTAAAGTCTATTGATATCGGGTTTCGTTCATTGTCTGTCAGGCGGAACCAGCTGCCGACGAGAATCAAGAAAGAAAGGCGTTGCCAATACAAAGCGTATATGAATAAATTTTCAATGATATTCAATGTTAAGTTAAAGTATGTTTCGAATAGTTATTATCTAAAACAGAAAAACGGAATGTGATTTTCTTTTCTTTTTTTGCCTTTTAAGGTTACATCTAATTTGGTACTCTTTATTCTCGTTATTTTATTCAGAAGTCAATACTTTTTTCTTCTACAGTTTAACATGTAGGTTGCAGTCTTGCTTTCATAATAATCGAAGTATCCAATTAACATTAGAGAAATCTCGCAAAAACTAAATATACCAGAAAAAGTCCATATGACATGAAAATTTCTCGATTTAGAATGTTTTCTAAGTAGGTTCAATTAGCAAAAAAATTATTAAGAGAATTCATATCAGGAAGGTTATTTTATCATGAAAATCGTTAAATGCATTTTGTAAACAGTCATTATTGAGTTTTTCATCGCTACGCCAGAAGACAACTATCAATTCACTAAGAGATGGTGTTATTTTCATCGAAAGTATCGCCGTGTATTTTTGCATAAATCCCTTGTGTTTTAAGATTCATATTCCCCAAACATTTTAGAACATTCGAAAACTGATTATTTGCTAGCCCTAACGAAAGATCGTATTTAGCATGAGGATTTGTTTAGAAATAAAATTCTTTTCCATTAATCATTTTGGTTACAAGCAATTCTACTATTTGAAACTAAGTTAACAAGTAAAATGTCAGGAAATATGAGAGTGATAAATCTTCAACGGTCTGCACAACAATACATTTATTGAGAAGTTTCTCTACTGCATTATGTATGAATTCTTTTCTCCACTCGGGTATGGATTAAATCACAGTGGCTTGCACGTAGAATAATTTTTATCTAAGAAAAATTGTTAATGCAATATTCACTTGTAAAAAGGAGTATTATTCTTAGGATTCAAATTAGGAGATTAAGTAAAAAATATTAGTACTTAAGCCATAACAGAGATTTACGG
This sequence comes from Ascarosepion bandense, assembly GCA_037127315.1. Classification (NCBI taxonomy): domain Eukaryota; kingdom Metazoa; phylum Mollusca; class Cephalopoda; order Sepiida; family Sepiidae; genus Ascarosepion; species Ascarosepion bandense. The sequence continues at coordinate 2,122,513 of JBBBDQ010002324.1, forward strand.
TTGTCGCACTGCCATCTACTCACACATGCTAACATTCGGTACTATTGTGGTCAGGGAATCAAAAGTTGACTTTGATATCCTCTGTTTTTATCCTGCAGTTACATTCGCCGCTCCGCTGGTAGTGTGCATGGGAAAGAATAAAGTGCGGTAATCCGATTTCTATGGTTAGAATCTGTATCAGTGGCTGAAATTCCTTGGAGGCTTCTAACACAATACGATGAGAGTGAACTACGGCGTAGAAGCGTGAATGACTAGATCGAGAATTTTAAAAATGTTCGAAAAAGAATGAAGCACGAAGAACGAGCAAAATGATCATCAGCCTCCAACACTGACGAAGATTCATCAAGGTCGAGAGAACGTAATGACTAAACGGTAAGTTATTGTCTTCACCTCAGGCTTCTCGACAGGCGCCAAAGAATAATGTGAATGTGATCGGTCCAGACCTGGCAGCTAGACTTCAGCCACTTTCTCCTTGGCGGGCTTTGGTTCCTTTTGTCTCTTCTACACATATTTTCATGGCTTCTGCTCCAACAACATTAGGTCACTGGTGCCCCTTCCAGAAGAATCTACTCCAGCAACCTGACTGGCAACAAGGTCCCACCCTTTTACAGTTAAATCTACCAAATGCATCCGACAATTCTACTCCCGCAGCTTCTTTTCTTGCCCTTTCCGCCTGTGGAACCCCCTTCCGTATACTTGTTTTCCTGGCGGCTACAACCTCCAGGTATGTAAATTCAATGTAAATTCCCATGTTTTATTCACCTGACTCCAGTCCTTTCCTCGTCCCTTCTACATTACCACGTGTATTTTGTTCTTTTCCTTTCTCACTCTACCGTTGCAGCTGTCATCACACCTCCATTCCCATCTTTTTCTTGTCCTTTCTCTGAAACCCCTGTAACTGGATCGTCTTTCTCTTCGCTCTCCTCCTGCTTAAAGTTTTACTCTTTTATGTAGTTCCTTGTGCATTAGTGACAGTACCGCGTTGTTTGGGGAGAAAAGATTAAAAAAAGGTTCGAAGTACTGCACTTTTTTCATCTTTCGAAGCACCCATATTTACATAGCAATAGTAACAAGAAAACTGACACGATCAAACTAAATCTTCGATCACGTGACAACAATAGTACTAACTATAAGCTTGAAGGAGGAGAAAGCAGTGTTACAAATCTAAAGATATGTTGTGACCAAAGTGAGGATAATTTTGATTTACTGTCGGATGTTTCGTCTAGGGCCTGATAAAAAGTAACATTTAAATCAATTAATAAACTTCTAAATTTCTTATATTTATCGTGAGAAAATGAACAAAATCTGAGAGAGATTATATATATATATATATATATATATATATATATATATATATATATAAATACATGGGTCGTTGACGAAGGTCGCGTTTAGCCAAATGGATGTGATGAATTGAAAACATTGTTGCGGCTTCTATCTAGGAAAGCTATGATGTAAAACAGCTTCAGTATAAACCTCTAATTGTCTCTGCAATTCTTAACATTGTTGGTGAAACACCTTGGGATGTAGTTCTACCCGACTGAAATATCACCACAAGTATTGATGAAATCTTGATAATTGTTTCTGAACGTGTACAGGAAAAGCTGAAATGATCGTACTGGCCGACCCTACCCACTGGTAAACTTTTGTATGTATAAAGTCGTTTTCCTATTTATTGAAGCAGAGTTTGCAGCCCTGTTTAAAAAGAGAACTGAAAAAAAAACAGGAAATTTAAAAATTAAACCAAAACTTAACATCATTTGGTGAAATGTTTTATTGCTTATTGATAGCGCAAGTGGTTCATCATCTGCTTGAAGAACCGCTCTAGCTGCTACGGATTTCAACAGTCATGTCGTTGATATTGCTGCGCTGTCGTTTTGTTCTACTATTTAACCCATAACTGGAGGGATAAAGAAAAGGAGTCATACATTTCATAAAATATTTGCGCAAATTAAATCTAATGAACCAGGCGTGAATTCGAAATCGGATCATCGATTGTTCATCTGTGCCCTTATTCATTTCACCCCTACGCATATGCTCAATAACTAAATCTCTCATTAATATCTGTCACCAACTTTCAGAAGTGTGTTAGTTTGAATCATTTCAGATATACACTCTGAGATAGAGTTTGTTTTATCTTATCGTGTTGCAATCATTTTTTACTATTCTTGCAGATTTTGAAGCACTTTAATCGTAACAGACAAAATCGTTAATATTTTCCAACATCTCATTTTTGGTAAAGCCATCATTCACACACTTTCCATTTAAATTTTTATGACTTCCAACTACAACATTTACCTAGAATATATTCATGACATTGTTTTGAATAATTTCACCATATAACTTTGCCAGTAATACATAATACATTCAATTTCAATTTTGGGAAGAATTTCACCTTATCTCTTTTGTAGACGAACGTTTACTTTTAGGTATGAATAATCAGGTTACATTTAATAATAATAATAATAATAATAATAATAATAATAACGGACACCGTTAGAATTACAATAAGAATGATGTGTTTTCTGAACCTCTTGAAAAATTATCGTTTTTTTACCTATATGAATTTCTCTACTTCTACTATTTTAACGCAAACAGGATTTTTTCTTCGTATTATTATTATTTACTTTATCTGTTTCTCTTTTAAATGATCCTGATTGATTAATCAACAAGTTTTCTTTTCTTATCTGTATTATGCATATATGATTTAGTTGTCGATATTTCGAAATAATTGTTTTGAAACAGCGATATTTTTTCTTAAAAAACGATAGAAAAAACAATACGATTGAAAAAACAATACGATTCTTAGAAAGACTATGTTTTTTGCTGTTTCTTTTTTTCAATTACTCCATTCTCGACGAATAAATAACTGAATACACAGATTGGCGAACAAATTATTTTAAAATTTCACAGTAGTAACACATTTTGTTTAACGGTTAATTTTTTCTATTAAGTATTATTGTCAATTATTTTCGTTACAAGAACTATTGACGGTAGCAATGACATTTTTTAATTAATGACCAAGTCATCTGACCAAAAGTAAAAAAGAGAGAAGAAAAGGAAATGAAAAACTTACCATCTCTCTCTCTCTCTTTCTCTCTCTCTCTCTCTCTCTCTCTCTTCATTTTATCAGTCATTCTCTTTGAATTCCAATCACGTCTCAGTCTATTGTCGCTTAGAAATCCATTTAGGAGAATAAAATCTGAACAACAAATCGCAACTCAAAGTATTAATGACTACTGCGTTATGAGGTCGCGAACGATCCTCTACAGGCTTTGAAACTCTATTTGTAAAGGACCGTTACGCAACATGCTTAGCAACTTTGGGTGCTTGACAAGGTTCGGACCGGTGCGTCACCCGTGGAAATAATAGAATTAAAAATCGAAACAAAAGTCCAGTAAGGCTTTTCCAATGGATAAACAGAGTCCCGTGCCTCAGGAGCGAACCTACCTGAGGATGAGAAATCTGCCATATTAATAAACTCCTACACAAAAAATGAATTTTTAGGTCTCTACAGCCAGGATAATTCTAATGAGATAATTTTAAAATTATCCAGCTAGATCCATAATCGGACATTTAAAGAAAAAATAAAATGGTCTCTTGTGTAGTACAATTTCGTTATTTAATTCTTTATTCCGTAAAGCATTACTCAACTCTCAAGTTTGGGGCAAGTACAAAACAACGTGAGATCAAATGGTCTAGTGTTTCTTGGTGTTTATCACGAAACCTGAATTTTGGATCCACATTATTATGTATAATATTTGCTTGAAAGTTTCGAGTGAAAAGACTTTGGTCTTGCGCTGCAAGAATAAAGCCTTCAGTCTGAGACTTTAATCCAGATGCACTTAACCATCGATGAGTTTTAACTATATCAACATTGGATTTATTGGCACGTTCTGGATATTGGCCATGCAGATGTTTGTCTTGCCAGCGTTGTTTCATCTGTTCAAGAGCTTTATCTTTGGCTTTCATATTTTTTGCCGCAATAGTTGGTTTTTGGCTTCTGTTTTGCTTTTCTACAGAATCTACTAAATGTAAGTTCTGTTTGTATTTACTGCCTTCTTTTATTATTGAATATTTTTTCTTGCTGTTTTCCTGTTGTTTGACTAATTGTATCATCCAGTCCTTTGTTGTTTCTATGTATGTTAGTATGCCAACAGTTAAAACTATATTGGACAACTGGGATTGCAAGGCTATTAATGGCCATAATTCTGTTCTGAGAATTCAATTTAGTTTTTAATATCAGTCGTAGCCTTCTATAGTACTCTTTACTATTATTTCTTTTATTATTTTTTTGGTGAATTGTCACTCTCATTTACACCTTCATGTTTGTGAGACTGCCTTGTTTTTAATTTTTTTGTTGCTGCTATTGCTGATGAATATATTGCTTTATTGAGAGATATATGAGAGTCTTCTTCATCCAAAATTAATTTGAGTCCTGCATTGTATAGCTTAATAGTTTCGAGGTTATGGTTTATTGGTTGTAATTTTGGGGTTTTTCTCGTTCCTCTATTGCAATATTTTTATTGGAATTATATGGTTCTTGATTTCTTTCTTGGCTTCTTGTATACTGTTCTTGTTTTACGTAAAATAATTCTGTTTAATGTGTTCTAAACTCGTTTTATTGTCGTCTTGTAACTGACTCAGATCATACCTTTCCAGCATTTTAACCTTACAGTATTATCTTCACAGTGATTTGTGTGTATCACGGTTTCTATATTATGACCTGTGGCTTGTTTGATGTTACTACTTTTTATTTCTGATTCCGGTTCCTTTTCATATTTTGTTGATTCGTCTATTCTGGTTGCAATTCTTTTTATCTCATGAATTTCAGCTACTGTCAATCGATTATTTATCATGATGTATCTTCGTACATTGGCTAATTTATTTTCGTCAATGTACTTTCTATTTGTTTGTCCAACCTTTTCTCGCCAAATATCATATGATGTATTTTTGAGTGATGTATTTTTGATGTTTGAGTAACGCTTCTTGAAATGCAGTCATAACGACTTTGCACTCCTCACGAGACCATTTTATTTTTTCTTTCTTTATATATACGGTTATAGATCTAGCTGGAGAATGTTAAGATTATCCTGGTTGTCGGTGTCTGAAGATTCATTCTTTGTGTAGAAGTTTATTCCTACTGCTGATTTTTCGACCTCAGGTAGGTTCTCTCCTGAAGGACGGACTCCCTGTTTATCCACTGAAAGAGCCACACTGGACTTTTTATTTCTATTTGTACTTCTCATATTTTTCCCACGAGTGACGCACGGGTCCAAAAGTCCACCCAAAGTTGCCCGGAACGTTGGGTTACTGTCTTTTACAAACAGAGTCCCGAAGCCTGTAGGGGATCGTTTGTGACCTTCTGACGCAGTAGCCATTCACTCCTCGGCAGGATTAACACCTTGAGTTGCGGGTTGTTATTCGAAGTTTTCCTTCTCCTAAATGGCTTGGCAATCGACATCTGACAGAGACGCGATTGAAATTCAAAGAGAAAGACGCAGGTTTACATACACTAGAGTATTTTAAAAGAATTTGCTACTATCACTAGTCCTTGTAACAAAAATAATTGTTAAAAAATAAATTAATGGAAAAGAAAAAGTTGACATACGTTTATGTTTATTAGTGCTGTGAGATTTAAAATAAAAAAAATAATTTGTTCGTCTACTGTATATTCAGTTATTTTTTCATGAAAGTCGTCGGAAATAGGGTTATCAAAATAAAATAAATTAAATAAGTAAATAAAATGAATAAATAAATAAAAATAAATATATAAATAAATACGTATTCTTTCTAAAAAAGAATATCGTAGAAATTATAATCAAATTGTTTTTCATCGTATTTTATCCTGTTGTTTTGTTTTATTTTTGTTTTAAGAAAGTTAAAACCGTTTAAGAAAATTATTTCAAAATAGGGACAACTAAGGGAAATATGAATAATAAGAAAACAGATGATTCTATTTATTAGGATCATTTAAAGAAGAAACAGATAAATGAAATAATATATGAAAAAAATTCATGTTTATGTTCGAAGGGTAAAACAGAATTTTATGTAGAAAGAAAATCAAAGAGAAAGACGATGGTTAAAAAAAACTTGGACGTAACAGACGTTCAACGGAAAAAACATCACTACACTTAAAGAGTACTTTGTTAAAAGAAAACAAAATTGTTGCTACCATCACTAGTCCTTGCAATAAAAATAATTGTTAAGATAAAATAAAAAATAAAAATTTCATGGAAAAAAGTTGATATACATTTGAGTTTATTACTGCCGTGACATTTAAAAATAATAATTTGTTCACCCACTGTATATTCTGATATTCTTTCATTAAAGTCGTCGAAAAAAAGATTATCGAAAAATAAATAAAGAAATAAAATGAATGAATAAATAAAAATACTTCGGCATAGAAACTTGATGCCTACGCTGAATATTAAAAAAAATTCAAAAAAAAAAATACATACATAAAGCTTCTTTTCATTATGCTGAGTATTAGAGAGTATAAGAAATAATAATAATCATTTATTCATTATACTGTTTATTAGAGAGGATAATAAATAATAATAATAATAATAATAATAATAATTATCCCAGTTGTCCAATATAGCTTCAACATCTTAAACTGGACTCTAAACGACATCAGACGAATGGATGCTAAAACAAGAAAGCTTCTTTCTAAGCATAAGATGCATCATCCAAAGGCTGATGTAGACCGTCTATACATACCCCGTAAAGAAGGTGGAAGGGGTCTTATTCAGCTGGAATTGTCATACAAGACAACAACTATTGGCTTACTAACATACATAGAAACAACAAAGGATTGGATGATACAATTAGTAAGGCAACATGAAGAAAGAAAGAAAAAATATTCAATAATAAAAGAAGGCAGTAAATACAAACAAGATTTACAGTTAGTAGATTCTGTAGAAAAGCAAAACAGAAGCCAAGAACCAACTATTGCGGCAAAAAATATGAAAATGAAAGCCAAAGATAAAGCTCTTGAAAAGATGAAACAGCGCTGTCAAGACAAACCTCTGCATGGCCAATATCCAGTACGTGCCAATAAATCCAATGTTGACAAAGTTAATACTCATCGATGGTTACGTGCATCTGGATTAAAGTCTGAAACTGAAGGATTTATACTTGCAGCACAAGACCAAAGTCTTTTCACGAGAAACTTTCAGGCAAATATTATACATAATAATATGGATCCAAAATGCAGGTTTTGTGATAAACACCAAGAAACAATAGACCACCTAATCTCAGGCTGTTCTGTGCTTGCCCCAAACGAATATAAAAATCGCCACGATAGAGTTGGGCAATATTTACATTGGACAATGTGCAAACATTATGGAAAAGCTGTAAACAAACACTGGTATGAACATCATCCAGCACCGGTTACAGAAATAGAAGATGTAACCATTCTATGGGATTACACCATCTACACAGACAGAAAAATTGAAGCAAACAGGCCAGACATTATTGTTAAAAACCAGAAGGAGAAAACGTGTCTATTAATTGATATGGCTTGTTCAGCGGATTGTAACATAGCAATCAAGGAATTTGAAAAACTGTCAAAATATAAAGACCTGGAAATTGAAATAGAAAAAATGTGGAAATTGAAAACAAGAGTTGTGCCAGTGATAGTAGGTGCACTTGGAATGATAAAAAATGGAACAAAACAACACATTGAAAGAATCCCTGGAAACCCCAGCTTAAGAGACATACAAAAAATTGTCTTATTAAGTACAGTCCACACACTAAGGAAAACTTTATCTATGTAATGCTGAGGATGATAGGGAAGATAGAAAAACATGAAATGGAGCCATAACAACACGCCACTATCTGCCTTAGGTCTCCCCGCAGACTTGGTTGGTAGTGAGACCAAAGCAGAAATCGAAATAAGATGAAAAATGACATAATAATAATAATAATAATAATAATAATAATAATAATAATAATAAGGTAGCAATAACTGTTTTTTTTTTTTTTTTGTTTTAACAATACTCTCTAAGTGCAGTGATGTTTTTTTTTTTTTCGTTGAACGGCCGTTACATCCAAGTTTGTTTGTTTGTTTTTTCAACCAGCGTCTCTCTCTTTGAATTTTTCTTTTTCTCAATATGAAATTCTGTTTTAATATAAACAGGATTTTTTCTTTAGATATTAGGGAATTTTTTTTTTTTTTTTTTTTTTATGAAATTCTGCTTTATTTTAATTTATCTGTTTGTTCTTTAAATTAACCTAAATAAAATCATCCGTATTATATTTCCTTTAGCTGTGGATATTTCGTAAAATTTTTTTTTTTTTAACTATTATAATTTTCTTAAAAACAAAACAAAACAAGAAAATAAATTAAATCCGATGAAAAACAATTTATATGGTATTAATTTATAGAAAGTCTACGTATTTTTTTGATAAATTTATTTTTATTTATTTATTGATTTAATTTACTTATTTAATTTATCTTATTATGATAATCCTATTTTTGACCAACGACTTTGTTGAAAAAGTGAAAGATAAAGTGGACGAACAAATTATTACATTTTTTTTTTTTTTTTTTTTTTTCAACAAACGTCTCTCTATTTGAATTTTTCCTTTTCTCAATATGAAATTTTGTTTTAATATAAACAGGATTTTTTTTTTCTTAAGATATTATAATTTTTTTTTTTTTTTTTTAAACAAACTACTCTAGTAATATTGATGTTTTGTTTCGTTGAGCCGTCTTTCTCCTTGAATTCCAATCGCGTCTATGTCAGATGTTGCTTGGCAGCCCATTTAGGAGAAGGAAAACTCCGAACAACAACCCGCAACTCAAGGTGTTAATCGTGCCGAGGAGTGAATGGCTACTGCGTTATGAGGTCACAAACGATTCTCTACAGGCTTCGGGACCCTGTTTGTAAAAGACCGTTACCCAACGTGCCGGGCAACTTTGGGTGGACTTTTGGACCCGTGCGTCACTCGTGGGAAAAACATGAAAAACACAAATAGAAATAAAAAGTCCAGTATGGCTCTTCCAGTGGATAAACAGGGAGCCCGTCCTTCAGGAGGGAACCTACCTGAGGTCGAAAAATCTGCCATAGGAACAAACTCCTACACAAAGAATGTATCTTCAGGTCCCCACAACCAGGATAATCCTAATGATGGTCCTGAAAATTCACCAGCAAGATCTACAACCGTATATTTAAAGAAAGAAAAAATAAAATGGTCTCGTGAGGAGTACAAAGTCGTTATGACTGCATTTCATGAAGCGTTACTCAAACCTCAAAAAAACATGACTCGCCAAACATATGACATTTGGCGGGAAAAAGTTGGTCAAACAAATAGAAAGTATATTGACGAAAATAAATTGGCCAATGTACGTAGGTACATTATTCGTAATAACCGACTGTCAGAGGCTGAGATTCACGAAATTAAAAGAATTGTAACAAGAAGAGTCGAATCAACAAAATATGAAAAGGAACCGGAACCAGAAATAAAAAGTAATAACATCAAACAAATCACAGGTCATAATGTAGAAACCGTGAAACACGCAAATCACTGCGAAGATAATGATGTAAGTCTAAAAGTGCTGGAAAGGTGCGACCTGAGTCTGAGTCAGTTAAAAGACAAAAATAAAATGAGTTCAGAACACATCGAAGATAATTATTTGACGGAAAATAAGAAGAATATACAGGAAGCCAAGATAGAAATAAAAAACCAGCTAAGTCAAATACAAAGTATTACAATGGAGGAACGTGAACAGCTCCCAAAATTCCAACCAACAAAACGAAACCTCCGAACTATTAAATTGTACAATGCAGCACTGAAATCAATACTGGATGAAGACCCGAATACAAATCTTAACGAAGTAATATATGCATCAGCAACAGCAGCAACAAAAAAATTGAACATCAAAATAAAAACAAGGCAGTCACGCAGACGTGAAGATCCACCTTGGAAAAGAAAAATCGAAAAAGAAATCGAACAACTAAGAAGTGAACTGTCAGTACTGGATGAACTGAGTAGAGGAATAAATGTAAGAACTAGGAAAAGAAGAAGAGCCGAAAAAAAATATAACATCAGGAATGAAAATGACGTCTTATCAAATAAAGAAAAAATAAAGCAAAAAATCCAACTGAAGGCTCAAAGAATAAGACGCTATGAAAAAAGAGCAAAATTTTACAGACAAAACAAGATCTTTCAGACTGATACAAAGAGATTTTACAGGGAAATAGGTAAAAAAAGAATTGAAGTGACAGTACCCACCAGAATGGAAGAAGTCACACAGTTCTGGGAAAAGATATGGGCTTGCCCTAAAGAACCTAGCAAGGAAGTACATTGGATTACGCAAGAGATAGAACGAATGAAGAATAAACCCGAACAGACATGGTCTGGAATTACAGAAGATGATGTTAAATTTGCACTAAAAAAAGCACACAATTGGAAAACTCCAGGTATAGATAAAATTCCTAACTTTTGGCTATATTATTTAAATGCAGCACATAAAAAAATAGCCAAAGAACTCCAAGAAATGGTTGACGATCCCACTAAAATTCCTGCATGGATGACAAAAGGAATTACATTTCTTCTACCCAAGAATGGTGACACAAACAACCCGAAAAACTACAGACCAATTACATGTCTTCCGACAACATATAAACTACTAACATCTATTTTAACAAAACAAACATATTTATTCTTAGAAAGAAATGACATGATACCGCTTGAACAAAAAGGGTGCAAACGTGGCTGTTATGGCTGTAAAGACCAATTGCTAATTAACAAAATGATCCTGGAAAACTGCTACAAGACAAAGAAAAATCTTAGTACTGCCTGGATAGACTACCGAAAGGCATTCGATAGTGTGCCACATGAATGGATTTTAAAGACTTTAAATATATACAAGATATCGCCCGTCATCATCAATTTCATCAAACAGTGCATGTCTATATGGAAAACAACCCTTTACCTCAATCATATAAATGGAACCTATAAGTCTGATGAAATAAACATCAAAAGAGGTATATTTCAAGGTGATTCTTTATCTCCCTTACTATTCTGCATATCATTAATAGCACTAACCAGTCAACTTAATAAGACAGAATGTGGTTATAAAATAGGCCAAAAGAAAATAAGCCATCTATTTTACATGGATGACTTAAAGTTATATGCTAAGAATGATAATGAGCTGGAAGGTCTTCTGCAAACTGTAAAATGCTTCAGCGAAGACAGTGGAATGAAATTTAATTTGAATAAATGTGCTAAAGCTACAGTTTTACGTGGATCAGTACAAGAAACATCCTCAATTAGCCTAGACCCTGCTGTAACAATAAAAGAATTGAAACCAGAAGAAGCTTATAAATACCTAGGTGTAAATGAGAGCGAAAACATTCACCATAAAAAAATGAAAGAAAGAGTGCGTAAAGAGTACTATAGAAGGCTACGAATGATATTAAAAACTGAATTAAATTCACAGAATAGAGTTATGGCCATTAATAGCCTTGCAATCCCAGTTGTCCAATATTGCTTCAACATCTTAAACTGGACTCTAAACGACATCAGGCGAATGGATGCTAAAACAAGAAAGCTTCTTTCTAAGCATAGGATGCATCACCCAAAGGCTGATGTAGACCGTCTATACATACCCCGTAAAGAAGGTGGAAGGGGTCTTATTCAGCTGGAATTGTCATACAAGACAACAACTATTGGCTTACTAACATACATAGAAACAACAAAGGATTGGATGATACAATTAGTAAGGCAACATGAAGAAAGAAAGAAAAAATATTCAATAATAAAAGAAGGCAGTAAATACAAACAAGAATTACAGTTAGTAGATTCTGTAGAAAAGCAAAACAGTAGCCAAGAACCAACTATTGCGGCAAAAAATATGAAAATGAAAGCCAAAGATAAAGCTCTTGAAAAGATGAAACAGCGCTGGCAAGACAAACCTCTGCATGGCCAATATCCAGTACGTGCCAATAAATCCAATGTTGACAAAGTTAATACTCATCGATGGTTACGTGCATCTGGATTAAAGTCTGAAACTGAAGGATTTATACTTGCAGCACAAGACCAAAGTCTTTTCACGAGAAACTTTCAGGCAAATATTATGCATAATAATATGGATCCAAAATGCAGGTTTTGTGATAAACACCAAGAAACAATAGACCACCTAATCTCAGGCTGTTCTGTGCTTGCCCCAAACGAATATAAAAATCGCCACGATAGAGTTGGGCAATATTTACATTGGGCAATGTGCAAACATTATGGAAAAGCTGTAAACAAACACTGGTATGAACATCATCCAGCACCGGTTACAGAAATAGAAGATGTAACCATTCTATGGGATTACACCATCTACACAGACAGAAAAGTTGAAGCAAACAGGCTAGACATTATTGTTAAAAACCAGAAGGAGAAAACTTGTCTATTAATTGATATGGCTTGTCCAGCGGATTGTAACATAGCAACCAAGGAATTTGAAAAACTGTCAAAATATAAAGACCTGGAAATTGAAATAGAAAAAATGTGGAAATTGAAAACAAGAGTTGTGCCAGTGATAGTAGGTGCACTTGGAATGATAAAAAATGGAACAAAACAACACATTGAAAGAATCCCTGGAAACCCCAGCTTAAGAGATATACAAAAAATTGTCTTATTAAGTACAGCCCACACACTAAGGAAAACGTTATCTATGTAATGCTGGGGATGATAGGGAAGATAGAAAAACATGAAATGGAGTCATAACAACACGCCACTACCTGCCTTAGGTCTCCCCGCAGACTTGGTTGGTAGTGAGACCAATGCAGAAATCGAAATATGATGAAAAATGACATAATAATAATAATCCTATAAGATAAAAAATAAAAAAATAAAAAATATAAAAAATTATTATAATTATCCTATAGGATAAAAAAATAATAACAATTATCCTATAGGATAAGAAAATAAAATAAAATAAAATAATAATTATTCTATAGGATAAAAATAATTTTACGCTATGCTATCCCCCACCCCGCCTGAAAAATTAAAATATAAAAATCCTATAGGATAAATTATAAAAAAATTAGTAGAGAGGATAATAAATAATAATAATAACAATCCTATAGGACAAAAATTAAAAATATAATAAATAAACCAACAATTTTACGCTATGCTATTCCCGCCAATGGAGGTGCCAATAACACACCACATACTGCCAAAGCGCGCGCGCGCGCACGCACACACACACACACACACACACACACACACACACAAAATAAAGTAGAATGAATTACAAGAACTACGCGCACATAAGCACACACAAATTGCACAGTCATGGACACGCACACACCACCAGATAAAGCAGATAGATAAAACAACAGTAATGAAATAGATCCTCTTCAACCTGTCAAAAGTCAAAACAACGGGTAGGTAACACTTAGATAAACCACACATATAAGCAGATTGCTATCATCAGACAAAATCGGCCCCAACTAATCACATATCATAAACACACACACACACACACACACACACATACGTAAACACAGTAAAAAGGAAAAAAAATTAATGACAGCAGTAGCAGCAGACAGCCAGCCAGGAATGACCATTCTTTGAAAGGCCGGGAACACGCTCGGACAGACAAACACGCTTTTCTGCCATTCTGAAGATGAGATTTCGATCTCGAAATATTAATGTTTAATAAATAGGTCATACCCCAAAACTTCTTTACCTTCCTTTATTTTACTCAACGCATTGTGACAGCCTTCAAGACATAACCAGAAATAAAAATAAATAAATAAATACGTATTTTTTCTAAGAAAGAATATCCTAGAAATTGTATTAAACTGTTTTTAGTGTTTTTCATCTTATTTTTTCTGTTGTCTTGTTTCATTTTTGTTTTTAAGAAAGATTATCATAGTTTTATTTTTTGTTTTTATGATTATCATGTTTTATTTTGTGTTTTTAAGAAAGATTATCATAGTTTAAAAAATTATTTCGAAATATCGACAACTAAGGGAAATATGAATAATAAGAAAACTAGTTGATGAATCTATTACGATCATTTAAAGAAGAAACAGATAATTTAAATATTATACGAAGAAAAATTCATGTTTACGTTTAAAATAGTAAAACAAAATTTCATTAGAAAAAAATTTACGTTTTCAGGAGCCTCAGAAAAACACGTCATTCTCGTTGTAATTCCAATTATTATTAATCTTCTATTAGAAATCCTCTGATTATCAATGGTTAACTGCCATAAACTTTCTTTCACCCTTCTCAGTAAATTTGCTGGACGCAGAATTGGTATAATTTCAATATTGTCCTTATGCTCCATGCTAAATTATCATATATACTGGCAGCAATGAGCTTGCATACGGACAAGAAATGAGTTCAGGAGAATACAAAAATAGAACGGGTTGAAAACGAGGATTTGTTTCATTAACCGATCTATTCAACTTATGCATCGAAAGAAATCTGAGAGAAATAGAAGTCCTGCAAGGATTCTTTATCAGTGGCCACAATTATAAGAATATCATATACACAGATGACAAAGTGCTGACAGCAGACATGGAAAGGAAACTAAAAGACTTCCTACACAGGAAGTAAAGTAAAGCAAGAAGAAATGATTAAACAAAGTAAAAGCAAACTCAATGCATGGTTATCAAAAAAAGTGGAGGCCAAAATGCCAATCAATGGTCGGGGATACTAAAATCAAACATGTGCAGAAATTTAAATATTTTGGGAATTTTTCTAACAGAGGACGGAAAGTACGAAACTGAGATCCGAATGCGTTTTGGCATGACCAAGGACCCATTTCGAAAGCTAAGCAGAGTATTAAAAGACAGGCATATTTCGTTAGAAACAAAGAAAAAAGTACTGCATTGTTATGTGACGTCTGTCCAATATTGCCGCCAGTGCTAGACGACCTCTTCAAAGATGAAGGAAAAACTTGACGCACTGGAAATGTGGTTCTGAGGATACTAAGAACCGAATATGTGAGCAACAACAGGGCCTAGAGAGGATGGAAACGAAAAAAATATTCTTAACACCAGGAAGAGACAGTTGAAGTTTCTGAGACATATAACGAGGACGGAGGGTTGGAGAATTAAATATTCACAGGACGGATAGAGGGGATAGAGGGAATGACAGCGAGATAAAGCAACACTTGATTTACTTGATGGGTTTAAACAAGTGGGTGGCAGACCAAGGTTTGGAGAAATAACAATGTTTGGAGAAATAACAAACAAATGTCTTATGAGCAACAAAGGGAAAATGGGGAAATGGAGGGTCATGATCTTCTACATCGTAAACGGATACGTCACATATAAGAAGAACAAGACGGATATTTCCTTTTCTTTCTTTTTTCTAAAATAAATTGTTAAAATAAGTTAAAACTAATCTAAGATTTTATTAATTCTTTGCTTGATAAAATCATCAAGAGCCACTCAGGGTGATGTTTACTGAAGTCAGTCATTGCATGATTGGAGGAAAAGAAAGCAAAGATGTTGCAGATGTGTAAGATAGATATCAACGAATTCCCGACTTGGACAGATTCAGATTGTCGTTATCAGCGAAGCATCTATAAAGAAGGCGGTTCTTGGGAAGAAATTGTTCAAATTAAACTTCTTCCTTACTAATGAAATATGAGGCGAATGAGGATGGCTATTCTATGTGTATATAACACTGCGAGTTTTACTTGTAACGATCATGGAACTAAATAATATAGCATTTGAGAACATTTACCGTGGAAAGAGTGACAGAGTAGCGAGATGACTTCAATGTTTCGTCTGTGCGAAAGGGACGGTAATATGAAAAATAACTCATCAACCTCGCTTTTGAGAAAGTTCAATGCTGAAAAGAGAGAAATAAACAGTTCCAGCTCAGATATGGCAGCAGTATTCCAGTCTGATCCCGGATCTTGCAAAGTTGAAGTAAAAAATAACTGGAGCGACACAACCATTTCCCAGCATTTCAGCAATGAACATACAAGTTTCACTTGATGCTTGGGATAATCATAAATTCCAATCGGCGTTCACTTAATAATGCTGGCTTGAGACGAAAATCATTCAGCATGATAGTGACTAATTCAGGGTATTTTGATGATAGGATTTAACTAGATTTGTTTTAGAAGTATTGAAAGTTATAAACCAGTTTTCACGCCATTTAGCTTTTCAGTTAATCTCTCCTCTGACCTAGCTGGGTCAGACGAGAGATTAGCTGACAGTTTATGATTGTCTAGAATTTTAGAAGTGCACTTATAGAGAGATCTCTTTATGCTTTGCTGATGCTAACCTCAAGCTTATATATTAATCAGTCTGCCATTCGCTTACGCTATGAAAACTGCTGCATAGATATTCGATAAAGATCTGGGTATATTTATTAGGAAATCATCTTTTATTTAAGCGGCATACATGAAACATATTTGGATGATCACACACTTTTCTAAGACATAACTGTCTAGGCAAGGATTTTCCTGCAGCTGGTTGTCATTACTTTTTGTGTTAGACTGGCTACTAAAAAAGGCTATAGAACCCAATCTGTCCTACCATTTAACTCTTATATGGAGAGAGAAAAGACGGATTGATACATTTTCCCAAGGTTATTTCAACAAAGTCAGCTGGAATTCGAATTTGGCTCTCCGATTTCTCATTTTGAGACGATATCCACTGCACCACGACGCAATACATCATTATTATAATGTGGTAAAAAGGGAGTAGGAACAAGAAGAGTGTCTTGGGGAAAACTGATCATTAACATGACATACCTGCTCTTAATGACTTGGTAATTTCTCCCACTAATTCCATAAATGAGAAGTTAGTATAGCAACCGTCTATGCCATACCTTCTCAGAATTTTTCAATATATCTAAAGCAATCTCATTGGTGATGGATGTATTGAGCAGAGCCTCAAGGCATTGTTGGACAATATTGACAAGATTCGTGATAGCTCTTGGCTAATTATTTCTCTAAAAACAAACACCGATTTTTACCCTCACCGGTAACTTTTTATAGAGCCTTTTGCTGAGTTTCTAAAATCCTGCTAGTGAGAAACATCTTTCTAATTTCATTAATATGGCTGATCCTGACCTCCGTCTACTCTTCCTTCATGCTTTGAATATTGTTTTATATATGTTCTGATGATCCTGCTGTATATTTCTTTCTTATAAAATCCAAAGAAAAAACAATTTTATTGTTTCTGACCTGGCATTCCGTCTTCAAACACTTTTTCACTGCTGGAATGTAGTTGCCGTGCAGCTTTGCCATAAATATTTTCATGGTAACTTTTCTGAGAAACTTTTATCTTTGCTACCTAGAATACGAATTTAAGTGCTGCACTAGATTGTTGGAAAGGTCTTATCACTTTATTGTTGATCTGACTAGATTTAACAGTAATTTCTATGCTGACAGTTTCTTCTGTTGTTGAACTATTTTCTGGCTTCTTATTTTCCGGTCACACTTGATGATCACAAATTTAAAAGCAGTTTCAATCGTTATTCTATCTTAATTTCTGTTGTTTCTTTTTTGTTCCAGCTCATAGTATTTTTCGTCATATTATCTTTTACATTAAGTAGCATGTTGTGTCAGATCAAGGCTTCCCAGCTTTGCTTGGGTTAAAGCGATTAAAAAATACATTTTGCTTTGCTCCATGTGAGAAAGGCGGTTAGATTTTAGAAGAAACGTTCATCGTCTAGGGCCTTATCAAGAGGTGAAGGAATAACTCCAGACTAGGTTATGAGAGTAGATTCTTGAGAATTTTATCTAGCAAAATTCTCGGGAACGAAATCTGTTTTCAACCCTGACATCGGCTGAATGATCTTTGGATATTTAAAACTTCTTTACAATTTTGCAGTTCTGAATGCAGAAAATACTTTGCTACGATTTTCTATATTATAGAAAATCTAGTGGTAGCAAGTCGTAGCTATAGCTACAGCTTGTTCTGAACCAAGGTTGGTTGTTCGGTTTTTGTTTGAAACATAATTCTTGGGAAAAAACATTTCAGGTAGAAAGTATCAATTCTGAAATTTGGTCATTGTCGATTTCATTTCGGTTTTTAATATTTCTGGTCTATCTGTATTTTTGTGAATAGTTGGTTGATCTCTCTTGTCGTGTAAGAGATCTTCGATATACTCGTCTCATCTCTGGAATATATTTTTTTCAAATATTAGTGCACCTTCCTTTGCTTTTATACATCCTGTTGCTGAGCATGTCCTTTGTCATGTTAGGTCCTTCCTTTATGCATATCTTCATTATTCGTTGTGTTTAGTCTCTCTAATTTGGCGCATTGGTCGTTGAACCATCTTTCCTTAGTCTGTCCATATTTTATCCTTATTTTATTGTGTAGTTTCTTGTATTCCATTCCATATCTTGGCATCGTTTTCTTTCTCTTTTGCATCATGTCGAGAATCTCTTATTAAATTCATTTGTTTTTCTTCCGACGTGCTTTTTTCTTTGGGATGATGTGATTCGCTGATGTTACTAAACTTACTGTTAGTACATCCCATTTTGAGCTTCCGTTTCTAATTTTTCTTTCGTTCTTCGTTTTTATGCTCTCCAAATACATTTCCTGCAGGTTCGGGTCATTCATGAGTCTATTGTACTGCAGTCTTATGGCTGTGATAGGTTTCTTTAATCTCCTTTTATCTTTAGTTTGCATTCAACACGTAGATGGTTGATTCCGTAGACAGCACTTAGATAGGCTTTGCAGTGAAGGACTGCGTTTCATAATATCTTATTATTATTGTTAATTTAGTTCATAATTTCTCCTCCTAGACTTCTCCATATTTATAATCTTCCTGGGTGCTCTTGGAAGCCGGTGTTGTTTATTATCTGGTTATTCGTTGTGCACTATTGGATCCGTTTCTCATCACGGCCATTGCTGTGTTCTAGTCCCAAGTTGTTGAATGTTTCACATTCTCTCCCTTGACCAATTTTGGTATTCAGATCTCCCATGATTATTCTGATTTTTTGTGATGTTTGTGCCTTCTCATAAACTAGCATGCGGTAAGAGGATTCGATTTCTTCTTTTTTTTGTGTCGTCGGTGCATATTACCGATATATTGATCGGCCTCCCTTTCATTTTAGCTGCTAGAATTCTTTCAGATATTTGGCAGTATACCATAACGCATGTCCTTGTGAGTTTATCTAGTATAATGCCGAGTTCTTTTTCATTATTTTCACTTCCTACGTTTATAATTATGTGGACATCACTGCTGAAGTCTCCATTGTTTGGCCATCTCGTTTCACATATACCTAAAATCCTTATGTTTAACTTAGTCATATCCTGCCTCATGTTTTCTAGTTGTCCACCGTTGTTCATGGTTATAACGTTCCACGACCCAAAAGTTATTTTTTGTTTCTTGCGAAGAATTGCATGATAACAGTCCGGTGACACCTGTCATGTCTTTACATTCCGGACAATGGATAAATTGCAAGGAAATTTGTCACCTTTACGCTGTTACCTAGATTGTATCGACAAGGGATACAACTGTATATCTATACAATCATCATAATATCGAGAGACCCCGCCGGAAACTATTGCACGCCTCAAATCTCATACACAAAAAGGCAGTACAAAAGGCCTAATGTTATACATATATTATAGGATAACCGCCTTCGAAGTTACTCAAAGATTCGCATTCCTTACTATCAATGATGACGATCTAACCAATAAAATCTATGGCTCCAATAGTCTTAATGAAGGGAGAAAGAGTCCAGGAAATAATATTCAGGTGTGGTATCCTCTAGTTACATGTCGCATCTATACAGAAATCAAGGAAACAATATTTTCAATCAGAAATATCTTTCGAGCCTGAGGTCTCAGGTTCCGAGATAATCTCGCTTATATATGAGGATAAAAGGTGTCATAGGAGATAGGGGGTAACTTCTTGCTAGGGGTGCATCACCTTTTACTATACTTCTTGGATACAATATTATTATATATACAAAATTACATGAGAGCTAGCTTTGACAATTTTCTATAACGCAATTGTGCACCCTTCCACAACGACTTACTGATGAGTACTGCACGGCCCAGAATCCACGGAAAAAATAGCAGTAAAATAGACACGATATTATACGCCTGCCAATAGAATAGCCTTCTTCTTAGTTACTTAAAGGTTCGGATCTCTGACTAACAGACAGTTAACACCCACACCCATAAAACGTTTGCTTCTATCACCCTTAATAAAGAGAGAAATAACACAATAAATAAAATACAGGCATGCCACTACGAATGATACGTCTAATCTACCAAGGAAAGAAAGCAACAGATCTTTCTTTACAATCATTGTTACTGCGCTGGGAATACAGACACCAGGACAATCTCGCTCGCGTGTGGGGACTAAAATAAACACGGGGAGAAGAGAATGTAAAACGGCTGCTCGGGGTTAAACTAGTATAACCTAATATCACAAATAACTTTTTCGTTCCATTTTAGGCCCAGTTTGTTACATAATATATTTGAATGTCTGCGCTGTCCTCGAAAAAATCCTTTACTCAGATGCTGTTAATTGAAAAATGGTGTTCCTAGGTTCTTGCTCAAAGCTTATAATCAGACTTATTCTAAAATAAATACGGTTATTATGCCAACGCATGTCATAGAAAACATATTGTTCTTTCTTACGTTTTTAGGTATCTTCAGGCTTTTCCGGGTCTTTTGAGAGTATTCCACCCCCAAATACAAAATGTTTGTCAGTGGAAAAAAGTAATATTCAAAATAAAATGAACAATTTCCGACTGACAATTTAGTGGACGTCGATTTATTCTTACTAGATTCTTACTCTTTTTCAGCCATGTTTTTTTGCCTATATTACATCCGCATTCTATTGCTATTGAATCATTTTAGCTTAGGCTATAAAACACATATAAAAGATACACAAAGAGTTAAACTCACTTCGCGGTAATAAAGGTAAGGCGATTTAGGTCGCTAAGCATTATCTTAGATAGAGGCGCCCTCATCTTTAAATTTGTCTGTTTTTTCTCTTCCGTTTTTGAAATAACTATATAATATTTTATTCATAATTATTATAAATTAATGTTTAAAACATGTTTGTACATGTTTAAACTATAATTTAGAATTAATATTCATAGCTCTATTTCTATATTGAGCACTGTTTTAAATTAATGTTTTGAATGTTGTTAATATTTACTTCGTTCCTTATTCATTCGGATAATATTTTATTCTATTTTAACCCAGAAATCTATCATTCTATCTAAATAACTAACTTTAATTTAAATACAAACAGCTATTTCAAATACAAATACTTTTTTGCCTCCATATCAATCTCAATATATTCTTATCAGTTTGTTAGTATGTAATTCAGTCTCTTTCTTTGTAAATTTTTAATCAGGATAATCAGTCTATTTACGATTATCTACCACAGACCGTCATCAGTAGGTTATTATGCCTGTCAATCATATAATTCTTTTCTTCCCTATCCCTTCAACTCTCTTAATTATTTTCCGTTTTCTTTTCGGTAAATGTTTTTTATCTTTTAAAATTGAATTTTTAAAAAAATTTGTACTATTTTATATTTACTCGACATTATTATTTTTCTCCACTATTCGTTTGCATTCATTATTGTTTTCTCCGTTTACCGTTCTTGTACTTCTTATTTTTGAGTGTTTTTCTTTCTTTTTAATCTGCTCGCTTATAACACGCTTTCTTCTTTTCATTCTTTATACTACCTTGATATTTTCAATTCTTCTTAATTTGTTAAATGCTCTCTTTATTTTTATTTTTCCCTAATTTCTATAAGAATTTCTGAGATGAAGTGTTATCGTTATTTATTGGTCTTATCTTTGTTCTTGTTATCAAAACATTTCGGCTGTGTGCCTATCGGACTTCATCAGGCGCGGGGTCAATTCAAGTATCTAAGGACTTTAGAACTGAAACTTTTATTTAATCTACGGTAAAAGATTGATCTCTTTTCTTCTTTCTTTCTTTCTTTCTTTCTTTCCGTTTCATCATTCTTTTTCATTTCTTTTTTATTAGGTTTTTCTCTTTCTTTTTCAGTTTTACATTTCTTTGCTCACTTTTATTTTTTATTTCTATTATTTTATCTCTTTTTTCGTTGTCTCTTTTTGTTTTTCTCTCTTTTTGACAAAATTCATTTAATTTATCTCTCATTCTTTTGACATTTTATACTATCTTTTCATTGCTATTTTTATTGGCTTCTCTATTTATTTGCTTACCTTCCTTTTTCTCAGACATTTTAAATTTAATCCTATTTCCTTCATATATTTCACGTTCTCCTGATGTTTCTATTGCTGATGTTGTTGACTTCGTTTTTATCCTTTTTAATCATTATTTCCTAAATTCTGCACTTCCTTCTGCTCGTTTTCTCTTGCATCAAATTATTTCACCAACACTGAGAAACAATTCAGAATCTCTGAACACACCAACGTACACCTGCCGTTCCTACATTTTGAGGCTTGAAGATAGGAAAAGTTGGATAATGAATAGCAGCTCTCACTTCCTCGCCCCAATATCGCAATGAGTTTATTAGCTATCCATTATAAACTGATGAAAGTATGTTTTCTGCTTGTGTTAACAGTCAACTTATCCTCATAGATATTGACGGCTAAAATGATTAGAATTTTCTGTTTAGGATATTGGGTTCAAACTGCCATGAGGGCAATTAGACGGCAATTTAGACTTCTCCAAATTAAGCAGCAGATATAGAAGAATTTACTCAGGCGTTCGCACTTCCGAAATTAGAAAATTCTGTGCGTGGCCGATAAATTCAAGTTCTTTAAATAAGCGTTGTGATTTTACTATGTCGATTTTAACACTTATGAAACGCAAATCTTCAAATAGCATGGGATTAAAATAAAATTAACGTCAGATGGATTATTTTAAATTATTACCATGAGCATTTATATTAAGTTTTTTTCAGAAATAATTCGTTCATTTTGCTTTTGTGTTGATTTTGATCGCATCTCTCAGACGAAGACTCATTCTTTATTTCTGATAAATGTCGTACACTAAAGATTTTAAAATAATATGTCGTATTAAAAAGAAAAACAACAGAGTAGAAGATAAAAGAAATATATTGATACAATATGTTTACTTATACTACTAGTATTTGCACAAAAATAGATACCTTCGCCTATCACCCATCGCCCGGGTCTGAATTCTCTCCAGTTTTTCTTTTTTTTTACAAGGACAGATGTTTATCCCTTTTTCTCTGTTTAGGATTGCGTTTCTGGTTCCTTCTGAATTCTTTTTGAGAAGGAACCAGAAGCAAGGCAAGGAGATCATGCTGAGCATAAAATAGACTGAACATGTGGGTAACAACGATGTTTAAAGAAAATGGAAATTTATAATTATCATCAAGAATAAGCAGTGAAAATTTATGAAACACGAAACGATTACGTAGGTCTGATGAGAAATTTGACATATTGAGAGAAAAAGGAGGCAGAAGAAGGCAGAACGGAACATAATAGTAGGGACTGAGTAAATGGATGAAAGAATACTGTTTAGTAGAAATAGCAAACACACAAAACCTATTTAAGAATTAAATGGGAGAAGAACTGGAAAGCCATGATCGCAAACTTCTTGAAGGGACACTGCACATGAAAAAGAAGAATGCAGATTGTCCAAAACAGATAAGTCGACTATTAGTGAAGAAATTATACAATTTCGAATTTTGTCGGAAACGGTTTACCTTACGTACAAATAGAAAATTCAGTGATTTTGACAGTGTAAGCCGTTTATTATAGGCACCGATCAAAAAAATGATTCATCTATCTCGCAACCCTTCGCCTATATAGTGAATGAAAGCCTTAGTGAATGTTGTCATTATTTCTCAGACACTTTTACGTGGGTTTTGCTGAACAACTGCTTGCAATTTCTAGTTGTAAAGACTGCATGACCTGCTATCTACCTTCTTCATCTGGAAGATTTTCATCACCAGTACAGAATTTCTGGAACGCCTACGTACAGTCCGATCACTTGTAAACCAATCTCTCCATGCTTTATTGATATTGGCAAATGTTTCAGGCGTTGTGCCCAAGTTTGAACTCATGTAGGAAAAGAAAATGACTATCATGTTTGTAATGTTAAAAATGAAGGGCTTCTATGCTTGAAGATTTCTTTATTTAGAATCATTTACTTAAGAGATTTACTGCAGACGATACAAGGTAATCTGAGGGAGCACTTTCCATTTGCAGATATTTCCTCTTAAACGGGATGTCCTATAGTAGAATGTTTAAACCTAGTATACCTTAATATTTAACCCTAGCTTGAGAATGTAGATTCAAGCTTTTCACAATGTCTTTTAAATGTTTCAATGAAATAGACTTGATCAGTATTTGAATTCAGCATCTATAACCTTATGCTATTCACACGCACCTAATAATATATTTTTTTAATGATCAAGACTTTCTACACGAAGGAGAAAATTTATCTGTGCGAAAGAAATGAAAATCTGTCTTAACCATCAGAAATGGTTGATTTTTTAATAACAGCATTCACCGAGGCTAAATAAGTGAAAGATTGCGAAATAGATGAATCATTTTTTATTGATAAGTGCCTATAGTAAACGGCTTACGTTGTCAAAACTTCTGAAATTTCCGTTTGTACGCAAAGTTTGAACTAACACATCTATTGATAGTGTAACATTCTGACCTGCTAACTATGGTTCGATGGCTGTAGTTTTAATGTATATTCATCTTGTTAGCCGGGATGAGGTTTGCAGTAAAAAAAACATCCTCAGAGAAGATTGCACTGATTCGAGATTAGCTTATTAAACAAAGCAGTAATTGCATGCATTATGATGAAGGTACTAAGGAAGCTTATAATAATTAAGCTCTCGTGATCTAGTTTGGTTTTGGTCCTTATATGAAATGCAATGATGGCATATATGTTAACAAAGTTCCACTCGAACAGAAAAACTCTATACGTGATTTGTCGAGCTCACATCAGCATATGATAGCACCAATAAGGACCACCTCTTCTTGTCCATTAAAACCCGCTTTTCAATCTCAGAATCAACAGAATTTATTAATCTAATAAAGAATCCGTGAAGATCAACAGAAACGTAAATGTCTGGTGAGGACCCCAATACTGAAACATTTCAGACTTCATCAAGAGATTTGTCGTCGGCATCCGCTCGCATCCGAGCAGTAGAATCGTTAGCCTCTCGTTTCATTTCCTTTCTCCCCCATGGTGGATATGGCTGTAAATGCTCAGCTTACTCCCAAAATGTTGTGAGCAGGAGTCACAGAGGAGTGTGGGTGATGGACACAGTTTGGAGAGTGGAGCCCACCTGAGGGCATGTCGCAATTCTCTTCATGTCGAAAGCTGGACATAAAAGTGTCGGTCATATCCCGATGGTCATAAATCAAAAAACCCAATTCGCAATAGTGTTTTACCAGGTCTCAGTGTCAATGTTGTTTTGTGTCAGAGATGTTTTTGATTGATTCTTAAAGTGTCATTTTGGGGCTTTGCATAGTCTCTTGTTGCTGGTAAGCTTTCCAAACTGGGCGATATGAAAGAGAAGTGTACCATGCATCCTGGTCATATGGACTGCCCAGTGGAAGAAATATTAAAGGATGGAAGATTTGATGCTACAGAGATATGTTCAATAGAACAGTGCTCTTAAATGATACGAAGGATTCTTCATATATTTGTTTGCTGGAACCGTTCAAGACTGTTTGATGTTCCGACAATATATGATCCACATGGAAGAGTACAGAAGGGTGGAGAAGACAATAGCCTGAAAGACCATGATTTAAGTTCTTAGGGTGAGGCTGTGATTACTGAAGACGCGTTGAGAGAGCCTTTCGTATGCAGCATGAGCCTCTCTGATCATGTTGTCAAGGTTTATTTCGCCGGTGACACTATTCGAAATGATACTTCAAAAGTAGGGAAATACTTCGTGAGCAGAAAAACAGCAACTACTATGCGTTCCAACAAGTGGAATTAGTAAATACCAAATACTTAAGGCAAGTTGAGAATAGAATAAGCTGCGACAAACGTTTCTTTTATCCACCACTAAAACTTTTTGCAACACATCAATATTAAAACTCGAATCATGTTCTTAAATACCCTCGTCAAATCGATGCATTCATATGGTTGTCATGAATGGCAACAACAAACCCGTTCATAAATATGCGAACCATCATCTGTTTCCAGCACATCTTAAGATAGTGTTTAAATGTCTTTGAGCAAGTGAAATCTGACGGTCTTGGTAAAGATTATACTTTTTGAACATTTATTGTGGACTAGCGATGCAGATTCACAAGTCATTGTACCGAATAAATGAAAGCACATCACGGGAGGATTACCAACAACAGCATCAACAACTAAACTCTATAGAATATGTAACACGAAGAGAAAATAATGAGATAATCCAAATGATGACATTTCACATTACTTCAAGTAAGGATAACTTCAAGGAAGAATAACTGCATCATTACTTGATAGACGATAACAGCAACTAGACAGGTAAAACCTTTTTTTCCTGAAAAATTGTTTTCAGGGAAAAATGTTATAAATTTCAACTAAAAGCCGTACTAGCTGCTCGGTTTTTATGAATTCCAATTGTGTCCTCATAAAGTAAACGGCTAATTTCACTATTTCCCATCCAATTTTTTGTTCATGCCTAAGAATAATTACAGAATAAGAATAATTTCGTTTAAGAGTGACATACAAAATATCGTGTTATTGCAGATGCCTAATTTAGATAATCGCTATGCCCTTGATAAAGAAAAACAATACAAATTTTAGTAGAAACATCAGATCATTATATTGATTTGTCAAGTTTTTTCTAAACGTTATTCTCGCTATTCACTTACAAAAACCATAGTTAAAACATTTATTTTTCTTTTTGTATGTTAGATATAATATTACTAAACATCAAATTTCAGTCAAAAGCATTATATATATACATATATATATATATATATATATATATATATATATATATATATGGATAAACTATGACAATGCGTTTAGTAAAATAAAGGAAGTTAAAGGTGTTTTTGTTTTTAATCATTTCACCCCGAGCAAGGCGAAAATGCCACTGATGTGCGGGGGGGGGGGGCTACATAACTGTAAAAAGATAAATTAGAAGAGAGTGAGGAGTACAGACCAGTTAGAAAAGAGTAAGAGAAAGATGAGAATGCAGGTGTGATGACAGTTACATAGGTGGAGAGAAAGGGAAGGATATACGGGGTGGGAAGAGAGCTAGAATTAAGTTCGTCCGAGCAGAAGCCATGAAAGTATTTATAGAACAGACAAAGGGAGGCTACATTTTGTCGGTGGGGAAGTGGCTGCAGTCGAGTCGCCAAGTCAGTACCTATCACATTACAGACTCTCCTTTGGAGCCTGTCGAGAACACTGAGGTGAACGGCAGGGGCGCCTGACCATAAATGGCAGCAGTACTCCATGCACGGACGGGTGGTTGACTTGTATATATGCAGGATGGATTCAGGCGGAAAAAACGTCCTGGATCAGTAGTGACCCAACATTCTTAGTAGTGGATTTAGCTATGGATTCGATATAGTGGTTCCATTTGAGGTCTGAACAGAGGCAAGGAGGTGCAGTGTATTCCTCTCAGGGATAATCGCTTGGTCCATGCTTATGGGAGGCAGGAGAGGTTGCCTGTGATGGTTGAGAGACAACAGCTTGGTCTTAGATGCATTGAAGTTGACAAGCCACTTCTTGCCCCAATTCACCACAGAGTGTAGATCCTGTTCAAGGTCAGTAGCGAGATTATGTCTATCCGCTGCGACAGGTTTCTTACTGGTGCGGGAGTATATTGTGGTATCATCTGCGTAGATGCCTACATGGCCTACATGGCCCTTGATCTCATCTGGGAGGTCGTTGATGAAAATAATTAAGAGCGTCGGGCCCAGGATAGAGCCCTAAGGGACACCATCATTCGTGCTGTAGGATGAAGAGGCATGTCCATTCAAAACGACCTTCATTTTGCAGTTATTTAAAAAAGAATGGATTAGGTCAAGCAGGCGACCGGTAATACCGTAACCCCGTTGCTTGCATAGAAGGCCAGAGTGCCAAACCATGTCAAAAGTCTTGGAGATGTCCAGAGCAACCGCGCGAGCCTCGTCAGGCTCATCAAGAGTCTGGAGCATGTACTCCGTTACGGTTGTTAGCAAGTCGGCCGTGTACCTGACAAAGCGGAAGCCATATTGCCTGTCAGAGAAGAGTTTGTGGGCAGTAAGATGTTGAACTATTTCAGCATTGATTATGGCCTCGAACACTCTCCCGAATATCGGTAGAAGACAGATCGGGCGATAGTTGGATGGGTCCGAGGGTTCACCACAATTCTTAAATACAGGAACGACTGAAGAGAACTTCCAGCATGCAGGAAAACAGGAAGCAGAAAGGCAGTAGTTAAACAGGTTAGAGAGGACAGAGGAGAGTTCAGGAGCACACCTCTTAAGGACTATCACCGGGATTCCATCGTCACCGCTCGCCTTATGGGGGTCAATTTTTGAATTACACGGGATACTACTGTCGGGGTAATATATACGTCGTCCAGTTTGGCCTCAGTGCATATAGAGAAGTCTGGAGGGTAAACTCCAGATGAGTCAAACGTGGAGTTGGATGAGAATCTGCGAGCAAAGCACTCAGCTTTGTCCGCAGATGACGTGAGAACCTCAAACTCATGGATTAATGAGGTATTGAGGATTTGCTATTGTTCAGCACTCGTTTGCAAATCCTCCAATAGTCCTTGGAGCCGAACTTGCGGTCAGCTATGCGCTGTCGCATTCTCTCAGCAAACAACCGTTTGGCATCATTTAGGGTTCTCTTGCACTCATTGCCAGCAGACGTGAATAGGCGCCTATTTTGGTCAGATGACTGTCTCCGGAATAGACGGAAGTAATGATTCCTGTGGACAATGGCGGCCGAGCAGGCAGGAGAGAACCACGGAGAGGAATGAGGTTTTAGGCAATACATCCTGGTGGGATCAATGCCAGCTTTCACCCATGACGAGACCTCGGAGGCACAGTCATCAACTGGTAGATCGAGCACTTTTCCCCAGGGGACGTCGCAGAGGAAATCGCGAAAGGCAAACCCAGTCAGCTTTTTGGTAGAGGTAGGAGGTCCTATAGGTAGGGGCTCCTGTGAGGAGTGAGAGTGGAAAGAAATACTGAGAGAGAAAACAGCATGGTCGGAGTTGCCGAGAGGGCAAAGCTGCGAAACTTGACAGGCGTCAGATGCAGAGATGAAACATATATCTAGTAGTGAGGAATGACCCGAGGGAGTGCTTGGGAAGCGAGTAGGGAAGTACACCACTTGCGTAAGGGATTGGGAAATAGCGAAGTTCATGGCGTGGATGCCCGATGGATCAGTAACGGCGTTTTCAAGCCACTAAGAGTGATGGGCGTTGAGGTCTCCGAATACAAATATGTGGGCGAATGGGTGGAAGGAAATATCCTTATCTATGTTGTCAGCAATGCTATCTAGTAGGGAGCAGTCAGGAGAGGAGGGAGAACGGTAAAGAAAGAACAGGTATCTAACAGAAATGAGGAGAGACAGACGGAGACATACATATTGGTGGTCATTAGATTCGAGTGAAGGGAGGTATGGGGAGGTGTTCGCTGACGTAGACCCCCAGCCCATGCATGTGGACTGTGGAATCCTTCCTTAAGAGGGGAAGATAACCAGGGATGGAGAGGTCAGAGGAGGGAGTAGATGAGTTGAGGTTAGTTTCACAGAGTGCAAGGATGTCTGGGGACTTTTCATGCAGGAACGCTTCTACACTAGGAAATTTAGTACGAATGCCACCGATATTAGTGAAGGAAAAGTTTAGGGTTTAGATGGTTTTATTTTAGCTGGTTTAGGGTTGTTTCTCATTTTATTCATCATATGTTTTTGTTTATAGAAAGGGACCTAGAGTATAGGATACAGGCGGTCATTATCCGCGATCTGTCAGAGATGCAGCAAGGTGTGGCCTCAGGGTTGCCCACCGAAAACGCTTGCAGGGACACCTACCCATGCGCGACATGGCACTACAAGAACTCCGATATTATACAACTGCTGATCAGAGCAGCCGCTCTTGATGCTACGCAAGAGTTAGGGCTCCTAACTACCAGTTGGAAGCATCAACCAGGATGAGCCGTTGCCACCAACCGGCCAGATCGCAGGAAAATCACGGGAGCACCAATACCAAAGTCTAAAGAGAGAGATGAGAAAGCCGGAAACCACATCCTAGACAGGAAACAAGGGGCAAGCCTCTACTCATGTTGAATAGACGAGTGAGGTGTATGAACCGGGCGATAGTTGGGTCTATCTACTCCTATTTAAAAAAAGTTAAGGCTGGTGAGTTAACTAAGTTTAAACTTAGTTGAAGTCCAAATAGAGCATAAACGCCGAAAAAGATTAGAAAAAAATACATATATAAGAAACGATTACACATACCACGCAGGTTAATCCAGGAAATTTGAATTAAGAAAGATATATCTTCAACTCTTGTCTTTTCCCGAATATTAAAATCTGGCTAACCTGCCTGTCCGTGTACAAAGCAAACGAACGAATTTGAATTTGAAGAAGAGAACATCTACGAAACTTAGAGATTTCACAGGGTTGGTGGGTGGGGTCGGTCAACTGTCCAGTAACGGTCAGTATCTTGGAAGGAATAATAAATAAATAAATAAATAAAGAGAACCTTAGAACAGTAAAGCTAATTTTTTTTCCAAATAGAGCATAAACGCCGAGGGTATTACATATTTATTATTCATTAGTATTTTCGAGATCCAAATTTCACGTTCGCCCGTAAAACGCACGGTCCACGAGCGGGCGTGAAAAGAAGCTCTCTTACCATTCTGAAGATGAGATTTGGATCTCGAAATATTAATGAATAATAAATAAGTAATACTCAACACCTTCTTTACCTTCCTTTATTTTACTAAACGCATTGTGATAGCCTTCAAGACCTACCCATACACCTAATATGCACAATGCTTCAAGCAAATTACAAAACTCTCCATATATATATATATATATATATATTATAAATTTATTACAATTTTTTATATGAAATATTTTTTATTTGAGTAGACGATTGGTTTATCTTACATTATTATTTTGTGAGGATTCAAAACTGCATCCACTTTTGTAAAAGGTACCAGCATCTGATCCAGCGCGCTTTCATTCACACACACACACACACACACACACACACACACACACACACACACACACACACACATATATATATAGTTTATATGGAACTTTGTGTAATTTGTTATTTTTGTATGTGAGTGTTTCTACAGATGGATAATTGCTTTTTTGTGCTGGCTCCCTTTGCAAGAATTTGATTCCTTTTTATTTCTTTTTATTGTATTAACTTCATTTTAGCATGCTTGGATGGGTGTCCGCATAGTTTCTTTATAATGAATGAATTTTCTTCTTTTGATTGATACCTTCACGAAACTTTTAAGTTGGCATGACTTTGTTCAGTAAAGTGACAAACTTCTCCTTCCCAATAATATCAATGCTCTATCTCAGTTTCGATATCTAGCACATTACGACAAAAAAAACATTAAAAAAACAACAGTCTTAGCACTAAGCATCATCACACCTCAACATTATATATATATATATATATATATATATATATATATATATATATATATATAACAGGGTGAAATTAATCCCTGACGAGTGAGGATATCATAGTGGTGCATTTAAGAATCTTCGAAGTTGGCATGAATCATCTTAATTATGTGCTAAACTTCTTTACAATAACCCTATTAATGCTCTATCTCTATCTCGATATCGAGCACTTTAAAACAAAAACCTACTTGCCAAAATACATTTTATCAGTAAATCTCTGAAAAGACAACAATCTTGACATCAAACATCATCACAATTCAACACTATATAAATAAAATACACAGACACACACACACACACACACACACACACACACACACACACATATATATATATATATAATATAAGTACTGTAAACTAATGTATATATATTCCACAATTTAATATTTACTATTTTAAAAAGTGTTCAGTTCAGAAGTAGACCATTTATAAATATATACTTATTGTTGTTGTTATACTAATAGTACACTGCAACTTAAAAGGTATTAAGTTTCGGTGTTCATAACATTATCATCAAGCAGTGAAAAGTGGTTAATTTACTGCGTCATATATATATATTGATAAGGGGACTTAAAAAACGAAAATTAAACTTAAAAATAAAAAATGACATATTAGATGGTTGTAGTGGAAAGGCAAGTCATTACATTTAAAATGAATTGTGGCTGTATATCAATGAATATTGGTCAAAGTGTAGCGATGTATACCAAACAGGAAATGTTTTTAAATTTCAATAAGAATGGAAGAAAACTATAGATAATGTATTATTTTTTAGATGCAGCGAGATTGAGAATGAAAACTAAGAACGATAAAATATAATATAGTTGACATTGGTTTATATAGAGACGATGGTCTCTTGATTGTCCATAATTTTACAAACTCTAAAGTAGATAGAATTCGTAAATAATACATAATGAAAAACCTAATGTAATAGTATAAACTATCCTAAAGATGTTTTTTTTTAATCGTATCACCTCGAGCAAGGCGGTAACGCCACTGATGTGCAGGGGGCTAGGTAATAGTAAAATGATTGGACAAGAGAAAGCCGGAAACCACATCCTTACTTCCTAGATGTTACTCTAGATTTAATTCATAACGCATATTCACCCCATGTAAAATATAATGCTACCCTATTTAAATACACCCTAAAGTATCAATTTAGGCAATAAATTCCTTAACCTAATTCTGAAACAATTCCAACTAATAACCCCCTTACCAATATTTTAATATGAATACACTGAAATGTAGTTATATCTGTACTGATAATTTTGAAATTATAAAAAAACTGCACAACAATAAAATAATAAAAGAATATAACAAAATCAACACTCATACCCATTCTGTTATAAGTGAATACAATACTACTAACAATTCTAATTGTCGTAATCCAAATGACTGTCTCTGCAAAATAGATGTCTTACAAATTCCATAGTATACTAAACTATCATCTCTACTACAGGAAATCCATATCTAATCGAACGTTCTAGTGGAAGTAATTAGAACACTTTTAAGCTTAGCATAATTTTTTCATTTAATAATAAAATCTATATTAACTCAATTTTTTCTCGAGATATAATATTGGAAATTGAAAGCTGCTAATAAAATCCTACAACAAAATGAAAGGTATTAACATAAGTTAGAACATGTAAATCGTTACATGAATTATGTATATGCTTAAAACAAAAACGTCCATGTATTTGAATTCTCAGAAATTCTAACTTATTAAACCTACGTTAATTTTTGTAAGGAAAACAAAATTTTCAACTAACATTTTTTAAACTTACTGCCTTCATAACATAGGTCATGCTCTTACATATCTCTAAAATTATCTCAATTTCTGTTTTTTATTTGCTAAAATATTTGCACTTACCCCTTTTAGTTAATTATATATACCTTAAAATGAAACTTTATTATCTATTGCATTTCTGTGTACGCTTACTGTCACTACTTTCATCTCTATAATCTAGTAATTCTACTTTTTAAATTTAACTTTATGGCCTTACGCCAATTTCTTTACAAAACTGTACATTAACAAAACCCTTTAAGACTAATATTTTATTTTTATTGTTTTTATTTTTTTTTCAATCTCGTTGCATCTAAAAAATACATTAGCTACAGTTTTCTTCCATTCTTATTTAAACATAAAACACTTCCTCTCTGGTATGAATAGATACACTTTGCTTCAATATTCATTTGTCTACACTCAGAGATTCTTTGAACGTATAACCTCCTACCACAGGGTAATTATCTAATATAGTGGCATGTTTCATTTTTATGTTTAATTTTGTTAATTCAAATTTTCTTATAAGTATATATATATATATATATATATATATGTGTGTGTGTGTGTGTGTGTGTGTGTGTGTGTGTCCAAGTAATTGAGCCAAATTGCACTTGCCAGATGATCTTGTTATGAACACGAAACTTAATAACTTTTGAATTGCAGTATACTATTATTATAACAATATAAACAACTATACACACACACGCATATATATATATATATATATATATATATATAAATTGATATTCGTTGTATAATTTTAGGTTGTTGATTTTGGGACATAATTTTTTGTTAGGAAAACACAACATTTTCAGTTACTCCTTCAGCATTCAGCAGTGCTTTATAATAAATAGTGTTTTACTGGGTTAAATTTTAAATCTAGTCGATATTAATTTTATATTCTGCTTCAAATTAGATATTTTTCTGGTTCATCTCCAGATATTGAAAAGATGTGAATGCTAGGAAAAGCAAAACCAAAAAAAAATTGTCCTCTGTGCAAGTGCTCTAAACGCTAAATCCAGTTTACAGAACGAATCTCTTAAAAAAAAATAACAAACAAAAAGTGCCAACATCAGCGTTGCTAACAAAAAAAAAACGTGAAAAAAGATGAGTTCATGATCCATCACATTCGTATTTAAGAATGCCACTCATCATGACTGAAACACAATCACAGTGTAATGGAAAAATTCAACGAATCCGTCCGTCACTGGCAAGCTCTGAACTCCATCATAAGTGACTTATATATATATGTGTGTGTATGTATGTGTGTGTGTGTGTATAATTTATATTTTGGCAGCATTGTTCTTTAAATCGTTTATTTCATGAAAACACTGGCATTTTATTTCTATTAATTAAAATTTCTTTTTTTCTAATAATATACGAATATCATTTGCAAATTGCTTTTAAGAATAACTTAGCAATATTTGTTTTTCAGCACATATGTAAAATTATCAGTAGATTAGAAAAAAGAAATGTGCTTTAGGAAGTAGTTCTTACCATTATGTTTTAAAAGTGTTGTTTTGTTTTTGGAAAGATTAAATCGAATGAGAGTAAAGACCGCGTGTTATGTAATAGAAAGCTGAAGAGGCGTAGTTAAACCTAACTACTTTCACAAAAGCCCCTTATTTTTGGGCCATTAGAAACAAAAATCTGGAACCCTGTGCGATGCACACACATATATACGCGCATATATGCATAAACAAACAAGCGTACGTACATACATATATACATATATATATATACATACATACATACATGCATATACATACACACATACACACACACACACACACAGATAGATAGATAGATACATAGATAGATAGATAGATAGAAAGAAGACAAAGTGAAAAACATTTGTGTGACTCGTTTCATTCTTCAGGATATAGCGGACTAAATTTTTATGCTAGTGCACACATGCGCATGAACGAGGGAAACAAGGCATCATTTAAATTCATTATATATATATATATATATATATATATATATATATATATATATATATAATCTAACAGTTTGATTTATCAAATAGTAAGTGTTCTTTTTCACCATTCCTAGCAGATCTTTGATTAATATTAGTCGATTTCTGTTTGTTTGTTTGTTTGTTTGTTTGTTTTTATTTTTTTTGTTTCCATCACATTTTTTAGTAAGTAACCTATACTGTGATATATCAGATGTGCGTTGTGGCTATCGGCGCGGAGCAAGAAATCAAAGAGCAGAGTTCGAATTCTAGTTGAATTCTTTGCATTTACTTAGGTACCGATATACTTGTGAAATGTTAGAATCTGTTTCTTCTCTCTCCAGCTATGGCTTCAATAGCAGGACAGATTGTGTTGCCTTAGTTGGCAACCAGTCTACCGCAGAAAGTAATGGCCACCTACTGCTGGACAATTTTCTGCCAAGTTACTCATGTCTTTCGTGAGATGATCACTCAAGCGTGTATCACGTATGGCGCTTAACTGATACTGTGATAGTAGAAGATATGCTAGGAATCGTAAAGAAAAATTACTTTTTCATTAATAGAAATGAATCGTGACATCTTAATTGATTCAATAATTCTTCTAAATGATCTACGATGAATAGATTTAACTTCGGCATTCTTGAATTTTGAAAGTAAGATTTATATATTGTACAAAGAAGTGCCCAATTGCAAAAAGGTGATATTTCTCTGTTTTCATCGAAAGATCTTTATTATTTTTGCTTGAAATGCAATTTAGTTTATTAATATTTGACTATTCCTAAATTAATCTAAAACGTTTTATCGATTTTTTCAGTTTTTATCCATTTCGGGCTTCTAAATCAGAACAATAAATGTGTCACTGCATTGATTTAACCGGATTAAGATTTATTTTTATCAATACGAATATATTCGTATAGTCTGTGAAAATACGAGACATGGCTTATTCAATAAAATGTACTTTTTTCCGAAGAAATAAGATTAGTGTGAAATGAATGCTACTGTAGTGAATATGAAGCTCTGAATGCCAGAAACATTAATATTGTTGCTTTTGCTGTTACGCATGCATATCAACTGCCAAAGTCGTTTTTTCAATTAAGTTGAATTCCAAATTTAAAACGAGATTTTATTCTGAGCAAAAATATTTTTAATATTTTCGACTTTTCTTTCTTGATAAAGATTAATTTAATTTTTTTATCCACTGAGTTTTAGCTCTTCAAATAACTCAATAAACAGTGATAAAACTGGATCCAAATAAATGAATATTTTCAGTGGGAATTTTAAGTTTATCACGAATATTGCATTCAGAAAAGTTTGACCTTATTCTCCGTAGGAAATGTAAGTTTTTCCAAAGGAATTATTGAACAGTAAGAAAAGACACATTCTTCAGGTCAACAATTTGATGCACACACACACACACACACACACACACACACACACACACACACACACACACACACACACACACACACAAAATTGAAAGCCTCCCTTAGCTGTTTTAAAAACCAAAGCAATAAATGGAAGATGTAATAACTTTTAAAGCTTTGCGCGGCAAATTTTTCAAATTCATATTCCGAAATAATTTGTGTTATAAGCATTGCAATTTCACACAGAAATTTAAATGGCTTGTCAACATTTTTGCATTAGCCCTTAATAGTGACTCTGTAACAGGTAAACTCCGGGGTATCCGTACTAACTTTTGTAGCGTAGAAGTTTTCCTCCGCGAAAAGTCCCCTGACATCCTAGCGCTCTGTGAGACTAACCTCAACTCATCAATTCTTTCCTCTGACTTCTCGATCCCCAGTTATCTTCTCCTCCTAAGGAAGGATTCCACTGTCCACATGCATGGGCTGGGGGTCTACACTAGTGAACACCTCCCTGTAACTAGGGTGACATCACTCAAATACATCGCCCACCAATATGTATGCCTCTGTCTATCACTTCTTACTTCGGTTAGCTACCTTTTCTTCCTGTACCGTCCCCCCTCTTCTTCCGACTGCTCACTTCTAGACAGTATTTCTGACAATATAGATTAGGCTACTTCCCACCACCCATTGCTCGCATATTTGTCTTCGGAGATCTTAACGTCCATCATGCTGAGTGGCTTAAAGACTCTGTTACTGATTCAGCAGGCATCCACGCCTTGAACTATGCTATTTCCCAATCCCTTACGTAAGTAGTGGACTTCCCCACATGCTTTCCAAGATCTCCCTCTGGACACGCCCCTCTACTAGATATATGCATTACCTCTGCACCTGACTCCTGCCAGGTCTCACAGCTTTACCTCCTCGGCAACTCCGACCATGCTGTTGTCTCTCTTAATACTTCTCTCCACCAGGAGCCTTCTACTTATAGAACCTTCTACTGTTACCAAAGAGCTGACTGGGATGCCTTCTGCGATTTCCTTTGTGATGTCCCTCGGGGGAAAGTGTTCGATCTCCCAGTTGATGACTGTGCCTCTGATGCCTTCATACCCACCAGGAAGTTTCGTATGAAACCTCATTCCTCCCCTTGGTTCTCCCCTGCCGGTTCGGCCGCCATTGCACACAGGAATCACTACTTTCGACTACTTCGGAGTCAGTCATCAGACCACAAGAGGCGCCTATTCACGTCTGCTCGTAATGAGTGCAAGAGAATCCTGAATGACGCCAAGCGGTTGTTTGCTGAGAGAATGAGATAGCGCATAGCTGACCGCAAGTTTGGCTCCAAAGACTATTGGCGGATATGCAAACGGATGCTGACCAAGAGCAAATCCTCTATCCCTCATTTAATTAATAAATTTGAGGTCCTCACATCCTCAACTGACACGGCTGAGTGCTTTGCTCGCAGATTCTAATCCAACTCCACTTCTGACTCATCTGGAGTACACCCACTTGACTTCCCTATTAGAACTGAGGCTAAACTGTACGACATACACATTAACCCGACAGTATTATCCTGTGTGATATCAAAACTTGACCCTCACAAGGCGAGCGGTGGTGATAGAATCCCAGTAATTGTCCTTATGAAATGTGCCCTTGAACTCTCCTCTGTCCTCTCTAAACTCTATAACTACTGCCTCTATGCTTCCTGTTTTCCTGCATGCTGGAAGTCCTCTTATATCATTCCTGTATTTAAGAACTTAGGTGAACCCACAGACCCATCAAACTATCGCCCTATCAGCCTTCTACTAATTTTCGGGAAGGTTTTCGAGGCCATTATCAATGCTGAAATAGTTCAGCATCTTACTGCTCCTAAACTCTTCTCCGACAGGCAGTATGCCTTCCGCTTTGCCCGGTTCACGGCCGACATGCTAATGACCATTACGGAGTACATGCTCCAGGTCCCCGATGTGTCGGCCAGGCTTGTGCTTTTGCTCTGGATATCTCTAAGGCTTTTGACAGAGTTTGGCATGCTAACCTTGTATGCAAGCTACGGGGCTCCGGTATTATTGCTTAATTTAATCCAATCTTTCCTGCATAACCGCGTAATGAAAGGTTGTCCTTAATGGGCATGCTTCCACACCCTTCTGTACAAACGCTGGTGTCACTTAGGGTTCTATCCTAGGCCCAATGCTCTTCCTTATTTACATAAACGACCTCCAACAAATTTCAATGCGTCTAAGACTAAGCTGCTGGCTGTCAATAATCACAGGCAACCTCTCCTGCCTCTCCCATAAGCATGGACCAAGTGAGTCTCCCCGAGAGCAATACTCTGCGCCCCTCCTCAGCCTTACACTTTCTTCTGATCTCAAATGGAACCACTACATGGAGTCAATAGCTAAATCCACTGCTAGGAAGGTTGGGTCACTGTGTCGAGCCAGGATGTTTTTCCCACCTGAAACCATCCTGCATATATACAAATCAACCATTTGTCCGTGCATGGAGTACTGGTGCCATATATGGTTTGGTGCCCCCGCTGTTCATCTCAGTGTTCTTGGCAGGCTCCAAAGGAGAATCAGTAATGTGATAGATGGTGACTTGGTGGCTCAAATACAGCCACTTTCACACCGACGAAATGTGGCTTCCCTGTGTCTGTTCTATAAATACTTCCATGGCTTCTGCTCCAACGAACTTAAGTCACTGGTGCCTCCGCAACAGGTGTTTACTCGTGCAACCAGACTGGCATCTGGGACTCACCCATTCACAGTTAGATCAAACAAATGCGGACGACAATTCTACTCCTTCAGCTTCTTTTGTCGCACTTCCGGCCTGTGGAACTCTCTTCCTTATTCTTGCTTTACTGACGGCTATAACCTTCAGGAATTTAAATGCAAGGTCAATACTCATCTTTTAACTACTTGACCCTAATTCTTTCCACACAGCCCTGTATATCCTTTCCTTTCTCTCCACCTTTGCAACTGTCATCAGACCTGTATTCTCATCCTTCTCTTGCACTTTTCTAACTGGTTCGTCCTTCTCTTCAATCTCCTAATCTTTTTCTCTTATGTAGCCCCCTGCACCTCAGTGGCGTTACCGCCTTGCTCGGGATGATATGATAAAAAAAACTTTGAAAAAGT
Source organism: Ascarosepion bandense (assembly GCA_037127315.1). Lineage (NCBI taxonomy): Eukaryota > Metazoa > Mollusca > Cephalopoda > Sepiida > Sepiidae > Ascarosepion > Ascarosepion bandense. Next base: position 2,162,298 of record JBBBDQ010002324.1, read on the forward strand.
ATATATATGAATAGAGAGAGCTACAGAGAGTTCCTTGTGGATCCACAGGGTGGACCCCTGGCGAGGTTCATAATTTAACATCATTTGTAATAATCCTAGTAGTTGTGAATGACTACAGCCGTATCCTGAATCACTCCCCATACATCAAGAGGTTTGTATTTTCAAGTTCAGAATGGTAGACAAACTGAGTTTTTGTATATAAACATTTTATTTGAGTATTTATTTGTTTTTGTCAATATTTTAGGAATACGTCTATTTTCTTGTTCACACTCTTCCCCGGTCTTTCGAACAGGAGTAGAAGTTTATCCTTGATTTCCTGTTTAGAATTTTGTATCCAGTTTCTTCTAAAATATTTTCATTCTCATTTAGTCTCGGTAGTCCCTTGTGTCTTAGAGGCATTATCGACGTCCTTGAAGTGAATTGATTACAAAAAACAGATAAGATCATTGAATATTCTTTCTTTCGCACCATGTGTCTTCAAGCGTTTGTAGTTTTTCAAAACATTTAATCTTTTATGGCACTGAAACATTTCCATCGTTTACCATTTGGTTTTTGTTTTGCCATTCACTTGGACAAACTCGTTAGATAGATTAATCGTTGTTCACCCTAATTTTACTTTAGACTACCTTTTCTAAGAATTATTTTCTCTTCTTGGGGCTCAAACACAAATTTGTGTATCTTATGCTGTTAAGTCCTTCAATAATAAATACATGTAGATTTATAGGTTAAATTAAAGAGCTAATTGAACACATCTGTATCTTACGTCTTTTAATTTATATATTTTAAACCTCAAAATAAAAGACAAAACATAAGTGAATCTACGACAAAAGCATGCTGAATGTCCACTATATCATAATCGATGTGTTGTAAAAGAATATCCGAATTCAAACATTGCTTTTTTTGTAATGTTTAGCCGTTCATTGAATTTGTTTCTTCTTTATTACTTTTTTCTAATTATTTTTAAATGTTTTATGTTTTACACATTTTATGTTTTTACATGTTTTTATGTTTTATGGCTCCAAATATTGATTGTGGCTTTAATTCTTTTATCATTCATCAATTTTTTCACATTTTTCGAAGGAATGTTGAACATTTTTTTCAAGTGGCTACATCGCGTGTACTGTTTGGTGGGAGATGTCATGCCATCTTTTCAACACAAAGATTTTTATCCGTTAGAAAAACGAATCAGTTCGACAAAAGAAATTATTAAGTTAAGCCATGCAAAGAAGGAGAACATGGTTATTTTATCTGTATGGAACAACACATTGGTCAAAATTACATGGGCAACGCCATCAACAATGACGTAACTATTAATTAGAAACAGTGTTTAGAGTCAGTCATGAGGAAGACTGCAACATAATCGTGTGATATACACAGTGTACAGTGATACACCTACACGCATGCACACACAATTGTATATCCGCATTCTTGATATGCATATCTGTGCACGTGGGTGTGCACATTTAGCATATGTTCCAAAACATCGAATAATGATTTCAGGAATAGAAAAAATCGTGCCCTGCTCTAGCTAATATTAGCGATAGAAAAAATCTTCTGCCATGAATTATTTTACTATGTATTTTAAAAACAGTTCAATTAAGTGAGTGAAATGCTCCCCTTGGTCGATTGTGAAAAGAAAATGCAGTAGAACATTTTACTGAAAAATAAAACTCAAATATTTTATGATTAGTTATTGAATTGTTGTTGTACTTAATTATTGACATAAATTTGATCATTAGTATCTATATGTACAAATATCGGCAAAAACAATGCTCAGTTCATTATCTTTACAATCAGTTATTAAACCTTACTGCCAGTTATGAAAGTTCTTGCAGCGTGTTTGCTCTTTAACAATGCCGTATTGTTTTAATTTTTGCAATGTGATCTAGTAGTGCAGTTTTTATATATATATATATATATATATATATATATATATATATATTTGTCATGCTCTGTTTTCTTAAGTTATAATGTAAGGTTGTCAATAGTCGGTGCATCAATATATATGTTGCCGTAATTTTAAACGGCATAGCGATATAAATATTTTACCGCCATTTTTGAAGCACGGGTCCACTGGTAATACCACACGGTGTGTCAGTTATGTCTTTTGCAGAAAGGTGGTGGAATAAACATATATATAAAACAAATATGGCAAGGTTACTGATACAGTACCAGAATGTTTTCAGTTAATTTACTACAGATAATGATAGGTTACATATCATAAATATTAATTCATCCGAAAAAAAGCTATAAACTTTAAATTAAAGTTTCTTTGTATTTTTATTAGATTTTTAGCTCTATTTTGGAATTAGAAAATTTAAATCATAATCTGTTTAACATGTCATACAACAATGGAAACACTCAGAATGAAAAATTACTAAAAATCAGGGATATATTTACATTTCGTAACGGGGAATGATATTTGATATTTTACAATGAATTTTTACAATAAAATAAAGAGAAAGAATTCTGTTTTTGGTTTGTATACTGGGTGAGCGCTAACATGGACCTCACACATAGAAATAGCGCAACCGATTAGCCCACAGTTGGGGGATTGCAAAGGCCAAATCAACCGGAGTGCAATAGAAAGAACTCGCTCTGGCAGAATTTGGTATGAATTATAATAAATATAAATTCTTTTTTTTATTTTGGAGTGAATTCATATGTTAGATTGAATTAAGAGAAAGGATTCCAGTACAGTACTTAACGAAGAAGAAAAGTGATGAACAGTGCAATATATAGGCATTAAGTATACATTTTCAGGTAACCAAAAATTTCATTTGCGGCAATATTAGATATAGTGACGCAATCATCAGGTGATCCGAAGAGATATGTTTTATGTTTCCGGATCGACTGATGATTCTGTTGGCATATCCAATATTGGCGCATATAAAACCTTTGGTTGCGTGAAGGTGTTTAATCTCTCTCTCTCTCTCTCTCTCTCTCTCTCTCTCTCTCTCTCTCTCTCTCTATCTCTATCTCTCTCTCTCTCTTTTTCTCTAGTAAACAATTGTATTAATATACGCTCAATAAACATTTTAAAAATGTAACAAGAGGGAACTTTTAAATATTATTGTTAGAAAAATTCGCCAATTACGCAACCATGGTTTCAACCATTTGGTATCGCCATCCGTTATAGATTGACTGCTTTCTTAACGTAATCATCAGTTCCTATATATATATATATATATATACAACTTTTTTCTTATATGACAGTTTTTTACTTTAATCGTTATTTAATATGGATTTGAGAAAACCATCCGTTGTGTTAATGCCTGTCTATGTTAAGCATAAACTTTCCATATCTGAAAATTTAGAAGTTCAGATAAACAATTGAAAGTTAAATCTCACTTCTTTTTTAATAATAAATATGTTATTTATTAATTAATTTAACGCGTCAAGTTATGTAGTCATCATGTTTTCCTGGTTAACAATATTTGCGAAGAGTTCAATTTAAGAAAAATATTGAGTTGTTATATTTTCTACGTGCACACTCGAATAACAATAAACTTCCGTGCGCTGATTATTTTTTCCTTTCTTTTTTTATGTTTGACAGCTTTGAGGAAGAAGGGGAAAATATGTGAGATATAGTGGCAGAGCAAATGTTTGTTGTCTACTTTTTTGTTTGTTTCTTTTTGTTTGTTTGTTTTTTTGACAGCCCAAACAGGCGTTCGGCACTATGTGTATGTTCTTTCCTATTTTTGTTCTTCTTTAGAAGAAAAAAGCGAAAGTGAGAGAGTAAGAAATATCTCTACCCTCCACGTACAATTTTTTTTCCGTCCCTTCTCTCATCGCACGTTTTTTCTCCCAAAGCGCTTTCTTTTATACCCCGATTTTAAGTAGGGGAACACCTCCGCTTCCGGCTCGAGATGGTTGGAGAAGAGCTGAATCTCCTAGGAAAGTCTAGATTCCTCGGAATCTTTCCGAAACATCCCAAACCAGAATCATTTTCACCCTTATCTTTTTTATTCATTTTGTATTTTTATTTATTTTAATTTAACCCATGTTACCCATTCCATAACATTCCTTCCTCACCACAATTCCAAAGTTTTTTCTCAGGAAAATTCTTTTAAAAATAGGTTCATCGTATTTTGGCCTTAAAGACCTGTCCGTCTGATTTTTATCTCTCACTCTCTCTCTCTCTCTCTCTCTCTCTCTCTTTCTATCTATCTATCTCTGGCTACTAAACTACACGAGCACATAAAATCAATCAATAATACAGAACAATACATGCAAACAAAGTAAAGCAAAGTCTATTAAACAACATTATCAATATTAAATGTTACACTCTCTTTAGCTCTCTACTTCTTACAATTCTGCACCTATTTCTTCATTGTATTAAATCCATTAAAATAAACACTTTTCCTAATCTAAACACTAAGATACTCCCTTAACTGAGGCATATTAATGAGCAAATGTCAGCACGAAATTTGCCTCAATTTTTTTTAAACAAAGAAATTTCCACTGAGTTTTTTGTCCATGGACATATTCCCAGACGCATTGGGGATCTCGACGTGGTGTAATGATTAGCGAGCTTGCCTCGTTAGAACAATTAGTCTAGCTTTATGCACTATTCGATCAATTTTTAAGAGATATTACTTCTGTTCTAATTTTCTGGCCTTACCGTTCATTATTCTGTTTTTAAGCTCTAAAATATTGTTTTCCGAATTTTCTTTTCTAATTATATCTATATCTGGCTATACCGGTCTTTCATATTCTATAGGTTTGGGTGTCACATTTTTGCATGATGCAAACTTTCGGGGTTGAAATTGATTTGAATTAAGACACTAACTTTGTCCGCTCTATCATTAATCTGTATCGTTATCTCACCTTTCCTCCTTGCTGCTCCTTTAGAACAAAGTAGTAAGTCAGCACCAACATTACTCTTGCTCTTCAGTACACAAGGCGCTCACTTGTATTCTCCTAATCTGCATAGCTGTGTTCAGTAAATATTGTAGTGGTCTATGGTCCATGTACATAGTAAACGTAGCGATATTTACATAATGGTGGAGCTTTTGTTAAGGGTAATGTATGGCATATGCTTCTCTTTCTATTGCTGACTAACCTGTTTGGATATCACTGAATTTGTGTGATAGGAAATAGGCTTTTCCATTTCCTTACTTCTACTTCATCATATATAGGCTATGTTAGGCAAGTACCTTAGAAAAATATCAGACGCATCAGTTTATAATCTCCTGATTGGGGTCTGGGCATGCTAAGGTAACCATATCTGTAAACATCTTCTTTAGACGGTCAAACGCTACCTGAAATGTCTCGTCCTACTGGAACCGGGCATACATCCTGGTTAAATCTATTAATTGTTCAGCTATACTAGAACAATCCGGAATGAACCCTCTACAATACAAACATATTCCGATAAATCTACTTACTTCCCTTACGGTACTGGGGTTAGCTACTGATTGTATCGCTTTAACTTTATTGTAATCTGTTTGAATTCCCTTACTACTAACCCGGAATCTTAAATATTGGATTTCTTCCTTAAAGAACTGACATTTCGCAGGCTTCAATCTTAAATTGTGTTTCACCAGGTTGCCTAGAACTTTTTGAATGTGTTTTAGGTGATTCTCCACTATGTTTGAAAATGCTAAAATGTCATATAAATATGCTAGCGCGTGACATTCTTGCCTTTCTAAAACTACAGCATTAACTTTTGGAATATTCCTAGTGCATTAGTAATCTCAAAAGACATAACGTTAAACTGAAAGAGGCTCCCATCACATGTGAATGCTGCTTTCTCCTTATCACCATTATGCGGTTCTACCTGATTTTAAATCTAATTTCGAGAAATATCTTGACGACCCCAACGATACCAGGATATCATTGACAACGGGGAACAGTTGGGCGTTATATATAATAATCTTGTTCGTAGCTCTAAAATCTACACAGAAATGCTTGCTATAATCTCGATTCTCCACTAACCCTACCGGAAACACCCACGGAAATCTACAGCGTTCTTCAATCTCGGTGTTGAGTATTTCATTAATAGGTTTGTCTACTATCTTTCTCTGGCGAAAATGAGTGCAATATACCTGTCTCTTTACGGGTTTATAGTCTCCCGTATCAATTTTCATTTGTACACCGTCCGTCCTCCCTAAATTTTTATCCTCACTAGCAAATAAATCTATATTTTTACTTTAGTAAAACCATTTCTTCCTCCCTAAATTCCAAAGGTACTATAATGTTCCTAAATTCCTTATCCGTAAATTGATGAATTGCCTTGCCTACCCCGGAAATTTCATAGTAATCGTAGAGATCCTTTACAGTTATCGAAGAGTTACGATAGATACCGAAGTTACCCAGAGACCAGACTAGCTCTGAGCTCCACTCAGCTATATTAAGTTACCCTGATATACTATTTCCAACGATTTCACTTCAAGACTTGTATATATTTATTTCTACTAATGGTATTTCTGAATTGACTAACCTCCATTCCAGTTTGTATATTACGTTCAATATGACCTACTTTATTTATATCCATATCTGTTTTTGTTGTTGACCATTTTGTAAGGTTCCCCATCCGGAATCCACAACATTTTTCTTCTAATGTCACGTACTCATGATTATTTATAGAATCTCTAAATCGAAGTAATTAGGGACACGTTTCTGCTTTAACAAATAACAACCTAATATAATGTTCCAAATTAAAGTTTTTACTGCAAAGAAACTTGTGCAGAATAAGGTTTTTAACTATTTTAACTTATAGATTAGCCATTTCTTCCATTGTTAAGATAGAGCCATTAGCCGTCAGCAAATTCGCTTTTTCTTGGTTAATTCGGTTCTCGGATTTAGCATGTATACCCTGCTATTGGGAACCGGATATCTTTGTCACGATGCCTATTAAAGACTTATAAGTTTGACCCTAATCTAACTTTAATTGAATTCGGTGAGCCCATATTATCAAACACATGCGTCGTTAATGTGCAATTTCGTCCGTTTCGATTTCATAAAGTCCTATTTCCTATCTTTAGTATATATATATATATATATATATATATATATATATACTTATTTAAAAATGGAACTTTGTGTGTGTGTGTCCGTTACCTAGAGACTCCGAAACGGCTGCACCGAATTTCTTGAAATTTTGCACACTTGTACTATAAGAAAGCTGAGTGCTTTGCTCGCAGAATCTCATCCAAATCTACATTTGACTCATCTGGAATACCTTCACGCGACTTCCCTATTAGAACTGAGGCTAAACTCTACGATGTATATATTACCCCGACAGTAGCATCCCGAGTAATTTCAAAACTTGACCCCCATAAGGCGAGCGGTGGCGATGGAATCCCGGTGATAGTCCTTAAATGTGCTCCCGAACTCTCCCCTGTCCTCTCTAAACTGTATATCTACTGCCTTTCTGCTTCCTGCTTTCCTGCATGCTGGATGTTCTCTTCTGTCGTTCCTCTATTTAAGAACCATCCAACTATTGCCCTATCAGCCTTCTACCAATTTTCGGGAAAATGTTCGAGGCCATAATCAATGCTGAAATAGTTTAACATTTTACTGCCCATAAACTCTACTCTGACAGGCAGTAAGTCTTCCGCTTTGCCAGGTTCACGGCCGACATGCTAACGACCGTTACGGAGTACATTTTTAAGGTCCTTGAGGAGTCCGGCGAGGCTCATGCTGTAGCTCTGGACATCTCCAAGGCTTTTGACAGGATTTGGCACTCTGGCCTTCTATGCAAGCTACGGGGTTACGGCATTACCTGACGCTTGCTTGATCTAATCTAATATTTTTTTAAATAACCGCAAAATGAATGTCGTTTTGAATGGGCATGCCTCTACATCCTACAGCACAAACGCTAGTGTCCCTCAGGGCTATATTCTGGGCTCGACGCTCATCCTTATTTTCATAAATTACCTCCCAGACGAGATCAAGAGCGAAGTAGGAATCTACGCAGATGACACCACAATTTACTCCCGCATCAGTAAGAAACCCGTCGTGGCGGACAAACATAATTTCGCTGCTGACCTTGAAAGGGATGTACACTCTTTGGTGAATTAGGGTAAGAAGTGGCTTGTCAATTTCAATGCGTCTAAGATGAAGCTGTCAATCATCACAGGCAACCTCTCCTGCCTCCCATAAGCATGGACCAAGCGAGTTCTCCTAAGAGCAATACACTGCGCCTCCTCGGCCTTACCCTCTCTTCTGATCTCAAATGAAACATTGAGTCCATAGTTAAATCCACTGCTAAGAAGGTTGGGTCACTGTGTTGGGCTAGGATGTTTTTCCCACCTCAAACCATCCTGCATATATACAAATCAACCATTCGTCCATGCATGGAATACTGCTGCCATATATGGTCAGGCGCCCCTGCTGTTCATCTCAGTGTTCTCGACAGGCTCAAAAGATGAATCAGTAATGTGATAGCTACCGACCTGGCGGCTCGACTATAGCCACTTCCCCACCGACGAGATGTGGCCTTCCTTTGTCTGTTTTATAAATACTTTCATGGCTTCTGCTCCAAGGAACTTAAGTCACTGGTGCCTCTGCAACAGGTGTTCACTCGTGCAACCAGACTGGTAACTCGGTTCCACCCATTGACAGATTAACCAAATGCAGACGACAATTCTACTCCTGCAGTTTCTTCTCTCGCACTTCCCGCCTGTGGAACTTGCTTCCATATTCTTGCTTTTCTGACGGCTACAACCTCCAGGAATTTAAATACTCATCTCTTAACGACTTGACTCTAGTTCTTGCTTCACCACCCCTCATATATCCTTTCATTTATCTCCCTCTTTGCAACTGTCAACACATCTGTATTCCTTCACTTGCTTTTTTCTAACTGGTTCGTCTTTCTCTTCACTCTCTTCTAATTAATATTTTTACTCGTATGTAGCCCCCTGCACATCAGTGACGTTACCGCCTTGCTCGGGGTTATGCGATTAAAAAACAAAAAAGATAATTAGTAGCACTATCTTGTAAGCAATTGTGTGCTTCTCTGATTGGTTAAAGATACAATTCCAAGAGTAACGAAATTTTGAATCATTAAAGTCTTTTAAAATACAAAGTTTCGATTGGAAATTTAAAAAAATGGCATGTATCCAATACTTTTGCATTTGGTTAATTTTGAACTTTGATAAAAAATGGAATTCAACCATGGGTTTATAATTTTTCTTTCCACCTACAACTTTACGAGATATTACTTACCAAATACCAGGCAAAATGGCGAACATAAACTAGAGTTATGACAGAAAATAACATGTATCCAATGCTTGTGCGTGTCACTGTATATTTATTTGTTTATATAAATAAATAAATAAATATACAGTGACACGCACAAACATTGGATACATGTTATTTTATTTAGTTATTTATTTATTTATTTATTTATTCAGAAATGAATATGTTTTAATATCCCGATAAATGTAGCTATTTTATTCCGACACTTCTTGTGTCGTATCAAGCGATGAGGTTTATTTCAAGTTGAAAGTTTTTAAAAGGTTAAAAACGAGCAAAATCCCTTTAATAAGGGAGGCATTGTTGTATACACTGTGTTGACCAATCAGATTAAAGTAACATGTAATTTGGAGAATATGTTAGCATACTCAAAAATAACTTTTGGGGGCATTAGTAATAATATTTAATTAAATTGAGATCAGCATTATTGATTGACTATTAGATTCACTTTATTGTTATTGCGAATTTTAAAAAAAAACAATTTTCTAAGTTTAACAATTTATTAGATTTAGAAAGTTATTCATATATTAAACGACGAAGAGAAAGAAAACACACATAAATAAACCTACAAACATCCACACATGGAAAAATAGACGAGTATACTGGCAAACTGACACATATACAGATTACTATACGCACGCATATATACATGCACAATATTCAAAATTTTGTTTTTATCGACTTGTCAATTTGTCTGTTAAAATTTAAAGGTTTATTTGGAAACATACTGAACAGCCACAATACTGGATACAGTAAGAGCGAATTCGTAACATGACTAGTCATGGCAGACACAAACATATTTCAGTGCATGAACACATATGCGTAATTAGATATATACTCACGCAAATACACAAGCTAAAAACATACACGACTGAAGACTCCACAGATCATCATATTATATATATATATATATATATATATATATATATATATATATATATATATATATAACCACATACATGAAAATATTTATACAAAATTTCTGGCATTAAACTCGATAGATACACTATACACCAATCAAATGCGTATGCATGTACAAAAATTCACATATACATATATATGCCAAACCCTATATTGTTCATATGCAGGTTTGCTTGCGTGAGCCCCAGTGATCAAGCGTTGTGTGTGTGTGTGTGTGAGCACACGTCAATGTGTGTACAAGTATATATGTATGTCTGCGTTTGTATAAAAGACGAACAAAATTTTCCTCCGAATTTTCCTTCCACTTCCACAAAAATACATCAATGTACGCATCTCTACGAATAACCAATATTTTTTCAAAAAATTTAATCAGTTTGTCTGACGATCGCAAAAGCGTGAAACCGAGGATCACGAACTTACACACATCTAACTAACTATATATATATATATATATATATATTGGGCGTGTATAATGATAATATACGAATCTGCGAATGATCACACACACACACACACACACACACACACATATATATATATATATAAATATACACACATATACACAAACATACATATATGTAGACACCCATACATGGACATCTGAACATATATACATGCAAACAAGAATATATACGCACGCATATATATATATATGAACGCATGCATACATACATGTAAGATATACACACATATACAAGTAAATGCATGCATATACATGCACATCAGCAAGTAAATAAAATATCAATATGTCTACTAATACAAAAAAACAGATGTACACTTATATACATACATACATTATGCATAGACATTAATTTGCCGTTTTTTGATGGGTAACTTCATCCAACTCGGACGCTCTAACGAATTGCCCAGGTCCAAAATCCGGCATATATCAACACACATCCGGCAAGCACCCAACCCAACACCGACCGCCAACCTATAGAGCCATGAGGCATCTAATCCGACATCGATTATCGCACCAATACTCGACAGACCCCAAACCTGAACATACCATCCGACAAAAACCCAACACGTTTCCCCATAGCAAAGTCCGTCAAATCAACCCCACATAACCATGATTCTCAAGGCCCACTTTCCCACAATGTTTCCGATCTATTTAAAAATCTCCGGCTCCGCAAAAACCGATGTCGGGTAGAACACCCTACAACCATACATCCCGCCGACCAATGCCAGGTCGAACGCCCGGCAAATATCAGTATGATAACACATGGCAAACAACACACCCAGAAAGATCAACTAGAACGCCCAATCCGAACAAAAACATCCATCAGAAAGGCAGTTAAAAAGATTTTCCTTAATTTCTCAATATTACAACCCGCATTTTAATGTAAATGCTGAACTATGTTTACAATGAACTCATCTACAATGTTTACAATGAGCTCATTCATCTAGTTTAACAGTTTAGCCTTGCCCCTAAATTTGATAATTTTTAATTTTTCATTAAGACAGATGTAGCAAGTTGCAGGGAGGGAGTTACAAACTCGGGCCACTGTAAAGATTTTTCATTTGACAGTGGGTGCTTTGTCTTTTTCCTTTAAAGACCAATAGTATTTGGATAATGAATTGCTGTATTTATAAGAACTATTGTTGAAAGAAAATGTGTGCTGATACCAGCGAGTTATGAACGGGTTTTTAGTAGAACCGATAAAACCTTTACAGTATTAGGATTTTTAACTGTGGAGACGGTAAAAATATAAACTATGGAGCTAACTAGACAATTATTATGCATAGGGTAATCTTTAGAATGTCTACAATTACATCCGCTGGTATTAGTTCAATTGTCTTTGGTCCGATCTATTTGAGTGTTGTAATTTTCCGTGTTTTTTGGCTCATTATACTTGTTGAGGACGTTGTTATTATGTTTTTAATTATGTTTTATAAATTATTGGTGCAACTATAGCTTAACTTGAGTGTATTATTATTGAATATTTTGCTAAGAGGATTAGGTTTGAAAAAGTGTTTGCTGATTAGGCTTAAGAATCTTTGTCCAATTTAGTTTTAATCATCCTATTGTAGGGAGGGATAAACCAGATGATTTTTCTAGATCATTTTTCTTTCTGTTATCATTGTCAGCAGAGTTTTTGAATTTGATATCAGTAACCTTATAACCGCTGTTTCTAAATGCAGAATTATAAACTTTACTATGCTGATTAAAAATTACTTTACTAGATGAGTAGTTGCTGAGTCTATATTCAATAGAAGATGGTATACGTTTAATGACTGATAAGGGGATGGTTAGGATTTGGATTTATGTACATTATATATATATATACCTACATATAAGGTTGGAAAGTATTATTGTTAATGTCCAGAGTAACAACTAAAATGTCTATCTGCTTAATGTTGGTGGTTATTTCTACCCTAAGGCTTAAACTCTTTAATCCCCTGTGTATTATCTTCCTAATACGTTCAACCCTAATTCTATTAGAATCTCTAACAATCAGTAAACCATCATCTCTAACTAAACCTATACTATCAGTATCCACATCCTGGTGAGCAGTTACGTTGTAAAGCATAAATAATCCCACAAACTCAGAGGCTTCAGCCGAATCAAGAGAACCCATTGCAATGTCAAAATATCCATCGTAGATCTTTTTAGTACATTGTTCTTCATTATAAATTTGAACAGATCTTCTACATTTTAGTATAATATCCATCTCGCTAGTAGAAATATTAGACTACTCCTGTGCGAATTCGAAAGCCAAAGTAAAAAGATTCATAGAAATGTATGGATGTATGAAAGTCCATAATGTCGAAGTTAGTCCATATATACATTAAAAGTAAAAAGAGTAAAGCACAATGAACTGAAAGGGAAAAAAGAGAGACCACCTAATTTTTTTAGCTATTAATTGTTATTTATTTATTTATGTATTTATTTATTTATTTATTTATTTTCTTGTACTTTACTTTCAGAGTTCTTCTTTTTAGAGACTATCAATTCCCTGCTCTTTCCTTTTACCCGATTAACGTCCATTTTTTAAGTCTTTCAGTTCATAGTTATTTCTTTCTTCTTTTATTCCTTCTTTTCCTAAACAGTTCTGCCAAACATATTTTTTGTAATGTTCTCGAGATTCCTTTCTTTATCTTTGTTAGGCCGTGTTCGTATCGCCTCTAAAATTCTTTTCAACTTTTACACTGGATCTGATTCTTAGCTTTTATTTTATTTTATTTTAATTTTTGGTCCGTTTCTGTCGCAGCGCCGTGAATTTTTTTAATGTATATCATGTGAATATAGTAAGTTACTTAGCACCAAAACGTAATATGTATTGATGTCTAACTATGACAAACATAAAAACACTCTCCATATTTAACTGACCAGAAGATCAGAACAACAACTGAAAAATAAATTTCCATTTTTTATAATAATAATAATGTTATTTATTAATAGATTTATCACATCAAGTTATGTATTTATCAGAATGTTTTGCTGTGAAACGATATATGACAAATGTTCAGTTTATTGAATTAAAAAAAATGATTAGTTGTTATTTTTTCTACGTGCACACTTGAATAGTAATAAACCTCCGTGAGTTGCTTATTTGTTCCTCTCTTCCTTTTTTCTGCTGCAGGACAGTTTGCGGAACAAAGGAAGTATATGTGAATGAAAAATTTATCGTCTGTTTTTTACGCCCCGAACTGATGGCTCTTTCTTTTTTTTTTCTTTTTAGACGAGAAGAGAAAAGAGAAAATGAGAAAATGAGAGAAAGAGAGGGAGTGAAAAGAGAGAGAGAGAGAGAGCAAGAAAGGCATCTAACCACCATGCACAACTCTCGCAGTCTCGTCTCTCCCCACCACATCTTCTCTTCCATATGTCTTTATTTATATCCCGACTTTTATGTAGGGAAACTGTTACGCCTCTCTTGCGATATACATCTAGAATCGTCCAGGAAAGACTAGATTGCTCCCGCAATTTCCCGAACTGGAAGTCCCTTATTTATTTATATTTTTCTTCTTTTTTCTCCTCTTTCTCTCTTCTCTTTTTTATTCATTTTCTTTTACTTTGGTTATTTATTTATCCCATGTCACTCTTTACACAGGACCGTCTTTTTATTCATATTAAAAATTAAACAGCATATTTTATTAAGCAGCATTTGAATTCTACGTTGGAAAAACAACACATCTTTTGAGGCTAACCACAAGTTGACTCAATTTTCAGCCTCTTCATATGAATGAAAATGTCGATCAGCCAGGTCGTCTGCCATCAATCGGAGCATGCGATAAACGGACAATGTCTGGTGAATAGGCAGGTGGGGTAGAACTTCTCATTTAAACATTTCAAAGTAGGTTTTAACCCGTTTTGCAACATGTGGCCATTATAGTCGATAGTGATTCCACGTGATGTTTTCAGGCGATTTGAGTAGCTCATAATAAACTACATCTAGCTGATCTCTCCAAATCCAGAGCAGAGGCTTCGAGCCACGGATATTCTGCTTCACCGCGAATGTGGATGAATGGCCGGGCTTATCTTACGACCTTCTACGCTTATGGTAATCGTAGTGTGTCCCTTTATCATCGCCAGTTACGTTAAGATGCAACAAAACCTTTTCTTTTTCTTACGTTGAATCAGCTATTCACACATGACAATAGGCCATTTGCCGTCTCTCGGCTTCAACTAATACAACACGCAACAACCTTGCTTTTGAATAATTCCTAATACTTTCAAACGTTTTGAAATTGTTGTGTAATCAACTCCTACTATTTTTGCGTTTCTGACAGAGCATAGTCGGAGTAAATTTCCAAAAGATTTCTATGGGCTTCAGCTGCAGGTATTTTTTTAATAAAGTAGCGCAGTAAAATTTCCGCAAATAGAATTTCTTTGGCACGGAATCCGACATTAAAGCACTGAAATACATAGTTTGTTACACCTCGGTGAAATTAGATACACTGAATTCTATACTTGTTCACAGTACTTCCTTATAGATACTTTAAAATTATAGAATAAGTACATTTTAGAATTGAAACCTCAGCCAAACAATCAAACTAATGATAAATGATAATATTTTTTTTTTTTTTGTAAGCGTTTCACCCCGAGCAAGGCATGTCACTGCCACTACTATGCAGGGGGCTACGTAGAGTGGAGAAAGGCTGATTAAATATAGGAAATGACAGAGGGTGGGTGATAGGCGGGTAAGGATACCGAGAATGAGGGTTGGGTAGATTAGAGTGTTGTGAGAATAGTTGGGAGTTAGTGTGATAGGAGGTGTCTATTGACCCTACATTTAAACACCTGGATATTGTAACTGTCGGGAAAGCAGACTTGTGGAAGGGAGTTCCACAGGCGGGAAGCGCGAGAAAAGAAGCTGTTGGAGTAGAATTTACGGTTACATCTTATTTGTTTAACTGTAAAAGGGTGGGACCTAGTTGCCAATCTAGTATCTCGTGTAAATTCGTGCTTAGGCGGCACCAGTGATCTAAGCTCATCGGAGCAGAAGCCATGAAAGTACTTGTAGAAGAGGCACAGGGAAGCCACATCACGCCGGTGTGAGAGAGGCTGCAGCCGGTCTGCCAAGTCAGTATCAACCACGTTACAGATCCTCCTTTGTATTTTGTCAAGAAGCCCAAGGAGAGCAGCAGGGGCACTCGACCAGATATGGCAGCAATATTCAATACACCGGGCGGATGGTAGATTTGTATATGTGCAGAATAAATTCAGGTGGGAAAAATTTCCGGGCCCTGCACAGGGAGCCGACTTTCATAGCAGCAGATTTGGCAATGGATTCAATATAGTCATTCCATTTGAGGTCCGCCGAGAGTGTAAGGCCAAGGAGGCGTAGTATTTTACTCTCTGGGAGGCTAGCCTGTCCCATGCTAATGGGAGGTAGATGCGATTGTCTATGGTGATTAGTTGATAACAGCTTTGTTTTGGAGGCATTGAAATTTACCAACCATTCCCTACCCTAGGTCACTACGGATTGGAGGTCCCTTTCAAGTACGGCAGCGAGGTTCACTTTGTCGTCCAGACCTGGTTTCTGATCGATGCGGGAGTAGATTGTTGTGTCGTCGGCATACATGCCAACTTGGGATCTAATGGTGTCGGGGAGATCATTAATGTAGATCAGAAAGAGCGTGTGACCTAGGATAGAACCTTGAGGGACGCCCGCGTTCGTCTGGTAGTTTTGGGAGGCATGCCCATTTAATACCACCTTCAATGTGCGGTTAGAGAGGAAAGACTGGATGAGGTGAAACAGATGTCCAGTTATCCCATAGCTACGCAGTTTGCACAAGAGGCCAGCATGCCAGACCTTGTCGAATGCTTTGGAGACATCCAAGGCAACGGTTCGGGCTTCACCATTCTTGTCAAGTGCCTGGTATATGTACTCGGTAATGGTCGTTAGCATATCAGCAGTAGACCTGGTGAAGCGAAACCCATACTGTTTGTCAGAGAGAAGCCCGTTGGCCATAAGATGCTGAATCACCTCGGCGTTGATAATGGTTTCGAAAAATTTGCCAAAGATTGGAAGGAGACTAATAGGACGGTAATTGGCGGGGTCTGAGGGTTCGCCAGAATTCTTAAATATAGGTACTACGCAGGAGGACTTCCAACAGGCAGGAAAGCAGGAAGCAGATAGGCAGAGGTTATAGAGTTTAGAGAGGACAGAGGAGAGTTCTGGGGCACATTTCTTCAGTACTATGACTGGGATTCCGTCACCGCCGCTCGCTTTGTGTGGGTCAAGTTGCGCAATTATCTTGGCGACCAGCGAGGGTGTAATGTGGACGTTATTTATTTGAGCCTTAGTTCTTGGTGGGAAGTCTGGTGTAGGTATTCCTAACGAGTCCAGTGTCGAATTGGTTGAGAATCTACGGGCAAAGCATTCAGCCTTGTCGGCTGGGGAGGTTGAGAACTTCAAATTCATTGATTAGTGGGGGTATTGAAGTCTTGTTCCTGCTGAGCACGCTTTTTCAGAGACGCCAGTAATCTTTGGAGCCAAACTTAGAGGATGCTATGCGTTGCCTAATTCTGGTAGCAAACGCCCTCTTGGCTTCGTTCATATAAATAGAAAGATTATTTGGTTCAACATACCGTTTAACTAAAAAGTAATCCAAAATAGGAACAATATTTTAAAAGTCAGCCGAAGAAAAAACACTAATGAATTAAAACATAACAATAATGCCTTGACGAAACTTTAAAATCAGCATAATTCGACTCAAATATGTAACAGATTCTTCACATTAATAATATACATGTAGATATGTGTATATATATATATATATGTGTGTGTGTGTGTGTGTGTGTGTATGGGTCTATATATATATATGTATATGTGTACATATATATATATATTTGTATGTTTATATAAATATGTTTGTGAAGACTCAGAGACAAATATAAACTTATATTAACTAACGTTACTGTTCAACATACACCTAAGCAGACAAGCGGTTTCACATAATCTTAGATTTACATTATTATGCTATTTACTATCCAAAATATTTCAAGCACATAAATCTAAAAATTATGTATAACCTTAATACACATGAACAAATATATAACCAATAAGAACTAGCCCCAAATCCCAATATGCTAGTAATCTGTCTTTTTGTTTTTCTGTTTTTTTTTTTTTCGGTCTTTGAAGAAGCTTTAATAAAAGTGACACATGTTAGAGTGACATGTGTTACCGATTTGATCTTTTTTTAAATTTATTATATAATCCTGTCGGATTCCAATCCATGTATCCGACTCATGTATATCCGACTCATGTATATATATATATATATTGTTCAAGTAAGATAATATTCGGTTTCATGGTTGCTGTTTTTTTCAATAGTTTACTGATTAAACATATAAAACATATATATATATATATATATATATAGATAGATAGATAGATAGATAGATAGATGTGTGTATGTGCGGAGTGTGTGTGTGTGTGTGTGTGTGTGTGTGTGTGTGTGTATATACAGAGTATATTAAAATAATTTTAAATTTTTGGGGACGGCTTTCTGATACCAAAATAAGGTGAAATATCCATATAAATATCGTCAGCACAGCAACTCATAACAAATGTTTAACATGTTCATTGCTTGCCTGTAGACACGCATGCACCTGTTTGATCGTTGATTTGCATACCCTTACAAATACTCCCACATGCTGTCGAATAGTTTCGCAGGATCCCATAACAGGTTCATGAAGCATCTCTGCATTACTAATATCTGCTGCATACACTAGATGAGCATACAAAGGATTGAGGTAAGTAGAATGTGCAGGCCATAGAATCCGTCCTCACCTACCTAAACATTTTTCATTGTAAACGTCAGCTAGTGCATGGTGAAGTGACTAAAATGCGCCGAAGCACATCATGCGTGAATCACATATGTGTCTTCGTATTGGCAAGGGTACATCCTCTAACATACCTGGAAGTGTTTTCGAAATAAATCCCTATAGACAGCACATGTATGATGAGCTGAAATAACAGACAGTTATATGCAATTCCTTAATCGTAAGGTGATCCTGGTTAGTATCCAGTATTTTATGACGAGTGATTCCCGTCCGTCCACAAATTTTGGTTGTGTAAATGTGCTATTCCATCTCTTCTAAATGCTGCCTTCTCCGTAAACAAGAAACAACAACAAATCGGCAGTCTGTACAATAAAGCTTGGGTTAAAGCTCTCTCAAATGTTGAGTGATTAGTTTGTGAAAATCCTGCACAC
This sequence comes from Ascarosepion bandense, assembly GCA_037127315.1. Classification (NCBI taxonomy): domain Eukaryota; kingdom Metazoa; phylum Mollusca; class Cephalopoda; order Sepiida; family Sepiidae; genus Ascarosepion; species Ascarosepion bandense. The sequence continues at coordinate 2,181,090 of JBBBDQ010002324.1, forward strand.
GTTGCAGATGATATGGTTACAGGGGCTTCTCTTGAAGTATCCACCATGCCGTACTATGAGATGTGCGACATGCTTCAATCACTTGAGGTGAGCTAATAGCTGGATCGTCTCCTATAGACTAGAGAATGTAATCTCACTTGATCCGTAGTTTGTCGTGCAATGAATTCTGTCTCAGCGTAGCAAAACTAAGCTGCAGCAAAGGATGGATGACCCGGCAGCCTTTGATGTGGATTTACCATTTTCGCAGCTGTATGTAAATATCATAGCTGTCTGACATGTATATCGTTCCATAGTAAAACGGAACACATCTCAGTGAACTCGCTACTAGACACGTTAATGCCTCAAATGTACACGAATAACAAATGTAACTTAATCTGCACGGTTAATCAGTGCCGTCTACTGTAAACTTGCTTTAAACTTAATAACTCACAAAATAAGGATTTGCTGACATATGTTTATATGGATTTTGTCGTTGCTGTTTTGTGAGTAACACCAACAAAGCCTGTGAAATTATTCGTGATACATCCTGCACACACACACACACACACACACACACACACACACTCACACATACATATATATATATATATATATACACTCTTTGTCGTGAGTCACTATAATTGTAAAGGTTTGCTGAATTATGAATGTCAATTTTGCGTCCAGGTTCATACATCATTTCACTCTCGCTGGCAGATGTTTGTTTTGACATTGTGGGACACTTAAAACAAAAACAATAAAACAAAAGCATTGGAAAATTGAGTTAGATCGAAGAGACTGTATATCCAGATACGTCTGATGAAAAAACAATTAAACATAAAATTTATTAATTTTGAATTCAGCTTTCTTATTTTTTAAGTGGATTTCCACTGTTCTTAATCATAACAGGAGCTCGTCTATATAGTTCCCCTAATACGTATATATATCATTCCATCATCAAAAACAGTAATTTAGGCCGATGTCAACAATCTAGAGGACGAAAGAATTTCTTCGTTTATCAGCTATAATCTTGCTCTCATATATAAAAATTCATATATCATATTTACCACACACACACACACACACAGACATATATTTATATGCCAAAAGTTTCAGGTTATACTATGTAATAACGAATGTATCTAACTGCAATCTGTTACCGGCCAAATGTTTGACATTTCTATTTATTTTACGTCTTCTACTCTCATCGCTTCCCACACACATTCTTCACTCTATGCATTTTCTCAATTTTTCTTTTTTGTTAAACCCAGACGCCTCAAGACCCTTATGTGTATCTATTTATATTTCAACTCCTACCAAATTTTAGGTCTATTTCTCTCTGAGTCGTTCTCATCGGCTCTTTCCTCTTAGCTCTTTCTTTCTCTCCTGTCTTCCTACACACTTAATTTTCTTATGTATCTCTGTTTCCTTTTTGTTTTACCCCCTTTTTTTATTTCCTTTTTTGCTTTCCTTTTGTACATTCTTTACCTCGTACAATTATTCAAAAATAAAGGGAAAGCGAAGTTTAGTTTATTAATTATTAATTATCTGATGAGACATTGTTTTTTTCGATGTCGAAACAAAATGTAAAATTTTGGAGTAAATTATAATTTGTACATGTTCTAAACTATAACTTATCATATATATATATATATATATATATATATATATATATATATATATATTCAGAGTGTGTTACTTTATCTAGGCGGATTTCGCTGTCTATTAACAATTTTTTTTTCTTCCAATGTTTGAGTAATATTTATTATTCGAGCAATTTTTCTTCTATCCGTAAGGATGCCCTTCCCCTTATCATGTTAATTCTGTAATATACAAATTTGAATGTATTTGTGGACATCACTACATAGAGATGCCGTTGGATTTTAGAATTAGACAACATATTTTTCCTAGAATTTTGAATCCTGCTGCTAGTAGTAGCCAACTTGTGAATACATCCGAGTCGTCCATTACACAACATGTTCTAAATAATAGGAATTGTGTGCGTGGATTGAGTGTGAACCGTTTAACTTTTCTATCACGATCCTACTCTTTATATCATGTAAATGTTCTAGAGTCACTGTACATCAAATCCCGCAAGCATTCTCTCTGCATACAGAGAGATTGATTCCTAGGTTTTAATGTCATTGAACTCTAGTTATTGGATTTATTTTCTCGCTCTCATTAATCATCTTTTAATTTACATGCTTACCATTCCCAGAAATAAAATTGTTAAGCCCTGGGACGAAAAAAGTTGTTCTTTTAGTTTTTCGTAAAAATGTCATGTAATTTACGCTTATTCCAAGCTATTATTAAGTTTTATACGACTAAGAATTTGTTCATATAAAAACACACAGAAATACAGAGAAAGAGAGAAGATATATGTGAGAGTTAGAGAGAGAATGGAAATCAAATACATTACGTCCAGCTGACAAGTTTATATGGCTTTCATGCCGCCTCTCCCTTCAAACAATTTAAAACAATTTAATTCTTTCAAGACAACGCCGAATAAAATAAGTGGAGGGTATGATCGCAACCCACCCCATTCCACCCCTGCTTGTCAGTTTTTGTATATCTCTTCATTTCAGTTTCTGTTCTTTTATTTAAGACCAAATGTTGATTTAATTTTCTTTCATTCCTGAACGGAGGTCAAAGGTTTATAATGGGTAACGACAACACATACTACTGAGAATTAGAAAAAAAATTGCCTTAAAAAAAAATTGTTTTCAAAAGTATATTGCTGTTTTGTTTGACCTCAACGGTATTTGAAATAACTGCGCATCTCCCATCGGCGACAAATGTTGATGCTTTCAACTTTATGCAAAACCCGGGTCAAAAGTTTTTGATGACTAAACGATAACATTGTTTCTTTTTCTAATTTTGAAAATTTTCACGGCACATCTTAATCTCTTAATATGGCCTTTTACCATTTGAATCGCAAAAACAAATAATGTTAGTATTTTGAAAATGTCATGAATTTAAATATTTCAGTCTTCACGGGAAATACTGCCACGCTATTATATACCTTCTATTTCTATTTGCGTAAGTAAATTGCAAAATCATCATTTTGCATATATTTACTTAAAAATTATAATTAATTTGGTCATATAAATTTGTTTTGTTGTCAAGTTATTAAAGTAGAATCACTGAACGTTCTGAAATTAGTATAATAAACAAACATAATGAATATCGATTTGTATGTTTCCTGTCCCATCTGTAGTAGGAAGGGAGGTAGATCAATTTAAGTTTGTTCATTTATAAGCGCTTACCTCTCTTCTTTTAATAATATATACAAATAAAATATTTATTTGCATTTAGAGACAATTAGTTCTGGGAGCACAATGAACAATTTAATTAGTTTTTACCCACATGTTTCATAGATCGTAGTTTTGTTTGTTGCAGATTTTCATGGGAGACACTTCGATACCTTTGTTAAGTAAATTGCTTGTTTCAACTTAGTCTTGACATAGGCTTTGTAATCGTCGTCTTTGTTTATCTGTTGTCAATCTTATTCTTCGGAGAGATATTTCCATTACATTGTTACATTAAGCACGTAAAAGTTTTTACATGAAACGATATTGTGCAGAGAACTTTTTTATCAGGAATAATACATTTTTTATTTTATAAACCACCGAAAGTCTTAAAATATAAATGGAAAGAATTAATACAATGTTTCATTGGCTTCTATTTTAGTTGAGAATTCTTTATCTCCGTTTATTGAATATCAATACATTGTTTCAAGACGAGATGGATACACTAGTTTGAAGATAAACATGAAATCAAATTTATGTTGAAATATATTATATCTAGATTCCAAGCAATTGTATTTCAAAATTATATAATTAAATGTGAAATATATATAATTAAATCTGAAATACAAGTAAAAGATATTTTACAACTCTGCCATTTACCCGAAATCATACTCCAACGTGTTTTTATGTTAAGTCAGAAAAACTAAAAGATTCAACTTAAAAATTGAATCGTAATCTTTTATTAGTTTTAGTACAGTCAACGGAAACTGGATAGCATTATCTTAATGAAGTATCTTAAGCATTATTCAAAATGTATAAAATTTAATATCGCTCGTCATATCTATTTTCTATCTTCCAAGAAGAATCAACAGCAAAGTGATCGGAGAATATGCAATTGCAACAAAACTTAAGATTTTTCATGACATAACGCAAATAGAAGTTTCTATGATTTTAAATTATGCAAAAAATATTAATAATTTATGTCTGTTTGAAAGTTTAATTCCATCTTTATTTATAGCAGGCAGATAATGGTAAAGCAGTTTAACAATTGTATTATATTTAAAATTACAATTCTCTTAACTTTAAAAGCATAGTTTGCATCATCCATTTATACACACACTCACGTATATGTATATAATAACTAGTATATATATATATATATATATATATATATATATATATATATAATATCTAAAAGCAATAGAATCTTTAACCTTAGTGATGAGCTGTGATACAGCGAAACAGAACTGTCTGCGGATGACTATTTATGCTCTCACACCCTGATTGAGCATTCTGGAAGAATAGTAGACTTTGAAAAACAGTAGCTACTCTGGCATTTACGCATCGCTCATTATGTAATGAATTAGAGCACTCTGGCTATTGGTGGGTGTATGATACATCATACGCTAAAAGTCTGCCTCCTTCTACCGAGCGACCATAGCTCAAAGGTAGAATCGCCGACTGACGCCAGTTCGGTCGGGTTGCAATCCTGAGTTAAAATGTCGTTCGCAAATGAAGAATATATATATATATAACCTCCCTCTTTTTAGTTAGTGTATATTTGGAGTTGTGCTTTGGATTTTCCCCATGTTCCTGAAGACACCTCGCAGTAGAAACGGGATAGCCTGGTGGTAAACCTTAATTGTTGAGTATATATATATATATATATATATATATATATAGTTTGGGTATTTAGAGACCAAATGTTATTTAAAGTAAATGTTATTAACAACAACAGACATTGTGTGTGGATTAACATTTCGAAATTACGAATATTTCCTTCCAGACGAGGAAAAATTTCGTCATAAACTGTCCAAATTTCAATTTAGAAGTTGGTCAGGAAACTATTTCACAATGATAATGAGAAACCTACAAGAAAATAATATTATAGGGACGGAAATATTATACTTTTTGTATGATCAGCACTAGAAAAGATGAAGCAGGAAAATAGAATGACCAGATTGGATCATGAAGATGCTCACATCCTTGAAAAGAAATCATAGAAATAGTATACGAGAGTGGAAACATACGGGAATTTGTCATTCGATTAACTTTAGTAACATTACCTAATAAACAGCATACAAATGGATGTTAGTTCCATTGGAGAATTATCTTAATGAATCACCTAACCAAGTTAATGATTTGTCTCCTCATGAATAAGGGGTCAAGAAAATTTAGACTGAAAATAAGACAAGACTAGCCTAGCTTTGTCATAGACACTGGAACAAGAAATACAAAAAGGGGGAGATCCCACAACAATGAAGATATCTCATCGATAGTTAGATTAGGTAGACCAGTAGTGATGAAACCTAATATATACACACACGTATAAGATGTTTATGATCAGCATGCTATTGGAGCGATATACAAATGCAGTCGGATGTTCACCTATATTTCGTTGATTACACAAAAGTATATTTTAACTGTTAGGAAAACTAGATTTACTTGGAGAGGATAACCGATTAACCTTGGCAAAGAATTTACTGGGAGTAAGCCCCCTACATACGAATGAAAGTGCAATTGATAAAACTTACAAAATAGAAAAGATCATTAGACAAGGATGCCTCTTCTGTATAGATCGGTTTAACGTCTACAGCGAAGATACCATAAGCGAACTGGAGACACTTATTTTATGTGCTGACTCTTTTCAGGGCCTTGGAGTCATGGCTGTTCACAGTTTCCTTTAATGAGTCGCTGATAATATCTTTTCTTTTCATTATCTCTTAAAAACCCCGTTCTAAAATGTATTTACTCAAGCACGTTACGTAAGTTACGAGTTTTCTTCTTTTCATCCTACCTTCAAATTGAGTATCAACTTTTCTAAACCGTCTTTCCTTATTATGTACCTTAGAAATATCAACTGTCTGTTTTTAATGATTACTATAAATGTCCCTTTTGTTTCAATTCTCTCTAAAACTTTGTCATTGCTCCCATGTTCATTACATGTCATTCTCAGCATCTTTTTGTAGAGCCACGTGGCTACTGTCTCTTCATCTGTAAAGAGATTATCCAGCATTCTTTGTCGTATAGCAAGACTGATATGACCTCACAAACAAGGAAAGTACTAACGTATTAAACACCAAACAAAAGGTTCTCTATAAAACAACAATGAACAGTAGATAAAGACAAACTTGAAAGACCTATTCGACATTACTATAGAATCATTGCTTTCTGGCGAACCATGAATATTCGTAGACCTACTTATATTGTACAATTTAACTGCCCATAGTGATGTTGGCATTGGGTTATATATCTTACGTTTATAATAAAAACTAATATAAATGTTGATGTAACTCTTGAATTAGTCAATAAAGTATACTCCTCCTACTTAAAAAATAATGCTAATCCGATTTAAATCTATCCTAAATCAATCACTTCACTATACATATGTGTATATAAAAAAAAATAAAAAAAAAATTACAAGGTTTAATATTAACTAGAAATAAGGTGTATAACCCTAATTAGTATTGACTAAAAGAGTAAGGTTGGTAACCATAATCGGTATTAATTAAGATTAATTAGAAAGTAAGGTTAATAGCTAAATTTTGTAAAGTTAATAATCATAATTAGAGTAAGGTTAATAATCAATATTAGAATAGGATCAATTAAGGTTAATAACCATAACCAAAATAAGATGAATTATATATTGAATAGATATGAAAATAGAAGTTAAGAATTAAAAGGTGTTTTATTATTATTATTATTATTAACTAATTAGTTTTAACTAATAAAGTAAGGTTATTAAGCACAATTGATGTTGATCAATATTAATTATAAAGTAAGGTTAAATTCCCTAATTAGGAAGTTCAATAACCATAATTAGAGTAAGGCCAATAACCATAACCATAATTAGAGCGAGGTTAATAGCCATAACTATAATTAGAGTAAGATTTATAACCATAAATAAAATTACAGTCAGGTTAATAACCATAGCCATAGCCATAATAAATCGAATCATATATAGACTAGATATGAGAATAGAAATTTATATGAGAATAGAAAATTAAAACTTACAAATTTAATAGTGAAAATGATTTCCAAAAAATGATCTAATTAAAAATCAAAGATTTAAAATTAAAAATTGAATAGAGAAAGCGATTCCCAAACAATGATATAAAAAATCAAAAATTAAAAATTTAAGACAAAAAACACATTCCCTAAACCCAATATTAAGATTATACATGCAAACTTACACCGATTGTAAAGACTCTGCAAAAATAAAAATAAAAAAAATATCTGCACCAACTAATAAATTCCAACGGTCACAGACTGACTACATTATCTTGCTAACACCCACCAACACACACTAACACTCTCCACAAAAAATTCCAACTGTCAACGAAATATCACAATATCAAACCCCCCCAGCCAATACCCCTAACAAAACGAAATAAATAAAAATGAAAAGGATTCCCAGTACCACATCGCCTGACGAAGCATCGGTACTCCGATGCAGAAACGGACGCACCTTCGTAGCGTTTATATATAAAGAAGTTATGTACATGTTCTAAAATATAATTGATAATATATATATATATATATATATATATATATATATATAAGTAAAATATATCTAGTTAGTCAGACAGACCTACCTAGGTTTCACGTAAACGGATCGTCAGGAAAAGCTGGCTAACGCAAAATAAACAAACAATATGTATAAATGAAATTCAATCAATTCAGTTTTGAAATTCAATAAATTATCGGTTTGTTTATTCGAAGCTATAGCAAGTTTTTTTGTCTACACACAACCTCCCAATTTTCTGGCCGACTTTATATTTAGCCCATCTCTTTAATACTTCCCATTTCAAAATAAGGTCTATATTAAGCTCTTGTTTAATGGACCACACAAAACTGAAATATTGAATAATTTATTATTTAACATACAAAATACTCCTGCTATTCATAAAGTGGCATACGTTTTTTTAAGATTTTATATATCTTTCCTTCTGATAAAATAAAATGCATAGTAGTAGCACATGTAACTATAAAAACAGTCGAGTGAATTTCAAATGGATAAGGTATTTCAAGAGTAGCTTTGATATAATCGAGACAATTTATGATTAACTGGGAAAAACATAAGTAAAGTTGGGAATTGTAGAAAGCCTCGCTAATGCAAATGATATTTTACGTTTCATTGTTGCGTATTTGAATACATTAGTGACAAAATTAATTTCAAGACACTACTTATTGTTGAAATAACAATTTAGGGGTCCCATTAGTGTTATTGCGCAATATAAATTCTCATGAAGGCTTACGTAATGGAACAACTCTTACTTTAATGACAACAGACTATCACAGTGTACCATGTTTGGAGAAAGATGAACGGTTGAGAATTTCAACATTCTTCAGCGTGCTGCAAAAAATTCTAGTCTATTAAATACCCGATTTACTGAGTTTATTGTCAGACTGAATAATAGATCACGTTTATATATTTTACGTTTTTGTATTTTCATAATATCGAACACTTTCTTAAATTGAGGTTCATCAAAACAATGATAATAACGCGATAACGTGATGAACGAGAAGAAAGTTGAGTTAATGCTAAGTGTAAAAACAAGCTTGTGAGATTGCAAGGTGATATGAATTCTTAGAGTTGGAAGGAAGTAATGTAGTGGGTGCCATAGGGATGATATATTTCATTTGTAAAATGGTGGCATCATTTCTGACCCTTCCATATACAGTGTCACTTATTAACAGAGAATATCACTAAACGTGAAAAGGTCATTGGCTACCAACAGATCTATATTAATTTTACCCGGAGGTGCATTAGAGAAAATTTATTCAACAACAAAACAGTGACACCGGCACAGGTCGCACCCACGTTTAATACAAGATATGCTAAAGCCACTTCCATTCGCAATTATTTATTCTTTACTTTCTATGGAATACATCAGTTGAACATTCAACAGGGCGTCTTTGTTAACAAAAAAGCGAACACACTACGTCACATGAAGTTGTAACGTCGTTAATTGGATGTCTAGCAAATTGTGGCAGGATCAGATTAAATATTATTCCACCTGCTTCTGGGTGCTGAATAGGCCACATGAAACTAGTTGTTGATAAGGCAGTATGCATGTAATCTAGAATTAGTGGAGGACAATTATCGACTTAATGAGTAACATAGTCAGGACATGAGCTCAACTGAACATTTATTGAACGTAGGGGAGAGGACATTTCGCGTTAACCATCCTCCATCTGAAATCAACACGCAGCTATGAAAAACTATAGAGACGGTATGACACAATATTTGCTCATTGTTTCCAAAATACTGTGAAATCGACTCCAAAATGTTATAAATTTTCGGATTATGCACAGCGAGAGGTATCAGTCTATGTTTTGGGGCATGTCAGTGTATTCATACAAATTGATATACAACTTATTTTAGTTTATTATTTAAGCTAATTAAAATACTTTTACCAGAAAAAATGTTTGGAGGAACGCTAATTATGGAAATTACAACAATGTGAAAAATAATATTTAAGTTTAATGAACACTCACCGAAATAAAAACTAATCTCTTTACATTTTTCAACAATATAGTATTTGATGAACAGAGATTTATAATATTACATAAAGTAAATAGTTAATTTTTCATGTTCAAATCATACTTACAATACCATATTTTGAGTGAAACTATAAAACGGTTTTTAAATTTAAATAATTTACCTTCGATTTACGGCTAATTTTATACAATATAGTGTTTTTCCTGTTTTATGAAAAATGTATTGGCTGCAGAAAAATTGTCCAATTATGTCCGTATTATGTGGGTTTCGAAAACTGAAATTATTCCGGCGCTTTTTGTTGCGATTTGTTTCGTGATTCATATCTCCATCCATTTGGTAGCAGATTAATAATTGGTATAGTCGCTAAAACTAAAAATAACTGTCAGATATTCCTAGTTTAATTATTTACCAGAGTTATCCCCAAAGAAGCGGGCCGTAACACATGGTCGGTTTTTAATGTGAGACATTCCGATTGTGAACGCTCGTGCAAAAATCCCCCATAATCACAGCATTAACTGGATCGTAGGTGCATTAACTAATTTATGATAATTAAAAAAATATGCATTGTACAGTACAAGAAAATGTGAAAAATATTTATATAAGTTCTGAAATTACGTTAAATGTTAAATTTTACTATTTAGTTAAAAACAAAAAACAAAAATATTTTAGCACGATTATCCGCCATACATTGCGTCCTTGTCAACATCTCGTATCAGTCATCTGTCATCGCTTCAATGACTGACATAAAACAGGGCTACCGTAATTATTTTTATTGTAAATTTCTGACAGTAAACAATTATTAATTGATTGAAAACAGATAAAGTTAAGTTTTAATTTTAAAATTTCACTTAAATAACCTGTCAGCGATGTACATTTTATTTTTGCAAGATTTTTAAAAACAGAAATTTGGCTACTGTTTACGTAATGTAAAATCAATCAAAAATGGCGGTATATTTAAAAAATTGGTAAAATTTCAAAATTTTAGATTTCAATCAATTTAATTTTGGTTAAAAATACACCAGTATATTTTGCTGACTATAATTATTATATTTTATCTCTTGGCTTTCAATTAAAACTAATTTTAAAGCTTGAAGATAACTTATTTGTTTTTAAAATTTCAATTTAAATTTAGGTATCGAAAATGAGTGAAGGTACCTACTATAAATAAATATTGTATAAATATATAAAGAAAACTAAAAGAGAAATATGTATTTATTTTCTTTTTAAGTTGAGATTGGACGTTACAACCCGTAAAGCATGTTTATAAACATGATAGACATGATCCCAATAAAAGGATAAAACACATGTAATTTCTATTTAAAAAAGAAGCATGACAACTATTTTTCAGCCTGAAACTGCCGGGTATATATATGTATACATATACCTGATTGCCTCCAGATGACAATCACTTTAAACTTAGAACACTTTGGATCAAATCACAAGAACTAACCAACGTCTATATCCAACTGAAGTTTTGGCATTTATAAACCTAATGTCAAGTAACCTTTTTTTCACCAGAGCTCATATTGCAAATTGTGACACTAATGATTTCTCTTACTCTTCGTATTACTGGTTCCCATATTGTGTTCAACTTTATGCTTGGTCGTACTACCAGCTGAAAAAGGCAATGCAACTGAAGTGATGAAAAAACTGAATACACCAAAGGAAATTGCAGATCTTACGGCAAGTGGTAGCTATAACAAGGTAAAGAAAGACCCCACGTTAAAAAATAAGATCACTTCTAGCCTAAGACATACAGGCAGTTGTCTCAACTTTATAACCAGCAACTTGACATGTATGGTATACCTAAGATTTATGAAGTCGGTATTCCGCTCAGGCCGATTGTTAGCAGCCTAGGCTTGGTGTGCCACCCTCTGAGTCGCTTCCTTGTAGATATAATTGACCCACTGATAGGAAAGTCACCATCATATGTTCAAAACTTCGCCTAGTTCATGGAACCTATCAAGAATGCTCCCATCTAATACAACCGGATGGTGAGTCTAGATGTGACAAGGTACCCACGGTGGAGGCACTATCAGTAATCAGGGATAGGCTGGCCTCGGACTCATTTCTAAGATAACATACCAGTGTTCCACTAGGTAACCTAATGAAGATGCTGATTTCCTGCACACAAACAACACAATTCAGATTGGGATCAGAGATGTATCGCAGGATGAAGAGTTAGCAATGGCCTCGCTATTATCACAATCACTGACTAAAATATACATGGAATACTTTGAAGAGATAGCATTAGAATCCACAGTTCTAAAGTCAACTCTATGGCTGAGATATGTTGATGACACCTTCATACTCTGGCCACACCAGGAAGAGGTCCAGACGCTACTCGACCATGTGAACTCAATAAGCTCATCCATCCATTTGGAAACAGAGAGTGACAACAAACGGACATTCGTTGATATGCTAATATTTCGAACAGAGGTGAGGTTCAAGACATCCGTATACTGTATGCCAACATTCCCTGGACAATACCTCAACTTCAACTCCCACCACCCATACAATTTAAAGAAAGTGATCGTCAGCTGCCTTCAACAACAAGCAAAGGTCATAAGCGGCAACCCAGAGTCCTGCGAACAGGAAATGGTCAGCATAAGCAGTAACCTACAACAAAACAATTATCCCGAGTACATGACAACAACTCCACCATACATGGAAGGGAGGGTGCATGAGCATAACAACACTCAGAAAACAGCTTCGTTCTGTCTACCCAATGTGAAGGGGTTAGCGGAAAAGATACAAAGGGTCTGTATTATATGTAGTGAACCAGGTATGTCTACTGAGTGAAACTCCCAACAGAGTAGGACATGACTAAGGAATGCGTGTACGCCATTCCATGTAGTTGTGGAAAGAAATATAAAGGAGAGACAGGCCGCCCCTTTAAGGTAACAAGAACATCAAAAAGCCGTAACACGAGGGGCGATAGAAAAATCAGGCATAGCTGATTGCATATGGAGGGAGAAAAAAGATCACCGCCTCCTATGGGATCAAGTTGAAGTAATAGATAACGTCACTGGAAACTAGTGTAAACTTAAGGAATCAGCACATATGCTAGGCTACAAACATCTCCTAAGCCGACCAAGCATAAATATGAACAAAATATGGGAACCAGTAATACGGAGTGCCAGAGAAAATCATTAGTGTCAAAAATTGCAATATGAGCTGTGGTAAAAATATACTAGAGAAAAACATTAACATTAAAATTGCAATATGAACTCTGGTTAAAAATTAGTGTAACTGGACATTAGGTTTATAATCCCAAAAATTCAGTTGTGCTTGTCCTTAAGGACACATGGCCTAGACGTTGGTTAGTTCCTGTGACTTGATCCAAAGAGTTGTGAGTTCAATACCAGAGTACAGCAATAGTAAACAAGTAAATTGCAGAGTTAGATGGAGATAACCCATGGTTTTCTCTCGAGGCATTACTACTCCGCAAGGAATGGAGTTCATATACCTCAGTGATTGTAATAAAGATTTCGGTTCAAAATTCCTAGCAGGCCGGATCGTACAACGATTGAAACGTCATACGAATGGCAAACAAAGATGAGGACAATAGTCTGAATAATGGAAATACTCTAAATACTACTTCACCTTAGAAATATAAACAGAAATAGAAAGCAATTTGCACTGGAATGATTTTTAAAGAATACTGAAGTCATCCAAGTAATCAGTGCCAAACATATTAAAAATCTCTTTCTCGATATTCTATGGGTTCTTTGGATAAACATGTCTGGCTAATCGGTGATCGTCTAGAAACAAATCTATGCAAAATGTTCAATGTCTAAGATGTAATTATTCGGAAAGTTTCTCCAGTTGCGACAATAAATGGTTAAAGATGATAATGGAATACTTTCGATCTTTGGTGCATGCATCACCAGGACCTTATTTCCCGCATGGGGATATATTTCTTTTCCTTAACAGAACTACACACACAAACATGCACTCTATAATTCCTAAAGCATGCAAGTCTATAATTCCTAAAGTTTAATGCCTTTCTTGCATGTATTATTTCCACACTGTTTTTCGTCTTGATGAAATTCATTCAATGTTCTTCATTTAATGTTATCATTTCATTTTGCTAAATATTATTGCCACTGCTTTTAGTTTAACTAGAGGTGGTGTCTTTAATAAAGTTATACTACATGCAACGGTTTTACCGTTAATTCTTAAGAGCATTCAGGGGGAAAATATTAGTAATTTCTTGAACGAAACATTCGTAAATATTAGTAGTGCAAATAAAAGTCAAGCAAGAACTCGAAATTAAAAAAGGCAATAATGTAATAACATTATATTCATTATTAAAATTAAACCTTCGTTTTTGAGTTCGTTTTATTCATTATTTAAAGAGGCTGTTTATTCAAGTTTATTTGACTCAAAATCAAATTAAGTAGAAATGCAAATCAAAATTCATTATTTGTTCACACTCTTTTATTTTTTGTCTATTTATTTTTCATTCTAATTATACTTAACATTGTCTCGTTTAGTCACACGCGCATACGCATATATATGAATTATTTATACATACATATATATATACCCATATCTACTTATACACACACATACGCATACACATACACACAAACATATATAATTTGATTTGAAGAATACAATCTTAATAAAACTGAACTCAATCCATTACAGACAGTGTTTAAGCAAGGAATATTAATACATTTTGTACGCCTAATAAACCCATACCATGTGAATTTTACACATCACCAAAATTCGTAAAGCTGTGTTTAAACACTGTAGGACACAGAGGGTGAAAACTTATTCAGTACATTCACCTCCGGCATTCGTAATATTCCCTATGCAATCAAAACCTACTTAGTGTGTTCTCCCCCAATGCTCATCAACAATTTCTAAATATACATATTTCTACAATATAAAATCATTATAACTATTAACATAGTTTAATACATACTTAAACACGCACACATAGACCATAATAAAACCATAACAAATTAGAACTTAAATAAATATGTATATCTGCATGCTAGACCAAAAGATGAACACGTAAAATATACGTAAATTGAGAACGAGATTAAAACAGAATAACATGGAAATTTTAAAACTGAGCGACGAACCAGCATTGGCAAATACGATTTAAACCAATAATCCACATTCAACAATAAATTCACCGCATTTAACAATTTTGTTACGCTACAATTTGAAGAATTACAAACATACGCAACAGAATACACAAGCGCCACAAACATGAACACGTCATATCCGCCCGACAATGAAAGCAAACGGCGTAGAATCCAAAATATCAAAGATCTGACTAATTACCATCAGATTTTGATGAAATTAACACAAAAGAATTTTTTTTCAAATTTAAAAAAAAATTCCAACTTTATTTAAACATATATATATAAGTGTGTGCGTGTATATATATGTGTTTCCATGCATACATATGTATATATATGCACACACACACACACACACACACACACACACACACACACACACACACACACATATATATATATATATATATATAAAAAGATAGAGAAGGAGAGAGATTGAGAGAAGGTATATCTCCCCCATTGTGTGCGTGTGGTGAGCCTGTGACTGTGCAGATAGAAAGGTATAATAAAATTTCTCATATCGAAGAAAGATTAGAATACAGATTTTTTTAAAGATTGCGGCGAGTTAGAAAATATTTCAACAAATATCTTCTATAACGCAATTCACATCATCAAACATTTTGAAACAGCATTCTATACTGCTTTGCATTCGTGCTGAAAGCTCCAATTTGTCTCATGGCAATTACAAAAGTACGGCATAATAAACTGAATGCATCGATTATGGCAGCATTCAACATCTTAAACATGAAGATATGCCAGAGATCCCAAAGTCGTCTGAAAGCAGTGGTTGAAGCCTATGGCGATTTTATTAAATTTAATATTTAAAGATATTATTATAGTTTTGATTAATATATCTGTTAAAAAGAAATGTAAGTGTCATCTTCATTTTTGCGTAATTTAGACGACAATCCATCTATTTGCACGCTCTATATGTATGTATGTATTCTGGTTACTTTCCAGTTGTATACTAACATCTAAACCCACAAATTATTTATTTTACATTTTTCTACAAAAGACAATAAGATGGAATTCGCATTTTTTATTTTGATATAATAATATACAGAAATTTAAACAAACACACTAATTATATAGTAAAACTCGCCAATAAAATTTGATATAATACATATATCTACCGAGCGCCCATAGCTCAGAGGTAGAATCTCCGACTGACGCCAATTTGGTCGGGTTTTAATGCTGGGTAAAAATCAATTGGATGTCTAACCGTAATGATGAGATTTGATACAGCAAAACGCATCTGTCTACGGATGACTATATATATGACAGACAAGGTGTGATAGTTACATTTCTTTATGTGATCTTATGATTTTTTTTCTTTTGTGGACATAAATTATATAAAAATTGTCCAAATGTGTTCTTTATCCGAGCGCTTTCGGCTATACCTGTAGTTATTTTCCAGGTTTAATGTTCTTTTATATGTAACAGAATGTATGAGAGATTACGTATGATGTAGAGTAGGCAGTATGGGTTATGTACTAAACCCTAACTGATATAATTAATACCTATTTGCTACAGTCTAGTTATGCACTATAGAATCTTGCTAAAATATAAATCTGCGCGCCTCATTTTTTTAAAGCCAACATACATGACCATAGTGCTGTTTAAAATTAAAAGAAACGGGTTGAATATAAAGCTTCCTATGATATAAAATACGTATGTAAATTGATTTCTGAAGCTAAATGAAAATAAATAATAATTGCAATAAAATATTTCAACAACAACAAAAACAACATTCAAACACCTTCGTTTATTCGGCATCAATTAAGATACTTCGCAGTTTACCCGAATTGTTTCGCATTAGAAAAGATAAGTTTTCCTTTTGTCAGTATGCATATTAATTTATTTGGATATATTTTTAGTTATATCTGAACTTTTCACACAAGCACAAAAACGCACACACACACACACACACACACACACACACACACACACACACACATATATATATATATATATATATATATGCCCTTAAATATACTTAATCCTACTTCTGTCCCCCAGCTATGGGTAAATAGCAATGATGACTGGGTCATATAGCGTTAGGTGCCATTCTAAATTCAAGTTTTTTGTCATTCTATTCAACTTTTCTAAAAATTATGGTCGGGTCTGTCTAAGCCTCTACGGCTATAATCAAGTAATATGTACGGTTAGTCTGGCTGTTTGTTTTTGAGCAGATAGACACACATATGTCCAGAAAACGAGGGAAAGTTTGCACACACACATACATATATATATATATCTGTGTGTGTGTGTGTGTGTGTGTGTGTGTGTGTGTGTGTGTGTGTGTGTGTGTTGCCCTTAAATTATGAATACTGAAGCGAAAATACTTATTTTCAGCACCTGAACATAATAAATACCATTCCCAATATAGTTTGTACCGTTGGTGCAATGCACTTTGCGGGATTCAGTATTTTATCACTTCTCCATATAAAATTTTAACTGTTAGTTCCCATTTATACATATATAATATTCTATTAAGGATATATACATATGTATGTGTCTATGTTCAAATAAATATATATATATACGAATATAAAAGTGGACATTGAGGTCAATCCCCTACAGTGACTTTCGGTCTCATTCTTCTTGACCTGAAGATTACTTTGAAGCATGAAACTGTCTATCGCTGCTGGGTGTTGACCTGTGTTCAATTTTATATCTGATATTAAGTACTTTAACTCGCAAATATTGCATACCTTAAAACACTGTTTTTATCATACGTATATGTATATGCGCGTATGTTAGCTGTAGACAGTCCTAAATCAGAAATTAACATTTAAATTAAGAAAAATTATTTACATTGCTATATTAATCTGTTAAGCGCAATGTTAAATTGCTTTCAATTCGATAAAACAATGTTTACAGACGCACAAATGCATATATATATATATATATATATATATATATATATATATATATATACGCTCTCACACCCTGATTGGGCACTCAGGAAGAATGGTAGACTTTGAAAAACAGTAGCTACTCTGGCGTGTACGCATCGCTCATTCATTTAAATGAATTAGAGCACCATAGCTATTGGGCGCGTATAACGATAATATATGCGCTAAAAGGTCAGCCTTCTTCCACCGAACGCCCATCGCTCAGAGGTAGAATCGTCGACTGACGCCAATTCGGTCGGATTTCAATCCTGGGTTAAAAAGCAATCGGAGTCTGAACGTACTGATGAGCGGCGAAACAGATCTGTCTGCGGATGACAATATATATATATATAATTTTACGAAAACCGTATGAAATGGATTATATTAGACATATTTTTAATTTATTGCTTTAAACATAATTTTTGATGGATACTTGTATTTGAGTAGATACTCTGTTTTTTTTTTATAATTAAACAGTATATGTACATATATTGGGAAATCTTGTTAGGAATATATGCGTCCTCCGGCATTTATGCTCATTAGGATACGAAAATAGAGGAAATATGAATTTTACGAAAAATCAGGAATTTATGTGTTTATAAGGCTTAATTCAAGCAAATTCCTTCGTGTCCGGGCGGTTAAGTCACATCAGATCTATTAACGTTTTCTCTAGGTCTAGGTTTGAATCCTGTCGGAAGACAGATTTCTCGAGATTTCTCGAATATTCAGGCCGGTAGATATATATAAATATACTGTATATTTAAAAGAAAAACTGTATCTGCTGAAATACAAGTATCCACTAAAAGTAATGTCTAAGCAAATATATATATATATATATATATATATATATATATATATATATTTGTGTGTGTGTGTGTATGTGTGTGTGTGTGTGTGTGTGTTTATGATAAAATAAAGAAAAAACAGCAAATATGAAATGTATCTTAATTTAGCATGTTTAACTTTTATTAAAGCTTCTTCAGGGACCAAACGAAAAATGAAAAATAATAGAGACAGTATACTAGTATGTCGTAATTTCTTATTAGTTCTTATTGTCACGTGTTTTAAAGTAATATACATTTATTTGTAAATGTATGTATATTTCAATTATCTAGTGCTTTAATTGTTTTTTATGTTCAAAAACATTAAAAAAGTATGTGAGGCTCATGTTTCTCAACTAACCTGCATACAAGTCCACATATTGTGCAACAGCGAAGATCTGGCGACATTGCCACAGGAACTGACGCTTTTCGCCGTTGCCTTCTGTCTCTTAGCCCGACAATACGATTGCTTTGTAAATTTCTAAGTACCTCCACTTATTTCAATCCAGGACTACATGTTCGAAGTTAGTATGTGGCACAGTGACAGCTAAGAGGCTACTCGTTAGCTTGTCCCTATAACTGAGTTACATTGTACAATATTCTTTTGTCCGCTACCAGGCTCACTATACAGGATGACCTTAGATTTCATCCCTGCAACATAACCAACCCCAAAAATTTCCGACTACATTTTGAAAATCTCAATTCCACCATTGTTGCATTTTTCCGATAAGATCACCATTGGACACCATATCGTCAAAAGTATTGTCACAGATCACGCGGAAAAAACTGTTCCTTTCCGCAAATATCCAGGTCTTATTAACACATACACACACACACACACACACACACACACACACGCACACAATAATGAACAAAATCTAATACCCAATCACAGACAATCATATGCAGAGCCACACACAATTAGATACAATCACGCAATTACACGTTAATGACGTACACACAATCACACACAACCAACTTTGATCTTTAAAAATTTAAATGTAATTTCAATCTATATCAACTGTCTTCATGATTACTCTGATGGTTTTTGCTCTATAATTATGTACTTTTTTTATTCCTTCACACTCAGTAACGCTTTTTTCATAGAGGTTTTACAACCTTCCATTGGGTAACATAATAAAGAGACAGACATCGCAGTGCCATAGATAAAGAGTTTCGCGATTAATGTCACAAGGTTACTTACATTCCGTCATGACTTTATAATTTGACCTTCATTATTATGCCACATTCTATTGTTCATTAATCTCTTTAAAAATATTCATTACCGCCTCATTAATCATTTTGTCGTTGAAATAGATTTCTTTACATGAAACGTTCAAGTTTTTACACCAGGACCCTTTACTTTCGATTTTTTCAAGATCTTCTGTCAAAATTCTTTGATAACCTCTTATACATTTTAGAATTCGTCAACAATTTGAGAATGTCGTTCTCTAAGTTTAATTTAATCGAATTAGATTCATATTTTATCGATTAAAACAGGACAGTCTCTACTGAAAAAAAATACGTTCAGTCTAACTCTCTTTAGAAAAATTCCCACTTTTTAAAAAATAAATTATTAAATATTAGTACTTATGTATGATTTTCTGGTATTGTATTAGTCATTAAACCAACAGTATTTCTGCGATTTAATTATTTCGTTTCGACCGCTGAGATAGTAAAAATGTTATGATGATACTAACGATGAAGTGGAAAAAGAATGAGAAAGATTTTCATTCCAGTGCCAGAGAAGAGTGTAAATTATAAAATATCAACATAATTACTAGATTCCTGAGATCAATGCATACGATCATTAGAAAACAAGTATTACTTTCAACGTAAAGCTGAATTCATTTACTAATCGACCACTTGAGAGTATTAATGACATTTGCTTATGTGTTTTGAAATTCTTTTACCCTATAAATTAGACAATTCCGTAAAAAGGTGATATGTAACTTACTAGTTAACTAAATTTTCTTTTCTTTTAACACGCATAAGAGGGGTACAGAATTCAAAATCATTTCTTACAAAAAGAAGGCAAGTGTCTCCTCGATGTAGATAACTTCCAAATGTCTATGATCCTTTACTTCTCTTTGCTTTAACATTACTTCTTTTCATAGATTCAGAAGAAAATTTTATAACCCGAAGGGTTTCTGTTCTTAATCTTTCCTTAGGGTATTTGAATAAGGAAACCCGAACATTTACCTACCAACCAAAACGTGTGTCCTACTTGTGACCTTAAAATGAAACCTAACAGTTGGCAAATTACACAAGATTGTGACGACAGTGATTTTTGTTTTATTAAAACTATACTAACCATTACAACATTATTTCTTAAATATTTGCACCTTCCAATCAATTTTATTGTATAATAGACGCCTTTCATGTTCAGATCTGCTTTGAAGAGAATTTATACGCCAGATCAGCGTGATTTCTCATCTTCAACATGACTTCTCATTTTGCGACATACTACTCTCTTCAGGTTAGTTGTCGTTTATTCAGCAGTCACAAAATAGATACTTCTTTTTATTTGGTTCTAGAAAAGGAAACATTTCTCACTACCATGATTTAAATAATAGTTAAAATTCTTCCCCCTGAAATAGTGTAATTATCGTTATAGAGTAAACTGCATTCCATATGATGAGTAGAATTATTTGTACTTCTATGTTTATTATAATACTTCGGATATATCTGCCTCGATGGGTTGCTTTTATTGATGCATTTAGTGTTAGAAGTTAAAGGATCTTTCAGCAAAGGCAGTCATCAATCTGTGTAAGTTTTGGTCATATGCATCAAAAAGAGAATTCATGAAGATTCCAGCAGATACCCGAAATATTGTCTGCAACGGTGCTATAAAAAGAAAGATTTTTTTAATATTCGGTCAATTTATTTAGAGAGTGTTGGAAATATTTTAACTTTTAAGTTATGTGATCTTGGGAAAATAAGAAAATATTGCTAAGGATGTTGCCCTGAATTGAAATAAGCTTAGATAACCTGGCACAGGTCTATTATCTAGATCTGTCAGCAAGGCAATTTTTCTATCTATTTCTATGCAATCGAAGAACCGAAGAACGTATAAATGGGTAATTTATTTTAGCTAAATTCAGTAGAAGAGCCATATCACTGAAAATAAATTGTAATTCAAAGCAGAACATTTTTTAATAAATATAAAAGTAGTGTTAAGATGATGGCGTTGCTAATCAGAAATTGTTGTCGTAGTTTTAATAAAAATAATAAGTGATAATTGCAGTCCTACTATAATTAATTATGGATCAATTAAATTTAATTGTATTATAAGTAACATTGTGAAAAATGTCTGGCGTTCGTCATATTGAAATCCGCCGAAATAAGAATTAGTTTTATAAAAAAATATCTTTTTAATTATTTTTTCTTTTTGTGTTTTAATTAATTTCGTGAGAATCAAACGACAGATTAAATTGCTTTTCATTCTATTATGTTTATTTTGTTACTGTGGATGTAGGAGAAAAATTGACATATATTTTATTTTGAGAAAAATATTTGTATTTAATTTGAAATTGGCGAAATTGACAATTAAAAAATAAACCAAGCAAAATGAAATTCTAAAAACCAAACATTAGATTTTTCGCATTCAAATCGAAATGTTTTATGTATTCATAATTATTACCGCGAATGGCTGAAGTAATTGAAAGGTACCTCCGGCGGTAGATGAGATCAACAGAAAGTGACAACAAGCTTGAAAGGCGATAACCTGGCAATAATGTGGTTGATAGATGCATCCGGCCGAGCATAAAATCATCAAAGTATAAAAGTCGTTGACAGATATATCCGACCGCAGAGGCTGTCAACAAAGTGCAACGGAAATAACCTAGCGACAACCGGCTTGAAAAGCAATAGGCAGCCGGGTGTGATTGACAGATACGTCCGGCTGTAGACAACGTCAACAAAACGACAACTCCAAAAAAACTTGTAAATATAAAAAATATTGTGGGTGTTTTAAGACTATAAAAAGTCTAGAATTTTTGCTAAAGAGGCAGAAAGATTGGCTAAAGATTACCGAGCGCTCCTTCGTGAGTACGATCTCTAAGAGAATTCCCTCCTACTCCACACGTTGTTTGTTCAGATCCTGCGCAGTATATAAAATATTGAAATAAAAGAAAAAAGCTCATCTTTGTTTAAATCATTTTATGTTTAGTGCTTATACTTCTTTCCAAACTTAGGGAACAAATTATGTGGTAAACTTTTCAAATCATTTAAACGTCACCATCAAAGACATATATGTATGTGCATGTTTATGTGCCCATGCATGTGCTGAGGTGTGTGTGTGGGAGTGCGTTTGTGTGTATGCGTTCCTTCTCTTCACCTCAATGTTTTCGAGTTTTATTTCTTTCCAATCACTAATAAGCTAATGTGCACGAAGAACCAAATTGAATTTGATTAAACTTCTATCTGTTCAACATCACACACACGCGCGCGCGCGCACACACACACACACACACACACACATATATATATATATATATATATATATACATTTATTAATTAGTCATAATAATATGGCCGCCCGAGTAATTTTTTCAGCTAGTAGTAACGTTCCAGAGGCATGCGCGATGGGTTTTTGTGTCACATCCGGCATTTTATGAAGTATACATGCCCCTGTCTTTAAATTATACTTCAATTTCTCTGTCAGGGTCGAAAAAATTTCCACTGTTTGACAGAACGTATTTTTCGGTAAATCCCAGAGGTCAAATTTCTCCATCCAGTCAGTTTCGAATAAATTTTCCGTATTTTTTAAAGCAAACATCTTTAATTTTTTGATTCCCCTGTTGAACGTCACATTGTTGATAACCTGCTCAAATTTTATTTTTAATCCTGTTACCGACCTGGCTATTTTAGCTGTTCTCAACATGGTCTGTTTGTTTAATTTCTTCCATGTCTGTAGGCTAATAATGGTTAAATCAGATCCAGAATCCAATTGTAATCTGATTTTTTTGTTTAACATTTCCACTTGTAAGTATGTTCGTATATTTATCCCGTCCGCTTGGTCAGTTCTAATGTCTCTCACTCGGCTTTTGTTTTCTTTCTTTGTTCTACAATAAGAACTTTTATGTCCCACTTTATTGAACGATAGACAAGTCTTTCAGCGGTATGGGGTTTTTTTTTTCGAGGATGAAAAACATGATTTTCATTGTACTTTCCGCTGTGAACGACGCCAGACTCTTCGATATCTTTCGAGTTCTTTTTTACGCTCATACATATCTGAGAGTCCTCAATTAATTTTCGTAGCGTCAATTCTGGTTCACTCTTAAGTTTTCTTAGAATTCTCCGTCTGATCTCCGTGTCTTTAGTCGAAACCAGGCCTTGGACAAATATCAAACTTTTCAAATTGTCGACGCTGAGTTCAGATAACTTAAATTCATCGCAGTGTTTGTTTACTACGGAATCGAATGTTATATAGTCTTCGCTATCCTTTTTTGTTAAATTTAAACATTCCCACTTTTTTTGGAATAGCCAAGTTTTGGACTAAATAATTCCGTTAAGAGTTTCAAAGTTTCCCCGAAAGTCAACTAATTCGTTTTTATCAGTAGGATGTAGTCCACGAATTTAGTGTGTTTGCTTGACCCTAGTTTCCTAAGTAGTAGACGCACTTTTTCGCGTCTGACCAATTCCAGCAATCATTCTCATATAAATCTTCATACCTTCTGAAGTAAACCACGAAGGTTTTGTCTTCGTCCGATGCATAAGTGAAGTCTTCGAATAAATCCATATAGCATTTTGCGAGAATGCCGATTCATTTTCAGAATTTTTCCCTTTATTTTTTACTGCTAGTAGTAGTAATTCTTGTAGTTCGAATTGCTTTTCTTCGTTTTTCTGTTGAATTTCTAATTGTTTTTCTTCGATCCTACACTGTCTTTTCTAATTTTTTTTGTTGCTGTTCGAATTGCATTTTCATTAGTTTGAACATGGTTGTCTTAAAGTCCTCTATGCTTACAACGTTATTTAATTATAACACAAGCTCTCTGTTGCCACGAGGAGAGAGGACAAAAAAATAACTTTTTTTCCTTTCTATTTTTTTTTTAAAGTACGTCATTCACGTGCATAAGGTTTATAGTTACGGCGAACGAAAAAAAATCCTGTTTCTTGCTTGGAAAAAATAATGACTTATTTATTTCTTCTTTGCACAACTGACAGTATGTTTAAGGAAAGGAAATTAAAGCAGTTGTTTCAGATAATTTGCACAAGTTTATAAGATATCAATGAATGTTCGTTAACATTTTTATGTCAATGAAGACATTGCATTTGGTTATTTACATCCTCTACAGAAGAATAGCTCCAAAAGAAGTGCTAGAACATCATTGGGTGCTGTCAATCTGTTTGTGTTAACTGAGAATTTTTCTTGTCCGGTTTGGATGACCAAAACTAGCAATGGGTTTACTGTACGCCGGGACAAGCAAAACAAAGGTATTTTACTCCCAGTCTTAGATGGCTGTTAATCATATAAAATTATTAATACGTCTTTTGACATGACTTGCATTCAACCCTGCTGAATGTTTACAAACTATCCCCAACTGAGAATTTTGCACCTCTTAATATCTAATATTACCCACATATTAGTGCATATACCAATTGATATGCATAGAACAGATGTATAAAAACAAAGGCAAACACACACTCTGATACAGAAACACACAAAGATGCGCGGATAGACATGCACACAAAGAGAAAACTATTATGGCAAATGAAGGCAATGATAATAATTACATACATACATATAATGAGTGGCCACTCGTATTCGAAGATACCGTCATACCAGGGAGGCTAGCTAATCGCCATCATACACGCCTGCTCAGGCACACTTGTGTTTGTTCAACATCTACAGAGCTCACCTGTGATTTATACTGCAACTACACTAAACGGACCTTAGTTACAGTTTCTGAGAGAGAACTCGTTATTTAGTGTGAACAACATTCAAAACAAGGCCAGGGTTATCAAAGCCTCGGTCAAAGCCGTCGAGCTAGCACAACGATCGACGAATCTCCAAAGAGAGACATCTATCCAATTTCACTCACAAGGCCTGGGTCAACGCGTGGTACTGTTTTCAAACAATTTCAAAAGGTGCTGCATGCTGGGATTACATTCTTCAGACGGATAAATTCAAGAATTCACCTTTCTACAAATCGACTATGGTGAGATTCGGAAAGCGAACGTTCTAACTACTCGCCCACGCGCACATACATACATACAAATGAAAGAAAGAAAAAAGAAAAAAAGAATGAATGAATTAAGCACTAACAGACAAGAAAAAGAAAGAAAGAAATATGATTTAAGCAATGAAAACAAATAGAAAGGTTTAAAGAAAAAATCTAAAAGA
This sequence comes from Ascarosepion bandense, assembly GCA_037127315.1. Taxonomy (NCBI): domain Eukaryota; kingdom Metazoa; phylum Mollusca; class Cephalopoda; order Sepiida; family Sepiidae; genus Ascarosepion; species Ascarosepion bandense. The sequence continues at coordinate 2,206,987 of JBBBDQ010002324.1, forward strand.
CATCAAATTATAAAAGAAAGGAACCTGATAGTTAAAAATAAATTTGTAGATCTTTAGGAAGACAAAAATGTATTTTCAGTTCTAAATATAATTACTGTCCACTCTGCAATGATAAATCGACATTTTATTGCACAGATTATCCAATCAACATCATAAAAGTGTAAAGCATTTAAACAACGTCCTAAAATTATTATTCTCTTTCAAAGCATGGCGTCCAGAGCAAGGTCGCAAATTAAGATATTAAATCCATCATTAAATTACAGTGTAAGTGTCTTTTGCTAGATAATATATATTAGAGTGTATTCATAAATCTTTTTATTGCTAAATTTAATCATTTTCTGCACGGATTTCTTTCTACTTTGTGCTCATCATTATTGATATTAAATGCACATGCAATATCATGGGTCTGATTTATTTAATAAATTCGTGAAATATTTCCTCATAGTGATTGCATATTTACTGCCACAGAAGATTCTGCCAATAAAAACATGAAACAAGAAAAAGTGATGTATATTGGCATCCGAAGTATTTGAACCGATTATATGCCGGTACCAATGTGCGATTAGCGTAACTATTTGATACTAAATGCTGCGAAACGAATTTAAATTAACGTTACGTCTTTTGCGATTACTTCCCCACATTGATTTTAGGAAAAGCATATATCTGTTGTGGTGCAGTGGATACCACCTCGGAAAGAAAAACCGGAAACCTGAGTTCGAATTCCAGTTGATTTCGTTGCATTCACATACGCGCAAATATATTTAGGAAATAAATTAATCTGTATTTTCTCAGCCCAGCGATAGGCTAAATAACAGGACAGACTGGGTTCTATTACGGTGGTTGACAACCAATCTACCGAAGAAAGTAATGGCAACTCACTCCGGGAAAATCTTCTGCCCAGTCAATCATGTCGCTTTCAACAAATGATCGCCACAATATGTATCATGTATGGCACTTAGCTAACATATAGTTATTTTCTTCCAGTTAGGGATGAAAAAAAGTTTGCCAGCTTAAACTTTTCTGCCTGTTGTTCTAGAAGGAAAACACTGAAGACAAAACGATCGATTCAAGCATTCACTTAAGGGATAACCTGATTTTCTTCTGTTATGCCCTAACTTTACAAAATCAGATTAAATTAACCACAGAATATTGCTAACATACCTTGGTTGGAGTTACTCAATTTTCATTTTACAGCCTTCGTCGAGTTTAGAAAGGTTTAAGCGGTCTTGTCGGAGATCATTTATTTTCCACTTTAACGTTTCTTTCCCACAGATGCAACGTTGCAGGCCTATTACTAGTATATCGCTGTCTACACAAGTTCAAGCCTTTACGCCTTCACGAGTTCAGATATTTCCGCCCAAGACTCGACGGAGGTCAAACAATCAATATTTTTTTTCCATTTTACAATCCTAAAGGCAAAATTAAAATCACAGATTTTTCCCCAAGATATTTTATCATTTGTGGATTAAAATCAATAAAACATCAACAAAATAGATTAATAGCTGAGAATTCGACCTTTGCAAAAAGAATATCTTTGGTTTTTGAAAATTTTAATGATTTCTAAAATATCCTCTCTATTTCAATAAAGTCCGTTGTACATCTATTTGTCTCTCTCTCTCTTGTTCTCTCTCTCCCTCTCTTTCTCTCTCTCTCTCTATCTCTTATTCTCTCTCTATATATATATATATATATATATATATATATATATATCACTCTTGTCAGCCATAAAGATGTAGATTATTTTGTTGTTTTTTTACGGTTTCAGGGATGATACTCAATAGTAGATGCATTAATATATGTGTTGCCATCATTTTAGACGGCACAGATCAATTTGTTTATATATATTGATGAATTCAGATTCGGTATAAAGTGGCAGGTTGCTTCAAAAACGAGCATTTTAATAACGTAACTTCCACCTGAGCAGAAAATAAGGCTTTATCAAGTATCTAACAAGCTCAGTATAATTCCTTTACAATTGAATGACTTTTTATGTTATTTGAGGATAATGTATTTTGAGAGAGTTGATTTTTAAAAAATCTACATTCGATTGAATATATATGTTCGATTTTGAAAGTAAATTTTTTTTAAAAATGTTTTCTGATTGTTTTTATGATAAATGTTTAAATATCAAATTTCATATTGACATTCGAGCTGTAAAATTCAGTCGATAACCCCAGTGAAAGGTTAATTTAATTTAAATACAAGGTTTAATGTACGGAGAAGAACAAGTGAGACCGAGATTAGAGTTTTGAGAAAAAGACCCCTCACAGCAACAGAGAATATTTTAAAAGAGACAAACGACGGACGTAGAATTTTAAGTTTTGTAACTTGAAAGCATTTTTTCAATTCAATTATTTTGGAAGTATCATGATTCCCCATATATTAAGAACATCCTAAAAAAGTACAATTTCTTTAAGTGTATATATTTATCTTTGCATAGATCAGGTTTTTGTTTGTTTGTTTTTTTGCTTTTTGGTTTTCGTTGAGTTTTTCAAAAATTCCAAATGCGTTTTAGAAAATCTTTGGAGCAATTTTATACAGTTTTATGTATTAAAATGCTGTTTGTTTAAAACTTATTTCATGGACATCATTTTTTCATCGAATTAAATGGATTTTAGTTTAAGTCGATATTACTAAGTATTATGTCTGATATGAAGAAGAAATCAATGTATAAATGTCAGGGAGATACAAAAATAAAATAAATACTTCTTAGAGAAGTAAAGAAGTGTTTTCAGCTTTGGGGTACCCGTATATCTTGCGAAAAGAATTGTTTACGGTTTAAATCATTCACTTTGCTCACTATTTTACTCACTCTCTGTCACAATGTATATACACACACACACACATACATATATATATATATATATATATATATATATATATATATAAAATAAATGTAAAAATTCATATATACATACATACGCATTCATGAATACTTTAATTTATAATTTTATATATTTTTTAATATATACACACATATATATATATATATATGTTTATATATATATATATATATATAAATATATATATATATATAGAGAGAGAGAGAGAGAGAGAGAGAGAGAAGGAGAGGATATTTTTGAAGAGATATGGCTAATGAAAAACCGCTTCATGTTCTTTGTTCGAATACAATTAAGCATTTCGGAGAAATAAACGGTCGCCAAAAAAAATATATTCCATTAATTTTTGCCGCACTCTGTGTGTCAATTGAAATTGTTGTTCGAATATCAGGGCATAAGGGATTTGATTTTGGTTGAGTTTGATTGAAGTGTCTTAGAGAAATACATAAAAGTGCGCAAAAGACCACCCGATATTTGGTTTGTCATTGATTTTTGATGAACCTTTTACATTGATTCGAAAGGTTTTTGGGTACATCAAAGGTACGGACCGTGATATACAAGTTCCTTAATTTTGGTCGAATTTGCATAAAGTGTCTTGGAGGAGAAGAATTCGTAAATTCTAAGAGTTTCGGTGATTTCTATCAAAAAAAGTAAAAAAGCGAACATAGGAGGTTTATGTAATAATCAACAAGTGACACGATCTTGGTTTAAATCAGGACCGAAGGTTTTGGAGAAATAAGGTTCGTTAGAATGGAGACACACACACACACACACACACACACACACACACACACACACACATACACACATATCATTTATATATATATATATATATATATATATATTTTTTTTTTTTCTAAACATATGCTGTTAAATATAGGGGACAATGAATGTCTATTATGTTAATCATGAGCCGTTCTAAACGTCGTATTTTTGCTTTAATTTCAGTTGAAAATAAAGACAAAAAATTCTCCAAAATTTGGATAACTATTGATTTTCTTCTAAGCTTTCGGCTCACATGAGCCATCTTCAGAGAGGTTGTTTAAACTGAAGATGGCTCATGTGAGCCCAAAGCTTAGAAGAAAATCAATAAATAGTTATCCAAATGTTGGAAAATTATTTTATTATTTTATCCAAATAATTACCAAATCTAAGGAAGAGTCAACAACCTACCACAGTTTCGCCCAACGGCTCGTCAGGGAAATTGACTGACAACAAAGATTTAAAGTAGAAAATATACAGGAACTGAAATTAAAACAAAGAAGACACCAAAACACGAGAAAGGTGGGAGACTAAAACTTTATTACAAAAAAAAAAAAGAGAACAATTAAGCAAAAGGCTAATTCAGTAGGCAATTTTTCATATATTTGCATTTATGTAGGATTTCGATTTTAGAATTTAGTAAATTCTGTGCGGGTTCAAATAATGCAATAGCTAAGTTTTTTTCCCCGCATAAATTTACTACCTGATTTATATTTCGAACATCTTTTTAGTATTTCCCATTTCAGAATGGGATCTGTATTCGTAGTTTTTTTTAATATTTCATGCATAGAACGCTAACGAAGTATTACGGCTATATTTTCCATGTTTAAAGGTACTGGAGTGGTTATAAAACCTAATTTTAAAGGAATCTTGCGTGGCACCTATATACGTCTTAGGTTGTACATCATTTTTATTTTAGTACACGGTAACTTTATATACCACGCAAGATTGCTGGCATTTACCGCTTAAGGGACAATTTGATTTGTCTCTAGAAATGCATGAAATCTTATTGTTAACGTTAGACTTTCGGATTTTAGTTCTGTTTAGACCGTTTATAAGTTTACCTATATTGGGCAAACAAGAATAACTCAATTTTATTGTTTTTTTTTAAGTTTATGTAGAGGGTTATGTTTGCCAAAATGTCTTTTTAATATCGAAAAGAATATTTTACCTATCTTGGTTTTTACTTCCTCGTTAAATGGAGGGTTGAACCAAATAACCTTCCTTTGTCTATTTTTATTTTGGGGAGATTTAGATTTAATAAACTCTAAGTTATCTTTGAATCTACTTTTGAACACCGCATCTTCGTAAGTTTTTTTGTATTTATCAAATATTTCGCAGTTAGACGTATTGGTGGATAATCTGTATGCAATACCCTTAGGAATGCTATTCATTATTTGTTTGTGGTGATTAGATTTATCATTTACATAGATAGGAATATATTTTTCTTTAATATACTAGGCGACCGTACCAGTAATAATATTAAGGGTTATATCTAAATAATTAACAATCTTTAAGTTACACTCGATCTACACTGCGGAAATGATCACATACTAAGGCGATTAAAGATACCTGACACAACCCTAAGTCTGCAGTGCAATAGACCCATGAATGACCTGAACCTGCACGAAATGTAAAGGGACGAAATGTAAAACGACACCATCTCAAAGGAAAAAAGCACGTCGGAAGAAAAATGAGTGGATCACTGAAGATATTCATAACTTGATGTAAAAGGGACAAAAATCGATGCCAAGATATGGAACGAAGGACAAGGAAATACACAATGAAATAAGGACAAATGCAGACAGGCTTAGGACAGATAACTCAGCGACAAATGTGCCGAAGTAGAGAGACTGAGCACAAGAAATAATTGTGATATGCACTGACAAAATAAAGGAACTAACAGGACAAAAGACCTGCTCAGCAAAAGGATGTATAAAAGCAAAGGACGGTACACTCACATTAAAAGCAGAAAAATATTTCTGAGATGCGATGAGTATATTGGTAATTTCTTCCGAGACAGCAGAGAGCAACCAACAATGCACAAATTACGGATGGATCAGAAATATTAAAAGCCAAAGTATAAACGGAAATGGCCAAAATGAACAGAAATAAACCAGCAAGACCTAATGACTTTGTAATAAATATGTTGATATTCTTACAAGAATTTGGCATAGACAGGCTAACAGAAATAATAAACGTAATCTCCAACAGTGGCAATATACCGGAGGACCTAAGCAAACCAATTTAGGTCGCACTACCTAAAAAGCCAGATGCAAATGATGGTCAACTCCACCGAACAAGTATATTAAGTAAACACATCATTAACCTCATCACCCGGATTCTGATTAACAGAGCGCGCCACAGAATTGACCCAGATATAGAACAAAAGCAGTGTGGCTGTTACCGGAACAATGAATGTGATATTCATGCACAGAATGCTATCTGAAAGAGCAACAGAAATACAGAAGGACCTTTATCTGTGCTTCATAGACTACGCAAAGGCATTTGACAAAGTACATCACAAAGGCTTGATAGAGATCCTCGACAACCTCGATATTTTCGGAAAAAACGTTGACAGCAAACCGCTTGCGTACGGATAGAAAGTGATTTCAGCAGATATACAAAATAGAAAGAGGCGTAAAACAAGTATGTGTGTTCTCACCGGATCTATTTCATTTATACAGCAAAACAATTCTGAAAGAAATAAAGCTCTTGCCAGAACTGGTCGTAGGCAGCCACAGTCTCAACAATGTAAGATACGCAGATTACAGAGTGCTGATAGCAGACACGGAAAGGTAAATGCAGGACTTCCTACAAAAACGTAGCAACAGAAAGTGAGAAGAAAGGATTAAGGATAAACTTCACGAAAACTGAATGCGTATCATCAGCAAAGAAAAGACCTCAAAATGTCAACTACAGATCAAAGAAAGTAAAATAAAACAAGTAAAGAAATTTAAATAGCTGGAAAGCGAACTGACAGAGGATGGAAAGTGCGATATCGAGATCCAAAGTCGTATGTGTATCGCCAAGGACGCATTTCAAACGCTAACCAGAGTACGAGTAAGACAGAGTATAACGGGAAGATCTCCTTGGAAACAAAGAAGAGATTGCTGTATTGCTATGTGATTCCTTTCTTTATGTATGGTAGTGAATGTTGGAAGATCACTTTATGGGTGGGGAAAAGGCTTGAGGCAGTAGAAATGTGGTTTTACAGAAGGATGGTGAGGATACAATAGACTAAGCACGTGAATAACGACGAGGTGTTGGAAAGGATGAAAACGAGGAAAAAACAATTAATTAACATAAGAAAGAGAGAATTGAGGTTTCCGGGACATGTAGTGAGGATGGAGGGCCAGGAGAATTTAATACACACAAATACTCTCAGGAGGGATAGAGGAAAAGAGAGACAGGGAAAGGCAGCGAGAGACGTAGTTGATAGTCGTGATGGATGGCAGGGCGTGTTTTGGAAGAGATACAAACAGGAAACGATTTTTAGAGACAGAGCCAAGTAGAAGTTCATAATCGACTACATCCTTAAGGGATGTCGCACATGAAGAAGAAAATATACACAGAAATGCATGTTATATATATATATATTCTCCACATATATAAATATATATATATAAAGTTATTTATAAATGGAACTTTGTCTATGTGTCTATGTGTGTGTATGTCTCTGTGTGTGTCCGTTAACAATAGACTACGAAACGACTGAACCGATTTTCTTGAAAATTTATACAGTTGTACTATGAGCATCTGCGAGTGTTCTTAGCTAGGTTTTGTGTCGAGGTACACCCGATAAATATCGAAAATCGATAATCGAAAAAATCGGGTTATAGAAGTAGTAGGGTTATAGAATTAGTAGTCAAATTTGATACACTCATAGGCAAATACATAAGAAACGATATTCAGAAGTTTGAAGGTTGCAGTTCTTACAATACTGCAAAAAATAAATAAATAAATAATATATATATATATATATATATATATATATAAGGCAAGATGTTTATGTGTGTGTCTGTTTATCTGCCTGTATGTTTGTATTTTTTTCGTCACTTTTATTTTAGTTTTTGCTTCAGGTTTGGCTCTAAGTAGGTTTAATTGTAGTTCTTAGTCTCAGCCATGATACTATTTACTCAGAAGACTTATTTAGCCTCCAAAATGCAGTTTACAACGAAAAAAAACGTATTTGATATCGATACCAGGAAATCAAAATTTGACTTACATCCATTCATTTTTCTTTCAGTCTATGGTTTTGCTTTAACTGGAAACAACAATTGCATTTTAGTCTTTCGTACCAACGTCCAAAGAGTCTGAGCTCCAGGAACATAAATGGGTTTTAAAGCTTTCATTATACCCAAGCAACACCGGGCTATACTACCAGTAAATATATACCCTGATTGAGGACTCTGGAAGAATGGTAGACTTTGAAAAACAATAGCTACTCTCGCATGCACGAATCGCTCATTCCCTAATGAATTAGAGCACTCTGGCTATTGGGCGTGTATAATGAAAATATACATGGTAAAAGCCTGACTTCTTCTACCGAACGCCCATAGCCCAGAGGTAGAATCGCCAACTGACGCCAAATGGGTCGGGTTTCAATCCTGGGTTAAAAAGCAATCGGAGTCTAAACGTACTGATGAGCTGTGATACAGCAGATCTGTCTGCGGATGCCTATATATATATATATATATATATATATATGTGTGTGTGTGTGTGTGTGTGTGTGTGTGTGTGTAAGTGTATATGGAATTCTTTAAACTGGGACTAAATTTTCATGTCGCACAGAAATCTAATTCAATGTTTAAACAAATGCAAATTAAAGCTTAATACCAACATGTACTTCTATTGGAACAAGACAACCAGATTACTACACAGGTAGGCTTAAACAATTACTCAAAGTTGAATCAATGAAACACCGTTATCATAAAAATCATAATGATATTATAAACACCACTCATAAAAGAGGCACACAACTAAAAAATACCAAAACAAACATGAGTACCTCTTCAAATTACAGTCCATTTCGACGAGCACAACAAATTTCAAAAGCTAACTAATACCAGCTACCAACTTAAAAGCCATGTCAATAGACTTATTACTGCAAACAAAGCTGAAACAGTAAACTTTAAAAGATTATGATTAACTTTAAAAGATTAAAAGTGACTATCAGCCTGTCTAACTTTATAGAAACGGAAAAATCCATAAAAACGATCATTCCCTTTGATCTATGATTTTACAAATGCTCACATCATTATATAACCATTCGAAAACACTTAACAAATTAATTACTCCGCAAATGAATTTATACAAATTTTCCATTCTGTAAAACCAAACAACCAAATAATCGCATCTTTGAAAAAACAAAATTTATTACAAATTCTCTCGTCCATGAAACGATTAACATCAGTGTTCGTGATGTATACAATCATACTACTTTCCCATCAATCGGTATTAAACACACTATTTAAAAATATTATTAGTATGCACTACTCAATTATCATTTCATGAAGCCCTAGGTAATATTTATACTCGAATGGATGGTATTGCGAGATGGTACTTAGGTTTCCTCTTTTCTTATTATTATAGGGAGCATTTATAAAATAATATACTTAATGATACTAATAAACCCCTTATATATGTAAAATACGTAGATGACATTTTGCTTTTAGTTAAAAAATATTGATCAAATTACACAACTTAAAAACAAATTACTCCGTCCTCAAATTTACATAAGAATTTAATATTAATAAAAAAATTCAATTCCCTGATGAATTTATTGATTTCAGCAGACATATATTTATTACTTCTCTATATAAGAAACCAACTAACATTAACTCGTGTCGTTTTAATTATAATAGTGAATGTCCCCAAAGATATAAGTTAACCGTTATAAAATTTTTTTAATTCAACGCACACAAATGATATCTTCATCCAAAGCTACATTCTATAAAGAATTACATAATATTAAACAAACACTTAACAATGGATTTCCTAACTCTTTCATTGATCAACAAATTAAAATGTGTCTCAGTAAATTCGATAATACCTGTATCAATATTGATAGTATTGATAATAATAGTGTAAGCCAAAATAAAATCAACATTATTAACCTATACTATTGTAACAAATGCATAATAATTACAAACATGATGAAACAACAGTTAAAAAAATAATAGGTAGAAATGTTAAACCCATTAATAAAAAAATTAAGCTCATCATATATTATAAAAAATTAAAACAATTCATCTCATAGTCTCTAATAATCCTACAACCAGACAGCTAAATCCTTTACAGAAAACTAATGAAGTGTAACAATTTACATGACCGTTAGGAGACTGTATCTCTGAAACTAATATTACACCCACTACATATATTTATTTTACTACATCTACGCTCTTCCGTAGACTTTCCTGTCAGCGTTCTGATCATATTCTATTAGACAACATTTTGTAGAATATAGCCACATACGTCAGATTTTAGTCAATAACACAATAATATTCATATGTACACACAGTAAAAAGAACCTTGAGATATTGGAGACGATTTACATTAAATCAAAGCAACTCACACTTAATAAAATTATATTTCAAACTAATCACAACACATTGCATTTAGACATATAGCTTTGTTGTTAATTTCTTGGTCTCTCGCGTGGTACGACGTCTTGGAACCGCATTAATAATTTACGAACTGCGTCTGTTATTCGGTTACCGTTATCATCGCAGGGCAATGTTTTATGTTAACACAAAAGAATAACATCTTCAATGTAGAATATCTTCATGTTAATGTCACTACAAACAATCTGAAGATATCTCATGTCAGCCGAAAGCTTAGGACCATCGTAATAAAAAATAACCAAATGTTTTTCTTTATTTTCTTCAGAAATTAAATCTAAAATCTGAAGTTTAGAACGTCTCATAATTAAACATAATAGATATTTATCGTCTGTCATATTTAAAAAAATATATATAGTGTTGTGTTGGGATAATATTGAGCGCTAAGATAGTTGTTTTACTCATATTGAATGTTTTGAAGACGTTTGAACAATTCTTAGATAGATTGTAAGATATTATATTTATTCCGTGTGAACTAAGATCACGGGATTTGCGGACGAGTTCCTTCAGATTTATTCAACTCTCATTAAATATGTGTGTTCGGATCTTTTAGAAAGTTCATTCATAGGAGAGATTGGAACATCTTTCCAAGCATCACAATACGTTATCCTCAGGAGATTTCTTGAGTTCTTTCTCAAGTACGTCGAGTTTGCCGATCTTTTTAGTAAAAGTGTAAAGATTAATATAAAATGGTCTCCGAGATTACCGATTTTTTTTCCGAAATTTTTCTTTGCTTCTCAGTTTTCGAGACCACTATGTTTCTTCAATATCGCCAAGTAGATCCTTAAAGAAGGTTCTGTCATGAATTGGAGTCGGCGATACACATCCCACGGCTCAGTTGTTAGTTTACCCTCATATCATTTAGTTTACCCTATGTATGTATAATATGTATAACGAAGCTTGGACTGTTGCTCTAGATATCTCAACAGCGTTTGATAGGGCTTGGCATGATGGCATTCAGCGCAAGCTACTGGACTATGGCATTTCTGGACAATTGTTCGATTAAATCTAATTATTCCCGTCAAATTATGAAATGAACGGCATGATTCCAGATCCTCTCATACGAATGCGGTCGTCTCTTAAGGCTTTTCTTAGGTCCTACGTTTTTTTTCTGACCTAACTAATGTAATCAGTTTCTATGTAGGCAGTTATAAATATGACAAAACCTTTTACTTCCGTCTCAATAAGAAATCTGCCAAAGTTAACCTCGTTACTTCTCTTGAAAAAGACCTCCGGGGTAGAATATGGCTCGTAAATGTGAATGCTTTTGAAAAGAAATTATTCTCTTTTAGCCACCATAAAGAAACTTTCCTACCTACCATTTTTTAAGTGGAACGACCACATCGAACCTATAGCTGCATCTACTGCTAGGATGGTTAGGTACTCTTTCAAGCCAGAAATGTTTTCTCTTCAGAACCTATCTTTATAAATCTAATATTTGTCTGGACATTGAATTTTGTTGCTATATCCTATCGGGTGGTCTTGCTATTCATCTCAAGTTTAGAGAAAAAATCCTAAGGAGGATCTGAAATGCAATTGATCCTGACTTAGCAACTTGCCTTGAGTAACTTTCTCCCCTAGAAAAAACATTTCGATATTATATTAAACAGAATAACATGAAGAATGATAAGATGATCCTTATATATAGGCATTTGCCTGAAAAAATCTTGCTGACAGAGATTCAAAAAGTTGAATGCGCGTACGGTTTCTGGAAAATAGGCTGAAATGAGCACAGATTCTTTCTCGCTTTTTTTTCTTATAATCTTATATTTGGTACGGTGGTATAATGAATAAAAGTTCGGAATGACAAATCATAGAGCTAGGTTAGAATATCAATCGGATTTGTTATATTTATTTACGTGAAAATACGCTTAGTAAATGTTTCAACCAATCTCCTCCGTCTATGGTTTGCATGGTGCATCTGGAAAAATCAGTGTTTTTAAACAATTTTTTAACAACAGAAGATTAGTTACTAACAAAACAAAGAATTAATTTTACAATCCAAAATGTCTTGACTTTAAATAAACCAATGGTTTGATAAGCCGTAAAAATCAGCCAATTAATTATCTAAATTTTTTACTAGAAATCATTTTCAGTGTTTCAATTATTATCCGGTAACGAAAACAAAGCACAATAATACAATGGAAGAAAAGTTCATCAAATTTTTCAAAAGTTTGTGGGTAAAATAATTCAATATCAGGTTCATCTACATCATTTAATTTTATATTACTTTAAGCAAAGACAAGAAATTCGTTTCGTTTGGAAAAACGATGAGTCAGCAGTTTTATCTGGAAGTGTAAAAAGGTTTGTTTCAATATGTGCAGGAAGGAAAAAACATGCAAATCTCTGAACAAGCTGCAACTGGTCGTCACCGTGTCAAGGGCGTCAAACTCTCACATACCAAGGATTTTGTCTTAAAACAACCTACCAATTGTCAACATTCCATAAGGTTTCACGGGACTCGATTCATGTAACATTTTCTTAAAGAGAATAAAAATATATTCCGAAAGAGAAATATTTTATGAAATCGAAAACAAGAAAAAATTACGTATTATTAACAAATAATGTTTTTTAAAATGTCTACACAGAACAGTTTCACTGGTGTTTCCAGCAATGGAAAATAATTAGAACAATGTGTTTAATTAAAAGGAAAACTAATCTGTTATAATACTTACAGAAAGAATTATTAAAATAATTGCATTTATCTGCAGTTAATCCTTATGAACAATGTATATTCCCATCGTACAACTGTCGAAATAGTTAAATGAAATCGTCTCTTCTATTCTAATTGTTTCTTTTCTCGCACTTCTTGTTTGTGGAATTCACTTCCATTTACATTATTTACATTGTGCGGACTATTCTTCTCATCTTTCCTGCCATGTTTACTAGGAATTTCAAACCGAAACCTTTTTTACGAACACAAGATATCTTTATTATATCGTTCTCATACCATGAAAGATGCCAATTCTGGTAGCCAAGAAGATATCTCCCTTTCACTTAACTCTCTAAGTTATTTGTTCACTGCTGCTGCAGCCTGGTATTGAATTCCCAACACTTGGGGCCAGGTCACTGGAACTAAACAACGTCTACACATACTGGGCTATGTGTCCTTGAAAAAAAAGGATGTGAATTTCTAGGACTTAAAAAACTAATGTCTTAGTAACTTTTTTACCAGAGTTCTTATTGCAGTCTTTGATGCTAATGATTTTCTCTACCATTTTGTTAACAGAGCTCATATTGCAATCTAACGAGAATTATTTTTTTTAGCACTCCGTAATACTGATTCTCATATCGTATGTATTACTATGCTTAGTCGGTGTAGGAGTTTTGTAACCTAGTATATGCGCTTATTCCTAAAGTTTACGTATTTCCAGTGGTGTTCTCTAACTAGTGTTTCAACATATTCCCTACATATGTAGTTAGCTACACCTGATTTTTCTATCATCCCTCGTGTTGCAGTTTTGCGATGTTCATGAAGCCTTACCTTAAGAGGGCGCTCTACTTCTTCTTTCTCCGATAACTCTTTCATATAGGGTAGACAGACCGCAGCTGATTTCTGAGATTTGTTATTCTCATTCACCCTATCTTCCATGTTCGTTGGAGCTGTTGTCATTTACGCTAAATAATAATAATCGTAATAAAGAATTCTGTTCAAAATTCCTAGCACTTGATTATGGCCGAAGCGTGCAACAGCCAAAAATAGCAGTAAATAGAAAGACAATAGTCCGAACAATGTAAATAGTGTAAATACTAACTTATTTAAGAAGTAGAGACAAAATCACTTTCATTTGCTTGCTTCCCTAACAGCTTCTTCTTCTTCTTCTTCTTCTTCTTCTTCTTCTTCTTCTTCTTCTTCTTCTTCTTCTTCTTCTTCTATGTGCTCTGTCCTTTCAGGAACTAAGCGATCATGACTTTCCACTCCTCCCAATCCCTGGTGGCTCTTAGCACGCCTTCTCCTGTTACACCATGCAACCCTCGTTCCATTATCCAACATCAAATATGTTATCCACTGCTTTCCCCTGTTTCTTTTTCTCTCTATCTGACTTGTAAGTAATAGGTTCTCCAAGCCCTTTTTCCTGATTGCATGTCCCAGGAACTTCAGCTGTCTCTTCCTGATGTTCAGTAATATTTCCTTTTCATTTTCATCATTTCCAAGACCTCATCATTACTCACATCTCGATCCACATTTCAGTTGTTTCAAGTTTTTCCTTTATCTTTGATGATATTGTCCAACATTCACTGCCATGTGAAGAATCAAAATCACATAGCAATCCAGTACTCACTTCTTTGTTTGTAACGAAATTGTCCTGTTTCTTCATACTTTACTCAACTTCTGGAATGCTTCCGTCGCCATGCCAATTCGCCTTCGGATCTCTGTGTCGCACTTTCCGTCTTCTGTTATAACACTTCCCAGGTATTTAAATTTTTGGACTTGCTTGATTTTAGTATCCTCAACCTTTTTTTTACTGATGACTATGCATTCTTGCAGCTTATTTGTAGCCCTTTATTGTCACTCTCTTCAGCTACCTTCTGTAGGTCTTGTAGTTTCATTTCCCTGTCTGCTATCAGCACTGTATCATCAGCGTACCTCAGGTGGTTTAAAATGTGGCTTCCGATAACGAATCCAGGCATAACTTCTATGATCCTCAAAATATATTCGCTGTACAAGTTGAACAGATCTGGTGAAAAGACACCACGTTGTCTTACGCCCCTTTCTATCTTTGTATATCTGCTGAATTCGTTACCTGTCCGGATACAAGTGGTTTGCTACCAGTAATGATACTTGATTACTCTTAAGTCTTTCCCTAATATGTCAAGGTTGTCGAGCATCAATTCTCTGTGGCGTATTTTGTCAAACACCTTCGCATAATTAATAAAGCACATGTAGAAGTTCTTCATTTGTATTGATCTCTCAGAGAGCATCCTAATCATAAATTGGATTTTATACATCCTGTTAAAGAGCAGGATTTTTCCTGTCAGTTCTTTTATTTCTTTATGCATGTCTGCTTTATTATTTCTGCTCAATCTCTCTATATCTGCACATTTGTCATTGAGCCATTCCTGTTTAGCCTGTCTGCATTTTCTCCTTATTTCCTTGTGTAGTTCCCTGTACTTCATCCCATACAATCTCCAAAAGTTTAAATGCAATGCCAATTGTCATCTTCTATCAACTTGATTCCAATCTATCTCTTATCCTTTCTTCGATATCCCCGGTATCTTGTTTTTATCTCACTGTAGACCCGTGAGCACCAGTATCATTTCTGCCTTATTTGGAGTGAAATGATTGTAAAAAATAAGAAAAACACAGTTTGCTTGGCTAATTTTTATCGTGTCATCATTTCAAAACGCATATATGATCTAAAAGTATCAAAGAAAAATTTTTAAAAAATATCACTTCCCAATTTGGATTTTAATATCCTTCGATATAGAACCCTGATAAGGACACACTTTAATAGGGTCATTCCATTGATGAAAGCATCCCTGGAACATCCTTTTTGGTATAGCAAGCCACTATCTTGCCACATTCTCTTGGATTTCCTCGACATCTTGAAAACTTTTTCCCTTTAAATGAGATTTAAGTTTGGAAAGAGAAAGAAGTTGCAGGATGAGAGATCTGGGGAATATCGTAGTTGTTGGATATGGGGATGCTGTCCGTGCCCCAAAACTGCAGCACAGGCTACGTTCACTGATGGAACCTTTGTGGTGTGGTGAGATGACCGAACTCTACGCACTTTCCTTCCAATTAGTATTATAAACAACGAAAGTGAGCAAGAAGGTTATAACCAATTCTTTATGCATGACAGAGTTCAAGTTAAGTCTGTTCAAAGCGACCTCGCTGTACGTACTCTATTAACTAAAATAGCAACCGCTTTCGTTCATACAGATATATATGTATATACAAAAAAATTAATTTAGATTACACAGGTGTGCAGTTTAATTTCTTTTAAATTTTGAATTTTCAAATACATCTCGGATGTGAAAAGTAAATATATATAATAGATCGTAGAATATATTCATCTTCTCACAAAAGCTTTAACTGTAGGGCTCATCAATTTCTATTAAAAAAACACCCTGGATGAGATACATTTAATCTTAATTTCATCAATATGTTTTTTGCTTATTTATTTACTTGTATGATAGGCCTTTTTCTCTTTATCTTCAGCTTCAATGACAAGTCATATGTAAAGTTAAGTTAATACATTTTTCGCTTTTGTGGCTTCTTCATCGAATTGATCTAGTTCTTACTTTAAACTGAAAATTTCGTCGGAAATATTTTTACCATTTTGTTTTATTCATTTGTTCTATTTCCTTTTTCTTTATTTGAGAAATGAAAACAAAATGAAACAATGTAACCCATCGGTTCAGACCTTTACAAGCTAAAACACAGCAATACATTTCCACAAAGTTAAATCACTCTCATTTCCTCGTTGTGCCAAATGTAAAAACTACCACCCCAGTAACATATTTCCAAGGACTAACACCCGAGTGGGGGCTTCCTTGAACATTGTAATCTTAAACTTTTCGGATCACGAGTCGATTGTTTTTACAATTATCATTTTAATAGTAATCTTCTATCATGAGTGGCTCTGGTATCTTCTGTTCGGTCGAATTTTATCATAGAGGCACTAGGGCTGGTGACTATCACTTTAAAGATCACCCATAGAGACAGTTACGCACTCGTGTATCTATCTACCTGTGTTTATCTGTGTGTGTAAATAAATGAAAATAGGATCCTTCGTAAATGCAAATTGAAAGTAATATATACTTGTGTATAATATTATATGATCAGTATACTGTGTGTATCTTATATATATATATATATATATATATATATATATATATATTTCAACAATTTGAATTACATTTCTCTTGTCTTTCCAAAGCAACCTCTCTCTCTCTCTCTCTCTCTCTCTCTCTCTCAGCGATTATTTGGTTTTAATAAACAGTATTTGGGTTTGTCATTTTGGGGCTTCTCTTATCAAGAAACATCTGCATCTACGTTGTGTTGCTATTTGCCATCCTTTTAAATGATTCTGTTACATACCAACCATTCATGCGGCTAAAAGAAGCCATTCAATGCCAAATTCTTTCACAATATTTCGGAACTAAAATCGGAGAACTGCTTTATCCTCATTCTCATTTTAGTCCATTCTCATATACAATGTCTGCAGACAGTTTCATTATAGAGAGCAGAATTAACTTGAGAGGGATTGTAATAAAAGTGTAGAAGATCGATGAGGAAAGAGACTAGACTAATGAGTGCGATAAATGATTACGCTGAATATATGAATATCGTTTCTCAGTTTCACATAGAAAAGCACAAACGTAAAAACAAGAAGAAAGTGGATGATGATGACTGTGTCAATGCAAACATAGAAAAGACGATGAAGGAATGTGAAACAGCATTTTTAATTTTCTATCGTTTTTATATAACTGCAAGCAATATAGGCAGTATACAATTACTTCAAATAGTGTAACATTATCTCAGTCTGTTCATTCATATCTATCTATCTATCTATCTATCTATCTATCTATCTATCTATGTGAGTACTTTTATTTCTACCCATATATATATATATATGTAAATAAGTATATATATGTGTGCGTGTGTGTGTGTGTGTGTGTGTGTGTGCATACGCGCAGATACATATTAATATATTAATATTAATCAGATGTCAATGCAGTATACCAGAGCAAAAAGTATATATTAATAAATATACTTATTATCCTACGTTTTATGCACGACTCGGAGTTTCATGCATTGTGTAATCATCAGGTGCATATTATGAACTGAACGTTTTTCGATTTGAATTATGTATTAGCATTCCTTATAAATAGTAAATCGAGTGTGCCAATAATTTTATTTATTAAATGTACTATTTAGGTTAATAACGAAACACAAAAATGAAAAAGGATACTAAATTCGAAGCAGGAAAAACCTATATTTCAGTGTCCGATATTATCAATCTAACGTTGAAGGGGGCGTCAGTAGTTTGTTTACATTAGGGACGAAGCGTTTTAACGGGCATCTTCTTTTAATGTAAATAAAATATTGAGAAAAAACTCAATACATAATTAAATGCTAATAAATCTAGAATTTATTTCAACAGCTGTAAGAAAATTTACAATCTACTTTATTCAAACTGTGTGTGTGTGTATATATATATATATATATATATATATATATATATATATATTTGAGTTAAAAATATGAAATTTGACAAAATAATAGAATAAGTACTGAAGTGGTAGGAAAAGTGTCTTTAACATGTTTTATTTTATTAAGTTTCTTCAGAGGTCTGTTAATAAGACACAGATTTACAAATTTTTAAAAATATAATGAAAACATAAAAGACAATAGTTTAATGATTGAGGCTTGCT
This sequence comes from Ascarosepion bandense, assembly GCA_037127315.1. Taxonomy (NCBI): domain Eukaryota; kingdom Metazoa; phylum Mollusca; class Cephalopoda; order Sepiida; family Sepiidae; genus Ascarosepion; species Ascarosepion bandense. The sequence goes on from JBBBDQ010002324.1 coordinate 2,225,594, forward strand.
TTTGGTCAGATACGTGTCATGTCTAATAAAGTAATATATTGTCATATTTAATTGTATTACCCGTGACACGTATCTGATGAATGAAATCAAGCCCAATATTATCTCTTTTTTCTCATATTTTTTAAATCCTTGCCTTATTAACAAATCTCTGAAGAAACTAAATAAAGTAAAACATGTTAGATTAAAAAACACTTTTAATAATTCATATATATATATATATATATATATATATATATATATATATCAATGAGTTATTTTGGGGTCATAATTAAATTAACCTAGTACACAGATGTATTAAAAAGTGTTCGATACAATTATATTGTAGAAATACTGAATATGTTACATTTGGAAATGAGTCATTTCCGCAACTTAGGTTTTAACCTTTCGGTATCTTCAGTCGATTTAGAATAACTGATTTTACCGTGTTTTAAATGCTAGAACAGGGATCTTTTGCGAACGTGCGACTGGAATTTTCAAACAACCGAAAAATTAGGGAAGAGTTATTTAAGGATCTTAGAATACTTTCATCCATGTTTTTATGATCCTAGTAAATATTTATGGGTATGATCAAACATGTTTTATTTCAGCTGTCTATGTCATGTACTTCTGCTTTGTTTTACAAAGTCCGTTAAGTGGGCATTTGTTTTGGTCCCTGTACTTACATTATTTTGTACGTTGTTATTTAGTTTTCTGGCGTTTTACTATTTATGTCATTTTCTAAATTACTAGTACAGATATATCTTAATTGGATTGAATTCCTATTGAAAAGTTTGTTTAATTTTGAATTCTACTAAGTGTTTATTGATTAATTTAAAAAATGATTTTCCTATCTTAGTTTTTACACGGTGAATTGAACCAAATAATGTTTCGATTTCTATTATTATTTTTCGTTTCTTTGTTTGACTGAAGTTTGCATTCTAAAATGTTCCGATGGCCCGATTTTTCTAAGGCATCACCATAATTATTTTTCTTTTCATCAAAGATACTTTTGTTTGATGAATGTTTGATAACCTGTGTTCTATTATTTCATGAATGCGTTTGACTATGCTTGTTGAATGATTAAATCTTATGTTTCTTACTTGAAAGTTCTGTTTGTTTCATGTATAGAGAGACATCGCCAGTTTGTAAATTAAATTCTACATCTGAATATTAGACTATGTTCTTATTAGTTTCAACTTCTATTTCAAAATCTAGATCTTTAAACAGTTTGTAAACAGCGTCTATCATTCTCTTTTTTGTTCTTTGTATAATCTGTGGTTGTCTATGTTGATCATTTCATTAATTTTACTTAGAATGTGTATTCTTATCAATTCTGAAAAATTTCGGCTCCTTTAAACGAGACTTGGGGTACATCAAATGTGTTTTTCTCATTTTTATCCTATGCTTCACCTTAGTGGAATAGTATGGATTTTCGGCAACATAGAATTACATTTATATGGCCAGATGATATATCTACGTTCATTTGAGCAAAATTTAACGCTTCCATTAAGACTTTTTCAGAAAATGATGGGTAAACGTTTTTAATGACATATTTTATGAAAGTATATTTGTTTTTGTTTTGAATTTTTTGAAACCAAGGCATACAATCATTTGTGCTTTTCTACTGGTTGGCTTGAGTAGCGATTTTCAGTAAGTCACAGATGTTTTTTAATATTTGATGGCATATCTTACTCATTTCAGTTTTTGGTGAGTTTATGAGCCGGTACGCGAGGCTATTGGGATATTTATTTTTGTGATCTTTTGTTGTTAAGAAAACTTGCTTACAGTTTGTATCTTGTTGCTTAAATCCAGCCTTTGTGTAATAATTTTAGCTTCCTCACTTATATTTTCAAAATAGAAATCTAAAGTTTTTTTGTAAGATTTGGTGATTGCTTCCATTATCTTTTTTCGTATTCCTTTAAAAATTAATTACAAACATAATGTTTGTGATTTTAAAAAGGAGAGTCCTTGAAAGCTGTCACTTGACACGTCTTCCTGGGCATCGCATGAGCGTCTGTCTATTTTTTTTTAACTTTCAAACTCCATTTCTACTGTTAAATAATGCAAGGTTGATGGCAGGAGAAAATTATTTGTTTATAGTATCTCTCTTATAGCAAAACGCATTCGATATTGTGATTGAAATAGCATTTTTGTAATTTAAACCAAAATTTCTTTTAAGGGTTCTTGTAAATTATGGTTGAACAAATGTTTTTTTATTGCACTATTATTATTAAATACATGTTTTACAAAAAGTGTGGTGTTTAATAATTCTTCTTATAACAAATTCGCCCTGTTTATAATTATTTTTCATTTGGTTGCAATAAAATATGTTTATATTTTTTGTGTCATATATTTTTGTAAGAATAATTTATTTGCTTATCAATCAGATAATAAGAAAATTATTATTGACTAATGTTTGTTCCATGTGTTCATGATTCGCTCAAAAATATTATTTGAGGGAAGGAATTTTGATGTGCCTATTTAAGAAGTTCGTTATTAATAGTATTTTATATCTTTTTAGGCATTAGGTATTATGGCTAAGAAAAATTCTCACAGGATGTTTTGTTTTTTTATACAGATAACTGATAAATTCTTTGGTCTTTAGCTCTGCCTTAACAAAAAGAAACGGGATTATGTTATTGTCCATAAGTATAATATATATATATATATATATATATATATATATATATATATATATATATATATATATATATTTGATGGTGATGTCATTGAAAGAAAAAAAAATCACAGTATTTGTTGAATTTTTTATCGGGTCTAAGCTTTCGGCTCACATAAGCCATTATCAAAGAGTAAATATTAACACACAGTAAACATAGAACATTTAAGCTATTAACAATAAAGATAATTGAATTGAAAATATAAGTCCATCCCTACCGTGGCGGATGGCCGAAGACAGTGACAAAATAGTGGTGTTGTGGTCCCTGGTCTGATTACAGACATTTGAGTACGTTATTGGAAATATCGAAATTGATTGTATTCAAACCAGGTTTAAATTGTTTAATGTAGAGTGCTTCGAGAATTTTTAGTTTCTGCTTATTATTTTCTTGTTTGAGTATGTACGTGTTATCAACAAGCGTTTTTCTCAGAAGTGTGCGTTGATAACCGTGTTGTTCTAAATGACGGAATATATTTGAATTTTTATTTAAGTGCAACGTCAGACGCCGTGAGGGCGAATTTGTGGTGTGACCGATGTAGATATTATTGAGGTTGTTAGAGATACATTCTCTAAATAGACATATGAATTTATATACTACATTGGTTTTTTGCAAATCACTAACGGTGGGGAAGAGTCGTTGCGGACAAATGAATTAGATGTAGTGGATTTAGTGTAATATAGAATGAATTTAATTCTTTTGTTAGAGTCTGTCGGAGAAATATTAGTATTTATGAGTTTTCTTAGGATGTTTTCATCTAGTTGGTAGTTGGTGTGCATCTGGCTACGGTATCCTAAACATATCACTCTCTTATACCGAGACTTTGAATGTCAAACACTGCAGATAATAGCAGATTTCTGGGTTCAATCAGAGTATGGTTAAAATTTAGGAAATTATATATGTAACGTTGAAACTCGAGCAGAGGGACACATTGTATATATGAAGGTCATTTAACCGATGTCAATTTGAAATGGGGCCGCGATTACCGCCTACGATCGTAGATCGTGCATCGTGGTGTTTCAATGCGGAAGAAAACGTGAGAGAATAAACAACGAACTATTGAAATGTTACAGGACTTTCTTTTGATGAGCGTGTATTCAGAAAAATGAATAACTAGCAAAATATAACTGACGTAAGTCAGGTATTTCGTTGGCCAGTGTGTCGGTTATTATTAGCACTAAAAAGAACGAATAAATTAATGAAAAAAGACAGAGCAAAAGAAACAAAAGAAGAACGAAGTAAGGAAAGTAGAGATAATGTTCAACTGAAAAGGTGAAGAAATCGCCGTCGTAGACGGATGCTATAAGTCAGTTATGATGTGTGTATACGTTAGGTAATCATGCGTCTCGAAAAGAAGATATTTTACATGTGGCTTACATGCCGTGTGTAAGGCCGAAGTTATGGCGTATCTGGTGATTTTTGGTCACTCTTTGGCCTTATTTGTTCTGGCGTTAACCATTATTCCACGTCGGGGTGCCAACATGTCTCAGTATTTATAGACAGGCTACCTACTCGGTGGCAGAAAGGAAAAAGGAAAGAAAAAGAAGAAAAGGAAAATATAATTTATGTAAAAAATTATGTAAAAAAAAAATTATTTGTGGAAAAGGAAAATATAATTTATGAAAATCACGCTGTGGCCTGATTGACTATTATACCAGAGTTAAGAGACAACTTGGAGTTTACATCAAGAGAATTAAAAAAGAAGAAATACATGCGCAAATGTGAAGAGAAAAGGATGTCACTTTCTGATATATTTTTTATTTTATTTATTATCTTTGTATATGTTGTTCTATATCAGTTGATGAGTTTTTCTTGTAGTTTTTATTATGTAACTGTATTGTACAATTGAAGTGATTGTGTGATAGAAGGTGATGGTAGACGGAGGAAATGCACTTAAATGTTTATAGATAAAATGTTGAGAAATGGTATTGTAAGTATGTTGAAGATTGTCTGAGCTCGTGAATAATTTCCTGAAAAAGTGTATTTTTATGAAACAGAAGAAATACGCAATCTTCTAGCAAAAGAAGATAGACATTGTGTGGAAATATTTGATTGTTGTCAAAATGAATAATGCGGGTGAAATTCTCCATGCGAGGAAAATATTTTATTGTTTTGAAACCAGCGTAGCGAGGGTCAGATAATAGAATTATGTAAACAATGTGTCACGATAAGACGTGGTCGCTGATATAAGAGACATAAATTGTTATTAGTAAGATTCTGCCGGCAGTTAATATCGGAACAGAGACCGAGAAAGACACACTGAAATCTCCGACGAGCGCGGCCTCTGCCCCTGCCTCGATGCAAGAGTGCTGTCACCTTCGAACATATCTTCTACTTTACGAAACGTCACCTGATGAGTGAATGTGATGAACTGTCTACATTTGTTTGTTATTTGCGTATCTCTCTGACTATTCCTCTACTCATTATCGTCACATTTCAGAGAATAAATTAATATATATTTATACACACGTTGTCCTTGTTATATTTCAAGCCGATCACCAACATTGGTTTGCAGGTTGTACAGCATATGTCACGCTGGTATAAGTCGGTTTTGTACACGAAAAACAATACACAATTATATATATATATATATATATATATATATATATATATGTGTGTGTGTGTGTGTGTGTGTGTGTGTGTGTGTGTGTGTGTGTGTGTGTGTGTGTGTTTGTTTTCCCGGAAGACAAACACTCATGATAGAGTAAATCTTTGCCGAGTTCTATAGTTTTGAATTGTGTAAAATTACCAACGAGCTCCAAAAACTTGTGCAGCAACTGACAGAATGACTGACTGGGCAATTGTCTTCAAAAGTTCACAGACTTTTGCATGGAAACTCACCTCTTAGTTGGACAACGTTTTCGTAACAAGTGATTACAGTTATAACTAAAAGCGATTAATTTATATATTTTTCTTTGATTTCATTACACATTAAAAACAAGGGAAGAAATAAAACCCATCTTGTTTAAATATTCATAGCCTTAAATATTGTTTCAGGCACTTTATTTAAATAAATCATTTGGTGAATCTGTCAGTTAAATAGGCCTCAGTCTCGCTATTGTGATTTTCATATTCGAGATATCGCTAAAAGTATTTTCGTGAGTCACCGATAGAAGAATTTAGTGTCATTTATCTGACTGTCAACAATTTTTGCATTATATTTCACTGAGCACCTAGTACAGAAACTAAAAAAGAAGTCATTTATTGCGGTGGGCACACTTATGCATCAAATATATATATATATATATATATATATATATATATATATATTCATCTGCAGACAGAACTGTTTCGCTGTATCACAGCTCATCAGTACGGTTAGACAGCCGATTGACTTTTACCCAGGATTGAAAACCATATAATTATGTATTAAAAATTCATTGCGACACGGAAATTTCTATATATCGAGATTTCTATCTTGTCATCAGGCATAGTTTGATGTTGGTTGTGAAAATGATTTACATTCAAATACAAGAAACAATCCGTTTCCTATTTATCTCTGTGGGAAGACATGAAAATTATGTGTGTTCCTTTTAAATAATCAGAATAAAGATTCACTTTGAAATTTGGCCAGTAGTTTCTATTTTTTAAGGAAAACATACTGTCTTTTTTTTCTTTATTTCATCTTTAACGGTCAATGTGTTGACCTACATTTCACCTAATTTCCTTTTTCTTTTTTCTTTCGTTTACTTTTTATTACTTCTCACTAGATCCTATTACCTTTCATGTATACATTCTTGTAGCAAAATATCCTTCTGCTTTCTCCATATCTTGACCTCTTCTCATAGAAAATATGAAAGAGATGAAGAAGAAAGGAAGAAAACTTTTATATTTATAATCAAACTTAAAGGAGCTTTTTAGTAAGTAATTTTAGTCTTCTTATCAGTACGTATTTAATTTTAATTTTTTTCAAAACCTTTAATTTATAAATAGCATTTTATTTTTTATTCTAATTTACTTCCCACTATCATTATAGCATCTTTCTAATATGTATTTATTTATTATAAAAGAAAATTATATAATAATTTACTTATTTTAATATCTCGTCAATTATTATTTTCCTTAAGCAAATTTTTGAGTATATGCATGTTAATTAATATAAAGTTTTCTTTGTGTTTTTAACCATATTTTAAGGTAAAATTTTGCAATGTTTACTTATGATATTTATTTCATTACGTTTATTTAATATATTTTTTTCTTAAGTGATTTAATAATATATAATTTCCCTATAAACAAAACGAGCATGGGTTGTTTAAAGACCTACATTTTCTAACTTCTTTTAAAATTTTCCACTTAATTTGTGTGTTTTATTTGTTTCCTTTAAATAACAATAATATTTCAACAGATATTCTATTTTAGTACTTAATATTACTAAATTAAAACGTGTGTTGATAAATTATTTTTAAAGAGTTCTTAGTACTAACTACATGAATCTTTACATTACTAAGGTTTTCCACTGAAGATATTTCATATTGATTGACGATTGATTTAGTAAGGCACCTGTTTTCTAATGGAAAATCTTTAAGGTTTCTACAATTACATTTTTTCTTATTACATTTGTTATTTTCCGTTATTAGACTATTTTTATGAAATGTGTTACAATTTTTAAAAATTTTATTATTGTGCTTTTTTTATGATTTTTTCAGATTGTTCATACAGCTATATCTTAATTTGAAAGTATTTTTATTGAAAATCGTACTTAATGAACTATTTTCCGGAAAGTGCTTCTTAATTAACGCGAGGAATTTCTTCCACAATTTACTACTAATCATTTGTTTAAAAGTGGGTGTATAATAAATATTATTTCTATCCCTCTTTTTCTTTGGGGGTTACTTTTCCCTTTTACATATTTAATATTTGGGTTTTTATATCCACTATTTTTAAGGCAATATTATAAAAATTGATATGTTATTAAATACTTCTTCATTTGCTGAATTTCTACTAATTCTATATACTGTTCGAGTACATGTTTAATAACAGATGGAGGGTGGTTAGATTTTGGGTAGATATATAAAAGATTTGTATTTGTTTTCTTATATGGCTGGTGCATATCCTACTCCAGATCTAAGGTTACATCTTTCTTATTTATCTATTTTAAAATTTGTGGCATTCCTTAATATCATGAGCCCATCATTCCTATATAATCCAATGTCTTCAGTATCTATTTCCTTATTGTCAGTGAGATTGTATAGTATAAGCCTACCAGATTTGAAGACTCAGTAAAGTCCAAGATCCAAGATAGTTATATCAAAGTTATCTCCCTTGGAATTACATTTTCTCCACTGTTCTTTTTTATGAATGAGCACAGATGTTTTAGTATTCATTATTTTGTTTCTCTCCTCCTCCGATATATCCGAACAAACAGTGGCGAATTCCAATGCTGTAACAAATAGTTGCTTTGCTATTGATGGATAGTACTCCTCAATATTGAACTGGATTTATTTCAACACTGTTTATTTTTTTTCACTACGGTAATTGGCCAGTTCTTTCATTAAACAAAACATTACGAGAATTTAAATGCAAAATCGTTAAATTGCCGCTTGACGATACTGATTTATACTTTCCTGGGTTTTTTTCTTTTTTCTGACATTGAATATTTTGAAAGGTAGCCATTTTGAAACCATTTATGGGGTTAAAAGGACGGGGTTAAATATTCAGGACCCTCCGACCTTCTGTTACATTATTATTATTTATAGAAATGCGTTGATATTGAAGTTTTTTGTAACTGTTTATGTAAATCTTATATATAAAATACTTACTTTTTTATATTTTTTCACGAACCTCTAGAATTTATACAGAAAATGTTAAAAAAATGTGAGCTAGAATCATTTGGAAAAGAATTTCCATGAATTTAATTGCTTCCGTTTTATTTGTTGCCCATCTCAAATGGATTGTGTCTCTTCTACAACAATACGGACTAATATAAATACTTAAACCTATATCTGCAAGAGTATAGGAGTGGAAGATCAAGCAAGACATCTACATATATTGCGACACAAATATAGGTAAACATAGCAATGAAAAAGGCTTTTCAATATATTAGCCGTCTTCTTAATTAAAATGATTTTGCTGAATAAATATTACCTTTATTTCTCTATGACAGGCGCCTAATGTAAATCCTAAGTCAAATATAGGTTCTGTATGGTTGATTTTTTTTTGCATTGTCACGAATAAAAGTAATAAAGATATGGACATGTTTACACACAAAGACACGCACACAACACATATATATGTATATATGGGTGTGTGCATTGTATGTATATCGCTTTCTGCATACACACACCGACATATATATATATATATATATATATATATATAAGCTTTCTTATATATTTAAAACCTTTCTTTTACAAATCTTTCATTTAAAAATCTTACTTTAAATATGACAGACAAGAAAAATTTTATCATTTACTTTTAGCTTTCTGATGTTTTACCGTTCAAAATATATAAAAAATAAATACCGTTTCAATAACAATAACTTTCGTTTTCCGTCGCGCTTTCGGAATTTCATTAGCCATTTACAAAGGGCGTTGTTTAGGTGTTCATAGATTCTTTCATATTTTGACTATGACATTATTTTGCGTGGTTTTGAATTCTAGTATAAGGCTTAATTCCAAACTGTCGAGCTTTGGCCATAGCAAAAACTCAAGTGAGCGACTTTCTATAAAAAAAAAAAGACAAATTTCAGCGCGCTGCCTCCATTGTTAAAGTAAAAATTAATAAAATTTTACTTGTCCGTCATATCTAAGACATATATATATATATATATATTTCTCTCTGTGTGTGTGTGTGTGTGTGTGTGCACATATATGTATATATATTATAAGAATATGTGGTGCTCTACTTGAAAATTTTAATCTGCCCGTATTACTTTACAGTTTACCTTCAACCATTCCAATTATACAGCTACATTCTTTAAAAGAAACACTGAAGTCTTATTGCTAATCATCCTCAGAATATTTATATTATTAAATTCTACCAAGTTAAACATTTACTTCTCGGAGAGGTCATGCTTTGTGCATAGGGTCGAATCATCTATATTCCTGTTGTATTCGTGGTAAGGAGAAAATTCAACTCAGCTACTTCCCAAGAACGTGTTCCGAGTGGATGATACCGATCACGAAATTCTTCAAAGGGTTGATAGTACGACTCATGCATTTATATATATATATATATATATATATATGATTGTCCAAAAGTAGGTGGTGAGAAGGTGGTAACTTTTATTTTGAGATATTTACAATCATATTTATTAATACAATTATTACACTAACAATTAAATTCTATTATGCAAAAGCGCTGTAATTTTATCAAGGCTGGTTTTCAAATTGTTGTCTATCGCTATATACACAGCTTTCAAATCTTCATTTCAGGTTTCGGCAAAGATTTTTGCACAAATTTCTTTGTGTATGAATTTCTTAAAATATATTTCTCATGAATTTTTTCAAATCAACAACAATGCCTGATTTTCGACTACAAAACTTTCCTTGAAAGAAAATTCCCATTAGAAGAAATCCATTTGGATCAAGTGAAGTGAACATGCTGGTATATCAACTGGACCTCTTCGGCCAATCCACTTCTTACAAAATATTTCAAGATACTCAAGGACTGCATTTAATTTTTCATAATGAATACCATTGCAATAAATAATGTAACCAATGAACAAATCTATTCCAATTTGTGTCCACCTACATTTGGTCTAAATTTACGCACGCACACACACAGACACACACACACACACACACACACATATATATATATATATATATATATATATATATATATATATATATATATAGTCATCCGCCGACAGATCTATTTCGCTGTATCACAGTTCATCAGTACGGTTAGACTGATTGTTTTTTTCCCAGGATTGTAACACGACCGAATTGGCGTTAGTCGGCGATTCTACCACTGAGCTACGGGCACTCGGTAGAAGGAGGCAGACTTTTTTAGCGTGTATATTATCGTTATACACGACCAATAGCTGAGAGTGTTCTAATTCATTCCTGAATGGACGATGCGTGGATGCCAGTGTAGCTACTGTTTTTCAAAGTCAACCATTCTTCCAGTTTCCTCAATCGGGGTGTGAGAGCGTAAATAATCATCCGCAGACAGATCTGTTTCGCTGTATCACAGCTCATCAGTACGGTTAGACAGCCGATTGCTTTTTACCCAGGATTGAAATCCGACCGAATTGGCGTTAGTCGGCGATTCTACCACTAAGCTACGGGCGCTCGGTAGAAGGGGGCAGACTTTCGTATATATATATATATATTAAAGTAAATATATATGTATATATATATATATATATATATATATATATATATACAGTTATCATACATTTATTAACTGTCAGAAGAATGAAAATGGAAGAATATCGATCATTCTTCTTTCTTATGTCAAGGTTATTTTAATCTGAGTGATATATATATATTTTTATTTCCTCAACCTCGTCAAATTTTCCACATTTTACAAATGTCTTTATCACTAATTCATCTAATAGATATAAAATACAAATTTACAGATAAGATTCATATTTGCTAGTTGATCTATGATCTGGATTGCAATACCGTATATGTTGGTTAACAGGAAAGTGATGGCAGTGACAATTTCCTCTCCAATCATTATCAGACAAGCTGTGGAGTCAGTTACATGTTTATCAGTTGTTGGTTAGTCGGTCTCCATGATTTATAGGATTCTCAAGTCTCATTATATAATCTTTCCATTCCAAGATAAACTGACGTACTTTGGCTTGCCTAGTTAGTCCAGGAAGAGAAAGCATTGGAATGAAAATTTAGTGTAACTGGGAGAATCATTGACGTTCTCTATTAATTAACGCTTTTTGATTGGGAGAAACAGTTTCAAGAGAGAAATGGATTGAGTAGCGACCGAATGAATTCAATTAAATTGAACATTAAATTTTAAATGTCTTCTCTTACGTTTCACACTTTATAACAAACCTTCTAACTTTAAATAATATCAACAGTTAGGTCATTACACACACCCGCAGACCCCCCCCACCATATATATATATATATATATATATATATATATATATATATATTTTCATTCAGATACTTCAATTCAAGGGAAAAAAGCAGGAAGGTAAATTCCAAAAACCCGATCCTAATTAATATTAAAAATTTTATTTTAATATTAAAAAATGATACAGGAAGAGAGCTCCATGTAATAAAATATTACAGAGCAAATATATATTAAAAAAGGATTAATTGAATGGCCATTTCGATATGAAGATCCCCACGGGGGATAACACATCACCTCAGCAACAGAAAAATCCTTTCAGAAACTGGAGAAAAATTAGTCTACTTTTCCTTTTTAAATAGATTACAAAGAAATTAAAAAGGAAAATGAAAATAAAAATAAAAAATAAAAATAAAAATAAAAATAAAAAGGAAAAATAAAGGAAAAGAAAAAGGAAAAGGAAAAGAAAAAGATAAAATAAAATCAAATCAAATCAAATCAAATAAACAAGAAAAGAAAAAATTGACATCGTCTGGGTTCGCAAAAAAAAAAAAAAAAGAAAGAGAATTGTAACTAAAAATTAACAGACAGCCGTGTTAAATCGACGTAAGTTTAAGCAACATGGAAAAAAGGTGGTAAGAGAGATAAAAGAAGGGAGGGAGGGAAAAAGAAAAGAAAAGAAAGAAAAATTTTTTTTAAATATTACAGACGCTGGACAAATTCAAAAACCTAATTTCCCAAAAACGTTGAAGTATTAGTAAAAGGCCTTTACTTAAAAAGGCATAATTATTTATAAAAGGGAATAAAAAGATATAGGATTTAAAATAAAATTATTTTTTAAAAAATTAGATCATTTGAATTAAACTAAATAAAGACAACACTAGGTAAAAAAAAAAATCATTTACAATTATACATACCTATAGAAGTACACACATACATACATACATACATACATACATACATACATATACACACAATTCTACGATTAAGAATACATATATACATACACATACACACACATACATTCAATTTCATACACACTTATATACATATACATGCGCATACACACATATATATATGTGTGTACACACCTATATACAAAAAATTCATATACACACAATATACATGTGTACACATACATGCACACATATACATACACATACACACACACATATATACATATTCTATATGTACTCACACACATACACATAAAAATATAAAAACTTAATGAATATTATGAAAAGGAGCATTTAAATAGCTAAAAAATTTTTTTCCAAAATTACATATAGCCCACATACATAAATACATATATACATATATATACAAATATGCACATCCACACACAAACATACACATATACATAAAAAAATAATAAAAAGAAAAATTAAAAATTAAAAATTAAAAAATTAAAAATTTAAAAAATTAAAATTAAAAAAATTAAAAAATTCTAGAAAAATTTAAGATTTAAATTTAAAATTAAAATTAAAATTTTAAAATCCGCCCTATGGCGGCACTTATTAATAAATTCCCTCCTAAGGTTCAAAAGTAAGTCCTGATGAGGATACTTCAAAATCAGAATCTTCTTCAATAAACATAGACGACACCTATCACGAAAATTTTTAGGAGTACAAGCTGAGCCTATTAATTTCCAGCTGATTATAGGATCCTGCCCTTCCTCCTTCATTTCCCAGAACCTACATGATAGTGTCGTCTGGAATCTTTGTTTAGGGTTCGAAAACGAGTACTTGTGATTATAAAACCTCTGTTTGAAAGGGCCCGCGGACATGCCAATATAGGTCCGGTAATTGTCTTTGTTATTAGATGAAGAAATACGGGCTTCATGAATTACATGGGTGGATTTACATTTGCCTTGCACCGGGCAGGCATCCACAGAATTACAATTTTTATTTTTATTTTTATTTTATTTTTTAATTTCTTTGTAATCTATTTAAAAAGGAAAAGTAGACTAATTTTTCTCCAGTTTCTGAAAGGATTTTTCTGTTGCTGAGGTGATGTGTTATCCCCCGTGGGGATCTTCATATCGAAATGGCCATTCAACATCTTTGAATTAATCCTTTTTTAATATATATATATATATATATATATATATATATATATAGGGAAGAAAGGGAATGAGAGAAAGAGTAAGAATGTGGATGCACGTGTAGGATAGAGGAGAGGGTAAGAGAGACAGAGAATAAGAGAGAGCGAGAAAATGTGTGTGCTTATTGGATGGGTTAGCGAGTCAGAGAGACAGAGAATGAGGGAGAATGTGAGTTTGTGTTTGAGCTTGCGCACGCATTGTGTATTTGTATGAACGTCTAATCCACATGAAGAAATCTAGTCGAATGTCCAGATCAGATTTTTGTGGCAGTTTCGCTTGATATCCTTGAACATTTTCAGTACTTCCCAAAACACACACACACACACACACACACACACATACATATATATATATATATATATATATATATATATATATATATATATATTTTCTAAACATATGCTGTTAAATATTAGAGACAATGAATGTCTATTATGTTTAATCATGAGCCGTTCTAAACGTCGTATTTTTGCTTTAATTTCAGTTGAAAATAAAGACAAAAATTCTCCAACATTTGGATAATTATTTATTGGTTTTCCTCTAAGCTTTTGGCTCACATGAGCCATCTTCAGAGAGGTTGTTTAAACTGAAAGATTATAAAATCCACCATCACCGCCGATATTATTTTGTGTTGACATAAAACTCCGCATGGCAACGGCAATAGTTACCAAAAATAATAAACGCAGTTCTTAAGTTTGCGATGCGGTTTTATGACGTCACACCGCGGGATAGCACGAAATGACAACAAAACCGTGTAGTCAAATGCAATGTAATATGTTATTTCCTGTTTCAAAGTTGATTTTATTGAATGTTGGTTGTTTTGATTTGATGTACATGGCCTCCAATATCTGCAGGTTCCTTTTACTGTGTGTATGAGTAAGGAACGCCTAACTTAAAGGTGCATTTCCTTCCAAAAAATAGAACAGATGTTCAATTTCTGCTAAAAGCCATATTTCTTTTAATAGAATGTTTGTTTTAAAAATGATAGTTATGTATCCAGACACATGTATACATTAAAATAGCCTTTGCGATTTCCAAAGAAATAATGTGTGTAAATCCCTAGACCAGCTTAAATTTCCTTGTTTATACTTCTTGTTTCAAAATATAATTCAGCAAATATTAACCAAATAGTCCCACTGAGAAATGTATATTTTATATAAAGTTAAGCTGACATTTTTTGGTCTGACAAGATAATTACAGCTCTTTTTCCTTTAGACAGAGTTTACCGGTTTTTGATTTATTGTTGTTGGCTGGTGTTTTTTCTTATGTCTCTTTATGAGAAAAGAGAAAATAGTTATAATCCTCTCCACAGAGCAATACAAACTACTAAATAAATATGTTATATCTGTCTATCTAGCAATTTATCTATCTATCGATATATATATATATATATATATATATATATATATATATATATATATATATCCGAGTGAGTATAGAATGAGGAGAGAAAAAAAGAAAAAAATTTTTCCGTCCAAAACATTAATTTAAAACAGTGCTCGATATATATAGTAATGACCCTAATCACAGTAAAGCAACACTAATAATAACGGACTAAACTTCCGAAAATAGTGCTAACTTAACAGTAATTTAAACCGTCTTATAACCCGTCTTATAACCTCGTAAGTTAAATAATGGGGGGGGGGAGAAAAAAGAAGTAAACAGCGCGCAAGAACAATACGTTTAGTGCCCGTTAGAAAGAAAAAAACCCAAGACGAAACCTTAAAAATAAAGTACTCGATAAGAAAGTACGAAAGTAGAGCGAGAATACAAAAAATCTAGAAGCGAGCCACCACCTACCGCGGTGGTTTCACACTACGGTTCTTCAGGATAGATAGGTGGTGGATCGCTTCTATATTTCTTGTATATATATATATAAGATTATATTTGAAATAAACCATATTATTTGACAAGACAAAAGAAGTGTCGAAACAATATAGCTACTTTTGTTGGTATTATAATATATTCATGTTATAATTTCCGAATATATATATATATATATATATATATATATATATATATATATAAAGTGTGAGAAGCCATGAACGTTTTGTTTAAAGTGTAGATTAATTGTTATTATTTATATTAATATTACTTGCTTTTTTTAAATATATTAATTGTCAGTTATATTATTTGTATGGCTACACCTGAAAGTTGAAACTCTTCAGGCGAATAAACTTGTGAATTTACATATCGGAATCCGTTTGCATTTCGGACGGTCTAAAATACCATGAATATATGCTTAGTAGTCAGTGAGCATGTCAGAAATTTAATATGGGTGCGTGTTTGTTTTTTCTTCATTTTATGTTTTGAATTCGTTCATTAAATCTCTTCTGTTTTTGAAATCATTCACCTTTCATTAGTCAGATTTATTTTACACTGACTTGAAAATTTGATTTTGTCTTTATACTTCAAAATTATTTTTAGAGATTTTGATTCAATTCTTCATGGTCCTTTTGTTGGTTTTGGAATCATATGTATTGCAATGGTTCAGGAATCTTTTTTGTGAAAGTGCGTTTGCATTTAGTATGCATGTGTGTGTGTCTTTCATGTTGTTTTGTTGAGGGAAGACTTGCATTGTGTATAAATATTTTTTCTGCATCATGAGTGCGTCATAATCTGCATTTTGGTAGATAGGCATTACACTACATTTCTGTCAGTGTTGGGAAACATACAATTTATTGTTCTTGGTGTGTTTAATGTTACATCTGAGCAAGGCTACTCTTTTATTCAGGATTGTGTCACTCACACTTATATTTTTGCGCATTCATCGTATTTTAGAGTAAAAATTATGTTCTTAGAGTTGCAGGTTAGATTTGTTTTCATTTAGAGCCTTGGTGTGTGTTCGAATTTGAAGTGGTTTCCATATATTATTATGTTGCATACCCCACATTATATATATATATATATATATATATATATATATATATATGTATATATATATATATATATATATTTGCATTTTGTGAACTCTGTGTTGTGTGTTGTTCGAATTTTGATGAGGTTAGCATTTTTTTTTAATTTTCGGGTTGGCGTTTGCCTTTAATTATTTTACTTTTCTTTAAGATTTCATTCATTTTATCATTTTTGTTGAGTAGTTTTTTGTGACTTTTTTATGTTTGAAATCTGGATAGCACGTCAGTGGGGAATGTTTCGTTTTTAATATACATTTGATTCGCACGTTCAGTTCTTTAAATAGTGTATTGAGCAATTTTGAATAAAATGGTCTATTGGGTTAACTAGTACCTCTTTTAATGCGCCGATAACTTAAGGGTTGCATCTCCGATTAATACCAAATCAGTCGAATTTCAATCTTAGCTTGAAGCAATCGGTCGTCTATTCGTACTGCCGAGCTGAGATACAGCGAAATATGCCTGTATTCGGAAGACTATGCTCTCGTCCCTTGCACACTCTGGAGGATGAAAGATTTTAAAAACACGAGCCAATCACTGCTTTACGCATTTTTCTTCAGCAATAAATTGAACATTCTGGGCTACTTTTTTTTGGTTTTACATTAAATATATAACACTCTAAAATCTGCCTCGAAATAACACAGAAATACTTCCCACACGCTTCACAAAAGAATTTATTATGCAGAGTATAGAACTGATTTTAGACAACGATTCGTTTCAATTTAACAATCAAATTATATTGAAACAACAGGTACCGTGGTGGGGATGAAAATGGCACCGACATATACAACATTAACACTAACTTATCTAGAGAAACTATACAACCAAATAGGACACAGATATGGGGAGGACATAAAAAAAGAATGCACTAAATCGTGGAAAAGATATCTAGATGATTGTTTTAACTTTTGAAAATTAACACGGGGAGACAAATAAACTACACAATCTACTCAAAAACTTGTACCCAGAATTCAATTTCACACTCGAATATATCTATATAATGAACTGCCATTGCTAGACATACTCTTAAATTCCAAAAAATAATTACATCATCACGGACATTTACTATAAACCCAGAGACACCCAACAATACCTCAATTTCAATATTCGCAACCTAAAGGTTGTCAAAATGTATTCCCTCTTCCCTAGGACGACGAATTTGCACAATAGTAGCTGTCGAAACCCTTCATAAAATATGCCTAGAGGAACTACGAAAACCACTACAAATAAGAGGATACCCCACTCCACTAATAAACAAGGGTTTCCAACTGGCAGAAGAAATAGCATTAGAATCTCTACGGAATCCAAAAAGAAAGAAAAATAATGAAATAAATATGTAAGATTTCCCGCGGAAATTCTGATATAAACATTCCATCTCTCCTGATTTTCCTTAGGGTAGATGGTGGCTTGATAAATTACATTTTCAGATCTACACTTACCCTCAACCAGACAGTTATTTCTAGATCTACATTTCCAGTGGGGTGTCATTCTATTTTCAATATTGGATTCCCTACACTTCCTCAAGATTTGGTTATAATGGGAGCTAATAATACATGCTATTGCTACACGAGTAAATAATTTTGATAGTTTCCCTATTAAATATATTACTTATATATGATCTCCATGAAAATGCTTATTTGTAAATTTAAGGAAGATCTTCCCAATGTTAAACGTTGATAGTTTACAGAACTTAAAGGTAGTAAATTACCTAGACATTATCCTCAACCCGGACAATAATTCCTTTAAGTCATACAATAAAGACAATGAAATCTCTAACTACATTAATATTAGTTCGAATGGGGGATTAAACCATATAATTTTTTTTTTACTATTTCTACATTTGGCTTTTAAAGTTTCCGGATTCTTAGCGGATGTTAAATAAGTTAATTTCTCTTTATATCCGCAATTCTGGAGAACGTTACCATATAGTTTTTATTATTTCTAAAGATTTCTCGGCTAAAGGATAATCGGTTAATTCTAATATCACGGTCTTCGGTATTTGCTTTATAATGGCGCTAGGTTAAAATTAACGCAACTGTATACAAAGAGATATTGAAGAAACATATTGTACCTAAGTTAAGAACTGCAATTAATTAAGCAGCTGTATTTATGCATGATAACTCGCCATGTCACACAGCAAAGTCTTTTAAGGCATTTCTTTCTGAAGAGAATGTTACTGTTATGGAGAGGCCTGTTCAAAGCCCAAACATGAATCCTATTGAGAATGTTTGGAAATTACTAAATGAAAGAGCTAAGTAAATAAACCCAACAAACGTCGAAGAACTATGGACTAATTTGAAAGGAAAATGAGAGAAAATATCCGTTAATGAATGCAAGACATTAATTCGCTCATGTAGCAAAGGATGTCAAGCGCTTATTGAAAGTAAAGGTTTTTCACATCAAGTATTAATGAATTATGAACGCTATTTTACTTTTAATATGATGTATCCATTATAATAGTATAATTTTGTTAATAGTTCTGATGTTTTTGATCATCTATCTTTTCTAATGTTACATAATTATTCTTATAACTTGATCAAAATAAATTTATTGAACTTTATATTTTGGAATTATATAATTCATATTTATCTTCTTCTTATTTGTTGATAAAATGTTCTATGAATCTTTGAAATAAAAATCTTTTGACATTTATACTTTTTTCTTAACATCATTCTGATCATCATGCTCGTTAATATACATTATATATTTATATAATACATCACTCAATATGTCCCGGGCCTAACATATAGTTCTCGCCATTAATAAAAGTTTCATATAATTTTTTATGAAGTACTAACCTTCAAATGGCACGTGACAAAATTTGGGCCCAATCTGATTAATAGTTTACAACTTACATTTATTTAAGTGAAGCTATTGTTGCAAATTTTCAAAATAATGCAACGATCTGAATTTCCTGTGTTGATAAAGCATTCCTTTTTGAAAAGAAAAATACTGTTCAACCAAAGCAATAACTTGATAAGAGTTATTCGGACTCTACTCTGTCAGAAACAGCGCTTAAGAGGTGGTATGCTAACTTTAAACGCAGTCGTACAGACACAAATGATGCTGAATGCTCAGGTCACCCAGAATCTGCTGTTTTCCCGAAAACACCAAAAACATCCACAAACTCGTTTTGGCCGATCGTAGATTGAAGTTGCGTCAGATAGCAGAGGATTTGGATATATCAGAAGGCAGTGTATTAGCTATTTTGAATGAACATTTGTCAATGAGAAATCTGTGTTCAAAGAGGGTTCCGCGTTTGATCACAGCCGATCAAAAACAACAACGCGTCGACGACTCAAAGCTTTGTTTGCAACTGTTTCAACACAACAGGAAGGTGTTTTTGCGTAAATATATGACAATGGATGAAACATGGATCCAACACTTCACTCCGGAGTCAAATCATTACTCAGTTGTTTGACGAGCAGCAGATGAAAACCGTTCAAACCGAGCAAAAACGCAAACGTCAGCAGGCATGTTTTTGGCCTCCATATTTTGGGATGCGCAAAGTATTTTGTTCATCGATTAGCTTGAGAAAGTAAGAACCATCAGTAGTGAATATTATATAGCATTATTGGTATGTTTGAAGGAAAAAATCGTCTAAAAACGACCACAAATAAAGAAGAAAAAGTGATCTTTCACCGAGACAACGCACCTTGTCACAAGTCGATCGCAATGATGGCAAAATTGCATGAATTGTAACATCGAATTGCTTCCGCATCCAACCTATTCTCTGGATTTCCCCCAGCGACTAATGGCTGATTGCAGACCTCAAAAGAATGTTCCAGTGAAAGAGATTTGGATCCAATGAAAATGTGATATTGGACGCTGAGGCGTATTTTGAGATCAAAGACAAATTGGGCTAAAAGAAGTGCATTGAAGAGGAGCGTTGGAATCAGGGCATCGCCCTAGAAGAGACTATGTAGATGAATGAAGTCGAATTTTGCCTAAACGTTGTTGTTTTATTAGCTAGACTCTGGATTTATTGAGTAATGCGTTGTATATATATTTGAACATATATTGTTAAAGGTGGCAAAAAAAGATTGTCTATTGTGTTTAATTATGACCCGTTTTAAACATCGTAGTTGATTTTTAATTTCTAATGATAATAAAGACAAAAACTGTTCAATATTTTGATATCATTTATAACGCTGTTCCTTGGTTTGATCTAAGATATTGAACACTTTTGTCCTTATTTTCACCAGAAATTTTAGCTAAAATACCATGTTTAGAACGGCTCATGATCAAATCTCATAGACATTCATAGTTTGTTATATTTAACAGTATATGCTTAATTATCTTATGCCTTAATACACACTATATATATATATATATATATATATATATATATATATATATATATATATATTAATTATATTTAATTATTTCGAAAAGATATCCTCTATTCTCTTTCTACTTTTGATTGCAATGATCCTCAGATGTATTTTTAAATATAATTTTCTCCAATCGCATTTAGCACTTTTTAACCGATAGACTAACATTTCTGTATGCTGTTATTATCAGAAGTGTAAAGTGTATTGCATTAATTCTAAATATGGTGTGTTCAATGTGCATGATCATTGATTTGCTTGGATCTGTTCCTTAGAAAAAGGCTTAACATTACAAAATTGTTGGAAAATATATACCTTGTCTAAGTAAATAAAATAATTAAAGCTTTTAAAATCAATTCACCCTAGGCAAGTCAATGAGCCAATGAAACGCAATTTGAAAGAATACAAAAAAATACTATGGCGAGATGACATAAAAATGAAGATTTATTCTTCTTCTATGTGCTCTATCCCCTCAGGACATAGGCGACCATGGCCTTCCACATTTCCTTATCACTGGTGGCTCTGAACACGCCTTCTGCTGTTACACCATGCAATCCTCGTTCCTTAATCCACCTGATAAGGTCCTTCAAGTAAGTTATCCGTTGCTTTTTCCTGTCTTTTCTTGCCTGTTTGCATGAGATTCTCCAAGCCCTCCTTCCTCATTGCGCGTTTCAGGAATTTCAGCTGTCTCTTCCTGATGCTCAGTATTAATTTCCTTTTGGTTTCCCTCACTTCCAAAGCCTCATCATTGCACACATGCTCGATCCATGATATTCGCCGCATCCTTCTGTAGAACCACATTTCCGTTGCTTCAAGTTTTTCCTTCATCTTTGATGATATTGTCCATCATTAACTGCCATATTGAAGGGCGGACATCACGTAGCAATCCAGTACTCTCTTCCTAGTTTCTAGCGAAATTGTCCTGTTTCTTAATACCTTATTCAACATCTGGAATGCTTCCTTCGCCATGCCAGTTCGCCTTCGGATCTCTGTGTCGCACATTCAGTCTTCTGTTATAACATTACCCAGGTATTAAATTGTTGTACCTGTTTGATTCTGGTATCCTCGACCTGTATTTGGCATTTTGTGCTGCCCTTTTTACTGATGACCATGTTTTCGGTTTTCGTGCAGTTTATTGATAGTCCTTTCTTGTTACTTTGTTCTGCTACCTTCTATAGGAGGTCTTGTAGTTTCCTTTCTATGTCCTCTATCAGCACTGTATCATCTGCGTACCTTAGGAGACAAAATATAACGTTTCACATTGGATTTAGACCTTTGATTATCACATTTTCTGAGAGAAAGAGGCCGAAGGAGACTTTCACAAGTGATAGAAGCGAGAGAAGAAACTATTGTTATAGAACTTACGTTTGAATATAGCCAGTTTAATGTTGAAATGATAAAAGGCCAGTTAGTCATCTAGTAAAGGGGTTAGATTTATAAACATGAAGTACCAAAGTGAAAAGTTCATTAGAATAATAACCATGAAATATTTACAGAAAAAGGAAACTATATTACGATCGTAAGAAAGTGACAGAAGCCGTATTTTTCTTGACACCATGATGTCTTCCCAGTATTGTTTCTTGGAACGTTTCCATAAAGTAAACACTCTGAAACTCACATATCAGGTACACCTTTATACTTGTATGTTCACCAGTAAATATATTGTTGATAAAAATATTATGGGGTATTTTTCATGCATTTTGTTCCATTTCTGTGCTTCTTGTTGACATGACCCATCATAGTTATTAGCTTGCATATTTTTTGCAAATGTTCTAAATGTTTCCTTTCAATTTACATGCGCAATACAAGCATTTTCAAGGGAATTCTGCTGCCAAATTCATTTTTTATTAACCTGTTTTCCATTCACCAATCTAAGTTTTGATCTTCTTCAAACCATTTTATTCTTTTTATGTTTTCTCCTTATTCTTTTCTCAGTATTGTCAAAATATACAATGCTATATATTATAAATCTTTTTTCTCTTCTGAACTATGAGAATGTAATTGTAAATAAATTAAACTTAATATTTCCAATAAGAAATATAATTTGCTGAACTTCAATCCGAATTTAAATTAATTGAATTATTTTTTATAATCAGTAAAATCGAAAAAATTATTCATACTGTCAAATCTCTCAATACAGCAAATTTACCTTTATGAAAATGGCTTTTAAAAAATAAATTATGCTTTTCTGAAACGTTATTTGAGAATAAATAGCTGATTTAAAGTTAAATTAATTAATCAGAAATTAAACAAAGGTTATTTTTATTTTAAAATATCGTAGATAAGCATTTTTACCACGGAGATGGTCATTTTATGAGGTGGTGACATATCTATCGATAGCACAATATTTGGGTAATTTAAATAAATGGCTGATAAATTTAATAAAATTGCAAAATAAATACAATGTAAACGCGAAATTTTATATTATTTTTTATCTACCAAGCAATCTGAAAAAAAATTCATCAGTCTGGTATTTTACTGAATTTTAGATATTTTGTCTTTCATAGCCTTACTTGAGAAGATGTTGTGGTGAAATGTTAGGAAATTACAAACCTATTTTAGATTTGATAGAGTTATCTCTCTTAATTTCTGATAATGTTGTGTACGAACGATTTACAAAAATCGGCACGTTTATACAGACACGAATATACCAGATTTTCTTTAAATACTGTGTTTCGCTGAACTGTAGTAAGATTTTCTATTTATTAAGTAGATTTATTGAGATATAATAACAATATCTCTTGACCAATACAAAGTAATACATATTTTTTTTTATTTTAATAGTTACAGGTTATTCTAATTAAATTTCTAAAAATATGTAAACAACTTTTATAAAGATTCATTATTACTTGATAAAAAAATTCTTCAAAAAGTTTTGTCCATAATTTAGTATTCATAATTTAATTGAAAATTAATAGGTGTACCAAAAAATATTTTAGCTAGAATTTTTAAAAAGAACTTTTTAAAATAATTTCGTTCGTTTAGGAATAAGTACTGAAAATTGAATTCCGAAAGTTGTTTGATTTTTGCTAGAATTTCCAAATTAGTATGCTTTTTATGGTAAAATTTTGAATATTTTATAAACGATAAAGTCAATAAAATTTTGACATTAAAATATCTTTTCTTAATAATAACACCAATAATTTGAAAATACAGTTTATATTAGCTGTTGAGAATTATTTCATTATCTATGCTCATTTCATAGGTATTATCGGAGGAACATAGATATTTCTAAAATGAATCCAGTCTTTATTCTAACAGAAGATGTAGCTTTTAATTTTCAACTTAAAAAAAAAACTTAAAGTATTTAAAATTAAATTTTAAATCATTGGAATGAATAAAAGAATGAAAAGCTTTCGCATTTCTAATCACAAAAAGCAAAGTTTCTCGGTTGCTCTTTTTGAGAAAACATATTTGCAAATTTATGAAATACCTAGTGTAAATATGTCCCTCTTTCTGAGACTAACTTTTAAAAGAAAGTCTGTGATATTAACCGAACAGGGAAATAAAGCATTTGTAATTCAAGAAAATATATATGGCGAGTGTTGCAGGGCCGGCTATGGGTAACTGACTCTACAGACTTTTCGAAAAAAGTGAAGTGATACAGGAAAGAAAAGGATAATAAAAATAAACAAGATGTTAAGTGCCAAAGATGCCAAAGTCTGACAAAATTTATTGTGCTATGTCGATCTCTTGGGCCGCAGTGAAACTGTTGCTAAACTCGATCTCTTGGGCCGCAGTGAAACTGTTGCTAAACTGAGTGCTTTCTACCTCTCGCAGGCGTGAGTTAATCGGTGGATACCGCTAAATGCTTGTAAGCAAGAGAATAAGGCATGAGTCATTATGATTATATTGTTCGTCGGGTGTTACCGTAGTCGAGTGACATAAACTGCTCTAGCTGTCGAAGTACTGGTCGATCCGGTGATGGGTGAGTAGACCACGAAAGCAGGCGACGGTTGATCGGACATGAATCGAAATAAGGTTGCTACGCTGGTGATCACTGCCGGGACTGCTTACTACTCTGGAACTTGCTACCGGGTCGGACTGAACTACTTCTTCTTCTTCTTCTTCTTCTTCTTCTTCTTCTTCTATGTGTCCTGTCCCTTCAGGACGTAGACCATTATGGCTTTCCACGTCTCGCTATCACTGGTGGCTCTTAGCACGCCTTCTCCTGTTACATTATGGAACCATTGTTCCATCATCCTCCTGATTAGGTCCTTCAAATATGTTATCCGTTGCTTTACCTTGTAACTTTTTTTCCTGTATCTGGCCTGATAGTATCAGGTTCTTCAAGCCCTTCTTCCCCATTGCATATCTCAGGAACTTCAGCTGTCTCTTCCTGATGCTCAGTATAAATTTCATTTTTGTTTCCATCATTTCTAGGGTCTCATCATTGCTCACATGCTCGATCCATGATATTCGCAGCATCCTACTGTAAAACTACATTACAATTGCTGCAAGTTTTTATTTCATCTTTGATGATATTGTCCAGCATTCACTGCCATATCGAAGAACTGACAACACATAGCAATCCAGTAATCTCTTTCTTGTTTCTAGCGAAATTGTCCTGTTTCTTAATACTTTGCTCAACTTCTGGAATGCTTCCTTCGCCATGCCAATTCGCCTTCGGATCTCAGTGTCGCACTTTCCGTTTTCTGTTATAATATTTCCTAGGTATTTAATTTGTTGTACCTGTTTGATTCTGGTATCCCCGACTTTTATTTGGCATTTACTGCTGCCCCTTTTACTGATGACCATGCATTCAATTTTCTTGCAGTTTATTTGTAGTCCTTTCTTATCACTCTCTTCAGCTACTTTTTGTAGTATGTCTTGTAGTTTCTTTTCTGTGTCTGCTATCAGCACTGTATCATCTGCGTACCTTAGGTGGTTTAAATTGTGGCCTCTGAAGACAAATCCAGGCATAACTTCTAGGATCCTCAAAATATTCTCGCTGTACAAGTTGAAGAGATCCGGTGAAAGTTGAAGAGATCCGGTTAAACTGAGCTATTTACTACGTTAGAATTTGCCGGGTCTAACTGTTTTCTAAATCAAATTTCGCTATGTCACTGCATCAAGCTGGTGCATATTGTAATAAGGTAGACTTTTTGCCCTACACTGGGCAATTGCAATAATTCGTGAAAAAACCTGTTTGATGTCCTGAAAAGAACAGTTTTCTTTTTTTCTAAAGGGACTGTTACCATTGTCCTGAAATGACAGTTGGCGTAGCAGTGGTAGTGGTCGGAGGCGTCCCTGAAACGGCATCAAATACTCAATCCTTTTTGCCCATGTCGGGTAAACTACTGGAGAAACTGATATTTAAACTACAGCTTTATAGACTCGCGTGTAAGTCACAGTCGTTATGTGCCTTGTTTTCGTTTTGCTGAAACGTGGCCAAAGCTTTGAGGTGAGTATCCTGAGGTTACGATAATAACAATGACACCTGCTTAATGCAGCTGGAAGGCAAGCAACAGGGTTCTCGCTATGTGCATCTCACTTTGACACCCACACACTTTTCTTTGTGTGTTATTTCTAATTTCACGCTCAAAAGAAAATAGAGCAGGAAAGCAATCAATTCTTTTCTAGCTAAACAGACATTACTTAATATCACTTATTTGAATTACTTACATTTCTTAGATTATATTGCTAATTTTATATTGTTCAAAAATTATTTTTCATGCAAAAAATTGAAAAAATAAAACAGATACAATTTAAAATAAAGATGTTTAGAAATTGTTTGATCGCAATAACAACAAAAAATGTTCAAAATTTGCATTTCACCATTCTTGGCAGATCATCTATTATCACAATGTGGGATATTAATAAAAAATTGTCTGAGGTATAAACAATAAAAATGGATCCAAATGAAATCGGCTAGATTATAGATACTAGATTATGTACACTTTTTTTACTTTGTTATCCTTCTTTCACCTATAATTCTTCTTGACAGATATAAATAAATGTATTGTTATTCCAAATACAGGGTGGATTTAAAAATAACTCTCTATTTTATGTTGTCCAAATAACAGCAAAAGGTGGTAAGACTTTGACTTATTTCTTTGTGGTTTATTAACGAATATAGGACACTAATCCTATATCATTCATCAACTAACTAAAACACACAAAGTAAAATTGCACATCCACAAAATAGGATTCAAACGACTAAAAGCATTTTGAAAAAACCCAAAGTAAATTTTCACAACCGCAAAATTGGATTCAAAAGACTAAAAATATTTTGGTAAAACCCAAGTAAGGCAAATTTCACCAGTCAGTGTGAAAAGCAAAATTCTGGATCCTAATTGGATAAGAAATAAAAAATTCATATTACAACATCGGTCAAAAGTATTTTTAACATCTAAAAAAGAAGGTGCCTCTGAGAGTCGGTCACATGACTAAAATACATTACCTAACCACGTCCGAGAACGGATCACGAGTCGCAATGGGATCGGTATCTTATAGCAATATAATCTCTCCACAATGTAAGGAATAACTTCAAGCTGACTAGCCTTTGTTGCCAATTTTCTTTTCTTTTTTTCACTCCACACCAGCCAGACTTAGGGACGCGTTACATAACTATTCTCCCACTTCGTCCAACTTTCTTTTCTTCTTTTTTACTCCACGCCGCCAAAGAGAACAGCAACAATAACAGAACAGTCTAAATACAATTTATTTATTTATTTTACCCTCTCTCTCACTCTGTCACCGATCTATCAGAAAGAGGAGAGAACATAAGACTGCTACTACACAACCATGAACTCTAAACTTCTGTGAACATTTTAAGTATTTATATTTCTCTTTGAACAATTTTAACTAGAAAGCTGCATGCATTTCTCAATGAACATTCTTCTTCTCACACATATGTAATAGCATTAACAGCAAACAACATTTCACTTATTTTTTCAACAACCTGATAACATCTTTAAATGTGAGGATTGTCAGCTGTTTGGAAGTGGCCTTGACCCAGGAGCAACTTTATTACATAAAACCAAGACACTGGAAAAACCTGAAGGGTGAATAAAAGAACTTATGTATTCAATACCACAAGAGTTCCTGGTGAAATAAGTTGACGTGATTCATAGTGGTCTCGAGAAGCTGGTGGAGAAATCTGGTGATCATATCTAAATTTAAATAAAACCTAATAATAAACGCTTCCCTCTCATATCAATGTCATGTAAAAATTACTGTTAATAAATACATTTTAAGTTCTTAAGAATGCGGAATTACTTTTCAATCGCCCTGTATATATACAGCACAGAATAACAACCAGAATGAAATAAGTTAAATCATTAATAGAAATTATATAGTACTCTACAGGTACGAAAATCTCATAATCCTAAGATACTATAGGTAACTAGAAAAATAGACAAAGCTATAAAAACAAGCGTAAATATTTTTTAAAATATGGGATTCAACAAAGACATAAATATATACTTAAACGAAGTAGATTTTCTAGATGTTACCTTTGACCGAAGAAAAGGTGTATATATATAAAACATAAGGAAAATTGAATTATACACCACTACTTGCACAAATCTTCCAACCACCCATTTTCAATAATCAATCAGAGACCAGAATCAATTAACCGCAGAATTTTGATAATTCCAAGTGAAATCACGCTAATATTATAAATCAGCTGGAAAAGATATTTGATTCCAGATAACACTCGAATACAGACAACACAGCACAAAACACAGAAGAAAGAGAAAAAGCATCTGGTTAAATCAACTCTACAGTAAATGCGTAAAAACAAATGTAGGAAAATATGCATTAAACTCAGACACACACACTTACCCGCATCAAACACTCGCCATAAGATATTCAACAAAAAACACAATAAAAAACTGTTACAGTTGCTCGGAAAACAGAACACAAATAATAAAAAAAAGCAAAAGATGTAAACAATCAGCAAATAACAAATTAAACTCACGTCTAACTGCATAAAAGTGAACGAATGTCTCTTAAACAGCAACTGCTTACAGCAATGCCCCTTAAACAGCAACTGCTTACAGAACTATGTAATATACTAAGCTACTGTAAACTCAACAGTAACGAAGAGAAGATGTTTATAGGAGTAGCTTCCCAAACATATCTGGGAGACTAAAGGAAAAACAAGAAATCACATCAAGAATATCATCGAAAATAATGAAAACAAAAACATCAGCCTACAACAATCAATCCAAAAACTATAAAATCTGCCTTGGAGAAAAATCAGTACAATTATCTTCTCAAACCAAAAGAAAACTGAAGAATTTATCTCAAAATGCCGACACGAAAACAAAATTCTCATTACGCTACTTTAAAATCGAGAACTGAATATAAACCTGAATGTATAAAATATAATTTATAAAATTTTCAACTGAAACACAATCAAGCTAATTTATATTTGTACTAGTAATTTAGATAGTTTCATAAAACAAAACAAAACGCCAAAAACTTAGATAACAGTATAAAAACAAGACCACTAATAAAGAATGTAATTGCAGGGATAACAATAAATGTCCACTCCAAGGACTTTGCAACACAAAAGTCATTTACAAACCAAAAGTACAAGACGTAAACGGCCAAAATAAAATATATTTTGGTTAAACCAAAAATATCTTTAAGACCAGGTGGTTCAATTACAAGTCTAATTTCAAAAAAGAAAACTTAAAAACCAGTACAAAATTGACTAACCACGTGTGGAAATTAAAATCAAAATAAGGAAAAGACCCAGACATAACGTGAGTATAGTAAAAACAGCCAAGCCTTACAACGGCAACATATGTAGACTGTGCCAGGAAGAAAAGTTAGAGATCATGCTATTCCCAGACAAAAACGAACTATTGAATGACAGAATGAAAATTATGACTAAGTGTAACCATACTAAAAAAATACCGTTTAGGTTCATACAACCCTGGATGAAAACGTTGCAATTTCTTGGTTTTTTTTTTTTTAATTGTGCTATCGCGAAAAATAGACTTAGCTAAGCGTGTTCTAATTCCAAGTGAGTATTTGATTTATGCTTTTGGCAAAGTAAAAAAACGAGATCTCTAGTCTCTGAATGAAGTCTAGAAATTGTGACGTCAAAGACTGATATTCATTGTGTAATTTGACAAAAGAGCCGAGAAAAGCAGAAATAATTTTTTTCTGTATGTTTTTGTTTAACTATCTCTAGTATATATAGAGGAAGTGACGCGTAGAAATCTTCTACAGCAGTCTGTAGGTCTCTAGTTGTAATGAATGAACACACGTGCCACCTGATAAAGAAGTCCCAGGCCCAAAGTGAAGGGTTAATCTAATGCAACTCTTCCAACACAACTCTGTTTAGAAAATTAATTCATCATTATTTAAAGATTAGGAAAAGGTTCACATACAGACTTCACGATTCATATGAAAAATCAATTTACAGGGTCGCATCAACAAACTTGAAATATTGAGTCCTACCATCTCGACCATCATAGAATAAATACTTATCAATAACGTTGAATGCCCGATGTATGGATTGAATTACAAGATATTAGCTGTACGGAGAATTACTACGTGGCAGGAGACAAGTTTGATAAAAATAGCAGAAATATGCAATTAAACTAACCACCACTTGTGCATCTTCAGACTGATTACGTTATGACATTATCCCCCAAACATCAGCAAACTACGAAGACACCCAGCGTCATGAAATCAATATTTAAAGAGAATTTGCCTTCGTGTATATTTGGCATTGGTCACAAAATTTCTATTTCCTAATAGTTTTACATTCTGCGAGTTCGAAACTAGGTTTGTGGATATATATATATATATATATATATATCAAAACCCATTTATAAATGGAACTTTGTTTGTGTGTGTATCGGTTACCTACAGACTCCGAAACTCTTGAAAATTTACACAGTTGTACTATAAGCGTCTGCAAGTGTTTTCGCTAGGTTTTGTGTCAAGGTAACCCCGATAGATATCAAAAACTGATAATCGAAAAAATCGGGTAATAGAGTGGTCCGATTTTAATCAAATTTGATACACTCATATACAAAGACCAAAGAAATGATATTCAGAAGTTTCAACGTTGCAGTATATCAATACCAGGAAATCAACATTTGGCTTACATCCATTCATTTTTCTTTCAGACTACGTTTTCGCTTTAACTGGATATAACTATTGTTTTTAGACTTTCGTGCCAACGTCCAAAGAGTCTGAGCCCCAAGAGCATGGATTAGTTTTAAAGCTTTCATTACATCCGAGAAACGCCGGGCTATACTGCTAGTATATATATATATATATATATATATATATATATATATATATATATATATATATATATATATATATCGCTCATTCAGTAATGGATTAGTGCACTCTGGCTATTGGGCGGGTATAATGACAATATTTACACGCTAAAAGGTCTGCCTTCTTCTACCGAACGCCCATAGTCCAGAGGTAGAATCGCCAACTGACGCCAATTCGGTCGGGTTTCAATCCTGGGTTAAAAGCAATCGGAGTCTAACATGAGCTGTGATACAGCGAAACAGATCTCTCTGTGGATGACTATATATATATATATATATATATATATATATGGGTAGGTATTTGAAGGCTATCATAATGCTTTTAGTATAATAAATGAACTCAAAGGAGGTGTAGGGTATTACCTATTCACTATTCATTAATATTTCGAGATCAGAATCACATCTTCAGAATAATAGGAAAGCTTGTTTTCACGTTGTCCGCTGCTGAACCGTGCCTTTTTAATAGGTAATACCCAACACCTTCTTTACCAAACAAATTACAAACCTCTCCTGAATATATATACAGATATCTCGTGACTCATTAGAGTCGTAGTGGCACGATTGAGTTTCTTTGGCCACGACAGTTTGACGAAGCTCCTCAAAAAGTCTGGTTTGAACTCATTTTTTTTTTTAACCGTGAGCCATTAGGATATCCTTGCATTTTCCAAAGTGTTTTTTGCACGTAATGAATATTACCTGGATTCTTCGATTCTCCATTCCGAATCCTATGCAACGTGCCTCTGTGTGTGTGTGTGTGTGTGTGTGTGTGTGTGTGTGTGTGTGTTTGTGTGTGTGTGTGTTTGTGTTTGTGTGTGTGTGTGTGTTTTTTTTGTTTTTTTTTTTAGATCCAAAATATTTTTTGTGCAGTTTGCTTGGAAAAAGTCCTTTTATGAATGTATATTGTTTTTCATCCTAAAGTAATGAATATCGAGATAGAGGCAGAGCGTAAATAGAATTAATGTGTAGAAGTTTACCACTTAGCTTTGGTGGAGACTTACCTCGCCGAAGCAAGCGAAGACGCTTTGTGTGCAGATGCGTTCGTAGACGTCATGGAACGGCGAGGCGTGCTCCTGCAAGACAGTTTTTGGAATGACACTTGGAATTTTGTTACTGTGAGTACGTCATTTTGTTTAAATATTATTGCGTTTGTCTTTGTCGCTCGTCGCTCTTCGATAATATTTCTGGACTTCTGTGACAATTTCGTATGTTTTGTGAGGCGGGGGTAAGTCCACATATGACTTCGTCTTCCCAACCGTCTACTTCTTCGGCGGGTATGCCGACGGTGACTTTTCAACCGTCGGTATGAAACAACATTCCGGCTAAAAAGAACGCAACGTATTACCAAGGGTTGCAAGAAAATTTCAAAGAATATATTGTGGGAAATGAGCTAATTGTCATTCCCGAGGTTATCAATGTCATATCTGTGAGAACAATTTCCCTGTTGACATCAGACCCAAAAACGCGCAAGTTTGTGAGCGTCAGCAGGGAAAACATGGAAGATGCCCTGTAAAGCCTAAAGATTATCCCCAAAGTGCTGGCACGACGGTCTTGTGCTATGTGGGACCTTCTACTTACTACGGAAGAAGAGGCCAAAGAATTTACCGGCACAACTTTGACCGCCAAATGAATTAGGTTCCAAACGGAGTATATGGGCACAGGCGGAACCGAGTTATTACCCATGGTGTGTCGCTTGCAATCTCAGAGGACAACATTGAGGCTTACTTTGCCCAGTTCGGTGCAGTGGAGGAGGTGGCCCGTGTAAACAGCAAAGCGAGTGTGCCCACGGAGGATGTTGAAGTACAAGTAGTCGTGGACAGGCCTAGTTTTTTGCGAATGCCAGACGTTTTAATTTGTGAAGGCCGAAAACGTTTTGTGGCGGTGGAAGTGCGAAAGCCACATTGTTGGATTTGCGGGATGGCAGGCCATATTGCCAAAATGTGCCCGGCACAAAAAGACGTTGAAACCAAAACACCAACACCGGTTAAACGGGCAACACCGCCGGTGACAAAAACGCCAGTCCCGGTAACAAAAGAGGCCGTGGCAAAAGATAGACAAAAGTAGTGGACGGAAATAGTTAGGAAGGGAAAGAAGGTAGCTTCCTCCGATCCTCAACCGGAGAAAGTTCCATCCCCAGTGAAGGATAAGCCCCAAAAGGAGGCTAAGCAACAGCAACTAAAGCAGCAGCAGCTACGACAATAACAACAGGAAGGACAACAACAACAACAACAACAACACCAAGACATGGAGATTGTAGAAATGCCTCTTCCCCGTTACTCATCGTTGTAGAGAGGACGGGAGGAGGAGGAGGAGAGTTCACAGAAAAAAGAAAAGAAGGAGCCGGTTGAACGTACCAGGGCGGAGCGAGTTATAGTAACAGCCAAGGCCCAATCCGCCACTGCATCGCCGATTAGAGAAGCTCGTATGCAGGGGAGAAGTCAATCTGCCTCCCCAGTTCGAAGTATTACGTCTTCTTCTCTTACACCCTCTTCCAGATCAGAAAAACCAACCTCCCAACCCTCCTCCCAAAAACAAACACCTCCTACCTAACCTGAAGCATCTTCCCAGGAAACTACACAACCCACTCCCAAATCCGGAAAAGGGAAAAGAGGGACAAGCAACCCATACAAGACAACGGAGGTTGTGCAAAATAAACAGATCAGACTTAGAGAGGGACCTTTCCTCCCCAAAAAGGACCCTCTTGAGACCACTATTCAAATTAACAACGGTGGACGGGATTTCAGAAGAGGATCCCAGCAACTTTCCAAAAGCCCCTGGAGTATTAACACTTGTTTGTAATACCGGGGGCAGTCTCAAGGTCTGGGACTTTTTGGAGGCGGCTGTGGATGCATATCCCAAAATTAAAATGGGGACTAATTATTTAAGAAAATTAGCCAATTTTTGTGCTGGCAAGGTCCCCGTCATCCTTCACACATCATTGTATAGGGCAGTAAAACTAACGTTCCCTACAGACGTCGGTGGCATTGTCCAGGACGGACGGATTACGTCCGATATTGGTACTGGAAAACTTGGACAATCCGTCGGGGTCCCTTCTGACGTTGATTTTCACTATGTATCTGACCAGAAGTAATTATTTGCTTTCTCGTTTCAGGGTTAAAAGATGTCAATTAGGTTAGCCAGTATGAACGTGAATGGCAATAGGGATCGTAGTAAGGCTCCCCGCCTGCTTCGGGACATCTTGTCCTTCGGCGTGGATGTCGCCGCGATCCAAGAGACTCACTTTGTTTGCAAGGCCGATGCCTGTGAGCTCTCTAACGACTTTGTCGTCTATTCAGCATATGGGGACCGGCTGGCCAGAGGAGTTTCTTTGCTGGTTAAGCGTACCCTGGACGCGAAGGTGGATCTTGTCCATGTCGGTGCCGAGGGCCGGCTGATCGTGACCGATATTACAGTGAAAAGCAATGCGTTTCCACTGGTTGCAGTTTATGCGCCCAACGAACTGGAGCAGCGCGTCTCGTGTTTTCGGCGGTTGGAGCCCTTCCTGGTGGTTTCAACGCGACTCGTCTTAGATGGGGACTGGAATGCCATCCTGGGCCCCAAACTGGATAGAGGGTGGGAGGCTAGAGGGAAGGCACGTAATCGTAGCTTGGTCGATCTCATCGAGGATTTCGGTCTAGTCGATAGATACCGGGTCGATAACAAGTGTGGGAAAATGTGGACGTGGGCTAATACTTGGCCTTCTACCAAGGTGGCTAGCTACCTTGATAGAATGTTAGTTCGTCAAGCCGAGATAGATCTTTTAGATTGTCCCACGTTCCACTGGTTAGGTTACTCGGACCACAAACTCGTTTGCGCCCGGGTAAATTTAGAAGATAGGGTTAGAATGGCTAGTTACTGGAAGTTCAACGTGTCTTTACTGGACAGGCGGGACTTCCGGTGCCAGCTAATGAACTTAGTGCAGCGGGCGTTAACTGGTGGAGTCATCGGGATAAGTGGTGGGAGAACCTTAAGAATAGTATTAGGTCTTTCACCACCAAGTTTCAGCAAACGGCTCAAACGAGATAAGGCTGACAAGGTGAAGACAGAGCTAATTGCTCCCTGGCGGTGGCTGGTGGGGATCCCCTAGAGATAGCCATAGCTAGGGAGGCCGTGGAACGGTCGAATAGCGATCGTTACATGGGCCAGGTAGTTACACATAAGTTAAGCAAAATGTCTTCCGAAGCTGTGAGCATGGTAGCAGAACTGCGCAAGGAAGTGATTCGCCGAGGAGGGGACCGGTACATTTGCAACCCGGAGGGACACACTCTTCGGTCGACTGATGAGATGTGCAAAGGCTTTTCGGTGGCATTTCGAGATCCTGTTTACCAAGGAGCCTGGTCTCCGTGATTAGGAGTTTCGTAGCTATTTGGCTGACTTCCCCCGGCTTTTGTCGGCTAATACAGCTAGCTGCGAGGGAGAGTTTACGGAGGGCGAAGTCTACGCGGCTTTGAAGAAGGTTGGCAGAGGCAAATCGCCGGGTCTCGATGGTTTGCCTTATGAATTGTACATCTTTGTCCCGATTTTGACTGTCGCACATCTTTGTCCCGATTTTGACTGTCATGTTCAACAACTGCTTCCGGCAAGGGTCCATCCCCAACATGTTCAGCAGGGGTGTGATCACGCTATTGAGGAAAGGCAAGGATGTGGGGAGGGAGCTAGAGTGTTACCGGCCCATAACTCTGCTAAGCACAGATTTAAAGATGTCGGCCAAGATTTTGCAATTAGTTGCCGAGTCTCTACTCGGACCTGAGCAAACTTGTGCTGTGAAGGGCCGAACAATTTAGAGCAACCTGCATCTGATACGCATGATCATAGAGGGGATAAAAAGCGACGAAGAAGTCGCACTGATTAATTTAGATCAGTCCAAGGCATTTGATAGGGTTGACCATCGTTACCTGGCGGCTGCCCTGCAGGCAGCTGGATTCGAAACCAACTTCCGCCGCAGGATTAGCCTCCTGTCTCAATCCCCGACGGCTGTGGTACAGGCGAATGGAAAGTTGTCGGGCGTTCTGGCGCTGTCTAGGTTGGTCCGACAGAGTTGTCCACTATCGCCCTTACTTTATGCTTTGCCGTTGGAGCGCCTCCTTCGCCGGCTAAGGGACAGGGCGTGCAGTCCGGCCCTATGTGGAATCGCTGTCTCTGGTGGGGCTCGAGCCAGGGTTTCCGCTTACGCCGATGATGTCACTACATTCGTGTCCACCCGGAGTGACATCGAGGTGGTGCAGAAGGCGCTTGAACGGTACGAACAGGTGACAAGGGCCAAGATTAACCACAACAAGTCGTCCGGCTTGCGGTTAGGTGCCTGGAAGGGTGTTACCTTCCCGGGGCCCTTCGACTGAACGGACGGCCCGGTCTGCGTTCTTGGAGTGTGGTTCGAGCCCGACCTACAGTTGGAGAAAATGGGTCTGAAGTACTGGCAAAGGTAGACGGGTCGGTCAAGACTTGACGTCGAAGGAATTTGTCTCTTAAAGGGTTTGGCTGAGGCGTGTGCTACATACGTTTTTCCCATTATCCTTTACCGGTTGTCAGTACTTCCACTTTGTAAAGAGCGTAAAGAGGCGATCGAGCGTTTGATAATCTCTATCCTGTGGAGAGGACGCAAACACTACGTCGACAAACGTGTCTGTTACCAACGTCCTTGTCATGGGGGTCTTTGGGAATGCCATATTTGATGGGCCATAAGGTTGCGAGGGATTTTGGAAGACTCATTGCTTAGGGGGATAATGAGGGTCATGTTCCCTAGCTTTACTATCACTCCCCACATCTCGAGGCGGTGCCGTAAGCCTCGAGGGCGATCGAGTTTTCTCCTCGAAAGTCTGGCAGCCCTGCGGGCCATTCCACGGTCCAGTGACCCTTCACGGCCTAGGAGAGTCTTCTATCGTGATGTCCTGTTTCGCTCGTTCTGGTCTTGGACACCAGGTAGTGATTATCTCAGCATCTCTGAATTTCGCTCACCTGGCGATTGGCTCAAAATCGGTTGCCTCTCAATGACAAGGCCTTCATATGGGGCCTGTCGGATTTGCCAGATTCTGAGCGCTGCGACCTTGGCTTGGAAGAAACGGCTTCGCACGCCTTCTACCATTGTTCGCGGGTTCACCCTCTATGGGACCGGGTCGGCGAGTTGACAGCTCGTATCGAGCCACGAGAGCTTGTGCCCATTGTTCGTGCTTTCGCCTGCGACAATGTGTCGCCCTCGTTTGCTGGGATGAAGCGTATGGTGTTTCTGTCACTGCTAGCCACGGCTCGAATGGTGATTTGAACGACGCGATCGGAGGAAGTCTTGCGAGGTCAGCGTCTTTCATATCAGGATCTGATCCGATATTTTGAGCTGATGCTCAAAATAAAGATTAGAACTGATTGGAAACGTTTGACTTCGACAGACTTCAGCCAGAGGTGGGTAAATGTGGCGAGCCTGGTTCGCGTGAACGGAGCTAGTCTTGATTTTCTCTTTTAGATCTGCTGGTTACATTGGGGTGGATTCCTCTGGAACCCTCCCCTGGTTAAGGTAGCTCTCTTTTGTGTACCTAGGTAAAGTGAATGAATGTCTTCCTAGCCTGTACCCGGCTTTCATTTTTGTCTTGATCCTAGTCGAGATTCCCAACATCCCTAATTTGCTTTGTCCTGTTTTTTTTTTTTTTTTATCTCAGCTAGATCTGCCTTTTATTGTCCAATTCCATTATTTCTATCCCCTCCCCACTCCCTTAGCGAGTGTGCTTCTTGATTTCGCAGTTTGGCGGAATACAGCGGCCACTCTTTTTTTTCTGGGATGGACGGGTCTTACGAATTTTTTTTTTATTTGAGTTCAAATTTATTTTCTGTGTTCATCCCTCTCCCATCATTTCATTCCTCATTAAATCTTTTAAATTATGTATTATATTGTATATAAACACATTTGTATTATCATGGATTTTTAGATACCCTCGTAAATATGTGGTATTATGGTGTATGAAGGTTTGGGTGATGATGGATGGGTCCTTTTTGTGATTGAGCAAATTGTAATGAGTGAATGGGTTGTGAGAGTGTTTAGCTAGGTATAGGATAGTTAACTGAAGACCACCATCTACCCCTCTCCTTGTTCGGTCTTGTGCCACAATTTTGTAATTTTTTTACAAAATAAATATTGTTCGGTGTTGGCGATTCGTGAAGGCTACACCGGTGTTTGGGAGACAGCGTTTTGTTTACGGTGCGCAGAAAACGGAGTCCCGAGTAAAGCAGTCTTCCAGGTTCTACGTGGAGCAGCTGGGAGAACGGATAAAAGCGGTCATTAAGTCGTCTACCAAATACACTCCGAGAAGATACAAATACTCTCATTAGGTGGGGAGTGTTATTTCGGTCATGCCAACTTTAAAGTTTCTTCAAGTCTTTGAAACAATAGATACCTCAAAATGACAAATTATAATTTACTGTAGAGTATCCATTCCGATGGCGGTGTTAAATTATAGTTCGGCTCAACTGAAAACAATGGGAATACTGGTACTACATTCATAAATGATTTAAAGTATTTATAAATGCATTAAAAGCAATGCTCTCTCAAAATATTTCTGGCATTTATAAACAACAACAAGAACATACCAATTATTATCTGGGATAACATCGCAAGAACCAAATCTTAAAACGGAAAAGAAAATAGACGTATTTTATGCCTTTTATAAAAGGTTTATCTTAAAATACTTCAATAAGCATAATTTATTAAATAGAAAAAGTGAATTGACGGTCAAATTCAAGCATAGAAATAAATATCTCCCCAAATACGATTACTCAGATTAAGGTAGATTTTTATTCTTAGTGTTTTTAAATTTTAACAATAATAGTCAATGCTTGGAAACGTATAAAATAGTAGTAATAATGAACTTCTAAAATAGACCACATCAAAATTCCGCCCTCCTCAAAGAATATTTGTAAGCGAGCAAACACATAAAATAAACATTAGCCAAACATAACTTTCCCAAATATATAATTGATAAAGAAAAAAAATTATTCTTAGAAAAATATTTTATTACTATAAAAAATAACAATTATAAATAGGACAAATCTGCTATACAAAAAAATTATTAACAATAATATTCTGGTTTTTATTTATTCCTCAAAACATGGAAAAATTAAATATGTTATAGAAATTGGAAAACTGCAAACCTTGTTCTTTCAAATCAAATATATTGAAGAAACTAACACTTCTGGGAGTAGAAGCTTTATACAATACCTATCTAGAAATAATAGTGTCAAAAAATATATTAATGCATAATTTACAAGAACTCTTTAGAAAATTTGGAAAATGTTTACCCTCGTTATCACTAGAAAAAAGGAAACATGTAAGAATACTGGAAAAATTAAATAAGAAATATTAAAATCTTCCTTTTCGGTTGTCTTAACGAAACAATATATATATATATATATATATATATATATATATATATATATATATATATATATATATTGTCCTACGGAGATGGCCCGAGTACGAGTTTCATGCATTATATAATCACCAGGTGTATTTATCAAATTGACAGTTTAATATATTTGAATTTAAGTCCACTCGATATTTATGAGAACTAAATCTTATATAAAATCTTACTGCTTTTTTAATAAAAAGAATAAAAATTAAAATAATCTAAGATTATATGTAGATAATAAATTAAAATAATCTAAGCTTACATGGGGATAACAAATTAAAATTTACATATAAAATTAAAATTAAAATTAAAATTAAAAAGATAAATTAAAAAATATTTTTAAAAATATTAAAATGCTGAGAGAAAAAAATCAAAGGGGCGTAATTCATAAAACGTAGGAACTTAAATATTCTAAGTTTACCTGTGGAGAAATAATTAAAATTAGAACTTTAAAATTTAAAATTAAATATAGAATATAAAATTAAAGTGAAAATTTAAAATATATTAGAATGCAGGGGGAAAATCAAAAGGGTGTAATTCATAATTATTAATATTTGCGAGGGAAAGAAAGGAATAAATTATGGGAGCAAACGTATAGAGGAATCTTTGTCAATCGAGGTCTAAGAATTTATGTAAGGGAAGCATGGTGGTCATTAAATCGCTTAAGGAGAAAAAGGAAAATATATTCGTACCTTTCCAAATCAATATTTATGCTATTTGGTCTTTGTTTAAATAATTTTATAATATGAGTAAAGTTTATATATATATATATATATATATATATGTGTGTGTGTGTGTGTGTGTGTGTGTGTGTGTGTGTGTGTGTGTGTGTGTGTTTCTTCAGCGGTTACACAAATTTTAGGTTCATACATGAAAGAGCTTGCCATTAGCACCAGCCGAATACATCGTGCATGAAACTCAAAGTGCTACCGGTGAAGAAAAAGTGTATATTTATTCTTAATGCTAATTTTAGGTCTTGTATTATACATTCAACACTGTTTTATTACCATCAGCACACAAGTTGCAATGTTTTATATACGCTTGTATCTATTGATGCTAATCTTTCTATGTGTATCCATCTATGTTAATGCATATCTAACTATTTCATTCTGTATTACATTGTGTTCACGTCTAAATATTTTTGCGCGTGTATGTCTCTATGTGTATGCGTGTGTGCATGTGGGCGTGTGTTAAGCATCGGTGAGAGAAAGAGAAAGAAACGAAAAGATGTTTCATTCGTTTCGAAATTTAGGTGAAGAGTTCACAGTAATTATTTTATTCACTCAGAATCAAATAAAGTGAGTCTTGGGAATTCTTCTGAGAGCGAAATTCTTCTTTAGCGGTCTCATGTGGACGTGCTGGCAACCAAATTACGGATTCAGACATAAAAATATTAAATTAACTGAATAAAAAATACCATATGGTAGGGAATTACATCATGACTTATTTGCGAGCATTTCATTACTCACGGGTAAAGCTTTGATATGATGGCTAGCAATTTTTATATATTTGCAGAAAGGCTGGAAACTTCTGTCTTAATATTTTTGCATTGATGTGGTTAAATTGAAGTTTTTAATGCAGATTCGTTAGAATTAGAGTGGCACAGTTTAGAAAATCTGGAAAATGTGATTCATACATGATGATTATTTTCATAAAAATAGAACAATCTAATGTTTAATCTAATCATTGGGTTCTATCGTTACGCCCAGAAATACAGAATTATATTCGGTTGCGGAAAGAATAGAGAGGACAGAAGAGATGACCATTATAAATCCTTATGACAGATGCAAGATATAACATTAAAAAACACGACAGAGAAACATAGATCTCTTCCGAATGAAAGATATTAAGTGCTCAGGTTTTGACGACAAGCAAAGTCATTTCAAGAAATCTCAAGGATTAGGGAAAGGATTTGTACCAAGATAATGATATAAATATGAAATTAATCATGTTTTGCATATAATGAACATTATGAATGACGCTGCTTCTGTAAAAGATAGAATCGCGCGTCAGGCAATATTTAGCAAACTGTTCTAAT
Source organism: Ascarosepion bandense (assembly GCA_037127315.1). Classification (NCBI taxonomy): domain Eukaryota; kingdom Metazoa; phylum Mollusca; class Cephalopoda; order Sepiida; family Sepiidae; genus Ascarosepion; species Ascarosepion bandense. The sequence continues at coordinate 2,267,261 of JBBBDQ010002324.1, forward strand.
TTCTAATAAAAAATGAGAAAGGTCAGTGACACATAGGCCAATGGGTCTGTTCCAGTGACTTGCTACAACAGTAGTGAACAAATAATTTAGTGAGTTGAGTTAAAGGGAGATAGCTGCACATCAACCGGAAGCTGCATCGTATATAATGAGAATAATACACTCTATTGATCGAAATAAATAGTTTGATTCAAAATATTTATTTCCTGAAGAATGCCGGAATGTATAACAGCTGAAACCTCGTAAGCGTGGCAATAAAGATGAGGACAACTGTCCGAACAATGTAAATAATATAAATACTACCTCATCCTAGAAGTATAGAAAAATAATAAGAAAAGTCGTTAACATAATGTGTGGATCGTACTACTACAAGTGTGCAACATTATTTTAGAAAATAAAAAAATTTAGAAAATTCCTGCTATTCTAGTAACATTCATGTTCAGTGCTATTCATCATTAATCAAATTTACCAAAATTATCATCGAATATTTTAAGATGTTCTATAATAACAGCGCCTATTCTTGATTAATCACATCCGATCATATATTTACAGTTGATCTAATGTAAAACCTCTGTATACATACATTTCTTCTATTTTAGCAAAATATAAAAGTCCAGGCTGTTTTTGAAGTCAGATAAAGGTTAGAATATCTAGCGGAACTTAGACTAAAATCTCGTACATATGTCTTTAAATAGACATATTGATAATTGCTTAATCTTCCTAAATCTGTAATAATTAGACATGTTTTGCATTTATTTGCTGTAAACTTCTATTCTGGGATTTTGACTTACATCCATGCTGGATTTTGAACTACAGAGTTATGACAATTCTTCTAACAGTTTTTTCTTGGGAGGAAGTTTTTCAAAATTATACTTATTTCTGGTCGACCATATTTTATTTTCTTTATTTGATTTTGGGTGGTGTGTGACTGATTACTTAACAAACATGAATATTCAAAAGAAATTATTTCCAAAACTAGCAAATGTTTTTATTATTTAATATAAAACAAGCATTATACGTATACAAAATAACGGTTTTAATTACGTCCAGAAATGTACTGATTCGTAGGGCCAGAATATTAGTAAATATGGTTTACACACACACAATTTATCTATCTATTTGAGTTTTGTGACCCTTAATATGTCTGCTTTTTTCAACAATATAATTGAATTTGAAAAGAAAACAAGACAGATGGAGACTTTTAGAAAGTTAAAAGGTAGACGGTAATAAAGAAAGCTAAAGGAAAACAAAAATAAAAACAGCTAAGAAGAAAACGATATGCAAACGAAATAAGAAAAAATAATGGTAGCAGTTAATTCAGTCAGTTAAGTGCCATGCGCGATACACGCTTTGGGCGATCATGTCTCGAAAGAGACATGACTGACTGGGCAGAAGATTATCCCGCAGTAGGTTGCCATTGCTTTCTGCGGTAGACTGGTTGCCGACCAAGGCTATAGAACCCAATCCGTCCTGTTATTTAACCCATAACTGGAAGGAAGAGACGGATTAATACCTTTCCCAAGAGTATTTGCGCGTAAGTGAATGCAAGGAATTCAACTGGAATTCGAACTCGGTTCCCCGATTTCTCGTTCCAAGCCGATATCCACTGCGCCACAAGCAGTTAATTACAAATGCGAAAATTAAAGTGAGCGAAAGAAAAGGCGCAAGTTATAAGGAGGACATAAGAAAACTAGAAGGAAAGTTTTAAAAAAAGCTGTAAAAAATGAAAAGAGCTAGAAAGAAGGAAATGATGGAGAGTAAAAAAATAAACTCGCTGGTTTTCTTTTTATTCTTTTATTTTAGTTTTTAAATTGGGCTGAGTTTGATTTGACATGTTACATTAGAAGATATATTTGTATGAAGATAAGGAGGTTATTATATGTAAAAATGCTTTTTTGGCGATTATATGTAGCAGCTTTCTTGGAATATTGCACTTCATAAATTATTGTACGTTGGCTGATTGCTTTTATTTCATAAGAAACTTAGTGTATGACCTTGAAAAGAAGGTAGAAACAATGCTATTATTCTTCATTACATACCAACTTCAGAATTCCCCAATTACAGAATTGATGCTTACCATTCCCAAACTTGAATTCTCACCAAAAATTAAAAATGGGATTTAGATCAAAAGGTTCACAAGTTCAATGAAAAATGTAAATAAGTTTTCTTGTTGGCTAATGTTTAATCTTCTAAGCATTGTGCTGCGAGACTGATCACGTTAGGAAACATAACCACATTTCAGTTTTCACTCCTTGAAAAAACAAAAATAAAAAAAACACAAAGATATTCTTCTGAAATCTCTTGCTACCAAATAACATTTATCTTTCTTTCAATATATTCTGAGCCTTTAAATAAAAATTCTCTATTATATTACCGCAGCATTATGGGACTATAGACTTATTTGATTTTTCTCAAATATCACAGATGGAATTGAAAGCAGTAATATATATTATAAAATCTTAAATTATGTTGCTGGAATATTAGTAGATTTTAGTGAATGGCTCCATAATAAAATTCAGTTAAGAATGATAATGATTTACCTAACAATTGAGAAACAAATAAAATAACTTCTGTATATATGACGTTGTATGCTTGGCCATTTTCTCACAGATGACAGAGAGACTTGACAGATTTCTGATTCTACCGACGAATACTAAGAACACTATAAACAGAACACGTTAGTAACAATGAACTTTTGAAACATATCAACCTGGCGTTAGTTTAAACTGAAGAAATATTTGATCCATACATCTAAATCATAATTATTAACTATAATTTTAGAAAATAAAAATTTCTCTTTCACCTGTCTATTCTAAAAATATTTTCATGGTTTCTGCTCTGACGAGCTTAGCTCACTGATACCACTTCCACAAGAATTTAATCGAGCAACCCAGACTGGCAACAAAGTCCAACACTTTTACAGTTAAATCAACCAAATGAAAACGCCACTCTTACTCCAGCAGCTTTCTTTCTTGCACTTTCCGTATAGTTGCCTCCCGGACGACCACAATCTACAAGAATTTAAATACAATGTCAATTTCTATCTCTTGTACACTTGACGCCAGTCCCTCTTTCGTCCTTTCCTCATCACCTCGCGTATCATGGATTTTTTCTTTCTCAATCTACCCTCGCAACTGTCTTCACACTTTTATTCGCATCCTTCTTTTCTTTTTTTTCTTTTTTATAAGCGTTTCACCCCGAGCAAGGCATGCCACTGCCACTACTGCGCAGGGGGCTACGTAGAGTGGAGAAAGGATGATTAAATATAGGAAATGTCAGAGGGTGGGTGATAGGCGGGTAAGGATACCGAGAATGAGGGTTGGGTAGATGAGAGTGTTCTGAGAATAATTGGGAGTTAGTGTGATAGGAGGTGTCTATTGACCCTACATTTAAACACCTGGATATTGAAACTGTCGGGAAAGCAGAGATGTGGAAGGGAGTTCCACAGGCGGGAAGCGCGAGAAAAGAAGCTGTTGGAGTAGAATTTACGGTTACATCTTATTTGTTTAACTGTAAAAGTTGCTAATCTAGTATCTCGTGTAAATTCGTGCTTAGGCGGCACCAGTAATCTAAGCTCATCGGAGCAGTAGCCATGAAAGTACTTGTAGAAGAGGCACAGGGAAGCCACATCACGCCGGTGAGAGAGCGGCTGCAGCCGGTCTGCCAAGTCAGTATCAACCACGTTACAGATCCTCCTTTGTATTTTGTCAAGAAGCCCAAGGAGAGCAGCAGAGGCACCCGACCAGATATGGCAGCAATATTCAATACACGGGCGGATGGTAGATTTGTATATGTGCAGAATAGATTCAGGTGCGAAAAACTTCCGGGCCCTGCACAGGGAGCCGACTTTCATAGCAGCAGATTATGCAATGGATTCGATATAGTCATTCCATTTGAGGTCCGCCGAAAGTGTAAGGCCAAGGAGGCGTAGTATTTTACTCTCTGGGAGGCTAGCCTGTCCCATGCTAATGGGAGGTAGATGCGATTGTCTATGGTGGTTAGTTGATAACAGATTCGTTTTAGAGGCATTGAAATTTACCAGCCATTTCCTACCCCAGGCCACTACGGATTGGAGGTCCCTTTCAAGTACGGCAGCGAGGTTCACTTTGTCGTCCACACCTGGTTTCTGATCGATGCGAGAGTAGATTGTTGTGTCATCGGCATACATGCCAACTTGGGATCTAATGGTGTCGGGGAGATCATTAATGTAGATCAGAAAGAGTGTGGGACCTAGGATAGAACCTTGACGGACGCCCGCGTTCGTATGGTAGTTTTGAGAGGCATGCCCATTTAATACCACCTTCAATGTGCGGTTAGAGAGGAAAGACTGGATGAGGTCAAACAGATGTCCAGTTATCCCATAGCTCCGCAGTTTGCAAAAGAGGCCAGCATGCAAGACCCTGTCGAATGCTTTGGAGATATCCAAGGCAACGGTTCGGGCTTCACCATTCTTGTCGAGTGCCCGGTATATGTACTCGGTAATGGTCGTTAGCATATCAGCAGTAGACCTGGTGAAGCGAAACCCGTACTGTTTGTCAGAGAGAAGCCCGTTGGCCATGAGATGCTGAATCACCTCGGCGTTGATAATGGCTTCGAAAACTTTGCCAAAGATTGGAAGGAGACTAATAGGACGGTAATTGGCGGGGTCTGAGGGTTCGCCAGAATTCTTAAATATAGGAACTACGCAGGAGGACTTCCAACAAGGCAGGAAAGCAGGAAGCAGATAGGCAGAGGTTATAGAGTTTAGAGAGGACAGAGGAGAGTTCTGGGGCACATTTCTTCAGTCCTATAACTGGGATTCCGTCACCGCCGCTCGCTTTGTGTGGGTCAAGTTGTGCAATTATCTTGGCGACCAGCGAGGGTGTAATGTGGACGTTATTTAGTTGAGCCTTAGTTCTGGGTTGGAAGTCTGGTGTAGGTATTCCTAACGAGTCCAGTGTCGAATTGGTTGAGAATTTACAGGCAACGCATTCAGCCTTGTCGGCTGGGGAGGTGAGAACTTCAAACTCATTGATTAGTGGAGGTATTGAAGTCTTGCTCCTGCTGAACACGCTTTTGCAGAGACGCCAGTAATCTTTGGAACCAAACTTAGAGGATGCTATGCGTTGCCTAATTCTGGTAGTAAACGCCCTCTTGGCTTCGTTCAGTACTTTTTTACACTTATTCCGTGCTGAGGCGAAAAGGCGCCTGTTTTGGTTCGACGAGCAGCTTCGATAGAGGCGGAAGAAATGCTTCCGGCCGAGCAAACGGGTGAGAACCAGGGGCACGAATTTGGTTTTAGTTGTAATTTCCTGGCTGGGATAAAAGCATCGATGCCAGCCTTAACCCAAGAGGAGACTTCGGAGGCACAGTCTTCGACAGGAAGATCGAAGATGTTGTTCCAGGGGACGTCGCAGAGGAAGTCCCTGAACGAGTCCCAGTCGGCTCTTTGGTAGCAGTATGATATTCTGCTGGTCTGATTTTCTTGGGTAGAGTTAGTGCGGATTGATATGTTTACGGAGACTACAGCGTGATCAGAGTTTCCGAGGGGGCAGAGTTGCCTGGTAGTGCAGGAGTCTGGGATGGAGGTAAAGCAAAGGTCGAGTAAAGAGTCCCTTCCGTTCGGGTTTTTAGAGAAACGCGTGGGGAAGTCCACCACTTACGTTAGAGCTTGGGTTATTGAAAAGTACATGGTGCGGATCCCAGCAAGGTCGGTGTCTGAGTTTTCAAGCCACTTGGTGTGGTGGGCGTTAAAATCGCCAAACAAATATATGGGCAGATGGGTGAGAAGAAATGGCCCTGTCGATATTCGTAGAGATGCAATCAAGTACGTACAGTCAGAGGAGGAGGGGGGAGGGGGGGGGGCGGTAGAGGAAGAAGAGATAGCTAACCGAGCTTAGAAGTGAGAGGCGAAAGCACATGAAGGAATGATCAAGGGATTCAAGAGATGTAACCCTGGCTAGTGGGAGTTGTTCGCTGACATATACACCAAGCCCATGCATATGGACATTGGAGTCTTTCCTGAAGAGAGGAAGCTAACCAGGAACGAAGAGCTCTGAAGAGGGGATAGAAGGGTCAAGGTTAGTCTCACATATAGCTAAGATATCGGGTGAGTTAGTTAGAAGGAATGATTCTACACTATTAAAGTTACTGTGAATACCTCGTATATTTGTGAAGGTAACGCAGATAGGTTTGGGCAATTTATGACTAGCTGGTTTAGGCTTGCTATTTTGTTTGTTTAATTTCATGCTGATTATAGTTGTGGATAGAGAGAGGTCTAGAGTAGGGTCAGATGGCCATTAATTGCAGCAGGTGAAGGATGGTGAATGGCGCCGCCTGCAGCATAATGTGGCCTCTGGGTTGCCCATCGGAAATTCATGCAGGGACGCCCGTCCATGCGCAAAATGGCACTACAGGAACCCCGATATTATTCAACTGTTGATCAGAGCAGCCTCTCAAGACGCTACGCAAGATTTAAGGCTCCTAATTACCAGTCGGAAGCAGCAACCAGGAAACCCGGTACCCTCAGAATGAAGAGACATTGCCAACATACTCACCAACTGCAAAAACCTTCCAGCCGAACCGACATAAAGACCGAAAAAGAGAGATCAACCGGGAACCCCTTCCTAAACAAGAAACAAGGCGATCACCTTTACTCCTGTCCAAAAGAAGGGGGTGGAGTGTGAGACCGGGCGATAGAAGGTACTATCTACTCCAATTAAAAAAAAAAAGAATGAATGAATGTGTGCCTGAAGTTAACTAAGTTTTAACTAGTATAAGTCAAATCTAAATTTGATAATTAAAAACAATTTACACAAACATAGTTGCAGTGCATTACAAGAGCGACAAGTAGAGAACTTAGGTTAGTAACAAAACAGGAACAAAAATTAGTCAGAAAAGATAAGAACCAAAGGAATAAAAAAATTAAAAATTAAAAAACTACAGCAAAATAAGATCACACTGGCTTAAAACTTACCAGTTGCAGGCTGACTGACAGAAAAAAGTTAAGAAAATTTCAAAAATTATCTTCATTTTGTTTTCTCTATTCAGTTCTGGAAAGTTTAAGCTATCTCTAAGTAAGCAGTAACAGAGAGTAGTGTGAGAGCAGAATACATTGGAGTGGGAGGCGGGGAACACCTCAAAGCCATGTGTCCAGTTAGCAAGGGAGGAAGAGAGAACAATAAAAAAAAAAAACATGGCCGGTCTTAGAATTCCTACATATAACCAAAACCCTAACCCTATCCTTTCTTCGACACCCCCTGTAACTGGTTCGTCTTTCTCTTCGCTCTACTCCTGCTTAAATCTTTTACTCTTCCCTTATGTAGCGCCTGCTCACCACTGGCGGTACAGCCGTGCTTCGGGTAAAAGGATTAAAAACAATGTCTTGAAGACTGTCCAGGTTTTCATCTGAAATAAAACAAAAATCAGAACTTTTCACAAAATGGATCCCACGTATGGAAATAAATGATGCGTGTGTTTAAACAAGCTTTTATCAGTCGGTGGGCCTATTCGTACTAATGCGCCATGAAAGGTAACCAGGTGCGCTCTAGTGTAATTTACCAATTAGGGTTACATTAAAAAAAATCTTTATTTAAAAAGAAAATAGAGACGTCAAGCACATAACTCTCATGTCTAAATCAACTCCTTGTTACTTGATATTTTAATCAGCATACTAAATTCCTTTAATCGTTAAGAAGGAAGGATAATCCTTTTCCTTTTTTCTTCGTCGTGGGATTTAATTCAATCATTATTGGTCTTTCTAAAAAAAACAAAAAGATTCTTCATAAATATCTTTAAGTGAACAACTACAGCTAATCTTATTTGGACAGAAAATGGTAAACATTAGAGATAATTTTCTTTCTAAGCCTTCCACTGTAGATGACAGGTCAAGTCTTTAAAGACCTTTATTACTGTGTTTCCCTTATTAAAATTTTAAGAGCATCCTGAAGTAAAATAGGTTTATGAACCCTTGAAGTTAAGAGAATATTAGTTATACGAAATAAATAACATATAGAAATTATGCAATCTCAATTCTTATCACCCAAGAAGTTCTTCCTGTCGAGTGAGAGAGCATCTCTTAATTTACTTCTGAAACATATACCAACTATTTTTGAGTAATTGTACCCATATTTTTCTTCTTTTTTTTTTTTTGATTTTGTAAAAAAATTATTTTTGATGGATGTTACTTCAGCGTTTTTCTCAGTATCGACTTAATGAGTCAGTTGCAGCTACAAGGATATGAAACTTTTAGCGAATAGCGTATGTTATTTTCAAATTTTTAAAACATCTTTGTCCATGAGATTATTGAAAGTTCTTTAATTTGTGACATGATATAGATGTTCTTCTTATATATACTATTGAGAAAATACACAACCATTTCTTTCATTTTCTGCACACCTAGGTATCCTCGGTCATTCACGGAAGTATTGACCGTATGAAATCAAAACTTAAAAGATTGGATGAATTTCAACAGACATTGAACAATTATTGTCATGCTAATTTTTGTATACGTTTAATCACGCTTTAAGATAAGTAATTACCAAATTCTCTTATATAAAAAGAATTTATTCTGTTTTCGACTATAATCTATTTTCTCAATATCAAAGTGGAAGCAATAATTTATTGCACATCATTTAGCAATCAGAAAAGCAATGTTTCAAATGCATTTTATTTATGAAATGTATCAAAAACTTATTTGTTAAATTGTAAATCACATGGGTTACATTTCTCTTGAGAAAAACAAAAGAGAGATTCAATTCTAAAATCTAACTTTGAGTTGATTGGCATCTGTCATTTAATTTGATAAGCTCATTCCAAAGCAGGCAAAATTTAAAAATGTCTGTTACCCTCCCCAGAAAATATCTGATGTGGACCGGAGATCGAACCACGAAATGATAACTCAAAACACGGTGGTAAGTTTAACAACATATATTAAGTCAAAATAGATACAAGAGAACATAGTACATATAAGCTTCGCCTACTAGTGACTTACTGACAGACAGATAGTGCTGAGCTGACTGAAATTATTTATTACACAAAAACGTATAAATGTAGCACAAGGCCTAAAATGGGGATTTGGAGGGGGCTTCCCCAGCCGCTACACCGGTTGCTTCCTTTGTCATAGTCGTAGATTTTTCCTTTTCATTGTCTTCATTTTTATCTTCATTTTTATCCTTCTCCGTTCTATTCTTGTAGGGACCCACTTTCGAAATTTTTTCCTTATCCGGGGACAAAGGTGAAGCATCATTTTTATCGGGGGGGGGGGTCCTTTTTAGAGGTAAATAGTTTTTTAACGATGGACCGATTCTGGTCGGCCATCTTGGTAAATTCTTTTATCAAATTCAGTAAAAGATATGTGGTGCAGCAAAAACAAAAAATATAAACAAATTTCAAAAATAAAATAAAATACAAATATGCAACACAAAATCTGAAATAAAGTCTGAAAAAGGGAAAATAAAATTAAAACAAGAAAAGAAAAGTAAAAACAAACAGAAAGACAACTAAAATAAAATTAAAACCTGTCCAAAAACGGGCACCAATATAAATAAAGTTCCAAAATAAGACCAAAACCTGTCAAAAAGAGAACAAAATAAGTAAAACCAACCGTTCTAATAAAAATCCAAAAAACGTCAAAGGCTGGGCGGGACCGAAATTATTTATTGTACATAAAAAGTATAAATGTGGCACAAGGCCTAAAAAGAGGATGCGGGGGCGGGGGGGCTGGTCATCAACTGTCCTATCGTTAACTTAAATAGTCTCTATCACTGACACAATCGCTCTTATATTTCTTTCACCAAAACGATCCAGTCGCACAACGCTATCTTACACAAACACCACAATGCCACACTCTCTCTAGGAGATCCTACCTAAACTAATTATTTACAAACTTGTGGGGATGGGAATGATAAAATAACAAATCCCCAATCTTCTTTGATGATTCAAATATTATTTACAAAACTAAACAAAACTGATGTTAATATGAGGAATCCCTCACAATGTAAATGTGGCAGAAATCCCGGTTAACTGGACGAAAATACTGAGGGATTATAGCATAAACGTACCTTTTATACAATCTACAATTACTCACACATCCACTCACTCATTTAGACACAATAATAATTACGAAATCACACATTCGAAACGAAAAAGGATCCCACAGTTACCAGAAAACCGCCATCACTGTCACCTAAATGGGGAGTGGATGGGGAATATTAACCAAAGATAAAGGGGACAAAAATAAAAGTGGAGAGGGGCTATGACCATTCATACCCTAGCTAAATTGAAATTAATTGTTCAAAACTAAACGAAAACTGACCTAAGCTAAACTAACACTGGGCTGGGCTGGGCTGATCAAGTTTAATGCAGGTGACTAATATCCTCTAGCCTAGGTCACTTCCAGATGGAACTCTAATTTAGCCCCTTTCACGCACACCAAACGCAAAGCAGTCACCCACCTTTCGCCAAATTTTTATGAAGAGAGCCGCCTCCTTTCCGCCCTGATTTTGATTTTAAGCTGATGCTTAAAAGACAAAACCAGTTGAGAAGAGGAAAACTCAACTTCATAAAATTCCTTCTTTCGCGTCGTCCAAATCACGACTCTCATAATGCCGAGTAAACACAAGAACACATAGTGTTCATTCTTTTTCAACTGAGGCACAACATTGCTACAAACGGCACCGGCTTCAAGGACAAAAAAACTTTCCACCCAAGACGCGAACCATGTAGCCTTCAATTTAATCACACAACGCCGCACGACACTGCAGTGAAAGAAGATATGGTCAAAAGACTCCACCCCACACACCACAGCGCACGCACTTTGGCGTAACTACCAAGGCCGCTGCATGGAGCTTCTTGCCGACCCAGAGAGCCTTCCGCAACACCAGCCAGGTAAGCGATGCCTCGTCATTGTTGATACACCTCCACCCGGGCGCCCAAGGCCAGAGAGAGCGAAACTCCTCATTCGTCAAACCTAACTCTTCGTTCAGATCATCTTTGGCACCCCCCCCATACTAACACACGATATAATGCCTTAGGAGACAACAGTCGGGTGTCAGAGAGGCCTTCCTTGACCCGTGTGAAGTAGTCGACACTCGCGATAGAAGGAGCACTCGGCACGAGGATTGCGCAGGGCCTCCTCCTCTCCCTCATGCACACTTCTCAAAGCTGGAAAAGCTTTCCTAGCGTCTTCCTCCCAGAAGAGGCCGTTACCCTCGTCTTGTGCACACATTCGATCTAATAATTTCAGCCGCAGCGTATGCTGACGGATCTCGACGTTGGGCATTCTTTGACCGTCCTCAGCAGGATGGAGGCAACAGACCTCGCGACGCACCATACGAGCTTTTTTGCGCCACAAAAATGGAACAAGACTCTCACTAGAAAAACTAGTTCGGCGGACTGGAGGAGAAGAACCGAGAGCCGGTAAAGTAGGAGTGGGTAGATGTGCGAAGCACAAACTTCCGCCCTCCCCTTCAAGGAAAGATTCCTGAGTCCACAGACGAACTGCAGCCTAATCCTTTTCTCGGACCTCCAACCAGTTCATCTCCAACTGGAGGCAGGGGCCAAAAATGACGCCGAGTATCTTCACAGGCCCGTCTGTCCAGCTGAAGGGTCCGGGAATAGAAACTCCCTTCCACGACCCCAACCACAAGCCCACAGACTTATCACGGTTGATCTTGGCTCGCGTTACGTTTCATACCTGCTGATTTCTTTTGCGACTTTATCTTTGCGAATATTTGAATCTCGGCACTGCTTTGCACAAAAGCACTCACGTCATCGGCATAGGCAGAATACCTGGTCGAGGTGTTCAAACCAGAGAGGGTCATTCCTTGTAGGACCGGATTCGCCTTTAACTTCCGGAGGAATGGCTCCAAAGCAAGAACGTACTGCATCAGCGACAAAGGGCAACCTTGACGAATAGATCTGGACAACATGAAAGGCTTCGACCTACCTCCATTCACTTCCACCACAGCTACAGGGGACCGATACAAGAGACGTATCCAGGCGCGAAAGTACGGCCCGAAACCTGCCGCCTCGAGAACAGATCCGAGAATTTGATGGTCAACCTTATCGAAAGCCTTGTACTGATCCAAATTGATCAGCGCGGCTTCTCCGCCGACTTTTTCTAAGATCAAGCATACCGTATGAAGGTTGTCCTGAATAGTCCTACCCTTCACAGCACAAGTCTGCTCGGGGCTAATCAGACTAGGCAGGACAGCCTGCAAACGGTTGGCTAGGACCTTGGCCAAAATCTTTAACTCTGTATTTAACATAGTTAAGGGCCGAAAATTACTAACCCCATCCCCTCCGTACTTATCCTTACGAAGCAGCTTGATCACACCACTGGTGAAGCGATCGGGAATACACCCGTTCTTCATCCAGTGGTTGAACATCACTGCCAGCAGAAGGACAAGCACGTGCGACTGCCTCAAATACATTTCGTAGGGAAGACCGTCAATTCTCGGAGGCTTGTCACGACCGACATGCTTCAGCGCGTCCCAGATTTCCGCCTCTGTTATCGGAACCTCGCACCCAACCGCTTCAGCCGCCTCAAGGCGAGGAAAGTCAGCTAAATAGGTGGCTAACTGAGCTTCGCTCAGACCGGTCTCCTTGGTAAAAAGATCCTGAAAATAAGATCGAAATTCCTCACATATGCCGTCGTTTGTAGTCACGGTCCGCCCATCCGGCAATGTGACGCCATCGATGTATCGACTTGCGATATTTCGGACTTGTTCAGCTCGCAGTTCAGCGGACATATTTGTCGCTTCGGATGACATTCTTTTTAACCTAGCCTTAATTACCAGAGCTTGATCCTTCTTGAGAAGCAAGGAGGCCAGCTCTGCACTAGCTACGGCTATTTCCCAACTATCTCCCGATTTTATAGCCCTTTCTACTCTAGTTTCTTGTGCCGTCTACGCTGCTAATCTATCTCGGATGAGTCGCTTAATATATTCAGCGGTAAACGACCTAATGGTTGACTTAAGGTGTCCCCACCAGTTATTCCTAACTAGGGCACCCGTCAACTCCCGCTTTATGGTTAGTAGCAGCTGGTCCTGAAAATCCTTCTCATCGAACAATGATGTGTTGAATTTCCAGTAGCCAGCCATTCTAATCCTAGCCTTATCTAAGTTTAGACGAACCCGGACAAGCCTATGGTCCGAATAAACAATACTATGAAAACTTGGACAGCCTAAGAGCCCTAAGTCGACTCTCCTAACTCGTACTCGGTCAATGTAGCTTGTACGCAACACCTAAGCCGAGCTGCCCCTATTAGTCCAAGTCCATGCTAATTCCTAGGGAAGCTCATTCCGGTACTTATCGACAAGATCAAGTCTGTCGATAAACTCCCGAAATGGTTTTACATCCGGGTTGTTAGTACCCGATCTAGTACCCGTACGATCTATCTCGGGATCGAGGACGGCATTCCAGTCTCCCGCTAAAACTACCCGTCGAGATTTCGTCAGAAAGGGATCGATCAGCCGAAAAAAGTCGGCCCGCTCCCCACTGGCATGAAACGAAAAGCCTGCTCGTTTATGGTAACGTCCAGGACACAAAGCCTACCTTCAGTATCCGTGAAGACAAGTGTACAACCAGCGTTCAAAGAACGTTTAACCAGCCAAGAGACCCCCTCTAGAGCGGCCATCATAACATGCTGAGAAGAGGTGAAACCACTTCGTCAGAATATCATCATGGTCACCAGAATGGAAACGAGTCTCTTGCAGAACACATATATCCACCCCCAGGCGCTGGAGGTCGCGAACGAGTTTCGCCCTGCGAGACTCCGACCTCAGCCCCAGGGCATTTAAACTAGCTAAGAAGAGATCCATTGTTAGTATCTCTAGCGTTGAGCACCTCCTTTAAACATGACCGGGGAGAAGATACCGACAGACCCGCCCATGAATCCTCCGCCCATTTCAGTGTCAATGCGGCCCTTGAGGGTAAGGCCGCCGATATCCCAGGGGAAAGGTAATTTTAATGCTCTATATAGGGAGAGGTGAACAAAAACTGGGAGCCTCCCCGAGCAATATTGCCTGAGATTCTTTATTTGCTCATTATCTGTTATGATTATGGGAGGATTCATATCATTAAAGGCTTTCAATGCCTCATCCACGATTGACCAAAGCCTGCCGAGAAGCCGAGCCAGTCCGGATTACCGACAGAATTCTTTGGGCAAAGTGGAAATTCCGGGGATTATCTATGGGTTTGTCGCCAAGCTTCTGAAAGGATAGCAGGTATTTTAGCGCCTGTATCCGGTTTCCATATTGCTTGGCTCTTTTCGACTGATTTGGGTTTATACGGCAGACATTTTTGGCCGGTGTTGTAAGGCAGCTGCTGTCTTTTTTTGTTTTCCTTCTGTTCCATATTTGAAGGATTCTCTGTCTCTTTTGAGTTTTGCTACGAGCAGGAGATGGAGCAGGAGACGGAGCAGGAGATGGAGCAGGGGATGTAACGGGTGATGAGATGGGAGAATACTCTAATGTTGAGGGAGTGGGCGCATTTTGATGGGTTGGAGTTAATGAGCGTGAGCGTTTCATGTTGTCATTTTTGCGTGTAGGGCATACAGGACCTGAGGCTGAGGGACGAGCAAATGAGTCTGAGTTCTTTTCCGCTGGGGTGGATTTTATAAGTGTTATTAATTTGGTCGGGCTTAAGGGCAGTGATTTAGTTATAGGGGGAGGGGCTCTAATTTTGGGTGATGAGGGGGTAGAATTTGACTGTTTTTGTGATGGTGATGTTTGTGCTGATTTTCTTAATTTTTCGTCCAATTCCATTATTTTGGGAGATTTCTTATATCCTGGGTCGTATTTCTTACACATTTCATGTAATTTCTCGGCATAGCTAGCCGGGGCCTCACCCTTAGGACTGTTAGTGCCTTTGTCCTTAGGAGCCATCTGGGACTGAGATTCCCCTGCTTGGGGTTTCCTTCTAACTCTACCCACGACTTGCCATTCCTCTGCATCATTCGCCTTCTTTTGCACAGGCAATGTGGGCTCTTTAAGAAACCCAACCGGGGCTTTTACACCATCGGTGCCAGCCGCAGGTAGGCCCACTAGAGGCGTCACGGAAAAAGAGGATTCAGCTCGAGGGGAATTGGTTTTTGGCGGGACTCCAGAGGCCTTCTTCTCTGGGCAGGAAGAGGCGAGGTGACCAATCACGCCACACTTCCAACACGTAGGTTTTCTCACCATCACAATGACGGGGTAAGTTTTCCCGCCAATCTCCAAGCAGTTGGGAATGGAGGTGAAGGCCTCACGGTCGATCATTAACTCGAACCTCCACTCACCCACCTCATATTCCGGAGTCACACTTATTATAGGGCCATACTGCATTAAATATGCCCCTAAGTGCTCACCGAGAATATAGTGAGGAATCTCATGGACTGTCACCTGAGTCCTACGCCATCCTAGGTACTCTGTGCGGAGAATGAAATCGTTTGTGATGAGATCACGGGAAGTCATCTCCACACAGTTCTCGGGTGTGGGCAACAGAACGTCCCACATGAAATACCCAACACCGTTCACAATCTGTTGGGGCTTAACCCCCAAGGAAGTCAGTGATTTCATCACTGTGCCTTTTGTGCTACGACAAAGACAAGCACAAAGACCGACACTGTTCTTTTTGCAATGCGCTCTATTGCATCGTGGTCTACTAATAGCCTGCCATCAGTGATCAGATGTACGTACTGCTTAGCTGTCTCGACGAACTCTGTCACATTGACGATGCATTTGGGGGGGGGATTCCACATAGAGGGTGATTCCCCAGCCGCTACACCGGTTGCTTCTTTCGTCGTTGTCGCTGTTTGTTCCTTTTTATTGTCTTCATTTTTGTTTTTTTCTTCATTTTTCTCCTTATCATTCCTGTTCTTGTAGGGACCCCCTTTCGAAATGTTTTCCTTATCCGGGGACAAAGGTGTAGCATCATTTTTATCGAGGGGTGTCCTTTTTAGGGGAAAATAGTTTTTTTTAACGATGGACCGACTCTGGTCGGCCATCTTGGTAGATTCTTTTAACAAAATCAATATAAAAATAAAAAAATATGTGGTGCAGCAAAACAAAAACATATAAAAACAAATTCCAAAAATAAAATAAAATAGAAAAATGCAACACAAAATCTGAAAAAAACAAAATTAAAACAAAAAAAGAAAAGTAAAAACAAACGGAAAGACAACTAAAATAAAATTAACAACTGTCCAAAAACGGGTACCAATATAAATAAAGTTCCAAAATAGGTCCAAAACCTGTCAAAAAAGAACAAAATAAGTAAAACCAACCGGGCTAATAAAAATCCCAAAAAACGTCAAAAGCTGGGCAGGACCGAAGCCACAAGAGTAATTAACTCTCCGTTCGCCTAGGAGGTGACCGGTACATTCGAGAGGTTCGTAACCCGGATGGACACACTCTTCGGTCGACTGACGACATGTGCGAGGCGTTTCGCCGGCATTTCGAGATACTGTTTACCAAGGAGCCTGGTCTCCGTGATGAGGAGTTTCGTAGCTATTTGGCTGACTTCCCCCGGCTTTTGTCGGCTAATACACCTAGCTGCGAGAGAGAGTTTACGGAGGGCGAAGTCTACGCGGCTTTGAAGAAGGTTGGCAGAGGCAAATCGCCGGGTCTCGATGGTTTGCCCTATGAATTGTACTTGAGGCTGTCGCACATCTTTTTCCCGATTTTGACTGTCGTGTTCAACAACTGGTTCCGACAGGGGTCCATCCCCAACCGATTTACCAGGGGTGTGATCACGCTGATGAGAAAAGGCAAGGATGTGGGGAGGGAGCTAGTGGGTTACCGGCTCATAACTCTACTAAACACAGAGTTAAAGATTTTGGCCAAGATCTTGCAAAATCGTTTGCAATTAGTTGCCGAGTCTCTGTTGGGACCTGAGCAGACTTGTGCTGTGAATAGCCGAACAATTCAGAGAAACCTGCATTTGATAAACACGATCATAGAGGGGATAAAAGACAACGAACAAGCCGCACTGATCCATTTATCCTTGATCCAGTCCAAGGAATTTGATAGGATTGACTATCAAATTCCTTGATCCTTGATCCAGTCCAAGGAATTTGATAGGATTGACTATCGTTACCTGGCACTGTCCTGCAGGCAGCTGGATTCAAAACCAACTTTCGTCGCTGGATTAGCCTCCTGTATCAATCCCCGACGGCTGTGGTACAGGTGAACGGAAAGATGTCGGCTGTTCTGGCGCTGTCTAGGTTGGGCCGACAGGGTTGTCCACTGTCGCCCCTACTTTATGCTTTGGCGTTGGAGCTCCTCCTTCGCCGGCTAAGGGACAGGGCGTCGTGCAGTCAATATTAACCGCAACTAGTCGTCCGGCTTGCGGTTAGGTGCCTGGAAGGGTCTTACCCTCCCGGGGCCCTTCGACTGGACGGACGGCCCGGTCTGCATTCTTGGAGTGTGGTTCGGGCCCAACCTACCGTTGGAGAAAAGTTGGTTTGAAGTACTGGCAAAGGTAGATGCGTCGGCCAAGACTTGGCGTCAAAGGAATTTGTCCTTAAAGGGTATGGCTGAGGCGTGTGCTACATACGTCTTTCCCATTATCCTATACCAGTTGTCAGTACTTCCACTTTGTAAACGGCGTAGGAAGGCGATCGAGCGTTTGCTATTCTTCATTCTGTGGAGAGGACGCAAACACTACGTCGACAAACGTGTCTGTTACCAACGTCCGTGTCATGGGGGTCTGGGAATGCCATACCTGATGGGCCATAAGGTTGCGTCAAGGTTGGTTTTTCTCAGGCGAGCGATTTCCGAAGACTCATTGCTTAGGGGGATAGTGAGGGACATGTTCCCTAGACTTACTATCACTCCCCCCCCATCTTGAGGCGGTGCCGTAAGCCTCGAGAGCGATCGAGTTTTCTCCTCGAATGTCTGGCGGCCCTGCGGGCCATTCCACGGTCCAGTGACCTTTCACGGCCTAGGAGAGTCTTCTATCTTGGGTTAGTGGAGGGCGTCGCAAAGGATTCATTACGTGATGTGCTGCGCTTGTCGGAGGACGAGTTTCGCTCGTTCTGGTCTTGGGCGCCAGGGAGTGATTATCTCAACAACTCTGAGTTTTCGCTCACCTGGCGATTAGCTCGGAATCGCTTGCCTCTCAATGAAAAGGCCTTCATATGGGGCCTGGCGGATTTGCCAGATTGTGAACGCTGCAACCTTGGCTTGGAAGAAACGGCTTCGCACGCCTTCTACCATTGTTCGCGGGTTCGCCCTCTATGGGACCGGGTCGGCGAGTTGACTGCTCGTATCGCGCCGCGAGAGCTTGTGCTCATTGATCGTGCATTCGCCTGTGATAATGTGTCGCCCCTGTTCTCTGGGATGAAGCGTATGGTGTTTCTGTCGCTGCTAGCTACGGCTCGAATGGTGATTTGGACGACGCGAATGGAGGAAGTCTTGCGAGGTCGGCGTCTTTCACATCAGGATCTGATCTGTTATTTTGAGCATCAGCTCAAAATAAAGATTAGAACTGATTGGAAACGTTTGACTTCGACAGACTTCAGCGAAAGGTGGGTCAATGTGGCGAGCCTGGTTCGCTTGAACGGGGCTAATCTTGATTTTCTCTTTTAGATCTGCTGGTTACATCGGGGTGGATTCCTCTGGAACCCTCCCCTGGTTAAGCTAGTTCTCTTTTGTGTACCTAGTTAAAGTGAATGAATGTGTTCCTAGCCTGTACCCGGCTTTCTCTTTTGTTATGATCCATGTCGAGATTCCCAACCTCCCCAGTTTGTTTTGGTCTCCTTTTTATCTCGGCTGGTTCAGCATTTTTATTGTCCCATTCCGCTAATTTTTTACCCCCCTCCCCACTCCCTTAGCGAGTGCGCTTCTTGATTTCGCCGTTTGGCGGAATACAGCGGCCACTCTGTTTTCTGGGATGGACGGTTCTTACTAACATTGATTATTATTTTAGTTCAAAAATTTGTTGTATTTTTAGTTTATTTTTGGGTTCATCCCCCCTCCCATGATTTCATTTTTCATTAAATATTTTACATTATATTGTATATATTATATTGTATATAAATACATTTTTATTGTCATGAGTTAATTTCCCCACTTTTTAGGTGTCCCTTGTAAGTTTCTGGCATTGTGGTGTATGAAGGATTGGGAGTAGATGGATGGGTTCTTTTGGTGACTGTGCAAATTGTAACGAGTGAATGGGTCGTGATAGTGTTTAGCTAGGTATAGAATAGTTAAGGGAGAACCAACCTCTCCCCCTCCCCTTTTAGTCCTTGTGCCATAATTTTGTAATTTTACAGAATAAATAGTGAGTACCAACCTTGCCCACCTTCCCTTTTCGGCTTTGTGCCAAAATTCTGTAATTTTTGCAGAATAAATAGTGTGATTAACTCTCAGTTAATATACTAGTAGGAAGAGTTCATAGTTAAGTGTGTAACGTCCCACAACAATATCATTGTAGAAAACTGAAAACATTCCAATAATGACGAATGAACGAACAGAGATTTTGTGAAGAAAAACTATATGACGAATGATTTTAACATGCTTCTTTATTTTTTATCAGTATTGCCGGGTTTGATTTGCTGACAATAGAGGGCTAATTGACTAAATAATGAATTGGTAACACAACTAACAGAATAAGATTTTACTGATTAATAAACATTTTCAAAATCATAATAAAGTACATTGTATTTATTTAGTACGTTATATGAATTTTATTTTAGTATCTTTTTACTACAGGATTTTTAGCGAGTAGCGTATGTCATTTTCCTATTTTTAAACCATCTTGTCTATGAGATTATTGAATTTCCTTTAACTTGTGGCATAATGGTGATATTCTTTTCATACGTGCTATTGAGAAAATAGACAATAATTCACAGTAGACGAAGCCGAATTAAGCCTTATGAACAGAAATTCTTGATTTTTGTAAATATTCATCTCTGTTTTGAAAGTGTATCATAATGAAAACAAATCTAAACAAACAATGTTACGGAAAAGTCCGGAGATTAAGGAAATGGATTAACAACCGACATATTTATTTGTTTGACATTATCTTTAATAGTTACTCTTATTTGAGCATATATTCTCTTTTTAATAAACCAGTATGTTTATATTCGTCGTCAAGCGGTTAAGACGCATGAAATCAATTAATGACTTCCATTATGTTGGAATACTGCAAGACAAAACAGGTTTTCCTAAAAAGATTCGTAAAAATATTCAGACCGGTACAGTTATGTATGTAGATATAGTATTTAATTAAAAACAGAATATCTTCTCAAATACGAGTATGTATTAAAATAATGGTCAAACAAATAAATTTAATATGGTAATGTATATATACTATTTCTATAGACTTACAAAAGTTTAATTATATTAAACATTCAAAAATAATGTTTAACTTTTTTCTTAATTAGTATTCAGCAATGTTACACGTCCATGGTCTTGTATTGCACTAAAAGATCCGAAGCAAAAGGGATTTCTGCAGATGGATACTGAGAATATAATGGACAGAAACGACGAGGTTCTAGTGAATATGTCAATTAGAAATTCACTGAAAGAGGAAGACGAAATTTCAGGGACACACTATGAGAAAATGATGTCTTTAAAAATTTAATACTCACCGGGCGTGTTGAGGAGAAGATAGTAGTGGAAAACAACGAGTGATTTATCTAATGGACTGGTGTGAATAGACTAGACTGTGGGGGAAAAAGGAGGAGTAAAATCTCAAGAGTTGCTTAAAATTGCAAGAGACTTGAAATTGTGTAACGTCATAAGCATCTAATTCAATAAAGGGACGCGACACATTAATGATGATGTTTTCAAGTTGCCTAGTTTACTATAAGCAACGCCAATAATTGCAAATAGCAAAACTCCTACGTTAGCATTGATCTCGACAAAATCATAGAATATATCTTTTCATGTTTATTGGATTAATCAATGGTTAACTGCAACAGGAAGTAACTTGTAAATTTAATGCCTCCAAATGAAAACTGATCTCGTTTTACTACCATAGTGAAACCTTCGTGACAGCAATCAGCATGGCTGGCACAAGTTTTCTTGATAGCAACAAACTGCGCCTCCTTGGCCTTAATTTTTCAACTGATTTGAAGTGGAACGAATATATCGGATCCATGCCTGTATTTAGTGCAAGGAAGGTTAGATCTCTGTGTCGAGCCAGAACTTTTTTCTTGTCAAAATTCATTTTGCACATTTATAAATCTACCATTCGTCTGTGCATTGAATATCGTTGCCATATCTGATTGAGTGCTTGTTCTTTTCATCTCGAAGTTCTCGACAAAATCCAAAGCAGGATCAGCGATGTAATTGGCTCTGACTTAAGATCCCTTTCTCACCGATGTGACATAGTGAATTTATGTATGCTACTAGATTTGCATTTGGACCCACTCTTTTACCGTTGAAATATTTAAATGCAACTTCCACTTCTACTCCAACAGTTTCTTTTCCCGCACTTGCTTCCCTGGTAGCTTCAATCACCAAAATTCTGAATGCAACTCCAATTGCCATCGTTTATGTACTTTCCGTTCATTTTTTCCTATCAATAGTCCTTGTACCCAGTATTTTCTCTCACTGTATTCCCCACTCCCGACAACTAGTGGCGGTTTCACCTTGATCGAGGTGAAATGATTAAAAAATAGCGGAACCTGCTGAGAAACATAACATGACATAAATCGTAATAATAGACACTATCTATATCGTTACTTCAGATTGTAAGAATAAATTTATGTCTGTAATTCGGAGATGTTGTATTGTAATTACTTACACTATTTAAATTGTTCGGACTGCTCTCCTCATTCGAATACCAGTTGAATTCCTTGCATTCACCTGCACACAACTACCCTTGGGAAAAGTATTAATTCGTCTCTTTCCTTCAGGTATGGGTTAAATAGTAGGACAAATTGGGTTTTCCCCAGTCTACCGCAGAATTCAATGGCAACCTACTGCGGGATAATATTCTACCCAGTCAGTCATGTCTTATTCAAGATATGATCGCCCAAAGCCTGTATCACGTATGGTATTTAACTAACTGACTGACTGTTCTTCTCATATTAGTTGTTATATTCACGACGCTTCGGTCAATGTAGACTCCGGCCTCCGTCAGGATCTGTCTGTATTTTTGAGATTAGGTATTGTAATTATTTACACTAAATATATTGTTCGGGCTGTGGGCTTCATTTTTGATGCCATATTTACAACCTTCCAACCGTTGTACGCTCTGGCTTTCTTCAGGATCTCACTATACTTCTGAGATAAGTTATTGTAATTATTTACAGTATTTACATTGTTCCAACTTTTGTCCTTATATTTTATGTCTTATCCACAACATATCGTTAAAAGGAAGATAATTGATACTAGGATATCTGGAAGAGACATCCGATGGACAACATAAAGGATTCGGTTTAAACGTTGAAACCCCTGAAGAAGACTGGGGCGTACAACCGTAGAAATATCCTGAATATGTCAACAAACCGGAGGGCACCGTTCTGAGCGATGAAAACAGTGCAAATATCAATAAATGTGTTAAATTAGTTTTTTCCATTGTCATTTTCTGGCTTACGGCCATATCATATTAAAAGATCGGTTCTCTTACAGTCCCTGAAATTTGGCAACGTCAACGTGGTCTTTACCTACATCGGTAATCGTTTGGGAATGCAAAGTGTTGTAAGCTTGGGCGTGCAGCTAGTGTAATGGATAACGGCTCAGAATTGGAAATCGGAAAGCCAAGTTCCAATTGTACTGTTGTTCGTACTATTCACTGACGCAAAATAACACCTATGGTAAGATATAAATACAACGCTTCTTCCTCCCGGTATGGGTTAATAAGTAAAATTTGTATCTAAAATTATTATTATCTTCCAAAACTTCTTACAATAGAGAGAAAATAATAACTTTAAAAAACCTGCATAGTATTGAGAATCTAAATAAATTGCACATATTATTAAATACTTTTGTTTTCCACTTTCATGATAATTTTTTTTAAAAAACTTTAAAATTTGTCTCTCGCACATGTGTAAGAAACATCTGTAAAACAAATATTAATTTTGATACGGGCATTTAATAGGATCGCAAATCTATTGTATTTTTAAATTTAAAATATTTTCTAAACAATGAACGTCTCTTAACGTATCTTTCCTGTTTTTTATTTTGGAATTAGCCGGAACTGAAAATTTCTTCAATCACATCCTTTAGCAACACAATCAGTGGACACACAATCAGTTCCTCTTTGGTCACAAACATTTTCCTTCCGACACTGAAAGACGAAATAAGTGTTCTCAATTCCCAAACGTACTTAACACAAATTCGCTTGGATAATTTGCGAGGATTTTACAAAGATTTACAAGCAAAATAAACTTTGATACTTCTTTAAAATCTACGTCATGGACGTTAATGTACGCCTAATTTCAATTGTTCTGTAGTTTTATTTCCCAATGCATCATCAAATTTACGCGCCAACAGTCATTGTGTTTATGGGGCCCTGTTCACATAGTGACTGAACCTAAGGTAACAATGGTATTTCATTAGTTTGACCCAAGTGCGTATTATAGAAGATGAATGAGTACGGAGAGAATCCCCAGGAAAACTTGGGTGAAATATATGAGGGTTAAATAATGAGGATAGCATCGTTCGGAAACCTAAGTTACTCGTTCAGATTTCTGAGACATAGTGGTTGGTTTTCGTTTTCGTTTTTTTTCTTAAATTTTCTTTATTGTTGTTTCTTCCTGGTCTCTCTACTTCGTTAGTATATGTCTTGTTGCTATTTTTTATGTCTTTCTTATTTCTTTAATATTTTTCTTAAAGTTTATTGCTTTACTGTTGTTCTTTCAGGTGCAACTCTTTCGTTTGTTCAACTTTTTCTTTTTTTCTTTTTTCTTTCTCAATTTCTTTCTTTATTTTTGCATTGCGTA
The DNA here is from genome assembly GCA_037127315.1 of Ascarosepion bandense. NCBI lineage: Eukaryota > Metazoa > Mollusca > Cephalopoda > Sepiida > Sepiidae > Ascarosepion > Ascarosepion bandense. The sequence continues at coordinate 2,291,118 of JBBBDQ010002324.1, forward strand.
GAGAGTTCATGTCTCTCTACAACTTTTTTCTGTAGTTTCGATAATAAAAGTTTGGCTCATTATTCTCCTTTCATCTCCAGAGCTGTCTCGTATTAACGCAAACGCATTATACAGGTTACTCACATTTTTGCCCATCCTTCATTCAATTTGTACCGTTGGTGTGCTGATTTTCAAGCAAATTTTCTTCATAACGTTTATCAAATTCAGATGTTTTTTTATGATCATTTCACCCCAATTAAGGCGGTTTTACTGCCATGGTGTGCAGGGGATTACATAGAAGGAGAGTGATGAGAAAGAGAAATAAGTTATATGGGGTGTCAGAGAATGGGTAAAAGAAGGATGAGAATACTGGTGTGATGACAGTGGAGTAGACGGAGAAGAGAACATGAGGAAAAGAATGCAAGTGAGAGTCGTAGGAGATGGAAATTGACCATATATTTAAGTTCTTGGAGATTGTTGCTGTCAGGGAAGCAAGTATACAGCAGGGAATTCCACAGGCTGGAACTGCGAGAAATGAAGCTATTAGAGTAGAAGTTACGGTTACATTTTATTGGTTTCATAGTAAAACTGATGGAACGTAGTTGTTAGTCTAATAGCTCAAGCAAATTCATTCAGTAGGGGCACTAGTGAGCTAAGCTCATCGGAGTAGAAGCCGTGAAAGTATTCGTAGAAGAGACAGAGGGAAGCCACATCAAGCCAGTGAGAAAGTGACTGCAGCTGAGCTACCAAGTCGGGATCAATCACATTTTAGATTCTCCGTTGAATTTTTTTTTAAAAACCCCAAGGTGAATAGCAGGGGCACCTAACCAGATTTGACAGCAGTATTCAATACACTGGCGGATGGTAGATTTATATGTGCAGTATAGATTCAGACGGAAAAAACTTCCTGGCTCTACACAGTGAGCCGACCTTCTTAGCGGGAGATTTAGCTATGGATTCGATGTAGTCATTCCACCAGAGGTCTGCTGAGAGAGTTATATCAAGGAGGTGCACTGTTTTTCTTTCAGGGAGACTAGCCTGGTCCCTGCTAATGAGGGGTAGTAGAGATTGTCTGTGGTGGTTCACTGATTGTAGCTTCCTTTTGGAAGAATTAATATTCACGAGCCATTTCTTACCCCAGCCACCACAGATTGGAGTTCCTTTTAGAGCTCAGCATCGAGGTTTGCATTGTCAGTCTCTGCGGATTTCTGGTCGAGGCGAGAGTAAATGGTGATGTCGTCAGCGTAGATGCTTACTTGAGACCTGATTACGTTGGGGAGATCGTTGACAAAGATCAGAAAAAGTGTATAACCTAGGACATAACCTTGAGGGTTACTCGCTTTCGTATGAAAGTATTAAGAGGTATATCCGTTCAATGCTAAATTCATTTCGCGATTTGAAAAGAATGACTGAATTAGATCATACAATCTTCCCTTTATACTGTAGCTCCGTAACTTGCGTAGAAGGCCAGCATGCAAGATTCTGTCAAACACTTTGGAGATATCCAGAACAACAGCTCTAGCTTCGCCGTTCTTCTCAAGAGCCTGGTATATATACTTAGTAATGGTCCTTAGCATATCCGCAGTAGACCTGGTCAAACGAAAACGATATTTTTTGTCAGAGAAGAGACGGTGGGCTGTGAAATGTTGAATCATCTCGGCGTTGATAATTTTCTCAAACACTTTGCCAAAAATCGGTAAATGCTTATCCATTTATTATTGCTTAAAGTTTTTTTATTAATCTAAACTATGTACATTTTTTAAACTGCTGTTTACATTGTTACCGCCATATTTACGAACGCTTTGGATAAAAACGTTGTTTGAGTAATCCAAAAATTAACTTGATCAAATGAGGTGTGAGTTCAATACTTGACCCCACCAGAAGGCACAAATAATGATGATTTGTTACTAAACACCGCCCAGAACGTTGTGAATATGAAATAAACATTGAAAGAACAATTTGAACTATGTAAATTCTCTAAATATTTACAATGTCTCATATCAGAAATATAGTCATATTGTCATATTTTCAGTCCATGGTATTCTCAGCATTTTTAGCACCACATCTTTATCGCTTTGAATATTTTCTTCATCCCTTAAAGATTCACTGATTCATTGACTTTTACTATGCTACACAGATAGATGAATGCCTTTATCATATGATTCCGATGTCACCAGTTCGGAGCTCAACATGTTTGCCTGTCTTGCCGTCAGCAATTACTTCTGCCTACATATAATTTGTTTAAGTCATTCTATCCTGTTTTCCTTCGTTCCCTTTTTCTAGCAGATGGCGCCTATGCATATGGAAAGCAGCCATGGTAACGGCTTCAATACATCTCAAAGAAAAATGCAAATATTAAGTTAGTGTACGCTGCGTACCATTTCCTTACATTGTTGATTTGTGGTCGATTTTTAGAGTAATTTAGTTTTTGGTATTAATTTCCCATACATCTTTACAGAGCATCGTAATTTTCGCAAATTTACTATTTGTAATGGATATTTTGTATGCGTATTTTCTTTTGTTTCTAGGGTACTTCAATTCACCTAAGTATATTTTTTCTTCATTATCGGATGATTTTACTGTAGCTTGCTTTATTACATTGTTTTATAAACGATTCCTATATAAGGTGTAATATTACTTTACTCGGAACTTAAAGGTGGGTTTAGTGTGTGTGGGTAAACTTTTGGTTATCTCTTGTGCCTTATTTTTACATTTATTACTTTTGTATCATGATCCCGGTGTAAATACAGGAAAATCTTACTGCATTTTCATTGAATATAATGTAAAAATTACTAAATGTGCGGAAGTGTTTGTGCATGAGTATAATGAATATATACGCGAGAAAAGAAACAATTGGGGTAGAATTGGGGGTTAAATTTAGCTATTTCTTCGGAAAAAGGTTGAAACATAGATGCCAATCTAGTAGCATGTGGTCCGGACACCAGGCAAAACGTTTATTAGAGCAATTGCCATGAAAATACTTGTAGAAAAGACAGATGGAAATCACGCTACGTCGCTGAGAAAGTGACTGAAGTCAGAACCGATTACATTGCTTTTATTTATTAGCTGAGCAGGCAGTAGCTACGGAGGCCACAACACCTCTGCGTTCAACTTTATTAATTAATTTGTTTCTTTTTTTAATAAGGTGAACATATTTAAGAGAAAATATTGCGTTTGTATATTTGTGTTTTTCTTTCTAACTTTATTTCAGTTCTCTAACGTACACGGTAGATACATGCGCATTCATGCAAATAATATAACCTTTTCTTCTCTTCTTATCAAAATCTATTCACATAGTTTTTAATGGGCTTGTAATTATTAGTAATCCTGAAATATGTTCTGTTTCTCAAAGCAGAGATCACTGACGTTTTAGAAGTAGATTTTATTCTTACTTATATTGAAATGGATTTATTCTAACCCTTCCCAATTTGTCTATCTCAGTCTTTCTGTTGTAATGACAAATATATCAGGTGAGTTTCAGTTTTTAATATCTAACCCTAATGAAAACATTTACAAGAACTTATTGTAGAGAGTCAGGGTCTGAAGGAAATAACGTACGTCCAACATATTCATAAAATGCATCTCAAAATATATAGACTACAGTATCAGATTTCATTCGCACATCTCATATGCACCTGAATAAATCATTATTTTATTATGTGACATGTTCATATAAGTTTTTAATATTCTAGCTTCTACATCAAATCTGCATTTTTTACTTGTTTTTTAATTTAAAATTAACTGCAGAAATTTTCAAAGATTTTTTTTTACTTCATTATTCTTTGTTTTGTTTGATTCAATTTACATTATAAAACCGCAAATTTCCTTTGATTAATATCTGGAAAACCCAGTGACGATTTCTTTAATTCTGTGAATTTGAAAGTTACTCTATTAAACTGACAACAACCAGCAGCTTGACAGAATATAAAGAACCGTTGTTTTGCATGAATATATATTTTAGTTGAAAACTCATTTATTATAGCATATAATACTCGAATGAACCCTGTGGTTGTCGAATAAAGATAACCATCATTGGATCTCGTAGACTGGCACTACAGAATCACAAATAAACAACTGTACCAAATAACCGAAATTATATCCATTGAAAACATTCAACAGCAGCAATAACAAAATTGGATAGCACATTTAACTTGAAGATAAAATAAGAACGCAAACCTTTACGGTACATATAGATGTTTTATTCAACAGTGCATCTGCTCGTCCGAGTAGATAGGTAGTGATATGGGGACAACGTTTTCTCATGTATCATCTTCACTGCAGACGCCTGCTCAGGCAAACTTGTGTTTTTTCAACACCCAGTGAGCCCACCTGCGGTTTATACTGCAACTATGCTGATCGGACCTTAGTTACAGTTTCTTAGATAAAGCCCTTTATCTAACGTGAACAACACTCTAAACAAGGACAGGATGCTCAAACCCACGTGACCCGTTTGCACAATTCTCGATTACTCCTGAGAGAAAGCTGTCTATCCAGTTTCACTCACAAGGATTGGATCAACTCGGGTTATGTTTTTCAGGTACTTCCCAAAGATGCTACACTCCTCCAAATCGATAACATCGACCATGGTGAGATTCGAACTATAGCTTCTTGGTGAGAATTAGAACGTTCTAACCACTCGACCATGTGCCCATATATATATATATATATATATATATATATATATATATATATATCTTTAAAAAGAACAGACGTCGTATTATTTAAATTAAGGAAAAAGACAAGGCAAAAATAAATTACTTACAATGCTGGGAGATGATGGAACTCGTTTAAAAATAAATTTATTGAAAAAAAACACATAAAATGTAAGGGGGTGTACACATACAATTCCACAAGAGAGTTTAAAAGTGAAAAGATGTTACACTCACAGACACATCAGCAATTGTAAGGAGCATAAAAACCGCTCTTTCTGTCTGCACAGGCTCGGCTGTTGAATTTTCCAAGCAAATTGCTTCCAAAATAAGTAGATGATGCGTAGACCGAGCGCTGTGCAAGACAGTAAACCAGCTGTCCTGATATGCCGAGGCACACACTTGATTGTCCAAAAGATGTCGGCCAATAGCGGAATCCAGAAAAGATTGTGTTGTTCTTATTGGTCTGAGAGAGCCACTGGAACGTATATTAGCGGGGACGTGTTGTGAAACCCGAGTCTCCAACCTCAAATCGGTACGTCCTATGTATGCCGCATCACAACAGTATTTAAATTTATAAACAATGGAACTTTCTCGAAAATAGGACAACCTATCTTTACTGAAGGACACAGGTCTAGTATGAAAACCACACGTAACTGGACTGCAACATAACAGGACGAAACACATGCCGAACGGGTAATTGATCGCAAGATCAAACGTTATAAAGAACCTAAGGTTGAAGGACCTAGCCGCTGTTCCTTGTATCTGAAAATACCCTGGCTTGGTAGAAGATGTCAAACTGTAGCCGACAGAGTTTCAGCATGTGTGGATTTTATGTGTTTTTTTTTTCAATAGATTTATTTTTAAGCGAGTTCCATCATCTCCCAGAATTGTAAGTAATTTATTTTGCCTTGTCCTTTTCCTTAATTCCCTTAAAATTAAAGCCAACGAGAACCCTTGATAAGAGTTGGCCGAAAGATTCCTCGGGTTTAAATAATACGACGTCTGTTCTTTTTAAAGCCATTAGTAATTTCTCTGGGTACAAATCGTTATATATATATATATATATATATATATAGAGAGAGAGAGAGAGAGAGAGAGAAACACACACAGACACACACAAAATACACACACCCACACACACATATATATATATTGTAATTCTATAATAATATGAGCAAACTTTAGCTTCAAATTTTGCAGAACAATCGGTACACATGATGCTAAAATCCTCGATATGTTTCTTGAGGGTCTTATTGAACATAATTAAGGTTGAACACTGAATTTGGTTGTCTTGTAAGTTTCAAGGCAACCAATTACTATTAAAACGCCTGAAAATGTGGCAACAACATTTACCACTGAGCATTCGAATTCTTTGCTCAAATGAAATTGAAGTTGACTGAGGCACAATTTGTCACTGTAAATGGCATTTTAATAAAATACAATCAGAGATGCGATTGGGCAGCCTTCAGGTAGAGAACAACCAATCTACTTTCAAGACATGAAGAAGACAAGGTTATCACTCTATATATTCCCATGGGGGAACATTTCATAAAATCTGGTTACTAGGTTCATATAATATACATCATCGATTATTTATTGGTTTTAATGATGTACATTTTCAGCTTTGTGCTTGCTATTACCGAAATCAGTTCCTATACATGCATATATATATATATATATATATATATATTAGAATCTTTGAAATTTGGTAAGGTAAATTCCAATAGAGACAAACTTCAAAGAACACTCAATGTTAAAATGTATCGCTAAATTTAACAGAGTATTATAATCAAGAAACAAGAGTTAGATATTTTTACAAATCCATAGTATATTTCGCGGCTCCTACCGCTCGTCACATCAAATTCATACAACAATAAATGTTTCAAATTTATCCAGACAAAATCATATGAAATAAAAAATAAAAAAATAAAAAAATAAATATATATTAAAAAGAATAGAAGAGTAAGAAAAGTAGAAGAAAAGAATAAGGGGAAAGAAGTTCAACTTAACATATTAGATCTTAGCTTCGCGCAGTGTCTTTGGCCTAGATTCACAAAAAAACCTTCGTTGGTGAAAGAATTGAACTTGACCCGAACTGACCATTGTCCGTTTTAGGTATATGGCATTGACATCTGAAATTCAACATTTAGGGGTTGAATTTAAATACTTGTTAGTTTTTGTATTTAATTTTAATCGTAATAATAATAGTAGTCTTATATTATTATAGTTATGATAATGTGGTAGTAAAGAAATTAAAATTTAGGAACCTAAAATTAATAATAATTAAAATTGATAATAATTAAAAATTAAGAACTAAAAAACTAAAAAAAGATTTAATGGAATTTATGAAGTCACCATTTTTCAGAATTTTCATTTATAAGATTTTTATCCAATTGTTTAATGTCTTGTTTTAGGCAAGCAGGAGATGTTTTGTCATAAATTGCGCGATATCAAAATAGAGACAAAACATTAACAGAATTAACGAGTACATTTTCTACTTATTTCAGCAGTTTCGTTTCAATCCCAGAAATAATACAAAAACAACCACACGAATACAACCACTTAATCATGGGCTAAAGACATTTAAAGGGGTACAAATACTAACACGGTAAAAAAAAAAGTCGACACAGTAAAAAGAAGCTAACCGAAAATGTTTCAAAGCGGTTAACTTAATATAAACTAATTAAGTAGAAATACATTTAAGCACACTAAAAAATAAAACGTAATTAATGAACTGAAAATCGTAAACCAGATAAAAATTAACTAACCGCCTAAATATCCTACACTACTTAAGAAATAAGCCCTACACGCTAAAATGAGGTCTTCATATTGAAAACAAAAAAGTAATTAACACCTTAATGCATAAAATTCAGCAAGCAAAAAACAAATTACTTATACACAAGGTTTTTAAATTATATCAAACTTCAGATAAATACGAAAATAATTGAAAACAACAGAAGAAACAAAAAGTAGAGTGAAAATATCACATAATGCCTTCGCGAGGCTTCGAATGACTGAAACAACACTGTTCCGTTATTTGAAAAACCTCTCTACATTAATTCTCTCTTTCTCTCTGTCTCTCTTTCTTTCTTTCTATCTCTCTCTCTCTCTCTCTCTCTCTCTCTCTATATATATATATATATATATATATATATATATATATATAAAATGAAAGAGAGTGCAAGAAACTTACAAATACACAAAAATGGAAATTGTCATGCTAGAAATAACTAACATTTCGGAAGCTATCAACTTGGATCAGATAAGAGATGCCTTACAAGTTATAAAATGGCCATAAAGGATGTGGGCAGATTAAAACGAATGAAAAAAGCATAAGAGTAAAAACATATTGAATAATGCAAACGTAGGAAAAAGTTAAGCATGACACACGAGAGAAAGCTACTCATAACATTTAGGAGGAATAGTAGCACAATCATGGTCGTCACGGACCAATTTTTGAAATGCCCTGCTCCTACAGTGTACCAGCGAAGGCTGATAAATATATTTCTTAGAAAATTTAACCATATTTGATTTGAAATGCACAATTTTTAGCTGGTCAAACATTTCTATTTCACCAAACGATCATATATGGTAAAGTGATGTTTCGTCTTTTTAAACACATCCTGTTCTGTTATTTATTTTATTATACAAATTGCATTTTGATTCAAGTGAGAAAATATGTTATCTATATTGTTTCTAAACATAATAAAATAGAAAGATTTAATGATATTTTACTTTATAAAATATTTCTAACAGTTGCATTGGAATTGCAAAGCAATCTCTCCAAGTTCAGGGGCATTGAAAATCTAACTTTATTAAGTGCTGTACGCTTTGGCGAACATATCCCAAAACAGTTATGACTGATTAGGCAGGTTTTCCCACAGTAAGTAGGCATTAGTTTCTGAAATCTGTAAAAATTAACTGTCCCGTGAGAATTAATTTCTCCAGACCCTCCTTCCTCATTACATATTCTAAAAACTGCAGTTGTCTTTTCCTGATGCTAAGAATGAGTTTTCTTTTCATTTGCTTTCTTTCCAAAACCTCGTCATTGCTCACATGTTCTGTCCATTGTTAATTGTTAATAAGAACGAGATGAGATTGGGTGAGTAAGCAAATAAAAGAGGATATACACCCTCATGAATCAAAGGCAGATGTTTTTCTCTCGCATAATCAGCTTTAATATTTTTTCTTTACCTTTGCTTTCAAATTTCAGTCTATCACTTCATCTGTCATTAACTCTTCATTGTTTTTTTAATCTTTTGTTCACATTTTCTTTCTCTTTCTCCCAAAGCAATTACTCTTGCGCGCAAGGGAAAAGTCAACGTCATTTTGAAAATGAAATAAGAACTATTCATAAGAAATTGTTGTAGATGTTTCTCCCATGTATCTATAGGTGCATATGTAAGCATGAGTTGAATATATAGATCGGAATGAAGCCGACATATTAATAGAACAAAAAGTGTAATGTATTACATTCAACGGCGAAAGTAATTGACAGGTACAACCGGCCGTAGGCGAGGTCAACAAAATTGACAACTGGTTTGAAAGTCAATGGCCCAGCAATGATGTAGATGACAGATACATTAGGCCGTAGATAAAAGCTAACATATGACATGGGCGTTTGACATATATATCCGGCCGAAAATGATGAAAACACAACGACAACGCGAAAAAAGCAAAAATGCGTGGTAGTTTTAAGACTATATGAAGTCTAGAATATTTGTTTGAAATTCTGCTCCACACAAGCGTCAGCGACGAAAAATAAAAATATAAGATTATAATTTTATATATACGTGTTCCTTTATTAGTTTACGCATACAAAACTTTTTAAATTCTAATAACCTCGTTGTTAATGGTGTGATGCAGGATAAAATAAATATTTTTTCAAAAGCTAATTCGTATACTGTGGATAAATGTCCAGTATATTTAAGGATACCTTATATTGGTTAACGGACATACTTCCTCCCAGTCATATTTCTTCCGTTATTTATAAATTTGTCAGTAGATTGATAATGACTATATTGGAAGGACGTCACAGAGATTGGACTGCAGAATTAAGCAACATGTGCCACTAAGAATTCTCAAAACCGACGTCCGTGCGGATCAAGATGAGAACACTTACGGGTCAGCTATTGCTGAACAATTGTTAAGTAGCAAAAATTGTGTGAATGGCTTCAGTGTAGATCAGTGCACTTTGGTTCACACTCAGCATTTAATTTACAGGCATTGGAGTCATTATATATCAAAATTAGGACCCCGTCTCTCTGTAAACAGAAAGAATGTGTAATTGGACTCTATATAATTACAATTTGTGCCTGCCCATGCCCCCATAATATTTTTCCCTTGATTCATCTTTACTTTTAATACTTTAAAAATTGAAGTATTAAAAAAGCGTCCAACTTGACCCTGAAGATAAACGCTGATTATTTGTGTGCGTGGTGTTTATTTGTATACATTCGTGCATATAAACGCTTGCTTACGCAAAAGACGTACACATATGTAAACTCGTAAGAACATATGTAAACTATGTAAAGAACATATACGTCTATACGTCTTATATATATATATATATATATATATATGTTTATGTGTATGTGTGTGTATCTGTATGTGTCTGTATGTGTCTGTGAGTGTGTCTAGCTTTGACTATCTCTGTGTCTTGGTGCACATATTAAATATATCATATATGTACAGTTCAAGATTCCTTACCCTGTAGTGAATGAGATCCTAATCATTACAGGCGACAGTATAACCCTTGCTCATGACCTCACTTTAGACAATTACAATCTTTCAGCTTTCCACTGAACACCACCATGTAGACAAAGTATTTCTGCCAACCACCCAGACATTACATTGATACTTGAAAATGACTAAGAGGCTCAAAATTACTTCAGCAAACAATATAAGCAACCATGAAATTTGGACAGTTTATTCACAATTTTGTTTGCAACGCACAAAACCTTATTCGATAAATGGAAAAAAATAATAAAACATTAAACAATGGGAAACTGCCGGATTCTTCAATATGAATCATGTTTGGTTGAATACTATCTACACACACACACACACACACACACACACACACACACACACACACACATATATATATATATATATATATATATCAGGGGTGTTTTAATCTAAAGTTTGATTACATTTCACTAATAATGTTTGAATATTTTTATTGCATTTTTCTAACTATATTTTATCATTAGATTACAAACAGAACCTCTGACAATTTTTAACGCTAGATCTTACTAGAACGTTCTATCATTCAAAGAATAAGACATTATTAAAAATCTTTGGAACAATCTATATTAAAATAAAAGTGCAATTCACAATGAAATTAAGGTTCAAGAATATTGACTAGTTTTTCAATTGCAAATAAATACGTAAGTGCATATCAAGCTGCATTACATAATCTGAAATTTTAATCTTAATGGGTTAATTCAAATTGATTTCAATGAACAAAAAAAGGTTCAACACTCATATATTTATATAAAGAAATCCTGATGATGACAAATGAAGCGGTCCAAAGTACAACGATTAATTTTTCTTTTATTTCAACCTCGGTCTGTTTCTTCATAGATTTCCATCTAATGTGAAGTCTTTAGTTCATCATGAAGAAAAACTTATTAAAATTGTTATGCTTTTTTATTCAACTATACGACTTGCATATTTCTTTTGTATATAAATATCATTAGATTGCTTTAATTATTTAATAGGCAGTAATTGATTTATTGTAGTTGCGATATTACTGCGTATGACATTATCAAATTTGAAAGATTAAAGAAAACCAAAATGCTTGCAGATGTCGTCATTCACCAAAATGTTTATCAGGGAAGTTATTCATGATTTCCCGTGTCGCATCAGCTATTTTACAGAACTGTTGTACTCATTTTGATAGGGAATGACGTCATTATATCAAAGAATTCATTTCTGAGTATGCATAAAATTTATGTATGCACACTATATTATGTTTCATAGGTTGACATATTTGGGGTTGGTAGTGAAGTAAAAGATGTACCTTGTGGTGCAGTGGATATCGGCTCGGAGCGAGAAATCGGGGAGCCGAGTTGGAATTCCAGTTGAATTCATTGCATTCACTTCCGCTCAAATACCCTTGGGAAAGTTATTAATCCGTCTCTTCCTTCCAGTTATGGGTTAAATAACAGGACGGATTGAGTTCTATAGCCTTGGCTGGCAACCAGTCTACCGCAGAAAGCAATGGCAACCTACTGCGTGATAATCCTCTGCCCAGTCAGTCATGTCTCGAAAGAGACATGATCGCCCAAGCGTGTTTCACGTATGGAACTTAACTGACTGAGTGAAGTAAAGATTTCACGATGCATAATATGTTCTCATTGCATGCGTCTTACATAGCATCTAATAATGAAATCTAGCTCCAAGTCGGAGAATGGGTGAAGCACTGGAGCCTCAGAGCCAGCTGCCTTCGGTAGATGGAAGTCGTCAATCCTGGAAGAAAGTATATCTACGGGAATAAAAAAAAATAAATTTAAAGCCCTGCTGCCTTAAAATAAGTAAGTTTAGATGGAAAGTTCAAACTGAACCTTGACAGAAGTTGACTCTCCACACTGACAAACTGACGGCTACTCTTGCAGTTAAGCCGGTGAGAAATATAATATTCTGTATACTTTTTGTTATCGTTGGTAAAACGGAAACGGGGACAGTGACATGTCTTCTATGCCGTGCAATGTTTCATCTTAGAAACCCCACCCTGGAGAGTGCAATCAACTCTTCTCACATTCTCTTTTGGATTTAAGAAAGAACTGAATTTTGACTCAAAATGTTTTACCTTCATCGCATAATTACACCTAATTTTTCGAATAAGGTATTTAACTTTCTCAAACATATGTGTATTATCGGTGCATATGCAATCATATCAATATCCAGGTTTTAATACAATCCTCTACGAGAGGCATTTGTGGAATGGAATTAAAATCAAACATTTTTCAGCAAATTTTTATCAATATCAGAGCAATTTAGGAAAAAATGATTCAAACAATTGAGATAATCCTAAAAAAAGTGAAGATTTTGTAATCATGTAACAGCAGACATTAATGTCAAAACTGGTCTTGAAATATTCCTCATTTATATTCTTGCAATAGCCTCATTACTTTCGAGCGACCTATTTTACTCAAAAATATGTTTCATCAAGAGATGACCCGTCGTTAAAATCAACTCCATAAAATCAATTGTCCATTTTCAAATCACGCACGCACGCACGCACACACACACACGTATATATATATATATATATGTGTGTGTGTGTGTGTGTGTGTTGATTTGTGATAATATTTTAGCGCCAAGATTATTGGTTTTTGCAGTAGTTTTACTGATGAAAATATATTGGAAAGCAGTTTTTTATCGTAAAGTGCTGGATATTGCGGTGAAGATAGAGCGTTGATAAGTTTAATGAAAAGAATTTGTCACTTTAACTGAACACATTCATACTGACATTGTAGTTTCGTGAGGACACTGTTATGATGTCTTCACTCATCGAGACGGTTTTAAAAAACCAGCCCTAATGAGTGAAGATTTTCCATTGACTTTGAATTAATTCTTTTCATTATATATATACATATATAATTTACACATTATTCATTGTATATATATATTCGTCATGCACATACAACTCATCAATAATGCTAGAAACATCCACTTGCTTCTGGCCGGGATCGGCACTCGACCGATTTTGTATCAGTTGGAGTCGCTAACCCCTAAGCCATAGGCTCATGGAATCAGGTAAGATAAATTTTACCAGTGTATACACATGCCAGTCACTGAAAGAACTCAATTCATTGCCTTAAGTGTTATGCATAAATTGCAGAAGTGGTAACTGTTTTTAATTTAAATTTTCCGTTATGTGTAAATTAAAGAAAAACAAAAAATGATTTAAACTAAATACACTTAAGCATGAGTAGAATTTGCAAAGTGCCACCTACCTTTTCTCTTGTTCAAACTATTTGTGTCCTTGATTTGGTTTGACGAGTAGAGAATACGTTTTTATTGTCAGACAGGAAATCCCCATGTAAATGCTTGTGGTTTTTCAAATACCCTTGATAAAAGGCGGGGCAGAAATCGAATTGCGTGCAACCTGACAGCTACAACATTGATCATAATGTAATGTTCTTCCAACAACTTGTGACTTTTCAGTTCTGTATGTAGTATATTACGCTGAATCTGAAAAAAAAACGAGGATCACGTCTGTATAAAATATATTCATATAGTTTTATTCTTCACAGGTGACGGTTGTGTGGAGAGCCTATTCACCCATGCATTTTTGTCTTTTCGAGTTGTCGTCTTGTTGACTTTATCTATGCCCGTATATATCTGCCAATCATAACCGGCGGTACATTGCCTTTCAAGACGATAGTCACTTTTTTTCCGTTGCACTTTGTTGACATCATCTACGGCTGGATATATCTGTCAACGACATACTTGCTTTTTGTTTACTTTTATATATATGGCCTGATATATTTACCAACAATATACCTTTTACTTTATCGACTTTATTTAGACCGGATGTACCCGTCTGTTATATCCGCCTTTGAAGGTAATATACTACATTTATATCCTAATCATGATCAATTTCCTGTTCAACAGATTAGCGGTTCCTTAAAGAACAAAGCAAATGCAGCGACAATTTTCTTAGCGAGTATGGTGACATACTCAACATGAAGTGGTAAGTGAGGATCTTTTGTTTTACACATACGTAAAAAAATAACCAGTTAACACTACCCAATGATGATTTCCTTTATTTCACTATCTTTCAATCCAATTCATGCTAATCAGGGCAAAAAATAGAGCCCTATTCTGTCTGTGTTGGGAAAGAATGCCGTAACTCTGGTGAGAGAGGAAGTAAAAGCTCCATCTTAGCCAAATATTAACAGTAACTATGGTTCAGGTTATTCTAATTCTGGTCCATTGTCAAAATACCACTTTAAGATGTACTTTTAAGTCAAACTCATGACTCGAAGTTATTCGTGGACTGCAATCATAAACTTAATGTTGAAGGTAAAAAAAAAGGTTACTTTACAAAATTTAAAAATCTGATGAAATCTACATAACAGTTTATATTCACGCATATCATGTTATCACGAAGTGGCAAAAACCCGATAACAACCCAATGATTTAACCCTATGACAAAATAAACATATATTGTTTTTTTCACATACCATTCGAGAACTTCGTGGTGCGGTAATACTCGAAACCTATCATGAGTAAATGACGCTTAGCATACTGACAATACGCAGGGATAGCAAATGCTCATCTTCTGCTTACTGATCCAGATTGAGGTTGCGTAACGTCGGGTATCAAACAAGGGAGAGTTGGAGAGATAATTATGGACAAGAAGATAGATAGATAGATAGATAGATAGATAGATAGATAGATAGATAGATAGATAGATAGCAAATGACCAGTTACACGTTTCTACATCTATACTCAGCAGGTCTTATTTGCACTTTGGATTGGATGCATAATCTGGCGCTATCGGCACTTTGATCAACTCCATTACGCTCAAACCCTCTTTCATGATGACATATAATTTACTGACGGCTTCTGATTCTTTCTCTACCCAATTTCATTCACAAGACTTGGTGTCATATGCTGGAATCGCCTGCTCAGGCAGGTGACATCAAGAAGTCACATCCTAAAAATCGAATGTGTTAAGATTCTCAGCCGGCCTTCATACCTAGAAATTAGGCGTTCTAATTACTCTAATCCGACATATATACATATCTAAGTACATAGTTTATCTTTCTCCGAATGTGTGTGGTTCAAAAATCCGATACTTTTCTATTGATCACTTCTGCTACAGCCTCTACCTTTCTGTTACTGCTAGGTTTGTTGTAGAACTTTCACTGTTCATTAGAATATATGAAGCTTTTCCTGTAATCGCTGATCCACAAGCAATTCGCTTGAATCAGCCACATTAGAAGATACTATAATCAATCTGCCATATCTAAATTCGATAAACCTTTGCAAAAAAAGTGTTTTCGTAAGGAACGTCTGTACGCTATTCCCTGAAATTAAGTAGTTCTATTATAATGAATAAAATATATCGAAGCCACTTACCTGAAATGGCGGAGAAGTCCGATTTCACGTTGTTTACAAACAACATCTTCCGATATCAAATTATAAAAATAATTTCCAAAACAGTCAAATAGAGAAGAAAGACGCAAAATTGCTTAAATATACAAACACACGGTTACAATGATGGCTGTCGGTTCGTATGTCTAACGTACTATCACATTAACAGGTAACGGCAGCTATTGTATAGTTCAATTTCACTAATTCAACATAAGAAAAACATTGCAGAAACATTTGATTAGAAATATTATAATTTAGTATTTCATTTCAGAGATAAATAATTGTCAATATTTTTATTATTTCTAACTATAGTGTACTCTTCTTGTATTATTTCGATTTATTGCGACCATATTCAACATTTAGCTGATATAGATTTAAATATAGACAAGCAATCCTTCGAGTCCATTTATTTGTGTTATCTGTGATCCACTATTGTGATATCTTTATACAAACCTGCCATCATCACAAAATCTCAAAACCTTCTGACATTGAACATAAAAGACTCCTTAAACACCCCCTATTTATTGCGGCAGTGGATGTAGGATTGGTTGTATATGTTTTACTGTTATCTAGGAGTCAAAACCTCAATACTTTGATCAGATAATGTTAAGTTATTTTAAAAGAAACGAAAAATAACTAACATCACAAGAACAAAACGTCATCAAATTCAACAGATATCTCATATCAGCTTATCAAGGTACATCTGACGCTGACCAGGATGTATTTGGTCGAAAGTTTGGGTCTAATATATAATATTTTTACCAATCAAAATGTGAAAACTTGCTCCCAAAAATATAAGAATATAAAAGTTTTATACATTGATATGTACGAGAGTAAGAAATGCTTAAGAGTAAGAAATTTCTCTATTATAATAATGATCCTTGTGTATATTGTTACGAATATATAGATAACAGTACACACAAACACACACGCACACACACACATACACACACACAAACACACAAACATATATACACACCCATGCTTATGAGGGTGGACTTTGCATACTAACAAGAGGTCGATCACGTGAATGACCGGTGCCAGTGTTGGAATAGCAGGTCAAGGATAGGCGACCTATATAAAAGCCAGACAGGAAATAAACCAGACGTCGAGAAAGAAATAAACATAACAATAAAAACGAAACAAAGTTATATTAATATTTGTATGTTGACACATAATTGTTGAAAAAAGACTATTGTAATTCGTACGCTGATTTCAGTTTACTTAAGGTAAAGAAAAGAAAGTGAAGACAACCAACTTATCAAAAGAATATAAGGAAGGAAAGGAAATATATCTACGAAGCTGTTGTAATTCGTACGCTGATTTAAGTTTATTTTAAGTAAAGAAAAGAAAGTGAAGACAACCACCTTATCGAAAGAAGAAGAGGAAGGAAAGAAAGACAACAACGCAGAGAAGTCACCAGATAACAGGATCTGTATGCTGAAAAGAAGCTACGTTGCAGATAGTGAAAACAACTATTTAAATTTCAAGTGTGTAAAGAAAGAAAGAAAGAAAGAAAGAAAAGAGGAGAAGAGACGGTAAAAGAAAGAAAGAAGAAACTGTCATAAAGATAAGTTATCAAGACCCGCATTAGAATATGCATGCTTACATGAATACTATGTTCTTACACACACCATACCACGTGTCTTCAAATTAATATAATTTCCCACATCTGGTTGCATGTTCAGATTTTGCATACATGATCATTGTTCATATTTCCTATCGTATATTGTAATTTCATATTTCGGCCAAACTGGGTATCAAAAAGTAATTTTGAGGTTAAGATCTTTGGACATTCTAATTCCTTAAGATTTCATTTTTTAAAATTTTATTTTTACTCATTTGATCTTGTATTAAAATCTTATATCAAAATTACATTGTCTCGGCGTTCATCCTTGATTTGTTGTCGGCGCCCGTGTTGAGATAAAATAAACCTGGGAAAGGATTGCCATTCGATTATACAATCGAATAGCAATCTTACTTTATTTTCATATTCAAGTAATTGTCCATTTGTCACGATCTGGGATAGATGACCAGCATATATCCACAGAATTGAAAATGTAATATATCCAAAGCGGCACATGAACATCTTAATGGGCATTGCCGATGCGGGTATGTGACAACTGGGGTCTTCGTCCGGGATCTATCTTTAAATGCTTCTTGAATAAGTGGGGGCTCGTGTCACGAATCAACGATTCGTAAGATAAAGATAACACCATTGCTGACTACAACAAGGTGAACGAATAGAATAAGGGGACAAGATGGATAAAGGTAGAGGAATTTATGAGTGAGCCTACCCCGGGAAAATTAAAACAATTAAAGAAGGACGTGGTGTATAAAATCTGAGAAAGGTTAGAGTTAGGTGTTAGAAAATCTATGAGGAAGACGGAGTTAATAAAAATAGTAACGGAACATATGGTAGACAATGAGGTATTTGAAGAAGAGACGCTGGATGAATTCCTGAGAGAGGAAACAGAATTGTCGAATGCCCAAATAGAGCTAGAAAAGGCTAGGATACTAGCTAAAGCGGAGGTATAAAAGGCGCGAACTGAACAGAAGACACGGCTACGAGTATTGGAAAACAGACAGGCAGGCAAAGAGAAGAAATTTGAGATTGCAAAGCAAGTGCATTTCTTGCCTAAATTCATGGAAAAAGAGGTTGAAGAATATTTAGACTATTTCGAGAAGGCGGCGATAATCAGGAAATGGCCGAAGCAACAACGGGCTATGTTGTTGCAATCAGTATTAAAGGGAAAGGCACAAAAGGCGTATGCAACATTGTCGACCGAGGAATGTGCCGATTATGAAGTTGTAAAATCCGTAATACTAAAAGCGTATGAACTTGTGCCAGAGGCCTACAGACAGAAGTTTAGAAACTATGAAAATTTTGTAAGGCAGGCATATGTTGAATATGCTAGAGAAAAGGAAATATATTTTGATAGATGGTGCCAGGAAAAAAAATAATTGAAAATTACGAAGGCTTGAAGAATCTGATGTTGACGGAAGATTTCTACAATAACATGTCAAAGGAAATAAGAAATTACGTGAATGAAAAGAAAATAGAATCCTGTCATGAACTAGCTATTTTGGACGATGAATGCAATATTACTCATAAGAGATCCCGTTTGAAGAATAGTACACTGGCAATGCGCGTTGCAACCCAAATACGAGGAAATGAAAAATATAAGCGCATTGGAACGGAGATAGGAACTGATAAAAAACCTCAACTGGTCGTGAAATACCCTCAATAATCTGCTATAAATGTAAAAAGCCTGGTCATGTTTCTACAAATTGCAGAAGCCGCGCGAATGTAGCAATAAGTGCAAAACCCCAAGGGGCAGCAATTGCGAAAAAACTAGATAAGAGTTATTGGCCGGTCACTGCCACTGGGCAGAACTTTGATAGAAACTGAAGATATATGAAAAACGTAAAAGTATTAAGAGATACTGGAGCTTCACAATCGTTGGCGAAGCGAGAAGATGTGTCAGAGAACATGAGGTACAGAACCGGAAAAATTATGTCAGTGGTCGGCATAGGAGGAAAGCTTATAAAGACGGAAATATGGAAACTCAAAATCAGATCCAAGTGGAAGACCGGTGAACTAGACTCACTTCCCATGAATGGAACTGCTGTGATAATAGGAAATGTCGTTGATGAAAGACGAGTGAATAAGAAAATTTAGAATATACCAATGCATCTGAGGTAAAAGCATTATTATAAATCGGAAAACGGCAGTAGAAAATATAACACGTCAGTCAGGGATAAAAACTCTATGAGGAAGAAAAGTGTAGAAAAGCGAATTCAATCGGAAACGAAAGAAGTAATGCCAGAAGTGAAACACAAAAACACAAACGAATGGAGACATGTCCCAAGTTGAATATTCCTAGAAAAGAGCTAAAGCGGGAACAAGAGGCCGAAAAAGAAATAAAAAAACTACATTTGTTAATCGGAAGAAGTAAGGATGAAGAAGAAAAATCAGGACAATATTATGTAAGTAGTGGGTATCTTAATGAGGCAATGGAAGACACGAACTCGTGCCGGGAGGGATCGGTACGACGAATACAAATAAATAAGAGTAACTACCAAATATCGTGATGAAATTTTATCCTTAGCACACGATAATCAATAGCCTGGGCATCTAGGTGTACCGAAAACGCATGATAAAGTCACTGAATACTTTTATTGGCCTGGGATAAGAAGGGTCATAAAATCATTTTGTTAGACATGTCAAATATGTCAAATCGCGAGTAAGCCGAATAAGCAAATCCCAAAGGCACCCTTGTAACCAGTGCCAGTCACAGAAGAACCGTTTAGTAGAGTTATAATTGATTGTGTTGGGCCGTTACCGCCAACTAAGCACCAACATAAATACCTGTTAAGCATAATGTGTTCCTCAACCAGATACCCCGAGACAGTTCCCTTGAGAAGTATATCAGCGAAAAAGATAATAGATGTATTAATAAACTTTTTTTAATAAGATGGGTTTATCAAAAATAATAAAAACGGACCAAGGCTCAAATTTCACGTCAAAATTGTTTAAAGTTACTAAACAGTTGGGAATAACCCACATCAAATCAAGTGCATATCACCCACAATCGCAGGGAGCACTAGAACGATTCCATGCGACGTTAAAAACTATGTTAAGAACCTATTGTATAGAGAATCAGGAAGACTGGGATAAGGGGATTCCTTTTGTGTTGTTCGCGGCGCGCGATGCAATCCAAGAGTCTACCAGATTTAGTACGTTCGAAATAAATTTTGGTCACCAGGTGAGAGGACCGCTTAAAATGGTACAAGAACAATGGATGTTAGAACAACCGAGATATGATGACATTCAGACATATGTAGCAAACATGAAAAGGAGAGTGAAAGTGATTATTTTTTTATGTACTTGTTTGTAATATGCATGTTATTTAATTTAGGTTTTATCCATTTTCTAATGTGAATAATTTACAATGTCTACATATTAATTTCGTTGCGTTTATTTAATTAATTTTTATTTTTAAGGGATCTAATAATAAATTGTTTTTCATATAAGCATAATGAATATGATTCATTTAAGGACTTACATGTTTTTGCTTCTTTTAGAATTTTCCACTTTATTGTGGGTATTTTTTGTTTCTTTTAGGTACCAATGATATCTCATTATGGATGTTCTATTTCGTATTCGCTATTATTAAATGAAGAGGTGTGCTGATAAATTCGCTGCTTTAGAGTGTTTTTAGTACTCCCTATATATACTTTTATATTGTTTGGGTTTTCCTTTGTCGATATTTTGCATTGATAGATTATCGATTCCGTCAAATTCCTCTTTTCTAGCGGACAGTCTATGGGGTTTTTACAATTACATTTTTTCTTGTTTAAATTGTTATTTTCTGTTGTCTGGTTGTTTATACTGATTTTGTTGAATGTTTTTAAAATATTATTATTGTGGTTTTCTAGATTGTTCATACGGCTGTAACTTAATTTTATAATTTTTTTATTAAAAATCTTACTTCGTGGATTTTTTTTCCGGAAATTATTTTCCATAAAAAAATAATCACTGACGAACTAGGCAAAAATAAAGCCAAACATAGAATAACTTTTTATCTTTCTCTTTTAAAATAAATCCCCTCTTTGTATCAAGGAAAAAACAACTTTACAAGAAAGGATAGATGGAACAAAAAAATCGTTTAGGGTTTTTGGGAAAAATTATTTTCTTTAACAAATAGACTAAAAAGGATAAGTAAGGAAAGAATAGGGGATTGCTACTCAAAAGGAATATCACATCAAATGTAATAAAACTGAAGGGGAAATGATAAGATCAGATTAATGGGAGGAAAACATTAAGGAATGGAAACAGAAAAGAGAAGAATAGGGTCAAGGAAAAAGAAAAAAGAGGAAAAAAGGTGGTTAGCATGTATTCTTCGGGGTCAGACACCAAAGTGAATCTCCATTCTGATTAGCCACACAAAAAACACCCACATACATTCAGAACAAACCAAAAGAATTTGTCATTTAAATATAAATAATCTGCAAAACCACACCAACATTGCCTGATGAGGAGAACCTATCTCGAAACATAGAAATTTCCATGTCGTAATGTAAAATCGATATATAACCATATAATTATATTATATTAAGCTCTATAATACTAATTATGTTGTGGAACTCGTAGGTTTTTTTACCTGCTGTTCATGCATTTACTTTTCTAAAGAGGGCTCGATACAGCGTAGAGCGTGATATATATATATATATATATATATATATATATATATATATATTGGAAATTTAAATAAAAATTAGCAGAGAAATAGCCATTTTCAATATGTCATTTAAAAAATGCATTCTTCACCCACTTATGAACAGAGAATGAGGAAAGATTCTAAGCGCAGAGGTTAGCTTCGGTAAAGGAAGGGGTTGTGAGTATATTTATCGAAATAAAATTGCGTAGCTTAATATTTCGATAATATATATATAGCCCGCCTCTCAAGCTAAAAATCTTGGGTATAGTGTTGTTTTTCTTATGTCATAATGTCAGATATTCAATATTTATAACATCAATATATATGTTGTCATCATTTTAGACGGGTCCACTCGTAAATAAGAATTATTATGTCACATAGTATAAATTTGAATAAAATAAATAAATTCAGTAAAATATTTCGAAGTCACTTCTTTATTGTGTGAACAACAATATCTCTTAAGCTTTTCAAGATATTTACACATTTTTCTAAAAGACGTCAGAGAAAAACCTATTGATTTGTACGTAGATAT
The DNA here is from genome assembly GCA_037127315.1 of Ascarosepion bandense. Taxonomy (NCBI): domain Eukaryota; kingdom Metazoa; phylum Mollusca; class Cephalopoda; order Sepiida; family Sepiidae; genus Ascarosepion; species Ascarosepion bandense. The sequence goes on from JBBBDQ010002324.1 coordinate 2,313,620, forward strand.
TTTAAGATATCATATTTCTAGCTAATCCAGGCATATTTCTGTCTACTTTATCGCAAAGAAACTGAAGCAGTTAGTAGCGTGTGGTCAATTAGATATCTTCGTGTATGACAAGGTGTACGGCTGCTTAGGCGAGGCTGACACGCCTACAAATATCTCACACGGAAAGTATATTGTCTTCATCCATCGGTAGGCTCTTTCTTGCGACCCTTTTCGCTTTTGCGTGTCTGCGCCTGTTCTCTTCAAAGTGATTTGTTCCATCATAAATAAATTTTCACCATTTTAATCGGTTAGTAATAACATTTTCTCAAGTATCATGATTGATTTTCAACGCTTTAAATAACTTGCCTATTGAATCCCGAAAACGCGCTTTTGGGTAATGTTCGGAACTTTTATTGACCTTTATCTGCCAACAGAGGAGCTGTTTACAATACTCTTTTCATACACTCTGATTAAAAAACCCATCTGCGTAACCTAAGGTTTCGGATTTCAAATACAGATATATACTAATATATACTAATATATGCTGAATAAGTAGTGATATATAATAATATATGCTGAAAAAGTAGGTATACATTGAGATTTAATACAGAATAATCAGTTAAGTGCTATAAGTGATAAACACTTGGATGATCATGTCTCGAATGAGACTGACTGACTAGATGATTTTCCCGTAGTTGGTTGTCATTTCTTTCTGCGATAGACTGGTTGCCAACCAAAGACTATAGGATCCAATCTGTACTCTTATTTAACTCATAGCTGGGGGGAAGAGACGGTATAATACCTTTTCCAAGGGTATTTGTGTGTAAGTGAATCCAACAGATTCTACTGGAACTTACAAATCTGCTCTCTGATTTTTTGTTCCGAGCCGATATCCACTGCACCACAACGCACATAAAATTTAACTGGATAACTACTCTTTATAATAACAGTTCTAGCATTCATTTAACTCTAGAATTTATTTAATTCATTAAAATTATTTCTAATATTTGTATTTTTACAATTTTTATTATAATACATTTATTATTGTTGTCGCCTGGTTAGGAGCCAGACATAGAGACACAAAGAAGGAATAGAATTAAACAAATATATTAACAAAAAACAGTAGTACAAAACATATACAAAATGAGAAGTTCACCAGTGTGACTGGTTGGTCCGGTTGTCAGAGCTATCTGCTGAAATAGACTTCATTATTTATTGTACAGAAGTACAAATGCGGCACAAGGCCTAATACGGGGATGGGGAAGGCTGGTCATCAACTGTCCTATATTTAACTTAGCTATTCACTTTCGTTGACCCTGACACGCTAACAATAACCTTTCACCATAAAACCACATTTTTACTTACCACTCTTACCACGTCCACCATAATACCTCAGGTTCTCTATGTAGTCCTACTTAACTCCCATATGTACAATTTTCAGTGGAGGGCATGGGCAGAAATAACAACATTTAAAATCCCCAAATGTTTATATACAATGATATCCAAAATATACAAGAAACTAAATAAAATTGTATTAGTAATAAAAGACCCCACTACTCTAATATTGTGACAGCAAAATCACTTCCCCGGATGAAATATAATGCGTGGCTTTAGAAATATAATAATATCACTTATCCAATCAACAATCACTAACACAATCACTCACACATTTAAACACAATAACAAAAAACGAAAAGCACACTTGAAAAATAACGAAAGTCGCCACGCATCCACCGGGGAACTAACATTGTTGAACACCTAAGGTGGGAAGGGAAGGGGGGTTAAACTAAAGAAAAATAGGGGACAAAAAAGAAAAGGGGGCCAAAGAGCAATCATAACCTAGCTAAGTTAACAATGAGGCAAAAAACAGAAAAATCAAACTTTCCCTACACTAACCTAACAGGGACGGGGTGCACATGTTCTGCCCAGCACACCCAATATCCTGATGCCTAACCAGCATCAAACAACCACTCCAGGTCAGCACCTTTCACTCGACAGAATCGCACAAGACTCACCCACCTTTTGCCAAATTCAGATGGAGTGAGTCGTTTCCTTTCCGTCCTGATCTTGACTTTAAGCTGATGCTTAAAGAACAAGATCAGTTGGGAAGAGGTAAACTTCTCATCACCATAGAATTCCTTCTGTCGCATCGTCCAAATCACGACTCGCATAACACCTAGTAAGCAAAAGAGCACATAGTGCTCAGCCCTAGATAACGGAGGTACGACATTGCTACAAACGGAACTAGCCTCAAGGACAAAGAACTTTCCATGCAGCATACGAACCATGAGGTCTTCAAGAAACTTACACAACGGAGCAACAACACTGCAGTGGAAGAAGGCATGATCGACGGTTTCCGTCGTCAGCCCACAACGCACGCAGGTTGATTTCGGAGTTAGGCCCGCTGCATGAAGCCTCTTGCCTACCCAGAGAGCATTTCGAATCATCAGCCAGGTGAGTAAACGACCTAATTTTGGATTTAAGTGTGTCCCACCACTTATTCCCAACCACAGCCCCCGTCAGTTCCCGCTTTAGTGTTAGTAAAAGCTGGTTCTGGAAATCTTGGCTATCAAATAATGACGCGTTCAATTTCCAGTAGCCAGCCAACTTAACCTTAGGCTTATCTAAGTTTACACGAACCCGGACGAGCCTATGATCCGTGTAAACTATGGAATGGAAACTTGGACAACCTAAGAGCCCTACTTCGACTCTCCTAACTAGGAATCGGTCGAGGTAGTTTGCGCGTACCTTCGAATCCGAGCTGCCCCTATTAGTCCAAGTCCACACTACCTCCCGGGGGTGTTCATTTCGGTATTTATCGACAAGATCATTCCTGTCGATAAATTCCCGAAATGGTTTCACATCCGGGTTGTTAGTACCCGATCTTTCTCCTATCCGATCTTTCTCAGGGTCAAGGACAGCATTCCAATCCCCAGCTAAAATTACCCGCCTCGATGTTCCAAAGAACGACTCGAGCTGCCGAAACAAAGCAGGACGCTCCGCATGGACATTGGGCGCATAAACCCCAATGAGGCGAAAAGACTTCTCCTTTATGGTAATATCCAGCACACAAATCCTGCCCGCTGGATCCGCGAAGACAAGCGTACACGCCGCACGCAAAGACTTGCTCACTAGCCAGGAAACACCTCTAGAACGACCATCAAAACATGCTGAATAGAGATCGTAATCCCTAGACAGTATGCCCTCATAGTCGCCAGCTAAAAACCGGGTTTCCTGCGGACAACAAACATCCACCCCGAGGCGCTGGAGATCATGAAGGAGTCTCACCCTCCGAGACTCTGACCTCAGCCCCCGGGCATTCACGCTTGCTAACCAGAGAGCCATTATGATACGTAATTAGGGTTGGGGTCCTGGACAGAACATGGACGGGGAAAGGATGCCGACAGCCTCTCCCATTGACCCATGGCCCATCTCATTCTTGATGGTGCCGTCAGAGGAGACGCCGCCAACATCCCAGGGAAAGGTTAGTTTAAGCGCCCTATAGAGGGAGGGGTGAACTAAAACCGGGACCCGTCCTGTACAAAATTTCTCTAAGTTTGTCAGCTTTTCCGACTTGGTTGTAATGATTGGTGGAGATAGTTGTATTTTAGCGGCTTCCTCGACCATGCCCCAAGTCTGCCGTGCTCCCGGCCCAGTTCGGATGACGGTTAATAACCGTTGAGCATGAGGAAAGTTTTCCGGCGACTCAACATCCTTGTCACCACATTTCTTCATTGATAGAAGCGCCTTTAACTGCTTGATCCTATTTCCAAAATCTCTGGCTCTTTCAGCCTGGGCCGGGGAAATACGGCAGATGTCCTCCCCTTGCCTGTATGGTAGTTTCGCCGGCTTCTTGCGCGCTTCCTTATCCTCGGCTGACGAGCTTCGTTGCCTTTTTGATGGTGGAGGCATCTGTTTTGGGGGAGAGGGACAGGGAGAGAGACATGGAGACATCCGGAAATAATTGATGACAGGGCTGGGGTCTCGACTGCGGGGGGAAGGTTTCCGGGGAGTGGGTTGTGATGAGTGTGTTTCCTTTGTTTTCCCAGGCTTTTTCTTTTGAGGGGAGGACGGGGCAGAGGCCGAGGGGCGAGACGGACGTTTTTGTAGATCTTTAATCAAGTCCTCCGATGGACGAAATGGCCGCTTTTCAAGTTGTTTCTTTAGCTCTTTGATCTTCTCCATTTTTTCATAGCCAGGGTCGTAGGCTTTTTTAAGATCTTCTAAATTTGGAGCCGCCCAAGCCGAGGCATCGCCCTTCTTGCTGATGGTGGGAGTGGGCCTTTCGTCTTAGAGGTTTTCGGGGACCGAGATTCCGCTGCTTGGCGCTTCCCCTGAATAGACTTCTGCCACAAAGTAGAAACTGCTGCTTATTTATAGTTGGAAGAGTTCATGTGTACATGGGTAAATTTCCATAACAATTGTTTTATTTTTTTTGTAAATAATAATAATAAATATTTTCAAGTAAAAATGTGTTTGTGAATGACTTGGTAAAAGTTTGAATATTTGGGGAACTGATATTTACTATTGATATCTTATTATTGGTATGTTACTGATATGTTTGTATAATCAATACAATAAAGTATATCTCCTTTTGCATCCATTGTATATAGACGTATACTTACATGTGTAAAAGTCGTATATAAAATAACTATTATATTTTAAATCGAAATTAGTAGAAAACCAAAACCCTTTAATAGTAAAGCAAATAATACTACAGGGTGTGAAGAATAAATTGTCGCCTAAATTACGCAAAAATAAAACTAACACTGACATCTCATTTTAATAGATATATTTACCAAAATATCTCGAAATAATAAGGAGTAAATTTATTCAAGAAAATCGCTATTGTTTACAAGAACGTCTTTGGAGGACTTTGGAATCTTCTGCAACTCTATTGGGCAGCCTCCTTGTTTGAGTTAATGAATGCTGCTATAATCATTGTCTTCAGTTCATCTTTGCTGTTACAAGAATTTTTGTTCACTTAATTGCACACCACACACACACTAATCAAATTCGACTGTGAGATAATCTAGGCAGCTTTCAAGCTTCACAACTAATTCAAGTTCTCAACAAAAATTCAAACAGTTTAGATAGAACACCCCCTTAGCTGCAGTTTGAAAAGAAATTTGAATTTTAGTCCAGTTGAAAAAAAGTTACATCAAAACATGTGAAGTCCGAAAAGAGAGAATAACTACATAAATACATAAGTGAGTGACTACCGCTTCTAATAATACATCTTATACTTTATACATATTTTCTTTCACTCAAGTTGTGATGGCAGCATAGTTGGGTCGCTGGTAAGCTTGTTTGATTTTTTTTCCTGATAACTGTATTTTGGAAATATTTTTTTATTTTATTTTACATTTTTTTCTTTTCTTGTATATAGCGCTGGATAAATTTTTAAAAAATATTTGTTTCTCGCCACTTAAGATTTAATTTAGTTAATTTTATTCAGTTTCTTTCCTTTGAACTTGTAAAAGAGGGTTTTGGGAAACCTTTATATTGACTATGAAGGCTTCTCCTGAGCTAAAGGCTGATTTCTTTATTTCCTTCGAAATAGCAGGAACTTGAATGCCTGATTAACAGTAGTTTTCAACTTTGTCTCTCGTTTCCTCTCTCTTTCGGACATGTGCTAATGCAACGTGCAAGTCACCAACTGAAACCATAACTGAATAAAAGTGAAACAAAATGCACCATGATGCAGTTTCACTGCACTCTGTTTAAATTTGTCACGGCAGCAGAGTTGGGTCGCTTGTTTGATTATATCTGTGATAGTTTAATTTTGGAAATCTACTTTTTTTTAATTTTACATTTTTTCTTTTAATGTATTGCTGAATAAATTTTTAAAATTCATACTCCTTCCTTTCTTTTGTAAATGAGTAGAGGTACATGCATTGTTCTTGTTTAGGAAGGGGTTCCTTGTTTCTCGCCACTTAAGATTTAATTTAGTTAATTTTATTCAGTTTCTTTCCTTTGAACTTGTAAAAGAGGGTTTTGGGAAACCTTTATATTGACTATGAAGGCTTCTCCTGAGCTAAAGGCTGATTTCTTTATTTCCTTCGAAATAGCAGGAACTTGAATGCCTGATTAACAGTAGTTTTCAACTTTGTCTCTCGTTTCCTCTCTCTTTCGGACATGTGCTAATGCAACGTGCAAGTCACCAACTGAAACCATAACTGAATAAAAGTGAAACAAAATGCACCATGATGCAGTTTCACTGCACTCTGTTTAAATTTGTCACGGCAGCAGAGTTGGGTCGCTTGTTTGATTATATCTGTGATAGTTTAATTTTGGAAATCTACTTTTTTTTAATTTTACATTTTTTTCTTTTAATGTATTGCTGAATAAATTTTTAAAATTCATACTCCTTCCTTTCTTTTGTAAATGAGTAGAGGTACATGCATTGTTCTTGTTTAGGAAGGGGTTCCTTGCTTCTTTCCTCTATTCTCGTCCTAGTGGTAGTGCTGTCGCAATCTTTTTGCAGTGTTTGTGGATGGTGGAAACGTCTCTTCATTCAGGGTGTTCCAGTTTGGCAGTATCCTGGTTGCTGCTTCTGATTGTTAGTTAGAAGCCCGGACTCTTGCGTAGAATCTTGGGAGGCTTCAACAGTTGAATAATATCGGGGTTTCTTGAAGTGCCATGTCGCGCATAGATGAGTGTCCCCTCAAGAGCTTCCGGTAGGCAACCCTGAGGGCACATTATACTGCAGTCTGCGCTAGTTTCCTTCCGACACATGTTGCACATAGCGACCGACTGATGGATTTCACCACGCGTTTCTCTAATAACCCTAATGGACGTAACTCACTGCTAGATCTCCGTTTCACTTCCATCTCTGACTCTCGCAATGTCAAGCAGCTTTGCCTTCTTGGAAACTCTGACAATGCGGTAGTTTCCGTTAATATCTCCCTCCACTGCCCTCCAGGAGCCTCAGACCGGCAGAATATCCTACTGCTACCAAAGAGCAAACTAGGACTCGTTCCACGATTTCCTGTGTGACGTCTGTTGAAACAAACTTTTTAGTCTTCCCGTTGGAAACTGCGCGTCTGAGGTCTCCTTGTAGATTAAGGTTGGCATCGATACTTTCATCCCAGCCAGCGTGTTGCGACTTGAACTTTTATATTCTTATTAACATACACCGTATTTCTCATATTGGCTAATGTACACATAATATAGCATACATTAGAAAACATATATGTACATATAAAGAGAGAGAGAGAAAGAGAGACATATACACACACATATATATATACGAACGCATACGTACACACACATACATACATATAGAGAAATAGATATGCACGAGCGCACAAACATGCATATATATATATATATATATATATATATATATATATATATATATATATGTGTGTGTGTGTGTGTGTATGTGTGTGTGTGTGTGTGTGTGTTTTGCATTAAACAATATTGACGTCATTTTGCTAACCTGAGGAATCTTTTGGCCAACACTTTTCAAAGGTATTCGTTGGCGTTATTATGAATAATAAAGGAGGACAAGGAAAAACAACAAAACTTTTACTTACAAAACGTGGGAAAGAAAAAGCTTGTCTAAAAGTAAATTTTAATCAAAATATTTAAATTGTAAAGGTGGTGTAAATACACAGCTCCATAAGAGTGATAAAATAGAAAAATGTAACACTCACAAAACCTCCAGTAGTTGTAAGGAGCGAATAAATCGCTCTTTCTACCTGCATATCTTAAGGCAAACAGCTTCCAAAACTGGTAAATGATAAGCTGAACGAGCACTGTGCAGGACAGAAAACCTGTTTCCTCGTACTGAGAAGCACACTCCAGATTGTCGAGAAAATGCTGACCTATAGATGACTCCAGAACCGCCTGAGTTGTTTTTATGGGCCTTTGAGGGCTATCCCCGAACAGATATTTGCAGGAATGTGCTGCGAAACTTGAACCTAAGAATGGTTTGTCCTATGTAAACCGCGTCACAGCAGCATTTGTATTGATAAAAAATAGAATTTCTGCAAAAATAGGACAACCAATCTTTAGTAAAGGAAGGAAACGCAGGTCTAGTTTGAAAAACAGCACGTAATTTCTGTGAAAAGTACCCAGAAGAAACACACGCCGAAACCTTCTCAGTTACAATTTGACATCTACTACCAAGCCACAGCAATTGTAAATATATCGGACAGTGACTAGGTCCAAAGAATACTGACTCTTTATAACGTTTGACTACATTAGTAGGATAACCATTTGCCTCAAAAATACCTTGCAGGTAAACAAGTTCACTGTCCATACATTCAGGGGAACAAATTTTAAGGGCACGGTGAACCTATCTTATCAAACCTATCTTACGGGACTTTGGAACGAACGAGTTCCAACTGGTATATAAACCAGTAAAACTGGGTTTACGAAATACTGTAGTGACAAAAACACTGTCCCGGCGATGAACTAAGACATCCAAAAATGGGAGAGACCTGTCCTCTACTTCCATAGTAAATTAGAGGGAAGGATGTATAGAATTTAATTGGGCCAAATTATCAGCATCAATGGCGTCATCAAATATTGAGAAAGTATCATCGACATATCTAAAATACACTAAGGGCTTGTCGACCTTCTCAATTAGTAAGCCATCAAAATGACCTACAAAAATGTTGGCAAGAACAGGATCAATCTGAGCGTACAAACTGAACTCAACTCCTTCCGTTGTTAACCGCATGCATTCCAAAAACAGTGCTTCAGTAATGACAGCGGGGCCCAAATTGTTTCTGTATAACATATCAGCAGAAATGTTAATGGTCTGATGTAGTGGTACATTTGTATATTGACTGACTATATCATACGATACCATAAATTTAGCTTAAGAGGAAAATTCTAAGTTTCTAACAAAACTGAAAAATGTGAAGGAGTATGAAATATTGCATGAGGACAGCACGTCAGACACAGATTGGAGTAGTTCTGCCAATCATTTGGCTAACTCGTGTTGTATGGAGCCCACCATAGACAAAATCGGTCTAAATGGGACTTCTTCCTTATGTACTTTAGGAAGGCTGCACATTCTAGGACGTTGCGATCCAACGGGTCTTATTCTACTTTAAATGTCTTTTGAGATCAAATCGCCTTTATACACAGAAAGTAGCCATCGTTGTGTCCTGGATTCTACTTTACTGGTATTGTCAAAAGTATCGGCGGGACCGATCACTTTAAACTTAGCAGGATAATCACAAATAACATGCATTTTATCAAGATAATCCTGCTTATCCAAAATGACAACACCGGAACCTTTATCTGACTTGGTAATATATATGTCTTCCCGAAAATGTAATGATTTTATAGTTCGGAAATGAACACTCCGCCAAGCGAGATAATCTTTTTCACAACTCAGCGATGACTATTCATTCGCCAACTCAAACAATTTGGCTTTAATCTCTGAACACTTCTTAGATGACCTGGGATCATGTTCAGTAATTTCAGCATACAATAACTCAAATTCTGAATAGATTTGTTTCCTATTAACTTTAGAAGGAGGGATACAAAATTACTTTCAGACGAACTCCTTTTTTCCCCGTTTTGTAAGTTAAACTTTTGTTGTTTTTTCTTGTCCTGCTTTATTATTTATAATAACGCCAAGGAATATCTTTGAAAAGTGTTGGCCGAAGGGTTTCTCAGGTTAGCACAATGGCATCAATATTATTTAAAGCAATATATATATATATATATATAATACCTGCATGAATACTATAGTGTGATGTGTCTGGTATAATTTAATGATTTAAAAAACTTTATCTTTAATAAATATTCCTCAGGCAAAAAAATAAAGGGATCAATTTTCCATTTTGCCACAGTATAATAATGAGATATTTTAACTGTAGCTCTAATCTGACTTTATATATGCCTATACAACACACACACACAGATATATATATATATATATATATATATATATATATATATATATATATATATATATATGCAACTATAGAGACAAAAAAGCAAAATTCAAAAAATTTGTAATACAAAAGATACAAAAGATACAAAAGAAGTTATTTACAAAGCAAAATTATAAGACATAATTTGTCAAAACAAAACATACTTGGGATCAACCAAAGACACTTTTAAGACTAGATGGAATAATCATAGGTCTTCATTTTAACAAGAAAACTTTTTAAAATCTTAAAATTAGCTAGCCACATATGCTAATTGAATTTAAAACATAGAAAAACCCAGACATAACGTGGAGTATAATTAAAACAGTCAAGCCTTGCAAGGTTGGCAAACATGTAGACTAGGCCAGGAAAAGTTCACCTGTTATGTTAATCACGAACAAAAATGAATTACTAAATGAAAGAACAGAAATTATGATCAAATGTAACCATGCCAATAAATACCTATTAGGATCATACAATCATGAATTAAAATGTTCGAACTTATTCCCCAATCATTGCGATTTATGTGCACAGAGGTAACAGTAAAAAAAAGAATATAAATTTACTCTGATTTTACTACACTAATCGAATTATTTCATATAAAAATTTTAACGCAGTAATCGGAAAAAAATTAATCGAATGCGCATTAATCGAGGGATTCGTGTATATATATTAAATGAAACAATTATTTATAAGGCACATTTTTTATATTCACACTTTTGATCACTAAACCAACGGGCATTGACGATGCCTACGCAAAACGTATACATACATACAAACACATATACATATGTTTTCTAAACATGCACTGTTAAATATAAGAGGCAATGAATGTCTAATATGTTTAATCATGAGCCGTTCTAAACATCGTATTTTGGCTTTAATTTCAGGTGAAAATAGAGACAAAATTCTCCAATATTTGGATAATTTTTAAGTTTGTTCTAAGCTTTCGGCTCTCATCAGTCATCTTCAGAGGTTACAGGGACGTTAACATAAAAACATCTACCATCAAAGACGATTTTAATTTGTGATGACATAAACCTTTACTAAGCAACGACAAGAGTCACCTAATAGCAAATGCAGCTCGTAAATTTGTAATGTGGTTTTATGACGTCACACCGTGCAAGAGCCCAAAATGTTAACAGAACCATATATTTAAATGCAATGTAATGTGTTATGACCAGATTTAAAGGTGATTTTATTAAGTGTGGGTTGATTTAATTTAATGTAGATGGCCTCCAATATCTGAAGATTCTTTTTATTGTATTCTTGACAAAAATCTGTCTGATATTATCTACATGACTATGTTTTTCTAAGAAATGTTGTTTAATTGTAATCTGGTCAGAAAGGTGACACTTTAATACGTAGAATTTCAGTGTTGATTAGTTGTAATTTCCGTTTGGCTGTTTTTTGTGTGTGTGTTTTTTTGTCGTTCAATTGAAATTTCTTGGTGTTGGGATATTTTAATGCTGCGGCATTATTTAACTTAAATTTAGTGTATCAAGGCAGCAGATAATTTTCTAAACATATACTGTTAAATATAAGAGACAATGAATGTCTATTATGTTTATTTTTTACTGAAATTAAAGTCAAAATTCGTTGTTTAGAACGGCTCATGATTAAACATAATAGACATTCATTGTTTCTTATATTTAACAGTACATGTTTAGAAAATTATCTGCTGCCTCGATGCACTAAATTTAAGTTACACACACACACACACACACACACACACACACACACACATATATATATATATATGTATATATATATATATATATATATATATATATATATATATAATTCTTAAAATTAATTTTTTCTGACTGCTAATTTATTTTTGACTGTATGTATATTTATAATCCCTTTTTCTTTTTATTTGTTTCTTATCTTTATTTTGGATATTTTTAAATGTTGTTTTTTTGTTGTGTATAATTATTGTTTGTGACTTCTTATAATTATATGCTAGTGTGTGCTTATTCGCTGTATGTTTATATCTATTCTCCTATTTTGTGGTTGTATATATTTTGGGTTTAAGATTTTTATGTGTATGTGTGATTTGGTGTATGTTACTTGAATTTTATGACACTTCCTGTGTTTTGTTGCAATTTTAACTGTATACACCTCTAACGTTTCCCTAATCTTAGTTCCTGTTGATTGAAAAATATTTTTAATATTTAACATTTGATTTTTTGGTTTGACAAAACAGTGCTTAATTTTTACGTTTGCCTAAATAAATTCTGTATTTATAACCGTATAATTATGTGTTGAGTTTTCTTTTCAATATTTCATTTTGCTCTGGATAATATCCACTGAGCTCTCTATTTTATCTAAGTAATATTTTACATAAACTGCCTTTTAGATTATTCTCTCAGTTTTTACGGGTATATCATTTTTATCAATAACAAAACATATTTTATCTTTCTTCGATATCATGTTAAGCTGTACTGATATTTGTACTAACAATTGCCTAAAACTAAGCAGTACATCTACTAATAGCAATGTTCTCAAATATTTCTATTCACAATATAACAGCAAAATACAATCCAAAATTATAATAATTTTGGATTGTGTTTTGGATTTTATGTTTAATTTTATATTTAAAATAATTTTGGATTGTATTTTGGATTTTATTTTAAATTCAGCCGTTTTTCTTTCATACCTGAATTATTTCAGTGTTAAATTCAAGTGGAAATCTTTCATAATCTTATAGGAATAGGAGAATGAATGACATAAGTATAACAAAAAGAACGACATAAGAATAGGAGAATTAATAATAGAAGAATAGGAGAATGAACAGCATAAGTATAAAAGAATGAACGATATAGAAATAGACGGAACGATATAAAACAGGAGAATGAAACGATATAGGAATAGGAGAGAGAATGATATAAGAATAAGAAAAAGAACGATATATGAATGACATAAGCATAGGATAGAGAATGATAAAAGAATAAGAGAATGAGAGAATGAGCAATAGAATACTAGGAGAATGAACTATATATGAATAAGGGAATGAACGATATTATAATAGGAGAAGGAACGATATAAGAATAGGAGAATGAACGGCATAAATGCACTTAATAAAACGAGCCAAATTTTAAGAACTTCCAATTCTATCACAATTTAATTTGAAAAATATTTATCCTACTTGGTAGAAGAAACTCAATAAAACAAACTTTATTACAACCTAAAATTAGACGCTGCATTTACAATGTAGACTGTAATAAAAGTAACAAAAATAACTAGTCTTTTTCTACAGTTCTAAGATGATGTAGTACTAATATTATTTAAATTATTTGAACTGTTATCCTCATCGTTATTGCCATTTTACGACGTTTCGGCCATTGTACGCTCTGGTTTTTCTCAGGTGTTAGAAATATCAAACCGAACTCTTTATATAAATGAGTTTGAAAAATAAATAGAATAAACTATGTGGAATTTAAATAAAAAAGTATATGATCACAAAAGGGATTTTTTACAAGACAAAAATACTCAATGCTTTAGTGACTCATTATAATGCATCTGCTTTAATTAAAAGAGGAACAATTTACTAAGGTGAAAATTTGTAGAACGTGCACTGATTTCTGAGTCTTCTACGGTACATTTTGTGACATATGCCCCTGTGTTGTACCAGATTGTGGTATTTATAAATAGTAGAGATAAAAACATAAATACAAGCGTGTGTATACCAAACGAAATTGGCTGAATTGTTGCGTCTAGACTTGTCTGACGCCAGAAATTAAAAAATTCACTTTACTTTATCGTCTCCTACATAATCAGTGCTTTATCTCGTGGCATAATTATAACTGAGTTTCTTTTCGTTTATATTTACCCTCCCTACACATATGTATATATCCACTCAATTCTTTTGATAAAAAAAATTACGTGAGCACGATGAAGACATTTTAAAGACAAAATACGTTAGAAAAAATGTTTTCATTCCTCATTCAAATACTCAATGTCGTTCTTATATATAGAAACCTATACACCTTATTACTCATCACATATCTGTATGTATGTATAGACTATACGAATTTTTGTTCTTATATCGAATGTTAATTAAGCACTTTTAAATTATAGAAATAAATGTAAAAATGAAGTAAAAACGCCTTTGATGTTTACGTCTAAATGATGCCTGAGTTTAGATATTCAAAGAAATGCCTCAAAACAAGTCAGCTGGTAAACTGCGTAGATTATTATGCGCAAACAATATATTTTTTTTTAGCCGACGAGAAACATCGCAACATTATTAAATATATTTTATGAATAGGTTTAATTAATTTTCAGGTAAGAATTGCAGCTGTCTTTTACCAAACTTTATCAGTATTTTGGAAATTTAAAATTAATATTTTTATATGTGTTCGGATTCAAATTCGTACGTAGACATTTTTAGTAAATAAACAGATTAATGTGGAGCAAGGTTACACCAAGGAAAACCAGTTGCGCTCGATTACAGAATGTTTAATTGGTAGATTATTTGGATCTTAAACTGATCAATTCGTTTAAGCTGGTACATAAATATTGTAGTAGTGGCTGATTAGTGCTACTACTTATTAGTGTATATTTATGAGTAAACGTTATGTATAGGCTTGCTAAATGTGGTAATGGCAATGGTACTTATCCTACTCTTAAGGCTGACAACTTTCAGTTGTGTGCCTGTCGGCGGACATAACACAACTGAAAAGATATTGTGAGGTGCCCTGTCCGAGAGAAATAATTGCCCGTAGCAGTAACACCTAATAGCACGTAAGACGAAGATCGGTACTAATACTGATACCAGTTCAACGGATAGCTGTGCAATGTGGCCAATGTTGGATCTTGGCCCCTGTATGACTCTGACGATACTTACCATCCTATTACCGTAGGGAGACGAGTAAATAGCATTGTATTTGTTTTGCACGTACATTTATCGTACAGTTAACATCTGTCAGTTGTTACTCTGTCTTCGGACAGAAATCAAAGCAGATTTGTCGTTTTTTTTTTTATCATTTCACCCCAAGCAAGGCATTCCACTGCCACTATTGCGCTTGGGGCTACATAGGGGAAGGTAAATAGGAAGAGTGGTTAGATATAGGAAATGTCAGGAAGTGGGGTGATAGATAGTTAGGTGGGTGGGAAGAGTGTTTGAAAGAATAGATGTTAGTTTGTTAGGAGGTGTCTATTGACCTTACATTTAAACTCCTGGAGATTGTAGCTGTCGGGGAAGCAGCCATGTGGAAGGGGATTCCACAGTCGGGAAGTGCGAGAAAAGAAACTGTTGGAATAGAAGCTGTGGTTGCATTTTATCGGTTTCACTGTAAAAGGGTAGGATCTAATAGCTAATCTAGTATCTCGTGCAAATTCGTACCTAGGGGGCACCAGTGATCTAAGTTCATCGGAGCAGAAGCCGTGAAAGTATTTACAGAAGAGACACAGGGAAGCCACTTCTCGCCGGTGAGAGAGAGACTGCAGGCGGTCTGCTAAGGCGGTATCTATCACATTGCAGACTCTCCGCTGTACCTTGTCGGGAAGCTCGAGGAGAGTAGTAGGGGCACCGGACCAGATATGGCAGCAGTATTCAATTCACGGGCGGATGGTAGATTTATAAATGTGCAGGATAGACACAGACGGAAAAAACTTCCGGGTCCTGCACAGAGAACCGACTTTCATGGCAGCGGATTTAGCACTGGATTCGATATAATAATTCCAATTGAAGTTCGCTGAGAGTGAAACCAAGGAGGCGTAGTGTTTTACTCTCTGGGAGGCAAGAGGAAAAAGAGGTACAGATCGGAAAAAGGCAAGAATCGAAAGAAGAGGTAAACATCGAAAGAATAGCTACAGATTCCAATCGGAAATAAAGTTACGGGTCGGAAGAAAAGGCATATATCGGAAGGAGAAGTGCAGACCGGGAGACGAATTACAAAACAGAAGAAGTAAAAATTAGAAAATGAGTAACAGAAGAGGTACAGATCGGAAGAATTGCAGCTCGGAAGAAAATGAACAGATTAGAGGAAGAGGCACAGATTGAAAGAAAAGGCACAGACCGAAAAATGTGCAGATTGGAAGAAGAGACACTGATTGAAAGAAACGATACAGATCGCAAGAAAAGGTACAAAGCAGATGATATACAGATCAGAGAAAAATGTACACATTGAAATTAAAAGCAAAAATTTCAGGAACATATGCATATCGGTAGAAAAGGTACAGATTAGAGGAAAACGTACAGATTAGATGAAAAGGCACAGATCTGATGTAAAGGTACAGATTTTAAAAAACGGTACAGAAAAAAAGAGGTACAGATCGGAGAAAGAAAAATAGATCTTCTTCTTCTTCTATGTGCCCTGTCCCTTCAGGACGTAGGCGATTATGGCTTTCCATATTTCCCTATTCCAGGTGGCTCCTAGCACGCCTCCTTATGTTACACCATGCAATCCTCGGTCTGTCATCCACCTGATTAGGTCCTTCAAATATGTTATCCTTTGCTTTCCCCTGGCTTGTTTCTCTCTATCTGGCCTGTTACTATCAGGTTCTCCAGGTCCTCCTTCCTCATTGCGTGTCCCAGGAACTTCAGCTGTCTCTTCCTGATGCTCAGTATTAATTTTCTTTTTGTTTCCATCATTTCCGAATCCTCATCATTGCTCATATGCTCGATCCATGATATTCGCAGCATCCTTCTGTAGAACCACATTTCAGTTGCTTCAAGTTTTCCATTCATCTTTGATGGTATTGTCCAGCATTCACTGCCATATTGAAGGACGGACATCACGTAGCAATCCAGTACTCTCTTCCTAGTTTCTAGCGAAATTGTCCTTTTTCTTAATACCTTACTCAACATTGGAATGCTTCTTTCGCCATGACAGTTCACCTTCGGATCTCTGTGTCGCACTTTCCGTCTTCTGTTATAACGTTTCCCAGGTATTTAACTTTTGTACCTGCTTGATTCTGGTATCCCCGACCTGTATCTGTCATTTTGGGCTGCTCTTTTTACTGATGACCATGCATTCAATTTTCGTGCAGTTTATTTCTAGTCCTTTCTTGTTACTTTCTTTAGCTACCTTCTGTAAGAGGTCATGTAGTTTCCTTTCTGTGTCTTCTATCAGCACTGTATCATCTGCGTATTTTAGGTTGTTTAAATTGTGGCCTCCGTTTACGAATCCAGGCATAACTCTTGGGTTCTCAAAATATTCTCGCTGTCCAGGTTAAACAGATCCGGTGAAAAGACGCATCCTTGTCTTACGCCCCTTTCTATCCTTGTATATCTACTCAATTCATTACCTGTCCGTATGCAAGCGGTTTGCTGCCAGTAAAGATTCTTGATTACTCTCAAGTCTTTTCCAAATATGTCCAGGCTGCCGAGCATTTCCATCAGTTCTTTGTAGCGGATTTTGTCAAACACCTTTGCATAATCAATAAAGCAGAGGTATAAGTACTTCTTCATTTGTATTGCCCTTTCAGAGAGCATCCTAATCATAAATAGGGCATTCCTTGTTCCCATGTTTTTAACGAAACAACACTGTTCTTGTCCTATCTCTGACCTGTTTCTGCTTCTCACTCTATTCATCAGGATTCGGACGATTAGTTTTTTTATATGGCTCATTAAACTGATGGTTCTGTGGAGTTCGCACTCGTTTGCTCCTGACATCTTAGGTAGTGCTATGAAGATAGACTTGCTGAGATCATCTGATATAGCCCCTCTATTATATATTTCATTTATTTAAAAAATAGATCAGAAGAGATAAAAAGTGTAAGAATAGGTAGAAATCAGATGAAGAGTTACAGTGCATCTGGGGTCTCCTCCTGGGTTAAGGCTGGCATCGATGCTTTCATTCCCTGCCAGGTAATTTCTGCTTATGTCTCATTCGTCTCCATGGTTCTCGCACGGTAGCTAGGCCGCCATTGCCCACCGAAATCATTTCTTCTGACTCTAACATAGTTACGCGTCGGACCAAAACAGGCGCCTTTTCACCTCAGCTCGTAATAAGCGTAAAAAGATACTTAACGAAGCTAAGACGTTGTTTGCTGCCAGAATGAAACAACGCATAGCATCCTCTAAGTTCGGCGCCAAAGACTACTGGCGACTCTGTAAAAGAGTACTTAACAAGAGCAAGTTCACAATTCCCCCACTAATCAATCATTTTGAGGTCCTCACCTCCTCAGCGGACAAGGCTGAATGCTTTGCACGGAGATTCTCGAACAATTCGAGTCTGGACTCGTTTGTGGTTTTTAAACCCGACTTCTCACCTAGAACAGAGGCTCAACTGAATGACGTCCATATTACACCCTCGCTTGTATCTAAGATAATCTCAAAACTTGACCCCCACAAAGCGAGCGGAAGGGATGGAATCCCCATTATAGTCTTAAAGAAATGTGCCCCTGAACTCTCCTCTGTCCTTTCTAAACTCTACAACTTCTGCCTCTCTGCATTTGTTAGTCTTCTTATCAAGCGATACATTGTTAGTTATCGTAGAGACCAGGTATGAGAAGTGGTCTGTCACTTCAAGCACTACATTATCGAGGCTGACTGACAAAGATGTAGAAACATCTTGAATATGGAGTTTGTTTATTATGGTAAAATCGGTATGTGTTTGTTAGACGCATAGTTGAAATGTTTGGTCAATTGCTGGATGTCGTAATTGGTGTGTGTGCTTAGTGCCACGTCATCTGCAAAGAGCTGTACAGACCAAGATCTTTATACCTATATGGGCCAAAATTAAGTTTACACCTTCGGAATGTTCAATACAAATCTCAATATATGGAAAAATATGCCAAACAAATTTGGTACTAAAAAGAATGCTTGTTTTGAGCCACTTTGAATTGTGAAGTTCCACCATCAGTGCTGATTGAATTATGCATGTTTTCCTAGAAAGAGGCGCTGAAGCTCAACAGCTATGTTCGGCAGCCAATTTCCATTATTAACTAAAACCTACACATTTCCTTTTGATAAATTTAAAACGGCTTTGTTTGATGAAATCAATATAGACAGTGTTGCTCGGTACATTTCTTCTGTGAAGCTCGTAATGC